>JAEOAD010000840.1:7307500-8017500 GCA_036365145.1 Orientallactaga sibirica
TAGAAAGGTGCCATGAAGAGATAGAAGGGGATAGAGCTTAAGGGAAGGGTATATCTCATATACAGTGGGGCAGAATACTAGGGGTGAAAAGATCTATTGAGGATCAGGGAAGGCAGATGGAAGAGTGGACAAGGTGGGCCATGTTTAATCAAAACAAAGATAACATGAATAAAACATATGAAAACATATCTCTGTGTTAAACAATAAAAAATAGAATTTAACACATTGTTTGCTGTAGGCAAATTCCATTGCCTGGAATGATAAATGTCCCAATGAGTTGATGGTTAGGGAGGCCCATGAGCTCCACAAAACAATGGAAACCATTATCAATGCTCTTGATTCCCCATCAGTACTAGAACTTTATGCCCTATTGGGGAAGACAGTACAAGATTAATTTGCTAGACACTG
This sequence comes from Orientallactaga sibirica, assembly GCA_036365145.1. Taxonomy (NCBI): domain Eukaryota; kingdom Metazoa; phylum Chordata; class Mammalia; order Rodentia; family Dipodidae; genus Orientallactaga; species Orientallactaga sibirica. The sequence continues at coordinate 7,307,909 of JAEOAD010000840.1, forward strand.
AGAAATCCAGCTGGTAATAAGCTGGAAACTTCCTCCCTGCCTCCTAGCTGTAGTAGTACTGGAGAGTGCTATGGAGGCTGCTGGGGAAACACACACACACACACACACACACACACACACACACACACACACGTGTCTCACCCAGGAGCAAACCATAGGAACTAGCCAGCAAATCCCAACAATGAAATGGTGGAAAGACTAAAATGGAGGCAAGCAATGCTTCTATGTTTGGATTCATTGGATTTAAGGCTTGCTTTATGAGAGGGAAATTATGCCTGGACTACAAGTGAATTCCAGGACAGCCTGGACTAGAGTGAGATGCTAGTTCAAAAAAATATCAATTAAAAAATTAAAATATGTCAATTGTGGTAAGGACCTACTCCCAACCTAAAGCCAAACATAGCTGGATCATTCTTTTTATTTCACTCTTTGAGGTAGGGTCTTACTCTAGCCCAGGCTGAACGTTCACTCACACTACAGTCCCTGGCTGGCCTCAAACTCATGGCAATTCTCCAACCTTACCCTCCTGAGTGTTTGGATTAAGTCTGCACCACCACGTTGGGCTCCTTTATATTACTAGTTTATTTTTAGTGTCCACAGTGGTCACTGCCATCTGAAAAGAGAAACTTCTCTAACCAAGGTGAGAACAGCATTAATATATGGGTATAAATACAAGTATTACATGGCAGTTTGGTAGGCATAATATATCCATTTACTGAGACATGGACCATTCTGAAAGAGGAAGAAAGACAATATCTAAAAATATTCACCCTGGGCTGGAGAGATGACATAGTGGTTAAAGCTCTTGCCTGTGAAGCCCAGGAATCCAGGTTTGATTCCACAGTACTCATGTAAGCCAGATGTACAAGGTAGCACATGCATCTGGAGTTTGTTTGCAGTGGCTGGCGGACCTGGCATGCCCATTCTCTGTATGCCTCTCCCTGTCTCTCTCACTCCCTCCCTCCCTCTCTCATGAATAAATAAATCAATATTTTTTACAAAAATATTAAGCCAGCTTATTATATATCAGATATATATAATTTATTTTTGACTACTGTTTTTGAAAAGAAATGAAGAAACATTTATTAGTTTTGTTTGGAATGTATGTACAAACATTGTCATTGTGGATTCCATCATTCAAGGACTTCTGTATTTCAGGACATGTTTGTACCTATAAGACTCCATAACATAAAAAATTTGTTTTAAGGGTTCCTATTTTATATGTACTTTATACAAGTCCCACATGGAATTCCATACTCAGATTGAAGATAAAGGTCTCTATTCTTTAGAATACTCATCCCAATTGAGAAAGAAACTAGATTCAGTGTTAAAATAGAAAGAATACATCAACACTGAAATCAATTCTTAGTTTTAGAGGTTTAGGAATAGGATAAAAATGAAATGCCATAAAGACAAGACATGTTCACAGGGGGAGCTTAGAGCAAATATTCATTGTATGAACAACTTAATGGGTGCTTTCATCTTATCTCTGAAGTCATTAACCTTAAGAGAATGAAAATACAGTCTCTAACACTTTGGTATTTGATTTCTATGAAGACAGTACTAAGAAGAAACTCAATCAAAATTCACAAAATATGTAGAAAAAAGGAATTTCATGAAACTAATATAGAGGTTTCTTGAACACTGAAAGGCATATAAGTCTAAAATACATACAAACTTTTACTAAGTAAGAAATGTTTCAAAATTGTTTTAGAATGATGAAACACTAAATATAAACACTATATATATAAAATATGTTTTAAGACTTTAGTATATACATGTATAAATAGTATTATATTTATATTAATAATATAATACATATATATGATAATTATTCACATTGAAAGCAGAATATATAGGCATTTTATAAGCATATATAACAATAATGATAGCTATTTTTATTTGAGTTCTTCATATGGCCAGACTTTTCAGATAACCAATATCTCCCTGGATTCATATATAACCTTATAAAGAATTCATCCATAATATTATCCTTGTATACATAGGTAGACACAGAAGTAGATGCTCACATATGTTTAGAACATTAAGATATAATATCACTGGGTGCATTATAAGCACTGGAATTTATATTCTGGTTTTAGAGAATATCTTGTGTAATGGGTAAATAAAAATGTAGAAAATTAATCAGATCTAAAATTCAATGATTGCTGAATTTATAGGTGATTACAAAAGATGCCCAGACTTCCCTTCACTTGTTAAATAATTAGAGGAAGTAATACGATTGTCTCTTTTTCTCTCCAGTCATATCAATATGTTTAGTCACAGGTATGGGAGTAACATTTATATCATACTATAGTCACTAATAATATTTATTTGATAATTCCTACCAATTGTATATAGTTTCATAGCTCAAAGCAACATTCAACATGAATCAACATCAGATGACTAATTCAGTAGGATGGATGGGTAGATCATTTCTGTTGTAAAACAAGTTTGGAAAATACTGGAAAAAAATAAAACCTTTCAGCACGTTTTCTCCCAGAAATATCCCCCAGAACCATTAAGATACATTGTAAATATATAATAAAGAAAATCTCCTAGACAAATTTGTTCCAGCTGACTTATAAAATGAGTTTTTATTTCTTCACGGACATTTAATGAACCTAGTGTGTTATGGGATACATTTAGAGGGAGACCACCCTATGAAGTTCAACATAATTTCAGAGCATAATGAGTATCACAGCTAGCGTTCATATTTCTCTCTTGAGTAAACCAGGTGTTTTATTTTTCTTCTATAGGCCTTGTTTCTTAGCTACAAAATAACCAGAATAGCTTAATGAATCATCTGAAAATCAAATTATCAATAAAGTACATTATCATATTCTATTGTTTGGATAGTCATTTGGCTTGTTACATAATAGGAAGAAAGCTTAATATTTAAAGCTTACATGGTAACTAAAGCCACTTGATAATTTGATTAAATAAGCATTAGAGCACATTTTGGGATGACTTTATTGGAAGTAACAGAAGTGACAACCATCTTACAGGATCTACATGAGCCATTCCTGTAAGTGTCTCCCTAGAGGATTTTAAGTAGTTACTGATTCAAATACCAACTAGCATACATTGTCTGAAAGGGGAGAGAGCTATTGTGAACTCACATCTTACAAGCAGAATATGAATTAGTTTTGTATATTATATTTTCTTTTTGAACTTGTCAGCAATGTATCTCTTTAAAAATTTTCTTTTGGTTTTTACAATGAAAATATTTTTGTTGGGTTGATAATTTCTTTCTATGCTTCATCCCATCATAACTTCTTAGCTCAATACCTGACATGGAGTAGGAGTCTCATATTTACTGGAATAACATATTGATTTGTGTTTTTCCCAGAGGAGAGAAGCCTTCACTAATTACTGTTAGCTAAATGGATTTTTTTCTTCCATTTACACTACAGTGTCCTCAAATCCCACACTCCTCTCTGGATCTGTAACAACACTAATGATAGTGCTCAGGTTCTACCTACAATAATAGTAACATTTTTCATAATTGCCACAAACTTGAAACAATACAAATACCCACCTATTGGTGAATATATAGTAAGATAAGCTATAATATGTCATACTGTACCATTTAACAATAAACATGATTTACCAATACATAATACTACATGAATTATGATGATACCAATTACATGACATTTTTAAAAGTTTACAAGCATAGGATCTGTGATGAGTAAGTTCTGTTGTCAATTTCATCTGATTAAGAGTTCACAGATAGGGTGGAGAAATGGCTTAGCAGTTTAGGCACTTGCCTGCGAAACCTAAAACCCCAGGTTTGCTTCCCTAGGAACCAAATAAGCCAGATGCATAATGTGTGCATGCTTCTGGAGTTCATTCACAGGGACTAGAGCCCCTGGCACACCCATTCTCTCGTCTCTCTCTTTCTTTTTCTTTCTCTCTCTCTCTCTCTTCCTCACTCCCTCTTTTCTTCATAAATAAATAAACAACTAAATAAGAAAAAAGAATCCACAGACATTTTTCTTGGGTGGGTCTTTGAGGTGTCTTCCAGCAAGGATTGACTGAATGAGGAAGTCCTTCCTCTAGAGCGAGCCCTTCCCTCAAGAGTGGTTAGCCCTCCTGGTGGTGAGCTTTATGTAAGGAAGCCCTGAGAGGAAATAGTCTCTTCCTCCTGTCCCTGCCTTTTGGTGAGGGCATCTGTCCTGTTAGGCTATTCTTTGTTTGCATGGGGACCAAGTTTCCTCAACCATCCAGCATGAACTGAAGACCAGCAGCTCTCCAGATAGCCATCAGACCTTCAGTGCTGGAGTGAGACTGCTGCAGCGCCCAGCACTACCTGGACCAAGCACCCAGACTACTTGGACTGAGAAGCTACTGGATTCCACGACCCTCAAGCCTACAGACTGTTACTGTTGGACTCACGTAAGCTAATCTAATAAATTCCCCTTTGAATATAATTCATTCTTTGGGTTCTGTTCCCCTAGAGAACCCTAACAAACAGGATCTGAGGAGATAATCTCAGTGACAAAGTGTTTGCCTTGCAGGCATGAAGACCTGAGATCAATTGTAAGTACCCACGAAAGCACTGGCCGTAGCAGTATGGACTTGTAAGCCTGGCACTGGGAAGGGAGAGGCAAGAAAACTCCTGGAGCTTGCTGACTAGCCAGGCCAGTCTAGCCTTCTTAGTGAGCTCTAACCTAGTGAGGGACAATCTCACAAAAAGGCAGATGGAAAGACATCATTTGTCCTCTGGCCTCCATAAAGATGCACACTAATGTGCATGTATATCTCCACACACATATGCGCTCACACATATGCAAACACATGTCACGCACACGCAAAAATGATAGATGCATCAAAAAGTAGTGGTTTCTTAAAGATGCCAGTAGAGATAGCTATTTTATTATTTTAAATGGATCCCTAATGTTGAGATGGAAATATTTGGAAACTTGATTGAACTGATAGTTACACAACTTGATAAATTGACTTTAAAAGCATTGAATTGTACACATAAAACATGCATTTTGATGTCTCAGTGATCAAAGGTGCTTTCTTTCAAAGCATAACAGGCTGAGTTCAATTCCCCAGTACCCACATAAAGTCAGATATACAAAGTGGTACATGTGTCTGAACTTTGTTTGCAGCGGAAGGATGCCCTGGCATGCCCTTTCATTCTCTCTCTCTCCTTGCAAAAAAATAATAAATAAAATTATTTTTATGGTCTTTTGTAAATTGCCACTCAATAAAGTGGTTAAAAATACCAGAAGACTTCTGCACTTAGGTGTTTCTACTCATTTCCATCCTCTTATGAAGAAAAGATCTTGTTTTACATTAAGAATTTTTTAATTTTTAAATTTTCATTCATTTTTATTAGAGACAGAGAGAGGAAGAGACAGAAAGAGAGAGAGAGAGAAAGAAAGAGGGAGTGAAAATGGGCACCCCAGGGCCTCTAGCCACTGCAAACGAACTCTAGATGCATGTACCACAATGTGAATCTGGCTTACATGGAAGCTGGAGAATTGAACCAGGGTCCTTTAGGCTTCGCAGGCATGCACCTAAACCACTAAGCCATCTCTTCAGCCCAAATTAAGACTTTTAAAGTCATTCTGTACCACAAACACTTTTGGCTTTATTACTGTTATTCTAGTAATTATTTGAGATTTATGATAACTACCATGGAAATAGTCATTTAGTAGATATTCTTTCACTGATAAAAGATGCACATTGTAGCCGGGTGTGGTGGCACACGCCTTTAATCCCAGCACTTGGGAGGAAGAGGTAGGAGGATCGCCGAGAGTTCGAGGCCACCCTGAGACTACATAGTTAATTCCAGGACAGCCTGGACCAGAGTGAGACCCTACCTCGAAAAACCAAAAAAAAAAAAAAAAAAAAGATGCACATTAGGGGCCTGGAGAGATGGCTTACTGGTTAAGTGCTTTCCAGTGAAGCCTAAGGACCCCAGTTCAAGGCTCGATTCCCCAGGACCCATGTAAGCCAGATCCACAATGTCGCACATGCATCTGGAGTTTGTTTGCAGTGGCTGGAGGCCCTGGCGCACCCATTCTCTATCTGCCTTTTTCGCTCCCTGTCTTTTGCTCTCAAATAAATAAATTAAATAAACAAAACAAAATTTTAAAAATGGTGCACATTAGTGTAACTCTTCCAGTATAGTTCATTGTTTTACTCTGGACAAATCTGTTATGCTCTTTGATTTATTTATTTGAAAAAAAATGGTACTACCTTACATTCAAATAGAGAAGCTCCCAAACATCAAATTCCTTCCATTAATCTGTTTTAATAAGGCACTGAGATGATTATTCCTCTAAGAAAGCTTTTTAACAGTGTTCAATTTCATCTGATTTTGTTCTAATTTATGTGCTATTGATAACACCATCTACTCATTACAGATATATGCCAAACTTACCTTTTCTAGGATGAAAATATTAAAAATTTATTAAAGTATAAAATCAGATACTAGTTTCTTACTATACATTCATCCATACACAACTACTCAGTGATAGTTAGGATGTAAAATTGCATAAATAATTACCTAATTGAATGATAATTTTTCTTAAGCATATATATAAAGTAACAGTATCTGTGAAAAAAAATGCTTCAGGGGCTGGAGAGATTTCTCAGTGGTTAAGGTGGTTGCCTGTGAAGTCTAAGGACCCAGGTTCAATTCTGCAGAACCCACATAAGCCAATTGCACATGGTGGAACATGTTTTTGAAGTTCCTTTGCAGTGGCTAGAGGCCATGGCATGCTCATTCTCATTCTCTCTCTTTCTCTCTCAAGTGAATAAATAAATATATAAAATTAAAAAATGCTATAGTCATATTAAAATAATTCAAAGGCTATTTTGTAATTCAAGTAATGTAAAATATTTATGTTAATATAATTAGAAGTAGGACACATTGCCTGATAAATGGTAAGCATTAAATACATTGGAATGAATCTTAAAAATTATTGATTTCCCAATAAGTAGCAATTTATTCAAATGTAGAATAATAATAAAGGCACACATTATGTTATACTTCTCATAATTTTCTACTTCAACTTGGACATGAACTAACTAAATTTAAATTTATACATTTTTTAAATATTCACAATGTGAATTTATAAACATCCAATGAGAAAGGGTGACTACAAAAGGAAACTTGAAGTATAAAAATAGAAAGGATGCTATGTTGAGGGGAGGAAACACAAGGAGGAGAGGTTTAGGGAAATGGAGAAGGGAAGGAAAATGACAACCAAAGCAAACAAAATTTGTTTGAAAAAGCAAATACTTTGTATGCTATAAAACATAACTTAAGCTAAATATTTTCTTTAATCTATCAAAGACTTTGTCATGAACAGACTTGGGATTGTATAATTTCATTAACCACCCTTCTGTCTCTTTTTTATCCAAAGTCCCAGTGCACTCAATTCAATTTCAGCCACTTCAATTAGTCCACATTATATAGTAATATATTATTTACAGTTTAGTTCCCCATACTTTGCCTTACTAATTAGGAATCATACATGAATTGATAAATGAAAATTTTGATAGAAGTATTCAGCAATCTTTAATGCTCATAATTTTCCAAGTACCTTTTATTTGCCTATAACGTGAGCATCAAATATTTGAATATTTTAAAATGATTATAAGCCCTTACAAACAACTAAATGCCTAATGAAGAACTGTGCATGCCATCTTCATCCATTTATTTTATTGTGTGATTAAAAGTTTATGGCAATGAGAGCTTGACCACCATAAAGAAATGAGAAACAACATTCTCCCAATTTCAGGACTGTTATTATATCATAAGTAGAATATGTATGTCTTCAGCAACATTTTGTGTTTAGATGATAGGTGATATATGTATCATCTTAAAATGTTTATTCAAATGGCAGGCAAATAATGATTAATCTATTTACACAAATTGACGTAGTGACTTAGAAAAATCATCTCTTTTAAAAATCTCATGAGTGGAGCAGGGCGTGGTGGTGCACACCTTTAATCCCAGCACTCGGGAGGCAGAAGTAGGGGGATCATCATGAATTCAAGACCACCTGAGAATACAGAGTGAATTCCAGGTCATCCTGAGCTAGAGTGAGACCCTTCCTCAAAAAAAAAAAATCACATGAGGGGGCTGAAGAGATGGCTTTGCAGTGCTTGTCTGTGAAGCACAAGAACCCAGGTTCAATTCCCCAGGACTCACGTAAGCCAAATGCACATGGTAGCACATGCATCTGGGGTTTGTTTTCAGTGGCTAGAGACCATAGCATGTACATTTTCTCTATCTTCCCTCCTCTCTCAAATCAATAAAATATTTTTTAAATCACATGAGGATCATTAATGTGACTTACCATTTTAGGGGAATTTTTCACTTTACAAATCAATTGACAATTTTTTGGTTTAACAGACCATTTCTGTATACATTGAGTATAAATTGAGAGTGCCAGATCCTAAGCACTAGATGACTAGGTAATATACTGAAAGCTAATTATGTAGCAAAATGTTTCCAATTTTCTTTTAAATATGTTAAGTCTTATGCAGAACTCTTGTCATTTTGACCAGTGATTCTCAATCCCTTATCCTGTAAATATTTCCTAGGGATAAAATTTCATATTGAGCTTTAGTAGAATTGAGTCTGAGCTTGGGAATTTGCACTTTCTATAAATTCTCCCATAATGAAAAGGTTACTAATTGAATGACCATACTAGAATACTATAGGTCTCAGATCATCATGTTGATTAAAAAGACAATAATTCCAAAATAAAAATATACCCTTTTTGCCCCACAAGCTGCTCTTGGTCAGGTGATTTCTGCCAGCAATGCAAACCTGACTGCAACAGTAAAGCTGATACCAAGAGTGGGGTCATTACTGCTAGAAACCTGACTGTGTGGCTTTGGTCTTTTGGAACTGCTTTGCAGGTGGAATGTGGAAGGATTTGAAACCTTGGCTTGAGAGATGCCATAAAGTGCTGTAAGTACAGCTTGATGGACTATTCTGGTCAGGATCAAAAGACCTGAAGGCAGTAAGAACTATGTACTGTGAGGTTTGGCTTGAGAGGGTGAGAAAGAGTTTTGCCTGAAGTGGGCTAGAAGCAGTTTGTGTGGGAGGCTTGCTGTTTTGCCACTGTACTGAGAACTTGTGCTGATTGCATTGCACAGAAATGGACTGGTGTGAGCAGAGGGATATGGCACAGAAGAAATGAAATATTTGGGCCAAAACTTCTGCCTATTCAGCTACATTTATATGAGATATTACAACCTTTGAGAATGGGCTAGCTGACATGCATTGGGGCAACAGGAAGAGTGTAGATTCTTTTGAAAGGCACTGTATGCTCAAGTATCCTGTTCTTCAAAGTCTGCCCCCCACCTGGATTAAAAATTAACACCCTACCTGGTATTATGGAGTATAAGAAATGCAAGAAAGGGAGGGTCATTGAATTTGCAATATGGTCTTGTGCTTTGGAAATGGCCATGGGCAGTGTGAAGCAGGTTTGCTGGATTGGCTGCATGGAGACCCAATGGAGCCATGAGGATGGACCGTGGGTTGCAGAGGAGACCCAGTGAAGATGCTGGGACCATGAGACTGCAGCTAAGGAGAGCTGAAAGCTGCAGATGAAGTTTGCCAGGACTGTGAGTAACCTAGCTGGAGGGGCGCAATTGGAACTCCAGAGAGTTTTTGCTAGTTTGGATTATCAGACTTGGAGATTTATTACTGTCCTAGAGTTGTTGGACTTGGAGCTATAGAGTTTCATGTTTGCCCTGTTTAAATCTTGTATTGGTTGACTATTTCTTTGTTATGCAAAATGCCATCTTTTGCAGTGTGCTTATTCTGTGTTATTATGTTGTATTTTTTTAGCATTATGGCTCAGTTTAAAGATCTTGGACTATGGGAATGTCTGAATATCACTGGGATTGATTAAGAACTATGGGAGCTTTTAAAGTTGAATGAATGCATTGCATTTCACATCGTGTATAGTTATCGGTTTATGGGGGCCAGGACCAGAATGTGGTGGTTTGATATAAGTGTTCCCCATAAACTTAGGTATTCTGAATGCTAGGTTCCCAGCTGATGGAAATTTGGGAAGTAATGCCTCCTAGAGGCAGTGTATTATTGGGGGAGGGCTTATGGGTATTATAGCCAATTTCCCCTTGTCAGTGTTTGGCACAGTCTCCTGTTGCTGTTGTCCACCTGATGTTGGCCATTAGGTGATGTCCACCCTCTGCTCATGCCATTGTTTTCCCCTGACATCATGGAGCTTCCCCTCTAGTCTGTAAGCCAAAATAAAATCTTTTTTTCCCCACAAGCTGCTCTTGGTCAGGCAATTTCTTCCAGCAATGCTAGCCTGACTGCAACAGCTGGGAACAAAGCATTCAAAATACATGAGTTTCTAGGGGACACCTAATTCAAACTGCCTCAAAGTTCCCACATAAAGAGGAGCTGGGGTAGATCATAAGATTCTCTCCTAAGATTCAAGTTGCTCTTGTCTATATGGGAGTGTTCCTTAGTTGCACATGACCTCAGAGGACATCAATGTGTATAGATTGTGCATATATCAATGTATGTAGAAAGTTATTTAAAATGCAGAAATTCTATACATCTTTCAGAACATTCTTACATATGGATTCAGTAGGTCTTTGCCCATGTATGGGTGGGTCTTTACGTTAGTACAGTTGTTTAGGATCTACTCACTCCACTGTAAGTAACCCTTTACCCATGCTCCTACAAAAAAAAGTCAAACTCATTAGTTCACCAAACTAGATTTGGGTAGAATTATTATTTTGTTCTATTGTTAGTATGCTATTTTGGGTAAATAAACATTTGCTTACATCTCCCTAGGTAAACTAATTCAACTGTAATTTTGCATGATCAAGCCATATTCCATAGCTTTAATGTGCTAATATTTATGGCCAGGGAAACATTAAACATCTGAATTGTAAAATATTAGGATATTCATTATATAGATTATGATATCCAAACCCAGTAGAGTATTAATAAAGAGAAAGGACAATATTATAGTTCAAGATTATAGATTCATGTCTGACTCCTAGCCATAAGCATAGCATCTATGGTTCTTTATACACTATCATCAACTTTTTAAGCTTTTTATACTTGTACTGGTTTGATGCGTGTGTGTGTGGTATATGGTTACACCAGGGTCTCTTGTCATTGCAGATGAGCACTAGATGCTTGCGCTACTATTTGGGTCTGGTTTTACATGAGTACTTGGGAATTGAATCTGGGCTGGCAAGATTTGAAAGCAAGTGCCTTAAACTGCTGATCCATGTGCCAGTTGAAATGGAACATATTCTAAACTTTTAAAAAATATATGGTTTTCATTTATTTATTAGAGGAGGGGAGAGAAAGAGAGAGAATGGGTCCACCACTGCATCTACTGCACACAAACTCCAGATGTGTATGCCTCTGGCTTGCATGGGTTGTGGGGATTGAACCTGGGTCCTTAGGCTTTGCAGGCAAGCACCTTAGCTGCTAAGCTATCTCCTCAAACCTATTCTACACTTTTCACTTTGGCCATGACTATATAATTCTATTATCTTCATATTATGTCATATTATTACTTTGTAGCAGACAGCTTCAGGTTCGCTGAGATGAACTTCCAGACCCAGCACAGTTATGGAGGAAGGGATATTATTTATTGAAACTTACAGATCCAGGGGAAGTTCCATAAAGGCAAGAGAAGCGGCCTGCTCTCCACAGGGCTAAGCAGAGAGAGAAAAAGCCAACCAGCCACCACAGCACACAGAGCAAAACTACAGCCAAAAGGTCACACAGCACACTTCAGGAACTCCTGCTAGGCACATTTGCATATCTTTACAATGGAATCTCAAACCCACACCTTAAGACCAGCCCCCAGTGACATTGCCTCTAGCAAGGTGATTGAAGATGCAAACTATAAAGTAATAAAACATTGAATATATTGGGGGACATATATTCAAACTACCACACACTTATAGTTATTATTTTTATTAAACAAATGAATAAAACCAATATATAAAATTAAGTTACTATAAATATTCACACGCCCTGATTTTGCGCATAAATACTTCTAAATGAAAATTCATTATTTCTAGGATGAACTGTACCTCATATGGAGAGAATCCAACAGTGAAGCTTTCAAGTGCTGTATGATACAAGTATAACCTTTATCAAAATATTGTTAGGGGACTGCTACTAGTTATTACAATTGATGTTAATATTCTGATATAAAACTGCCCTGTATTTGAACCATTAGAAATTAACGCACCATTGAAGCCACCCAATGGCCTTTATTAGTATATATTTTCATTCAATGTAAAACACCCCAGTTATTAATCTTAAATTGCTCATCAATAGATGTTATCTTTCCTATAAAATACCACATAAATTTATTGTTACACTCAAAATTTTTTATTTTCATTAATTATTGCCCATGTCATGAACAATTAAATCTACCCTAATCCTCAGTGGTAGAAATTAACAAACATGAGGGTAATCAAGGCTTTGATGGATCATTTCAATGATCAGAGAAGTTATCTATGCTTTGTGTATGTCTTATGCAGAGGGAAATTCATTTGACAGTGATAAAAAAGGCAAATGTAACATTCAAATTCAAAGATGTCTTAAACTGGTTTTGGTGGCACACACCTATAATCCCAGCACGCTGGAGGCAGAGGTAGGAGGATAGCCATGAGTTCAAGGCCACACTGAGACTACATAGTGAATTCCAGGTCAGCCTGTGCTAGAACCAGACACTACCTTGATAAAACAAAACAAAACAAAACAAAACAAAACAAAACAAAACAAAACAAAACAAAACAAAACAAAACAAAACAAAACATGTATTGTAGCCTAGGTTTGGAGCTGGAGAACTTTTACTAGTGCTTCATTCTATTTATAATACAAATTAATTAGGCAAGAACATGTAAGAACGCTCTGCCTTTGACAGGAACTAAAGTTTGCTTGAAAATGGCATACAAAGTAGAAGTAAGGCATTACTATCAATATGAAAATCTGTTAAAATTGTCCATCTTAGTAAATTTGGTGTTGCTATGAAACATACAATGAACATACATATTTGAGATATCTAAAGAGAAATGCATGGAGACATTATAGATGCCCATCTATCTGCATGAAATTTTTCTCTTCAGTAAGCGCACAAATTTCAAAGTAGAATAAAACCTTAACTGTGAAGTCTGAAATGAAATAACACAGGAAGTTGAACTCAGTTAAATAATATGCATTTGATCCTTGAAATAAATACATGCTAGAGGAGGGTTATGAGATTTTATAGTTGCATGTTAGATATTATAACACAGAAAAGGCAATTAATCCAAAAATTGGAATATGAGTGTTGTAAAAGTTCTTAATTATTTACAATTATGTAGTCTGCAGCTGAGAGCTAAATGAATACAGAACAAAAGAAAGTCTGAGGAGGATTAGAAGACTGAAAAAAGCATAAATCCCATCCTTCAGTTCTTCATTGTTGGTTTGCTTTATGTTTACGGTTTCATTTCACTATTGTCAGCATTTTGTTTATAACTGAAAATGAAAAATGGATCATGTAATAAGAATGTAAGAAGTATTTCTTAATTTTTGTTCCATAAACTAAAAGAAAACACATATGTCTTAGAAATCTACTATTTGGGGTTGATAAATGTACTGCTTTCTTGAGCTAGACCAACAGCCTACAATAAGCCAAGTCCTGAGTGGTAGCCTTAACTCTGCAAATGCAAACTGTGCTATTATCTTACACTTAGAAAAATCTTCATTTTTGGTATACCTCCAATTTGTCTCTGTATTATGTTTAAATAATCCCATGTTACAATTGCAAACATTACACCTTAGTGAGCTAGATTCTTTAGTCTCAGTGCTCCCAAATGTTAAGAAACAAATCCCAACAGCATAAAATTCAAACTTCAATATACCATATACACATACTGTACTATCTGAATAGAAGAACTGTAGAAACACTTAGCTTTCTTTTGAGGCTCATTGAAGATCAACCTGCTTTTGTAATAGTGTAAAACATGAAGTTTTAGTGACATTATTTCCTCATTCAAGCATTCTATGCATTCCATTAAGGTGCTGTATATAACAATATATTTTATATTTGATAGTATATTTTTGGTGAGATTCAGTTTAAAATGTTCAGTGGGTTAGTTTATTTTAGCTCTCATTGATCAAATCACTCATTCATCTCTATATATTATAATTTACTATAATATATATACTATATAATATATAAATATATATATTGTGTAATGACCAGAGATGGGCTCAGAGCTAATCAAAAGTGATCCAGGAAAGTAATGACACAAAAACAGCTGAAAATAAGGCTCAGCAAGCTTTGAGGAACTTCCCAGGAAGAGTAATAGCCATTTCTTAATAGAAAAAATAGCTTTGTAAATATTGAATTTCTCTTATGAAATTGTACATTAATTTATATGCTGCAATCAGCTGTTTTATACTAGATAAAAATCGTATACCATAATGCATTATATATTTATAAGACTATATGTTATTAATCATATATATAGGAAATTATACTTTAATACTATGACAGCTTGAAAATTCTGACTCATTATAATTTACTATACATAAATAATGATTTTACACTTAATTTGAGATATTTAATGTATTAGTTTAATATAATTAAAATGACAAGAAGGCAAATATTTGCTAATATTCTCCAAGTATCATCCCTCAAATTAAAATTTGTGGTAATTCATTCTTTAGAAATGAAGTCTTAAAAGTCAGAATTAAATAAAACATTATCTTTAAGATGTAAATCAATGAATTTCACTTTTACAGGTTCTATAAAATTTCTTCCTAAATTTTTTATATTTTTATACATTTATTTGTGAGCAGAGAGAGAGAATGGATACACCAAGACCTCTTGCCACTGCAAATGAACTCCAGATACTTGGCTTTACATGGATGCAGGGGAATTTAATCCATTCCAACAGGTTTTCAAGAAAGCACCTTTATTCACTGAGCCACCTCTCTAACCCTAATCTTTTCAAATAATTAAATTATTTTACCTTATCAAATAGAAATTTGGACTTCCTGGTAAGATGGCGGCATAGGAGCCACACAAAACAAGCCCAGGGAGGGATTTAAGCAAAACGACAGCAAAACACACTCGTCTTCTGAAAAGTGCAGGAGAATAGGTTTTCCTTAGACATAGCGGAGAAGCAGGAGAGACCAAGATCCAACAGAAAGGAGGAAAATGGCCAAAATCCCACTGAGGACCTCGTCGTCCTAATACACTGCAATCTGCACTCCTGGCACAACCCACCAGGCATGACTAGCAGCAGCAGAGACCAAACAAACAAGGGGACTTTCCAACCTCATCCGCCTCCTTGCAGAGCCCAGATATCTACAGAAAAGTCTGCTGAGCTACTGAAAGAGATACAGGGGAACAGTGTAGCAACTACAGGCTTCCTGAACTCTCCCATCCCTCAACCATCAGAACCAACAACCTCAGGCATTCAGCTCTCTGTGGCAGTTGCATCCAGCACAGCTGAGCTGAGCTCAAGCTCCACAGCACAACATGGAGGGATTAAGGTGGGCACTCAGCATTGGTGAGATTGACAGCCACACCAAAAGTTAATGAGGCCAACTGACAAAAAAAGCGTACATAGACCTGCATTAAAAATGCTAATCTCTCTTTCCATGTCAGGGCAGGTTACAGGTTACATATTTTTGGTTGGCTTTACCATGTTCAAATAAGCAATTGCCTCAATAACCCACCCAAAAGACACAGGATTGCAGACTGGATTAAAAGGCAGGATCCTGCCATCTGTTGCCTCGAGGAAACTCACCTATCAATAAAAGAGAGAAACCTTCTTAGGGTGAAAGGTTGGAAAAGAGTATTTCAATCAAATGGGTCTAGGAAACAAGCGGGGGTTGCTATCTTAATTTCTGACAGTATAGACTTCAAAACAACATTAGTGAGGAACAATAAAGAAGGTCAATTTATACTGATTAAAGGAACACTCCAACAGAGGACATGACAATCCTAAACATATATGCTCCTAACATGGGGGCTCCCAATTTCATCAAACAAACACTATTAGAGTTAAGATCAGAGATAACTCCTAACACAATAGTAGTGGGTGACATCAATACCCCACTCTCATCACTTGACAGGTCAACCCAACAAAAAATAAACAGAGGGACATCTGCATTAAATGATATCATGGAACAAATGGACCTAACAGATATATACAGAACATCCATCCAAATGCTGCAGAATATACATTTTTCTCAGCAGCAAATGGAACATTCTCTAAAATAGACCATATATTAGGACACAAATCAAATCTTAACAAATAGAGGAATATTGAAATAATACCTTGTACTCTATCTGACCACAATGGGATTAAACTGCAAATCAGCAACAAGATAAACTACAGAACATACATAAATTCATGGAGACCAACCAGTACACTATTGAATAATGAACTGGTCATTGAAGAAATCAAAAAGGAAATCAATAAATTCATAGAATCAAATGATGATGAGAATACAACATACCAAAATCTTTGGGACAAAAAGAAGGCAGTCCTAAGAGGGAAATTTATAGCTCTAAGTGCCTATATTAAGAAATTCAAAAGAAGGGCGGGGGAGAGTCAATCTAATTTCAAAAGATTGTGAATAAGACTTATGTAAAATTACTTTTTTGAATAATGGTACATCTAGAAGCTGTAGACTGTTACTAGAAATTTTTCAGTGCCTGGGATGGGATACCTTCCAGTGAGTTGTTGGCCAAGGAGGTCCCGGTAGCCTCCAAAACATTAAAGGCGTTTGCCAAAGCCCTTGGTTTCCCTCGAGAAACAGATAGTAAGACCCTATTGCTGAAGACATCTCTTGCCTGAGAGGCAAGGTCACTGAGAAAGCAAGCTGGTGCTGAGCAGAAAACCTTCTCCCTGTAGACCAGCCAACTGAAAGCTGGAGAAAGCTGCACTGCATGCAGAGTATGGGAGACAGAAGTCATCAGCAGTGAAAACAGTGGACGCTGAATATTCGAATTTGGCCAGACAGGCCCAAAGACTGAACGGGTGCAATAGTGGCATGTCTACTCGTGGGGTAACCAACTGCTCCATAATTGGACTGAAGGCCCTCTCTATGGGAGGGAATACATACATGATACTGAAAAACCTAAGTAAAGTCTATGGTAGGTAAGGTCATGAGCCTTAGGGGTATAAAGCATGCTCTTGTCTAAATATATATACTATTCCCACCAAGCTGCCCGGAAAATACTACACTTAATGCTCATATTCACATATTAATGCTACTCTCACTTCTGGTTAGAGAAGCTTCTCTTTTCAGATGGCGATGACCACTGGGATGATCCAAAAGGCAACATAGTGCTGAGAAGAAGGGATGGAGGAGTGCCCAGCACTGAAACACCTCTGTCACACCCTCCAAGCTCAGGGATCATTGTGGAAGAGGGGGCGGATAGAATGGAAGAGCCAAAGGAAGGGTACGACTCCTTACAATGCAACTGCCCAGACAGAAATTGGCCTTGATATCCATGACCTTGCTGTGCCTAGCAATACCTCCGCAAGACCTTCATAATAGAAGTAAAAGATGATGACATCAAATTAAAAAAGAGACTAATGGAGAGAGGGAGGGGATATGATGGAGAGTGGAGTTCTTAAGGGGAATGGGGGGAGGGGAGGGAAATACTATGCACCTTTTGTATGTAAGTATATTTTGTTGTCAATAAAAAAAAAAAAAAACAAAAAAACAAACAAAAACAAACAAACAAACAAACAAAAAAAGAAATTCAAGAGTTCACAAGTAAACAATTTAAAGCTTCACCTTAAGGCCTTGGAAAGAGAAGAATAAGGCAAACCAAAACTCAGTAGAAGGGAAGAAATAATAAAGATTAGGGCAGAAATTAATGAAATAGAAACCAAAAATACAATCCAAAGAATCAATGAAACAAAGTGTTGGAAACCTTGAGCCAAACTGCAGCCATTTGGATAAAAAAACTGCATCTTCTAAGTTAGATTTCAGTTTCCTGAGTGTCTGTGAGCAACTACATAACTAAGCCTTCCCAGAGACCCTACCCTGACCTATAGATAAGAATAATGTGTAACTTAAAGATATATAAGACTGCTGTAACCCCCATGACCTTGTGCAAAGTGGCACATTCCCAGCTGGGTATCCTAGCAACCCTGCTGCTCTTAGATCAGGGTGTTTAGCCACAAGGAATATCATTGATAGACATTTATCTGAGGTTCCTTCCCTGTGCAGCTGTGTAACTGAACAAGGTCTCTGCCCTCAGGTGCTTCTTTGTTTTGCTTACTAATATATAAGCTGAGACTTCTGCAATAAACTTTGAGCCTTGATCAGCATTTGTCTTGCCTCCATTCCTTGTGTCTCTTGTCCCTTTCATTTCAGGTTCTCTAGGGTCCTTGCTCCTGAAATTGAAGCCCCGCTTGCCAATGCAACAAAGAGTTAGTTCTTTGAAAGGATAAACAAGATTGATAAACCCTTAGTAAATCTGACCAGAAGATAGAGAGAAGAGACAAATATTAATAAAATTAGAGATGAAAAAGGCACCATTACAACAGATACCAAAGAAATTCAGAAAATCATATGGACAAACTTTAAGAATATATATGCCTCTAAGTTTGAAAATCTGAAAGAAATGGATGGTTTCCTTGATTCATATGACCTACCAAAATTAAATCAAGATGAGATAAACCATTTAATAAACCTATAACAAGTACAGAGATCCAAGCAGTTAAAAAATTCTCTCAACTAAAAATGTCCAGGCCCAGATGGATTCACTAGTGAATTTTACCAGACATTCATGGAAGAACTATCACCACTGATTCTCAAACTTTTCCATAAAATAGAAAAGGAAGGAATTCTACTGAACTCCTTCTATGAAGCCAGCATCATCCTGATACCTAAACTGGACAAAGACAGAACAAAAAAGAAAATTACAGACCAATCTCCTTCATGAACATAGATGCAAAAATCTGAACAAAATATTGGCAAAGAGAATACAAGAATATATCAGAAAGATTATTCACCCCGACCAAGTAGGCTTTATCCCAGAGATGCAGGGATGGTTCAACATATGCAATTGGTAAATGTAATACATTATATAAATGGTCTGAAGTACAAAAATCTCATGATCATCTCAATAGATGCAGAAAAGACCTTTGACAAAATCCAACACCCCTTCATGGTGAAAGTATTACAGAAACTGGGAATAGAAGGAACATATCTCAGCATAATAAAAGCTATTTATGACAAACCTACAGCCAACATAATACTAAATGGGGAAAAACTTGAAGCTTTTTCATTAAATTCAGGAACAAGACAAGGGTGTCCACTTTCCCCACTTTTATTTAATATAGTACTGGAAGTCTTAGCCATAGCAATAAGGCAAGAGACACTCATAAAAGGGATACAAATTGGAAAGGAAAAGATCAAATTATCATTATTTGCAGATGATATGATCCTATACATAAGAGACCCTCTAGACTCTACCAGAAATCTGTTAGAGCTGACAAACATAGCAACATAGCAGGATACAAAATAAACACACAAAAATCAGTAGCTTTCCTATATATTAACAACAAATATACAAAGGATGAAATCAGGAATCTCTCCCATTCAAAATTGCCTAAAAAAATAATTTGGAATAAACTTAACAAAGGAAGTGAAGGATCTCTACAATGAGAACTTTAAAACACTCAAACGAGAAATTGTAGAAGACACAAGGAAATGGAAAGATATCCCATGTTCTTGGATTGGAAGAATCAATATTGTGAAAATGTCAATCTTACCAAAAGCAATCTACACATTTAATGCAATCCCCATTAAAATCCCAATAGCATTCTTCACAGAAATAGAAGAAAAAAAAATCCTAAAATTCATCTGGAAGCACAAAAAACCTCAAATAGCCAAAACAATCTTGGGCAACAAAAACCAGGCTGGTGGTATCACCATACCTGATTTTAAGATATATTTCAAAGCCATAGTAAAAAAAAAAAAAAAAAAAAAAAAAAGCATGATACTGGCACAAGGACAGACATGTAGATCAATGGAACAGAATAGGAGACCCAAATATTAATACAGGCAGCTACAGCCATATGATTTTTGACAAAAATGCCAAAAATATTCATTGGAGAAAAGATAGCCTCTTCAACAAGTGGTGCTGGGAAAACTGGACATCTGTATGTAAAAGGATAAACATAGATCCTTGTCTCTCTCCATGCACAAGAGTCAAGTCCAAATGGATCAGGGACCTTAATATCAGACCTGAAACTCTGAAACTACTAGAGGAAAAGGTACAGGAAACCCTTCAACATATTGGCCTAGGCAAGGACTTTCTGAATATAACCCCAATTGCTCAGAGAATAAAACCACTAATCAACCAATGGGACCTCATGAAATTACAAAGCTTTTGTACAGCAAAAGACACTGTGAATAGAGCAAAGAGACAACCTACAGAATGGGAGAAAATCTTTGCCAGCTGTACATCTGACATAGGATTAATATCCAGAATATACAAGGAACTCAAAAACAGAACAATAAGAAATCAAACAACCCAATTAAAAAATGGGCTATGGAACTAAATAGGGAGTTCACAGAAGAAATACAGATGGCATATAAACATCTAAAAAAGTGTTCCACATCCTTAGCTATCATGGAAATGCAAATTAAAACTACTTTGAGCTTCCATCTCACTCCTGTCAGAATGGTTACCATCAAGGAAACAAAAGACAGTAAGTGTTGGCAGAGATGCAGAAAAAGAGGAACCCTTCGAATACATACATGATACTGAAAAACCTAAGTAAAGTCTATGGTAGGTAAGGTCATGAGCCTTAGGGGTATAAAGCATGCTCTTGTCTAAATATATATACTATTCCCACCAAGCTGCCCGGAAAATACTACACTTAATGCTCATATTCACATATTAATGCTACTCTCACTTCTGGTTAGAGAAGCTTCTCTTTTCAGATGGCGATGACCACTGGGATGATCCAAAAGGCAACATAGTGCTGAGAAGAAGGGATGGAGGAGTGCCCAGCACTGAAACACCTCTGTCACACCCTCCAAGCTCAGGGATCATTGTGGAAGAGGGGGCGGATAGAATGGAAGAGCCAAAGGAAGGGTACGACTCCTTACAATGCAACTGCCCAGACAGAAATTGGCCTTGATATCCATGACCTTGCTGTGCCTAGCAATACCTTTGCAAGACCTTCATAATAGAAGTAAAAGATGATGACATCAAATTAAAAAGAGACTAATGGAGAGAGGGAGGGGATATGATGGAGAGTGGAGTTCTTAAGGGGAATGGGGGGAGGGGAGGGAAATACTATGCACCTTTTGTATGTAAGTATATTTTGTTGTCAATAAAAAAAAAAAAAAACAAAAAAACAAACAAAAACAAACAAACAAACAAACAAAAAAAGAAATTCAAGAGTTCACAAGTAAACAATTTAAAGCTTCACCTTAAGGCCTTGGAAAGAGAAGAATAAGGCAAACCAAAACTCAGTAGAAGGGAAGAAATAATAAAGATTAGGGCAGAAATTAATGAAATAGAAACCAAAAATACAATCCAAAGAATCAATGAAACAAAGTGTTGGAAACCTTGAGCCAAACTGCAGCCATTTGGAGGAAAAAACTGCATCTTCTAAGTTAGATTTCAGTTTCCTGAGTGTCTGTGAGCAACTACATAACTAAGCCTTCCCAGAGACCCTACCCTGACCTATAGATAAGAATAATGTGTAACTTAAAGATATATAAGACTGCTGTAACCCCCCCCCCATGACCTTGTGCAAGGCACATTCCCCAGCTGGGTATCCTAGCAACCCTGCTGCTCTTAGATCAGGGTGTTTAGCCACAAGGAATATCATTGATAGACATTTATCTGAGGTTCCTTCCCTGTGCAGCTGTGTAACTGGAACAAGGTCTCTGCCCTCAGGTGCTTCTTTGTTTTGCTTACTAATATATAAGCTGAGACTTCTGCAATAAACTTTGAGCCTTGATCAGCATTTGTCTTGCCTCCATTCCTTGTGTCTCTTGTCCCTTTCATTTCAGGTTCTCTAGGGTCCTTGCTCCTGTTGAAGCCCCGCTTGCCGGGGCAACAAAGAGTTAGTTCTTTGAAAGGATAAACAAGATTGATAAACCCTTAGTAAATCTGACCAGAAGATAGAGAGAAGAGACAAATATTAATAAAATTAGAGATGAAAAAGGCACCATTACAACAGATACCAAAGAAATTCAGAAAATCATATGGACAAACTTTAAGAATATATATGCCTCTAAGTTTGAAAATCTGAAAGAAATGGATGGTTTCCTTGATTCATATGACCTACCAAAATTAAATCAAGATGAGATAAACCATTTAATAAACCTATAACAAGTACAGAGATCCAAGCAGTTAAAAAATTCTCTCAACTAAAAATGTCCAGGCCCAGATGGATTCACTAGTGAATTTTACCAGACATTCATGGAAGAACTATCACCACTGATTCTCAAACTTTTCCATAAAATAGAAAAGGAAGGAATTCTACTGAACTCCTTCTATGAAGCCAGCATCATCCTGATACCTAAACTGGACAAAGACAGAACAAAAAAAGAAAATTACAGACCAATCTCCTTCATGAACATAGATGCAAAAAATCTGAACAAAATATTGGCAAAGAGAATACAAGAATATATCAGAAAGATTATTCACCCCGACCAAGTAGGCTTTATCCCAGAGATGCAGGGATGGTTCAACATATGCAATTCGGTAAATGTAATACATTATATAAATGGTCTGAAGTACAAAAATCTCATGATCATCTCAATAGATGCAGAAAAGACCTTTGACAAAATCCAACACCCCTTCATGGTGAAAGTATTACAGAAACTGGGAATAGAAGGAACATATCTCAGCATAATAAAAGCTATTTATGACAAACCTACAGCCAACATAATACTAAATGGGGAAAAACTTGAAGCTTTTTCATTAAATTCAGGAACAAGACAAGGGTGTCCACTTTCCCCACTTTTATTTAATATAGTACTGGAAGTCTTAGCCATAGCAATAAGGCAAGAGACACTCATAAAAGGGATACAAATTGGAAAGGAAAAGATCAAATTATCATTATTTGCAGATGATATGATCCTATACATAAGAGACCCTCTAGACTCTACCAGAAATCTGTTAGAGCTGACAAACATAGCAACATAGCAGGATACAAAATAAACACACAAAAATCAGTAGCTTTCCTATATATTAACAACAAATATACAAAGGATGAAATCAGGGAATCTCTCCCATTCAAAATTGCCTAAAAAAATAATTTGGAATAAACTTAACAAAGGAAGTGAAGGATCTCTACAATGAGAACTTTAAAACACTCAAACGAGAAATTGTAGAAGACACAAGGAAATGGAAAGATATCCCATGTTCTTGGATTGGAAGAATCAATATTGTGAAAATGTCAATCTTACCAAAAGCAATCTACACATTTAATGCAATCCCCATTAAAATCCCAATAGCATTCTTCACAGAAATAGAAGAAAAAAAAATCCTAAAATTCATCTGGAAGCACAAAAAACCTCAAATAGCCAAAACAATCTTGGGCAACAAAAACCAGGCTGGTGGTATCACCATACCTGATTTTAAGATATATTTCAAAGCCATAGTAAAAAAAAAAAAAAAAAAAAAAAGCATGATACTGGCACAAGGACAGACATGTAGATCAATGGAACAGAATAGGAGACCCAAATATTAATACAGGCAGCTACAGCCATATGATTTTTGACAAAAATGCCAAAAATATTCATTGGAGAAAAGATAGCCTCTTCAACAAGTGGTGCTGGGAAAACTGGACATCTGTATGTAAAAGGATAAACATAGATCCTTGTCTCTCCATCCATGCACAAGAGTCAAGTCCAAATGGATCAGGGACCTTAATATCAGACCTGAAACTCTGAAACTACTAGAGGAAAAGGTACAGGAAACCCTTCAACATATTGGCCTAGGCAAGGACTTTCTGAATATAACCCCAATTGCTCAGAGAATAAAACCACTAATCAACCAATGGGACCTCATGAAATTACAAAGCTTTTGTACAGCAAAAGACTCTGTGAATAGAGCAAAGAGACAACCTACAGAATGGGAGAAAATCTTTGCCAGCTGTACATCTGACATAGGATTAATATCCAGAATATACAAGGAACTCAAAAACAGAACAATAAGAAATCAAACAACCCAATTAAAAAATGGGCTATGGAACTAAATAGGGAGTTCACAGAAGAAATACAGATGGCATATAAACATCTAAAAAAGTGTTCCACATCCTTAGCTATCATGGAAATGCAAATTAAAACTACTTTGAGCTTCCATCTCACTCCTGTCAGAATGGTTACCATCAAGGAAACAAAAGACAGTAAGTGTTGGCAGAGATGCAGAAAAAGAGGAACCCTTCTACACTGTTGGTGGGAATGTAATCTGGCCCAGCCATTATGGAAATCAGTGTGGAGGTTCTTGAGACAGCTAAAAATAGCACATCCAGAAACTATAGATTGTTACTAGAAAATTTTCAGTGCCTGGGATGGGATACCTTCCAGTGAGTTGTTGGCCAGAGAGGTCCCTGTTGCCTCCAAAACATTACAGGCTATTGCCAAGGCCCTTGGCTTCTCTTGAGAAAAAGATGGTAAGACTCTATTGCTGAAGACCTTTCTTGCTTGAGTGGCAAGGTCACTAAGAAAACAAGCTGGTGCTGAGCAGAAAACCTTCTCCCTGTAGACTGGCCAACTGAAACCTGGAAAAAGCTGCACTGCATGCAGCCGTATGGGAGACAGAAATCAACAGCAGTGAAAACAGTGGACACTGGAAAGCTCAAGTTTGGCCAGGGAGGTAATATGACCAAATGGGTGCAATAGTGGCATGTCTGCTCTTGGGGAAACCAACTATTCCCTAATTGGACTGAAGGCCCTCTCTATGAGAAGGAATACATGCCTGGTACTGAAAAAAGTAATCAAGTCTATGGCAGGGGAGTTCATGAGCCTTAGAGGTATACAGCCTGCTCTTGTCTGACTAAATGTATATATTATTCCCACCAAACTGCCCTAAAAGCACTACACTTAATGTTCATATCCACATATTAATGCTACTCTCACTTCTGGTTAGAGAAGCTTCTTTTTTCAGATGGTGATGACCACTGGGATGACCCAAAAGGCAAAAAAAGTGGTGAGAAGAAGGGATGGAGGAGTGTCCATCACTGAAACATCTCTGTCACACCTTCTAAGGCTCTGGGCCCATTGCAGAAGAGAGGGTGGAAAGAATGTAAGAGCTAAAGGAAGGATACAACTCCTTACAATGCAACTGTCCAGACAGAAATTGGCCTCGATATCAATGACCTCGCAGTGCCTGGCAATACCTTCACAAGACCCTCATAATAGGAGCAAAAGATGATGACATCAGATTAAAAGAGAGACTAATGGAGGGCGCGATATGATGGAGAGTGGAGTTCTGAAGGGGAAGTGGGGAAGGGAGAGAAATATCATGGTTTATTGTTTGTAAGTATAGAATTTGTCAATAAGAAAATAGAAATTTAGCCAGGCATGGTGGCACACACCTTTAATCCCAGCACTTGGGAGGCAGAGGTAGGTGGATAGCCATGAGTTCAAGGCCACCTGAGACTACATAGTTAATTCCAGGTCAGCCTGAGCTAGAGTGAGACCCTACGTAGAAAAACAAAAACAAAATAGATATTTATAAATAAAATTGAGTATACTAGTTTAACCTGAATGTGAATACCAGGAGTCTGAGGGAATAATCATGTTTGTACATTCTATTTTTACATAGTAGAATATATGTGTTCCTGAAAAGATAAAACTCTGCAATATATAAATAAAACTATAAACCCCTTGAAACTAAGGCAAGATTTCTCAACTGAAATTTCTTTTCTTTTTTTTTTTTTTTGTATTCCAGATAGGGTCTCACTCCAGCCCAGGCTGACCTGGAATTCACTATGTGTCTCAGGGTGGCCTCAAACTCACAGCGATCCTCTTACCTCTTCTTACCCCTGAGAGGTGGGATTAAAGGAAAGCACCACCATACCAGGCTTCAACTGAAATTTCTAAAATGCATCAAATCTTTCAACACCAGGTAATGTTGAATGGCTCATAAATGCACTATGATGAGACTCTTCATATTAAATCATTCCACATGTAAAATAGGGTTTCAAAATGTCGAATGGCTATGGTATTATATAATTAGAAATGTCTTATTTTTTATTTTTTTTTGTTTTTGACATTTTTATACATGTATATAATATACTATGATCCATTTACTTCTAATTACCATCCCTTATGGGCCTCCTCCTTTGATTAAAACCCTTTTATTCTTCCTAATTGATACCCATCTTATTTTCATGCCTTTACATTTTTGACCAACTGAGTTAAATTACGGTCGCTTACATGATCATGGGTGGGAGGTTATTTACTGTGAAATGGGCAACTTGCCAGTGCCTACTGATGAGCATGACTCCCTGTCTCCCAGCTGCCATCAGTTACTCTGGAATTATGCGGTCTTATGATCCCTTCCCCATGTCATGATGAAACACTGACAGGCTCAATCTTGTGTAGGAAATCACAAGGGCTCTAAGGCCATATCATATCCAGAAGATAGCATTGAACAGACCTCCTTGCCATCCTTCTGATCTTACATTATTTTCACCTCCTGTTCTGAAAGGAACTCTGCGCATTGGAGAGTGTGGTTTAGATGCTTAAGGCTGAGCACACAGTTATCACACCTTCGAGGCAATTTTGTCAGCTAATTATCACTGCATTCACCACTTCCCATTGTAGAAAGAAACTTTCATGATTTAGGCTGTAAACAGTGCTTATCAATGGGAACAAATATAGATATTTATAGGCAGTTTGATATGTTTTCCACTTAGCATAACTGAGGTTCCCTCCTAGGAACTGTTTTTACTAGCTGCACTTTTAGATGTAGATTAGTTAGATGTATGTTTCTTTATCTTAAATGTATGGATTATAATTTAAGAACTCTATGTACATTAAATAACATGTACATCACAATATGGAAGATGCCAAATTGAGGTCAACAACATGGTGTGTTAGATCATTTAAATTTGATCACAATCCAGTGAGGCATGGGCAGCAAAACCATGGGAATTCAAGCAGTTACATTTAATTTAAACTCTGGTGATATACCACATGACAGGGAGGAGGATAATGGAATCACCACTATGAATGTAAAACTAGAATAATATACATAAAATAAATAAAATTTAAAAAATAAAAAATAAAAAAAAGAATCTCAAGAAAAAAATACATCACCAAAACTTTAAGTATAGGAGAAAAATTTTCCTTCCCTCTTGCCTTCCTTATTATTTCACTCCCCTTCTCTCTCTCTCTTTTTCTCTCTCTCCCTCTGAACTTTTAACATAGGACCTCACTATACACTCCAGGCTGGCCTTGACTCTTGATCTTTCTCAGGCTCCAAAGTGTTTGAATCATAAGCACATCCCAGCAGACCAGGCTGAAAAAGATTCTGTATTTGTTGTTTGAGTTTGGAACTCAGGACCAGTGAAAACTAGGCAACTGTTCTATTTCGGAGCTATTGCTTTTGCCCTTCTAATTTTAGATAAATAATTTGGAGGATTCTCAATGTACCCTCAGTAACAAAGAGCTGTAGCTTGTGTCAGAGACTGTAGTTTGATTTAACATTAATTCAGAACTCTAAAAGTCGCACACATATGTTAATGTGAATTTGATAAAATTGTAGCATATTACACTCTTTTCATCTAAAATGAATATTATGTATGATTTAATAAGAAAAAAATTAAAGATATATAAGTAGAAATATATAGAGAGAAATATATAGGAAGAAAATAAATGAATCAAGTTTTAGTCAAAACAAATTCTTCCTAAATTCTTACTAAATTGTATAATTCGGAGAAGTTCACATTGTTGGAGATAAAATAATCATTCGACCAAGATCTCTAATGAGTAAGAGATAAGAGGATGAAGTATGGTGTAGTGCTGTAGCCTGTTCCTCACTAAAGAGATATGTCTTGTGTTAAAGTTCTTCTAAAGAAGTACCTAATCATTCTTGTAAAAGCTCCTTTTATTCTATAGCTACTGACTCACTCAGAAATTCAACAGGCCTTATCCAGAAAAAAAAAAAAAAAGTCTCTGGATGCCTTATCCTTGTGCTCCGAATCCCATAGGCCACTCTTTACATTTGCTGCCATTGAGTTTATAGTATTCCCACTTCTTTTTCTTTCTTTCTTTTCTTTTTCTTTTCTTTTCTTTCTTTTTTTTTTTTTTTTTTTTTTTTGTTTTTTTTTTTCAAGATAGGGTTTCACTCTAGCTCAGGCTAACCTGAAATTAACTATGTAGTCTCAGGATGGCCTCGAACTCATGGCAATCCTCCTTCCTCTGCCTCCCGAGTGCTGGGATTAAAGGCGTGCACCACCACGCCTGGCTTAGTATTCCCATTTCTTAATAGCCTACCAAAAACCATACAGTTTTCTTGCCTAAACTAGAATATCCTCACAATGATATGTACCAAATGATATATATCTGTGTAAGAATATAGTATTTCTGGGCTGGAGAGATGGCTTAGTGGTTAAGGTGTTTGCCTGCAAAGACAAAGGATCCCAGTTCAATTCTCCAGGACCCACGTAAGCCAGATGCACAAGGGGGCACATGCATCTGGAGTTCCTTTGCAGTGGCTGGAGGCCCTGGCATGTCCATTCTCTCTCCCTCTCTCTCTCCTTGCCTTTTTTTCTCTCTCTCTCCCTGCCTCTTTCTCTCTCTCTCAAATAAATAAATAAAATATATTAAATTAAAAATAGAAAAGAATATAGTATTTCTGCTCATTATCAAATGTCATGAAAACTCATACTACTTTTTTGAAAACAGAAAATAAACATTCCTACCATTCCTAGCATTCAGTTCGCACACTGCTAAACCTGGAAAAATGTTATCAATGCATTTGGAACATGACCATAAGTCAAAGCCTTGTATAAAGCCTACCCCTGAAGAATCAGTGCCTGATCTGGAGAGATGGCTTATCGGTTGCTTGCCTGTGAAGCCTTAGAACTCCTATTCGAATCCTTCAGTTCCATAGTATAGCCAGATGCAACAGGGACTCAAGTGTGTATCCCATGCATGCCCACAAGGGGGCGCGCCGTGTCTGGAGTTCCTTCACAGCCGCAGCTCTCTCTCTCTCTCTCTCTCTCTCTCTCCCTCAAAAAAAAAAAAAAAAATCGGTACCTATAATCCTCTCTTAGATTGCAGCACCTCTTCCTGGCCTTGAAAATGTAAGTTGCTATGCTCTAAGAAGAAAATTGGGAAGTAACAACAGTGGGGGCCACAGGTAGCTGAAATTGACCACCCCTCCAACAGCCTTCTGGAAAGCAAATAACCCAATCTTGTCAAGGGTTCAAAAAGAAAAGAATTCTAACAGCTACATGAGTTTGAAAGGCAACACCTAGTTCTAGATCAAAACATAGGTGGGTAATATCTTGCTCAATTCTTTGTTATACTCTGACCAGAAAATTGAGTAAAGCTGTGTCTTAATGATGGTTTTCACAAATTGAGAAATGGAACATGTATGTCACACTCATGGTCATTTAGTAACCAGCTATAACATACAAATATAGCTTTCAATTCGCTGTCTTCTCCATGTATTCTCTAACAGTCACCTGTCTTCTCAGATACCAACAGCCCTATATGTTCTTCAACTCCTTACCTCGTAATTTTGTTAACAATTTCTGTTGCATACTTATCATTCACAACATTTTGTAATCTCTCTTGTAAGTGCAACATTTATCACCATCCTCTTTTAAACATAACATAAACAACCTTCAAATACTTCTGAAACTATTTCTAACCCTCTAGCCATTTACATATCAGTATATTACAGAGACTGAGCTGAAATGTATTTCTCTCTACTCCTCTCTGCTACTTCTGGTAAAGACTTCACACCTCACTGATAAATGTTCTTTTTTTTTTCTCTCCTTGAATCTTAATCTAATGTGTTCCTTTGCTTTACCCATTATATTACCCTTTTCAACTTTGCCAAATCACTAGCACTTGCGGTTATCCCCATGAGGTCAGAATTTAGTGAAATATTTGAATTCATTATGCACAAATACAAAATTCTCAGTGATGACTGATCACCCTCATCTTGTTTACTTTACTTCAATTGCATTTTAATCCCAATGTAATTATTTATAAATCTGCTTCAAAGCTCACACCAGACAGCTCAGTATACCACATCTCTTCACATAATTTTCTCCTGTTCATCTCATTGATTCTCAAATTTTAGTGAATTTTAGCATTGCCAAGGAGACTTAAAAATCTTGGTATCCACACCATATTCAGAATAATCAGTATGGGTAACAAAGTCATAGAAATGCATTTTCTATAAATCAACATGCAATTAGGTCATTTTATGTGGAAAATATTTCATATTCTCTACATTTTGGGAATAAAATCTAATCCTATTGCTTATAATTTAGCCAAGCTAAAAATATTTGAAAACATCATGTATTTTTCTGGCATGATTTTCTTGCACAGGTAGTTTCTGTTTTCTCATTATTTCCTCCTCTCTCTATCTTGAAGCAAAAAAATCATCTTTCAAAATTTACCTCATCAAGGAGTCTGATTTATCATATTTTTCTACTGAATAGTTTGTATGTATGTGAAAATTTCTCCTTTTCTAGACCATGTCTTGGTCCTGTGATTTTGGTTTCTCAAATAAAACTTATAAAAGTGAGCATTATTTTATAAAATACATAATATAAATATTGTATTTAACTTATATTTGATAAAATAGCATGAAGGAAGTGTCAATTTAAATGTACAGAATCTATGGTGGACAATTTAGAAAACAGCCATTCTCCTCACCTTTAATATGGGAGTAATACACTGCCTCGTCACTTTGATACTAGGCTTTACTATATGACTTTTTGGCTGATAGAATACAAACATATTGTTAAATGTATTATATGATTTGTCTATATACCTTATAATTATCTTCCCTGCATTAGGAAGAACTTTGCCTGAATAAATCTTATTTTCAGAAAGAAGGTAAACATGGTAAAAAGATGAATGTACGCCCTCCCTTGAGTTAAAGCTTCCCCAACTTCAAGTGAAACAGTGTATATACAAAGGAGGACTGGAATACACTACATATGTTATAAAAAATGCTATTTCTTTTTTATAAATGTACACTTTTAGATTACTATAATAATAGCTAATATATCAATAACTATATATAACTATAACTAATATATCAAGAAAACTAAGGTTTGTAAAGTTTTGACTAAAATGATATGCCTGAAGAGAAAATTGCAAGGCTGGTATAATTTACCTTTGTACATAAACTCGTGAACTCTAAAAAACATAATCCTGTAGATATGGAAACATCTTTTTTTGTTTTTGTTTTTTTTTTGTTTTGTTTTGTTTTTGAGGTAGGGTGTCACTCTAGCTCAGGCTGACCTGGAATTCATTATGTAGTCTCAGGGTGGCCTCGAACTCACGGTGATCCTCCTACCTCTGCCTCCCAAGTTCTGGGATTAAAAGTGTGTGCCACTACGCCTGGCATGGAAACATCTTTAATACAGACATAATTTTGAATCATGATTTTTTTTTTTTTTTGGTTTTTCGAGGTAGGGTCTCACTCTGGCTCAGGCTGACCTTGAATCATGATTTTAAAAATCAAAAATATGGCCAGGAATAGTGACTCACACCTATAATACTAGCATTCATAGAAAGTTAGTTTTAGGTCAGTCTGTGATAAAGTGAGCTCATGTCTCAAAAATGAATAAAAACACACAAATATATATTTTCCATTATTTGGAAAGAACATTTACCTGATCATTAACATTATAAATGCTCCATTTTATATTCTGTGAAAAAATACCAAAATAATTACTATTTTATATCTTTCCATTAAAATACTTGCATAATATTCCACTAACATTGGTGTAAAAGAGAAAAGGCATTATGAAAGCATAGAATGGTGAATAAGCATTAGGTACAATAGGAGAGAACTACAAACAGAAGGATAACAGTTATTTGTGAATCACACATTTCCTGTAATACATAATTAGGTAACAGATTAGGGTCCTTTGATTTTTTAGATTCTTCATGCTTTCCTTTAGCTGCAATCTCTCCATTTACTGCTACATTTGCTTCTTGCTTCTTCCCTTGCTTTTTTATTTGTTTATTTATGGTCTTTTTTCTATTTATTTATGAAAGAGAGAGAGAGAGAAAATGAGTGTGCCAGGGCCTCCTGCTTCTGTAAATAAGCTCCAGACCCATGTGTTATTTTGTGCATCTGGCTTTACACAGGTACTTGGGAGTAAAACTTGAGCCACCGAGGCTTGTAAGCAACCACTGAGCAATCTCTCCTGCCTGCTTTGTTCTTTCACAAAGAAAAGAATATTTCGCTTAAATAATTCTATTCTAATTATTATGTTTTCTCTGAATCTACAGGATGCACAGGCCCCACTTGGAATTATAGGGTGAACATTTCTTTAAAAGTTTTTAGGGCTGGAGAGATGGCTTAGTGGTTAAGGCACCTGCCTGCTAAGCCTAAGAACCTGGTTCCAATCTCCAGGTTCCACGTTTAGCCAGATGCAAAGTGATGCAAGGGTGCAATGCCGCACTTGACCACAAGGGGGAGTACACATCTGGATTTCGTTCCCAGCAGCTGAGAGACTACTGGGGTGCCCATCTCTATCTGTCTCCCTCTCTGTCTGTCTCTCTCTGTGTCTCTCTCCAAAAATAAATAAAATAATAATAAAAAAATTAAAAAAAACATTTTTAAACAATGTGTTATTTTAAATGTTATGAGAATCTTTAATATATTCATAAAATATAACAGGTTATTGATACAACTATTTATCTATCAAAGAACTCATGACATAATGTATAAGGGTCAAGAGATAAAGAAAACATAGACTATTTTCTCAGCTTATCTGAGATGCACCTGGATTTTCTTCTAGTCTATAAGAGCTGACAATGATTAAAGTACAAAGGGAAGTTACACACTTAATGAACCAAGTTAAAAGAATCATTCATTTTATATAGACAATGATGGCAGCACACATGATTCTTCATAAAGAATCCAAAAATCCAGAAAACAATTTTATTTACTGCTGTTGGAAAAATACATTTGGGTCTGAAAATGCTGGTCTAGTTCCAGGTCAGATGCATGTAAGAATAAACATCTAAGAGCCGGGCGTGGTGGCACACGCCTTTAATCCCAGTACTCGGGAAGCAGAGGTAGGAGGATCGCCGTGAGTTCGAGGCTACCCT
This sequence comes from Orientallactaga sibirica, assembly GCA_036365145.1. Lineage (NCBI taxonomy): Eukaryota > Metazoa > Chordata > Mammalia > Rodentia > Dipodidae > Orientallactaga > Orientallactaga sibirica. Next base: position 7,341,228 of record JAEOAD010000840.1, read on the forward strand.
GAGACTACATAGTTAATTCCAGGTCAGCCTGGACCAGAGTGAGACCCTACCTCGAAAAACCAAAAAAAAATAAATAATAAATAAATAAACATCTAAATTCATCATATTTCACACAGTATATGTTAAATTGGCTATGATGTTATAAAACACAAAATTATAAAATCACCAAAACAGCCACCTTGGGGGACAAGATTGAGATCCAGAAAGATAAATCCACATGAAACAATTATAATCTCACTTAAAACAAATATATAATGAATGAAGAATTATGTATAAAATGATTTATAGAACTATGATACATAACCAATACATTAAAAATATAGCTTTAATGATACTGATATTTTGCAAAATGGGTATTTTGAATGTAAAACCACATAGAAATATTCACTGCAGTAACAAAATATTTAACTTAAAATGTAACTGCAATAGAAACAGGAAAAGCCTTGCACTCAGATGTCTATACTTGAAATACAGTATACTGTAGTTTGGATATATCATATCCCTCAAAGATTTATCTGATAAGGTCTTTGTTCTTAAATTTTCTATCTTGGGAGATGCTGAAATATTTAAGGTGTAAGCTGTGGGCAGGAGAATTCTAATAATTAGGGCTGTGGCCTTAAAGGCCTAGTGTGACACATTCATCTTTCTCTTATGTGTTTTGTTCCTAGCCATGAGTAGAACAGGTTCCTCTCCCCCCATTATCTACTGCCACAGGGCAAAAGAAATAGAAGTAACTATATTGGATTGATAACTTCAAAAGTGAGCAAAATTTACTTTTTCTCTTATAAGTTGGTTATTGCAGAATTTTCTAAAGGGAAAGGAAATTTAATACCCTACATACATGGGTATCACAAAGCAGACTTCCAAAATATCAAATAAAATATGTTTAAAAAGTAAAATGATGAGGGTTGTAGAGATGGCTTATTGGTTAAGGCACTTGCCTGCAAAGCCTAAGGACTCTCCAGTTCCCACATAAGCCAGATACAAGGAGACACAATTTTGCAAGGCTGCACATGCATACGAGGTGGTGCACACTTCTGGAGTTCAGTTACAGTGGGTGGAGGTCCTGGTGTGCCAATTCTCTCTCTCTCTCTCTCTGTCTTTCTCTGTCTCGCACACAGAAACACACACACACACACTCCCTCCCATTCTTCCTCTCTTGCATAAAAATTTTTTAGAAAGTAAAAAGGCTGACATTGCAGACATAAAATGATAAGTACTGGTGTTAAGTGAAAATCTAAAAATCTTTAAGCATCAAAATAAACTCATATAAGGTTGTTTTTTAGAAATAAAAACTGAGTTGAATTATGGCATGAATTATAGATACTGGATATGGAATGCTGACTCACTGAAATAAAGGAGATTTAAAAAATGAAGATTAACCCGGGTGTGGTGGCTTTTAAATATATTGTTTATTTATTTGCAAGCAGAAAGAGAAGTAGATAAATAGACAATAGGTAGATAGATAGATAGATAGATAGATAGATAGATAGATAGATAGATACATACATACATACATACATACATACATACATACATACATGATAGAAAGATGAAAGATGATAGAAAGAAAATGGGTGTACCAGGACTTCTTGCCACTTCAACCAAACACAACACCAGATGCATGTGCCAGTTTGTGTATCTGGCTTTACATGGGTACTGGGAAATCAAACCCAGGCTGTCAGGCTTTACAAGCCAGCACCTTACCACTTAACCATCTCTCCAGCCCCAATATAAAAAGATTAAATTGGATTAATCCAGCACAGCTTATTCTTCCAAGAGAGCAGGGAGACGCATAAGGAAGCTTTGTACAGAGAAGGAAGTGATAGTATGCAAGTGCTATGCAAAATGTGTGTGTGATGTGTATGTGTTTGTGTATGTGAGTGTGAATGTGTGAGTAACACACTGTGCACATGTGGAGGTCAAAAGACAACCTTGCGTACTAGTCCTCATCTTCCACCTTGTTTGAGACGGGGTCAGTTGTTTGCTATTGTGTACACAAGGCTAGCTGGCCTGTGAGCATCTGAGGGTGTCCTGTCTCCATCTCTGCTCTAGCTGTAAGAGTGCTGTGATAAAAGAGAATACTGTGATGGCATCTGGCTTTGCCTCGGTTTGGGGGATCTCAAACTCAGTTCCTCACACTTCTGCCAAAAGTGCTTCTACATACTTTACCATATCTCTAGTACTAAAAAAAGTACCTTTTATAAAACAAAGAAAACAATATACCCTCTAACTTTTATAGATTGTATACAAGAAATTCTACAAAAAACATATTTTAATAGAAAAGTGTTGGTGCAGTTCTTTAAGATGGGTTAAAGATAATTCCAAAATATTATCTACTATTAATAGAGGCCACAGTCAATATAATAACAGAAGAAGGAAACATGGCTTATTAATATAGGAAGAACTGAGATGTACCTGCCAGTATCAGGTAATAAATTTTCAAAGCAAACTCTTGTTCACTTAAAAGGATAGTCTTCTGTTTATCATATTTGAATACAAAATGTTAAACATTAACTATTCAAGGAGTGTAAAGCTGAGGTATATTCTGTTCATCAGAAGTGACAATGGAGGGCTGGAGAGATGGCTTAGCAGTTAAGGCATATGCCTGTGAAGCCTAAGGACCCAGGTTCAATACTCCAGGTCCCATGTAAGCCGGATGCACATGGTGGCACATGCATCTGGAGTTCATTTGCAGTGGATAGAGACCCTATGTATGCCCATTCTCACTCTCTCTCTCTCTCTCCCCCTCTGTCTCAAATAAATAAATAAATAAATAAATAAATAAATAAATAAATAAATAAATAAATAAGACATTGAAAAAAAAAGTGACAATGGAGTGTCCAAGGCTCAGGGGTCCAATTTGGAAAAGGTGGCAAAAAGAATGTAAGTGCTGGGCTGGAGAGATGGCTCAGCGGTTAAACGCTTGCCTGTGGAGCCTATGGACCCCAGTTTGAGGCTCAATTCTCCAGGACCCACGTAAGCCAGATGCACAAGGGGGTGCATGCATCTGGATTTCATTTGCAGAGGCTGGAGGCCTTGGCGCACCCATTCTCTCTCTCTCTCTCTCTCTCTCTCTCTCTCTCTCTCTCTCTACCTGCCTATTTCTGTATCTTTCTCTCAAATAAATAAATAAAAATATTTAAAAAAAAGAATGTAAGTGCCAAAGGAGGTTAGGAATGCTTCCAGACATAAAATGGCCTTGATATTCATGACCTTGTAGTGCCTGAAAGTACCCATATAAGACCTTCATCATTCATCATAGAAGTAAAAGATGATGACAACAAAAATAAAACAGAGACTAATTTGAAGGGGGAGGGGATTAGATAGAATGTGGATTTGAGACTGGGGAATGAGAGTGGAGAGATGGAATTATAATGGTATTTTTGTCTCTACTAATGGAAGCTGTCAATAAAAAGTTTTTTAAAAAGAGTGTAGAGAGATGGCTTAGTGTGCTTATGAAATCTAAGGACCCACGTTCAATTCCCAGTACCCACATAAGCCAGATGCACAAGATGGCACATGCATCTGGCGTTCATTTTCAGTGGCTAGAGGCCCTGCTGTGCCCAATACCTCTCTCCCTCTGTCTCTCTCTCTCTCTCTCTTTTACTCTCTACTCGTTTCTCTCCCTTTTGTAAATAAATAAGTAATAAAAATATACGTATAAAAACTTAAAAATGTGCCAGGTGTGGTGGTGCATGCCTTTAATCCCAGCACTCCATAGGAAGATCACCATGAGTTTGAGGCCACCCTGAGACTACATAGTGAATTCCAGGTCAGCCTGGACTACAGTGAGACCATACGTCAAAACCACCCCTCCAAAAAAAAAAAAGAGTTAAAAATAATATCCTGGGCTGGAAAAATGCCTTAGTTTTCAGGCACTTGCTTGTGAAGCCTAAATACCCAAGGTGGATTTCCCAGAACCCAAGTAATCAAGATGCACAAGGTGGCCCAAGTGTCTGGAGTTTGTTTGCAGTTGCTAGAGGCCCTGGCATGTCCATTCTCTCTCTTTCTTCCTGCCTCTCCCTCTTTCCCGCTCAAATAAATTAAGTTACATGGAATTCCTTAAAAAAGAACCCCTATACTTTGTTGTTTCACAATTACTGTCACTGAAACTATTTGAAACTGATTTTTAACCACATCGTTTTTGTTGGTGTTGTCCTCGTCATCATCCCTGGGATGGCAACTCATACGCTTCATGTCAACTGCCATCATCATTTCTGCAAATATTTCAACGCATTTATTTCCCTCACTATTTGGCTGTACATAGCATAGAAAATTACATACTTCTACTTTTGCCTTCTTATTTGGGGGAAAATATGGAGATTTTTAATATCTAATTTTTTATTTAGGGGAGGGAGAATTGGTGCACCAGGGCCTCTAGCCACTGTAAACAAACATTGCATGCACCACTTGTGCATCAGGTTTACATGAGTACTGGAGAATCGAGATAGTTTTTAACATGGTCTGTCAGTTAACTAGTCCCCCAGATGCATTTTATTTGATTTGCTAAATATATTATGCATGATAACATGCAGTTTTTGTGTTTTGAAATGGTTTCTAATATGGCATTCATACTTCTGTCTTCCTCTGTGTGCTAATATTAACTTTGATATAACTCTTTTGTTTGTTACATTAAGCTAAAAAGGGCTAGAATGAATCTCAAGTTTGGATATTTTCTGTTGAGTTTTATAGAGAATAAAACTATGACTATGGTATACTCTGTAGTAATAATTTCAGTTCAATTATTCCCCATTATCACTTCTCCCAGCAAATGCTATTTTTAGGGAATTCTCTCATTAACTTAATTCCAAGGGTCATGTTTTGCATTGTTGTGGGTGGAAAGGATGCATGTCTAATATCTGGCCAGCAAAATTTCTTCTCATATCTACTCTTCTGTGACAAGACTCAAGATATTTTAATCTCTGAGCAGAGGTAGACTAATTTTGTTATCCCTCTGTGAAGTAGACATTTAACAGAAAAAGGAAAATTCAAAATAAACTACATAAAGCATTCCATTTCAACCTAAACACATATAGAAATATTCAAATTTTATTTAAGAAGTTGTTAACATTGTAGGTTTTTACTAGCTAAATTAATCTTCAAATTCTGTCTTATTTCCATACTCTAACAGAAAAACATGTTAGATAAATCATTTACCTGTATATAAATAAGTGAGAAACCTAAAATTAAGTATATAACTTAGAACTCAATCCTCCAACAGCCACAGCTAAGAAAATCAAGAGGCAGCTGGTATCTGAAACCTTGCCAACTTTCATTTATCTTTCTCAGTTTTGCTATATTAGTGGAACATTTTAATTCTAAATATATATATTCTCTACATTCTCTTCAATTCTTTCAAAGTTTTGACCTTTAACAAAATGGCAACCCATTCTCATGTTAAATGACCTGTGGCTATTATTTTGAGGCTCGTAAGCAAGCGTTGCAGTAAGGCCTCAGACTCATTACACCAAAATACTAGATGGTGTTATGATAAAATCTGATACTCAAGAGCATGAAGAGGGACCAGATTTCAATGATTAGCACTGAAAAATAAGTAAATTGACCCCTACAGACAATATAAATTAATTTTAGCATATCTTTGTCATAAAAATGTTTACATAAAATATACTCATCAATATACTTATTGATTTATCAAATAATTTATATATTAAACATTGAAATAATATTAGTTAATTTTTAATCAATTAAATATTTAAAGATTTTATTAAATGTACTTTTCTCATCACCTGTACTATAATAGAATTAACATATACCAGAGGAATACAAGATTTAAGATTTCTGAAAAACCAATACATTATTAAAATTAATTACATGTAAAGCAATATTATTTTAACTCAAATGCTGTTAATTTAATTATACAAATAAAAGAAATGCCAAAAAGTCAGTCATATGTCTTCATCAAAAATACATTCAAGGGCTGGAGAGATTGTTTAGCGATTAAGGTGCTTCCCTGCAAAGCCTAAGGACTTAGGTTCAATTCCCAGTACCCACATAAGCCAGATGCACAAGGTGGCACATGTATCTGGAATTCATTTGCACTGGCTGAAGGCTTTGGTGTGCGCATTCTCTCTCTCTCTCTCTCTCTCTCTCTCTCTTTCTCTCTCACCTGCCTCTCTCTCTCTATCCCCCCTCATCCTCTCAAATAAATAAATAAAATATTAAAAAACATACATTCAGGACTGGACATATGGCTTAGTGGTTAAGGTGCTTGCCTGCAAAGCCAAAAGACCCAGGTTCAATTTCAAAGGACCCATGTAAGACAGATGCACAATGTATCACAGGCATCTGACGTCCATTTGCAAATGGCTGGAGGTCCTGTTATTCTTTCTCACTCTCTCTCTCCATCTCTCTCTGCCTCTTTCTCTCTGTCAAATAAATAAATAAAAGTAAAATATTTTAAGAAAAATTCAATTATGATTGTGGTATATTGTTTATATTTATGGAAGTTATCAATAAAAAAGTTTTAAAAAATACATCTAAAATATGGTGGAATATCTAGACTCTCTCTGAAATATTGCTATTGACAATAACATTGTTTTAAATTGCTTATTAAAGTCAATGACTAAATACATATACATAAAAACCAATGTATCATTGCACAAATTATTTTACTATTTTATTTCTAAGAAAATAAACTTGAATATTTATAGGACAATTGGAAAAGGACAAAAATTACATTGTATACTGTTCAAATATTTTCAGCTGTATATTTTTAGGGTGAACATTAAATCATTAATTAATAAATAAAATAAGGCCAGGCATAGTGGTGCATGCCTTTAATCCCAGAATTTGGATGGCAGAGATAGAAGGATCATCTTGAGTTTGAGGCCAGCCAGAGACTACATAGTGAATTCCAGTTCAGCCTGGGCTAAAGCAAGACCCTACCTCAAAAGCAAACTAACAAAGAAGAAAAACATAGAAATATTTTCCCAAAATTTGTTATTTTATAATTTATAGTAACTTTATTGGCAAGAAAAACTTACTAGTTCCTTTCAAATACATAGATAAAGCTAATGCTTATTATAAAATGAAGAAACATGAAAACTTCACAAAATGATCATGTAAAATTTTAAAGTATTTTACTATAGCATTAAAAAAAATCACAACATTCTGTTAGTTTTTTTGTTCAATGTTTTTTCTTAAATTAACGCATAGATCTAATATGCTATAATTTTTCTGCATGGTACTAGATTACTTCTCATACTGTAATAGATTGTGCTTGCATTAATAAAATTTCTTCAAAATTTAATTAGTTTTATGTATAAATTTCTAGTCCACAACTGAATAGACATGAAAATTTCAGGTATATCTAAGGACCTTTAGACCAATTTTTATGTCTTATTTTTGTTTGGTTATGGTTTGTTTTACTGTCACTCATAGATTTAAGAAATAATGTTCAGGTTCCTTAGAAAATCATCTACTAAAACTTATTTTACTTATTAGAAAGAACCCTACGTCATGACAAATTGGAGCGTCAGTTTGATGCATTTTATCTTTTCCTCTGTTTCTCCTGGTCTTCTGTATCATTAATCTCCACCATTATTTGTCATTTAGGTAGGATAAGTGATAAGTGATTTGTCATTTGGGTAGGATAAATGATAAGAAGCTTTATTAATGAAGGGTGGTATTATGGAAATACCTGCTCATAAAGACGGTAATTGTGTATATTCTTTAGCAATTAAAACTAAGTTAGGTTATATACTCATTACCATGAGATTTTTTTGCCTGGCACATTAGAATAGTTTTGTAAGATGTCCTAATAGTAGAGTAAGAAAAACTGGGAGAATTTAATCACCAAAAGGTTAACGAAGAACATTTCACAGAAAAGTACACAATCACAGCTGTATCTGTGTAATATATTCAAGCAAAATGAGGGTGATACATCATAGTGATTAAATGTAAATGCTTTAAGACATAAACTCCCAGAATATAAAACTCTAATACCCAATGAATAAATGCCATATGCCTTTTGGGAAGTTAAGTCACTGTGGGACTCAATTTCTTTGTCAGAAAAATATCTATATTGACTTGAACATTCCATGGACTGATGTACAAATATAGAATAATTTCAGACTGCTTTCAAGTTTTCTGTTTAATTAAGATTAATTTGATAATGACTCCTAGCATGGAATTTTCCACATTTATAAGTTATCATAAAGAGCATATATATTCTATTGTTCATTCACATATATACTTCATTTCTAGCGTAGGCCAGTTTACTCCTCCTTAGACAATCTAGTTTTTCCTGGCTCTTGGCAGTCACCAATTGATGTGGAACTTAGGGCTGACACCTGTCCAGCATACACAGAGCCCTAAAACCCAGAAATCCTGAACTCAAATGATTATCCTGCCTCAGCCTTCCAAGTAGCTTTGACTACAGGCATGTTCTCCATGCCCAGCACATTATGTATAATATATTAATAGACTGTTGGTCTTTTAAAAAGTTCAGGTGGTTAAATCACAACATTTACATGTAAATATTTAAAACATGTAATATATCTAAAACATGAAATTGCATTATATATTCTTGCTTCTTTGTTGAAAAAATGATCCAATTCAGTATGCATTTTTTCATTCATAGTAAAGATAAAGCAGCTCTTGAAATTTCTACTTTATTCTCATTTTTACCTGATCATACTATTAAATGAAGGCCAAGGAACTACAGAGAAAAAGATGCAAACTCAAAGAGTCAATCAAAGCATAATGAAGAGCTTCAATCCATTGTCAATATAGTTCCTTATTTAAATATATAAAACAGCCTCTAACTTTTCTTTGTTTAGGTAAGTTAATATAGATTTCTTTAAAACAGTAATCACCATGCTGTCATACAGGGAAATTGTCACCTCTCCCCATGTTTTTGCACATAAGCCCCTCTTTTGTACACGCCTGTTCACCCTTCTGCTCTCCGGCCATGTGACTCTTGCCAGAAGCCATATGAGCCACTATCATGCTTTGGACTTTCCAGCCTCCAGAACCATGAGTTAAAATAAACCACAATTCTTTATTAAAAAGTAGCAATCATCAGAAAGATTCTAAATAACAAGTATAATATTTATAAATGCATAAGTTCTGAGAAAATACACTCTTATTTCTCAGTGCAAATTGGTTTCAAAATATGTCACAACAGAATATAAAGCACAAACTTAGTAAGATTTTAGGAGATTTAAACAGAAGCAAAAACCATTTTGAAGATTTTTTTTTTTTCTGGAATAGACACAATCAGTCGTTTTGTATTCAAAACAGACTTACACCTTAAAACTGGAGCTACATATGATTTAAGGATACTAAAGTTTCAAGAACTCATTCTGGTGAATAATAATAACAAACAATGGGATTAAGGTCTCTTTAGTACATTTTTTAAATTAATAAAGCAAAGAAGACAACTAGAAATAAAACTGTTGATAGCCAAGTAATCAAAAACATTTTATTTCTTAAAAGTCTTAGGAACACTACCTATGGGAAGGCTTATACAACACTTGAGAAATTGTGTTCATTGCTTCCCTTTTATGTGTGGGCAGCTTATAATGTAAATATAGAATTTATAGCAACATTGCATGCTTTGATAGTTCAGTTTATTTTTGCTAATATTGCTGCCTACTAGTGATTAAAATCAGTTAACAAAGGATACATCAGCACTGGGAGAAGATAGAATCAGTGAGACAACTTCAACAAATTTCTTTTCTCCTCTCTCTGTCTCACTCTCTCTCCATTAGAACATTCTGTACACTAATATGAAGCTCAGTCATGCCCATACACTCATTTTTTTGTCTCTCCCATTCTCTCTCTTCCTCTCTGTATTACTTTCTAAAATGTAACCCTTAAATTTGTTATTCTATTCTTTGAGGACTGAAACTTTGAATGCTTTGGCATTTAGCTTTTGATAAAGACAGTTAAGGAAATGCACATGTAAAACGTTTTTTCTCTTTGGTAAATAAGTTTCAATGTATTCCATCACAAACTTGCATAATTTATTACTTTTCCATTGCTGTGATGAAGTGCCTGACAAAAGGACCTTAAGAAATGTGGTAGTTTGAATATATGTCCCCCAATATATTCAGTGTTTTATTAGTAATAGTTTGCATCTGCAATCACCCTGCTAGAGGCAATGTCACTGGGGGCTGGTCTTAAGGTGTTAATGGTGTGGGTTTGAGATTCCATTGTAAAGATATGCAAATGTGCCTAGCAGGAGTTCCTGAAGTGTGCTGTGTGACCTTTTGGCTGTAGTTTTGCTCTGGTGCTGTGGTGGCTAGTTGGCTTTTTCTCTCTCTGCTTGGCCCTGTTGAAAGCAGGCTGCTTTTCCTGCCTTTATGGAATTTCCCCTGGATCTGTAAGCTTCAATAAATAATATCCCTTCCTCCATAACTGTGCCTGGTCTGGAAGTTCATCTCAGCGAACCTGAAGCTGTCTGCTACAGTAAAGTGGTACCGAGGAGTATGGGGTGAAATGAACCTGACCGTGTGGATATTCGTCTTTTGGAAACTTTGTTTTGGAGGAATGGGCATGGACTTGGTGCTTGCAACTGAAGATGCCTTCTGGAGTGGTAAGCCAAGTTTTATGGACTATTCTGATGAGAGTTTGAGAATGCTAAGTGCAGATAGTATTGAACTTCGAGGCTTGACTTATGAGCTTTCTAAGGGGAAGGAAAGACGGCAGAGGACTTTGTTGGAACTGGGCTACTGGCATAAGGGATGGCTACGTTCTGCTATCCAGGCCCAGAGTGTTTGACCAAGGTTAAATTTGTAATGGACTGATGTGCTTGGGTAAAGATATCGGACTGAGATTTTAAGATTTTAAGTTGGAAAACCTGAAGCAAGTTAAAAGTAGAGGCATTGAGACTGGTGGAGCTGCTATAGTCAAACACATTAGCAATCTTAAGGAAGGTGGAAGAAAGGTGGTCGGACTGCATTTACATTAAAACAATGGAGAGGATGCCTGAGGAAAGACTGTTAAAAATGCAAATTCTTGGAAAGAGCTGACTGGAGAAGGAACCAGCTTTTCAAGGCTATGATTTATTTTGTCCCTGGATTAAGAATATGGCTGTGTCCTGCACACCTGGTATTAGTTTTGGAAGCATGAAAAATGCATGGAGTGGTCATGAATGGCACACGGTTCCAGGAGCCGCTGCTGAGATGCAGCATGAGGCAGGGCATGAAGACCCTTAGGAATAGGCTGCAAGAGCCTTTGGAAGATGGACTGTGGTTTGCATGGAGACCTGAAGATGTTTTGGATATACCAGGACTGTGCAAAAGGGCTACCATGGAGTGCAGTGTTGGCATGGGATGAAAGTTTTCCTGGCGACTCTGCCCAGCTGGAGGGGTGGAATTGGAAAACCTGGAGACTCAGTCTATGGTTATATTGAACTTGAACTGTAGAAGTTTGATGATGGCTGATGGTGATTGAGTTTGCATTGTTTTAGTTTCTCCTTGCTATTCCTTATACAGTTAAAAATGTTTACTCTGTGCCTTTACATGTTGAAAGTATTTAACTTGTTTGATTTTACAGGACTCCCTATCTTAAGTTGATCAAGACTGTGAGAACCTTTGAAATTGGACTGAGTACAATTTACAATGTGTGATAGTTATAAATCTATTGGGGGCCAGGAGCTAAATATATTGGGGGCCAGGGGCGGAATGTGGTAGTTTGAATATATGTCCCCCAATATATTCAGTGTTTTATTAGTAATAGTTTGCATCTGCAATCACCCTGCTAGAGGCAATGTCACTGGGGGCTGGTCTTAAGGTGTTTAAGGTGTGGGTTTGAGATTCCATTGTAAAGATATGCAAATGTGCCTAGCAGGAGTTCCTGAAGTGTGCTGTGTGACCTTTTGGCTTTAGTTTTGCTCTGTGTGCTGTGGTGGCTGGTTGGCTTTTTCTCTCTCTGCTTGGCTCTGTTGAAAGCAGGCTGCTTTTTCTGCCTTTATCGAACTTCCCCTGGATCTGTAAGCTTCAATAAATAATATCCATACCTGAAGCAAGTTAAAAGTAGAGGCATTGAGACTGGTGGAGCTGCTATAGTCAAACACATTAGCAATCTTAAGGAAGGTGGAAGAAAGGTGGTCGGACTGCATTTACATTAAAACAATGGAGAGGATGCCTGAGGAAAGACTGTTAAAAATGCAAATTCTTGGAAAGAGCTGACTGGAGAAGGAACCAGCTTTTCAAGGCTATGATTTATTTTGTCCCTGGATTAAGAATATGGCTGTGTCCTGCACACCTGGTATTAGTTTTGGAAGCATGAAAAATGCATGGAGTGGTCATGAATGGCACACGGTTCCAGGAGCCGCTGCTGAGATGCAGCATGAGGCAGGGCATGAAGACCCTTAGGAATAGGCTGCAAGAGCCTTTGGAAGATGGACTGTGGTTTGCATGGAGACCTGAAGATGTTTTGGATATACCAGGACTGTGCAAAAGGGCTACCATGGAGTGCAGTGTTGGCATGGGATGAAAGTTTTCCCTGGCGACTCTGCCCAGCTGGAGGGGTGGAATTGGAAAACCTGGAGACTCAGTCTATGGTTATATTGAACTTGAACTGTAGAAGTTTGATGATGGCTGATGGTGATTGAGTTTGCATTGTTTTAGTTTCTCCTTGCTATTCCTTATACAGTTAAAAATGTTTACTCTGTGCCTTTACATGTTGAAAGTATTTAACTTGTTTGATTTTACAGGACTCCCTATCTTAAGTTGATCAAGACTGTGAGAACCTTTGAAATTGGACTGAGTACAATTTACAATGTGTGATAGTTATAAATCTATTGGGGGCCAGGAGCTAAATATATTGGGGGCCAGGGGCGGAATGTGGTAGTTTGAATATATGTCCCCCAATATATTCAGTGTTTTATTAGTAATAGTTTGCATCTGCAATCACCCTGCTAGAGGCAATGTCACTGGGGGCTGGTCTTAAGGTGTTTAAGGTGTGGGTTTGAGATTCCATTGTAAAGATATGCAAATGTGCCTAGCAGGAGTTCCTGAAGTGTGCTGTGTGACCTTTTGGCTTTAGTTTTGCTCTGTGTGCTGTGGTGGCTGGTTGGCTTTTTCTCTCTCTGCTTGGCTCTGTTGAAAGCAGGCTGCTTTTTCTGCCTTTATCGAACTTCCCCTGGATCTGTAAGCTTCAATAAATAATATCCATTCCTCCATAACTGTGCCTGGTCTGGAAGTTCATCTCAGTGAACCTGAAGCTGTCTGCTACAAGAAAGAAGGGTTATATTTTGACTCACAGTTTTAGGGTAAAACTTGTCATGGTAGGGAAGGGATAGTGGCAGAAACATGATGTAGCTGGCCACATTGCATTCATAGTCAGGGAGCAGGGGACAATGAATGTTGATGATTCTCTACTTTCTCTTTCTATTTAGTGAAGGCCTCCAGGACAAGGAATAGTGCTATCTATGTTTATGATGAATCAGCCCTCTTCAGTTAAAGCTTTCTGAATAAACCATCAGAAATACACACACACACACACACAAACCACACACACACACGCTTCCAAAGTAATTCTAATTCTAATCAAGTTGGCCATGAAGATTAACTATCACACATGGCAAAGAATAGTCATCTGTCATATATTGTTTTGATTATTATAGTGCTACTAATGATGAGTGCAATTAATTAACCCATGACACACCTACTGCATGTGTTACCTTCTCATTGAGAAAAATCAGTTTAAGGGAGGAATGATTGATTTTAGCTGGCATTCCAGGTTCTAAAACATAATAGCAGGGAAGTCATGGTGGCAGGAGCTTGAAGCTCTTAATCAAATTCAGGCCACAGTGAGGAAGCAGAGAGTGATACATTCAAAGACCCCAAACTATGAAATGGTGCTGTCCTCAGTTAAAGTAGGTCTTCCAATCTCAATTGACCTGATTAAGGCAATCTCCACAGGCATTCCTAATTAAGTTAAGCATGCTAACTTAATCCAGATAACCACAAACAAGTGACCTTAGGTCCTCACAAGTTTATAATCAATATAAGCCATCACAGGTCCACCTTTAGCAAATTTTAGGGTGAAAATCATATTATTAATTCATTAATAAACATATAATTTCAAATTTTGTTCTTTAACTTTGTATTATCATTTTGTAATAAACTTTCTTGTGAAAATGAAATGTTTCTAATTTGATTTTCATTAAAAATTAAAGAAAATTCTATGTGATCCATTCAATATGCAATATTGTGCTCTCCTGGGAATATTTTCTTTACTTTCATACTATGTCTTATTATGTCTTAATATTTTCTACAATGATACCTGTGTAACCACAATAGAGGTCACAGTGCTGAGTACTAGAAATTCTGCTAACCTGTCATCCCTTTAAATTACCTGAGCTCATAGGAAGTTCACTTCAATTACTCCCCCTTAAATAAAATGTACATGCGGTATGTTTGGTGCTACAAGATATTTAAAAATGCAAATTGGTTAGATATCATCTTACATGTGTAAAGGTGTGAAAACAGATCTGGCAGATTTCAAGAGATATATCCCTGAGGACAAATTGGTAATGGTTTAGGAATAAGACTGTACTTGGAAAATATTTTAGTCACCAGCTTGCAATTTGAGTTTTATCAGTCATCTGAGAATGAATATATTTACCAGTAAAGCAGACTTGAGTAACAATGCTTATTCCAGTAAGATTTGAGTAAATCAAATAGAAATACAATAGGATGTGGCTCAGCACTGGCTACTTTCCATTTTACTCTCTCAGTTCAGTTATCCATTGGTTTGTTTCTTATGTTGGCATTATTTTGAACAACAAAACAGGAGGAAAAATTAGAAACTAAAACCAGAAAAGCCCCAATTAAAGTATTGTAGAGATGATTTATGGTAGTTACAGATAATTAATATTTATTTGACTGGTACTATAAGTGGGAAGGAAACACAAGCACATCTTCCTACTATCACCCTCAGTAATCTGAGGGCTTCCTTTAAATTTAGGGACTTCAACTCAGACATATTCAGGACTAGTGGGTAAGTCTGTGATTTGATCTATTTGATGAAAAAAAATCAATTTAAGGACCAGCCAGTACCAAGCAGAAATGTTGTTTTTGTGAAGATATTTTAATATAATTTTTAAACATGAGGGTTAAGAGAAAGAGGGAGCTCTGAAAGTTAGACATGCCTAAATACAGGTAGGGGCTTCTCAAGGGAGAGTTCCAGATTCTTAAATGACATTTTTACCATAGAGTTTAAGCATGGGGGTTAAGGGAAAGATAAATGATTAGAAGGAAAGTAGTACCACTACAGAGCATAGGTATGAACTAAAATAGTCCAGTTAAGAGTAACAACATTCTCCAGATATACTAGGTTGGTCACTTTCAAGTTATACTTGCAAAGATTGCTAAGAAACACTTTTCCCTTCTTCTGATCTTTTGGATAAGTATGATTATAGGGTAATTCTGGAAGTAACTGAGATGGAATTATTAATCTACAGCTTCCTACTGACCCTGCATGTCATGGCTTCCTTTTCACCAGGAAGTCTCTCAGCTGGCATAGGCAGAAATAGAGTACCAAAGTCCCCTGTAGGCCACAGACCTGACTCCATCATAGATCAAGAACCAATATTCCATAATATTCATATATGTGTGAGTACACTCATACACATATGTCAAAAAGATATTATGCATCTGTTGAATATATGATCATATATAACATGATACATATGTCATTATAGATTTGGTTTATATGACTATACAGCCTGAGAAGTCACATAATATGCCAACTGAAAGCTACCAGAAAAGCCATTAGATTTGTGTAATTTAATCTCTGTCTGAAGGCCTGACAACCAGATGGTGGTGTGAAATTTCTGTAATACAAAGGATCTCAAATTGAGAATTCCAGTTTCTGAGACTAGAATAGGAAAGTCCTCATTTTAAAAAAAATCATTTTCTTTGGTCTTTTGTGTTCCATTTGGGACCACGATAGAAAGTGTGATGCTTTCCCACCCTGATCTCTTCTAGAAACATTCTTCTAGATTCAGCTATAAATAATCTTTACTAGGTGCTCCTAAGCCTAGTCAAGTTGACAAACAATATTCACTTCACAGTAAATTCTACAGATGGAACTTAGAACCAAGTATTCTGTGTACTGCCAAAACTCATGATTTTAACTATGTTCTCATTAACCTAACTGTATGTAGCTCACTACATCTGCTCTTCTTTATTTTAGGCATTTAGGACTACAGGAGCCAAAAAAAGAGTGGAACATCTTGGGCATAATACACAGAAGAACTCAAATGCAATGCCATATATTGGTGTTTCTTCTAATCATAGAGTAAAGACAGTAGTGAGAAACATGCAATTCTATAAATCCAAGAAAGTTACTGGTAGATACCTCCTGTCACAGCTAACATTGTTAGAGCATGGGTCAAACAAATATTGTGAACTCTTTCAACTTGTCAAGTCGGGCATAAATTCTAAATTTCCAGAAGCATATTCAATTTTTAAATGTTGGAAAATAGCATAATTTTATTAATACAAAGGAAACTGTGACTGCAAGTAAAATGAAATCCGAGTCAAAGCTGGTATGAATAAAACATACACGAACAAACATAACATCACAGTATTCATTCTTCCCATTCTTTCATGTTCTGCATGACATTGACAGAATAAGATTGAAATAGATTTTCTTTTAATGTAGTCTGTGAGGGATACAGGCCCAAGAAGAACATAAATGTCAACCTGCCCTAGTCAGACTTGAACAAATTTATAGTCTGAAATGCTTCCTTGTATTTTTCCCACACATGTGCTTCCATCCCATCCCAGGTTGATGGCCTTTCCTGAGCTTTTTTGCTCCCTCCCTGCACACCCATCAACCAATAAGTGTTTTTCTTTTACATCTAAAACTAGCAATGAGGGTCATCCTAATTAGGTGACTGATTTACATTTCCAAGCTGATAAAAAGCCCAATGCAGGCTACTGTGGGGCAACACTGGCTTTAGGAGATCAAATCCACCAGAGTTCTCTCCTGCAAGAATAGCATATTGAGGTATTACCTATTCTATCTTACCTATTCTATACTAAGACTGCAATATATACGTGTACATACACACACACACACACACACACACACACGTGTGTGTGTTTGCATGTCTGTATGGGTATGTATGTATGCATGTATGTGTCAGTTATAAGTGGCCAATAAGCAATAATTTAATATGAATAAATATATTTAAGGTATCAAATTTTTATCATCCTATTTCTTTCATATTTATATTTTTGGCATATATTCATTATGCAGTTCCACATTTCCTAAAGATTGTTTTCTACTTAAGTTTATCATGTACTTATGTATCCTATATCCTCCATTTTCCCCCTTCCATTGATCTTCCTTCCTCTAGTCTCCCATATACATTCATATATATATGAATATATATATGATGTTTTATGCATCAATATAAAGCAAACCTGTGATATTTATCTTTCTAATTCTACCTTAAATTGCTTAATATTATGGTTTTCAATTTAATTAATTTTCCAGTAATTGAAATATTTCATTCCTTTGTGGATGAACAAAACTTTATTGTTCACCATATTTTCTTCATCTATTCAGCTACTAAGTGGAAACAGTCTGATTTCATATCTGAGATTTTAATAGTGCTAAAATAAGCATGCATATGCAAATGTCTTGGTCCAATGTTGACTTATATTGCTTAATATTTAAACCACAAAAAGTAGTATGGCTGGTGTGGTAGTTAGAATGTATGGCCCCCATTGACTCTGGTATTTAATTAAATCTTGTAACTTGAGTCTCCAGCTGCCTGGCTGGAGGTGTCCCTGGGAGTAGATCCTTGGGTCCATCCCAAATGTTTGCTTGCGGTTGAATCTGGCACCCCAAAGGTAAGCAGAGAGGTCTGAGCTCTTGGGGTCCTGCTTGTTACTGGTTCATGCTCACTGATTTTTGGTGTTGCTGAGCGGTGGTGGTTTCTTTCTCTGTTAAGATTTATCAATGGGAGCCATCTTTTTTCACCATTAGTGGAACTTCCCCCAAATTTGTAAGCCTGAAATAAACCTCTCCCTCTTATAAACTGTGTTTGATTTGAATGTTTGTATGTTCATCCCAGCACTGTGAAGTTGTCCACAACAGGACTTTGGTACCAAAATGGGGTGTTGTTGAGATGAATCTGACCATGTCGATTTTGGTCTTTTGGAACTTGTGCATTGGAGGAGTATGCATGAATTTGGTACTGTGAACTGCAGAAGCCATAGAAAACATTAAGACAAACTGTATGGGTTATTCTAGTGAGAGTTTGAAAATGCTAAGTGCAGAGAAAATCGTGTTGGCTTTGGAACTTTGAAAGGAGGAGGAATGACAGCAGAGAACATTGTTGCAATTGGGCTACTGGCAATAAAGGATTTTGCATTTTGTTGCCCATGTCCAGAGAGTTTGATCAAGGTTAAATGTGAAAGTAATGGACTGGTATGCTTGGCAGAAGATATAGAAATGTAAGAAATATCATGTAAGGCTGGGAAAACTCAAATTTAAAGTTTAGGCAGAGGAACAGATTCTAGGTTACTGAAACTGCTATTGTCAAGCAGATTTATTACCCTTGATGGTCAATTAAACTGCTTTACATTGAAACAATGGGAAGGATGCCTGAGGTGAAGTTCACCCAAGGAAGACTGCATGGTAGCAATGTAAACTTTTTTGAAAGGAGATGGTTGAAGAATAAATTATAAGCACTGAAGGTCAAGATTTATTTCCTCTCTGGTTTAACAAAATAACTGTTTCACTACACACCTGGCATTGCAGCCAGGTTCACATTGCTGGCAGGAATCACTTGACCAAGAGCAGCTTTTGGGACAAAAGGGTTTATTTTGGCTTACAGACTCACACTCCATGATGGCAGGGGGAAACGATGACATAAGCAGAGGGTGGACATCACCCCCTGGCCAACATAAGGTAGACATTAGCAACAGGAGAGTGTGCCAAACACTTTCAAGGGGAAACTGACTATAATACCCATAAGCTCATCCCCAACAATACACTGCCTCCATGAGGTGTTAATTCCCAACTCTCCAGCAACAGGGAACCTAGCATTCAGAACACCTAAGTTTATGAGGGACATACGAATCAAACCCTCACACCTGGTAATGATTTTGGAAGCATAAAAAATGCATGGAAGTGGGTCATGAAGTACACATGGTTCCAGGAGCTGTTGCTGAAATGTAAAATGGGAAACAGAGTTGAAATAAACCCATATTAGAAGCCAGTGAGGCCATTATAAGATGGACCGTTTTAAGTGGGGACCTGAAGATGTTTGGAATATACCAGGACTGTGTAAGTACTACCCAGGAGCATTCTTGGCTTGGGATGGAAATCTTCCCTGGCTATTCAGCCCTGGAGGGATAGAAATTAAAAATCAAGAAAGTATCATCACTGGTTATAGATGTAAGTTTTTAACTGAAGATATTTTATGTTTACCAGATGGTTATTGATTATGCAGTAATGTAGTCTCTCCTGGTTATGCCTTATAGCAATGGAAAGGTTCTGTGCCATTATATGTTGGAAGTATGTAATGTGTTTTGATTTTATAGGACTCACAGTTAAGAGACTGTCTTGAATCTCAGATGAGACTTGGGACTTTGGAATAACCTTAAAGTAGGTAAAGACTATGGGGACCTTGGAACCTGTACTAAATGCAATGAGCAATGTGAGATGGTTGTGAGTCTATGGAGGCCATGGGCAGTGTTATAGTTAGAATGTATGACCCTATAGACTCTGGTGTTTTATTAAAGTTTGTAACTTGGATCTCCAGCTGCCTGGATAGAGGTTTCACTTTGATCAGATCCTGGCACCAAGCCCAAAGGTGTGTTTGGGGATGGATCTGAATTTCAGATGCGCATGCCACATACACATAAATGTAGGAGCCAGAGGAGGATATCAGGTGTCCTCTACTCCTCTTCTGTCTTTTTTTCTTGAGATGAAGTCTGTCTCTCTGAACCTGGAACTCTTTGTACTTTGGGGAAGTTCCAGCAACATCTCTTCCTGCCTCAGTGCTGAGGTTAAAGGTTCACATATGGCCACTCCTGCATTTTCTCATAAGTGCTTGCAGTGGAGCTCAGCTCCTCGTGCTTGTACAAAGAATGATCTTAACCACTGAGTCATCTCCCAATCCATAAACAAACTAAGTATAGTTGCTAAAATGATCAATTCTGATATCTAGAATCATTTTAATAATTAACTTCCTGACTATTTTTTATAAAAATAACTCTGTAACCTATGGTATCCTGAGGCATGCTTCCTTTAAGCATATTACTAAATCCAAGATTTAAAATGAAGTAATTTCATAGCCTAATCATCTATTTCTTATATTATATGAACCTTATTAGACACATTTTTATGGAATATGTGGAATTCAGAAAGAAAAGACATAGGGACTCACACAAGATGCACTTGCATTTCCTTCTGTGTCTAAAATCACTATTATCACTTCATTTAGATGATTTTTCTTTGATAAGCATATTCTTAGTATTAATTCAATCTAGTAGGTAAAATGATTAATCTTATTTATCAAACCATGTTGAATTGTACCTTCTGCATTATAAACTTGGATACTTCTAGCTGAAAGTAATAAAAATGCAATGTCCCATGAAAGTGAAACATAAGCTAAAAATGGAAAGCAAAAGCAGCAAAAATAAATCTACAAGGAAAACTATTCTAGCTAGTAAGAAGAAATTATTTATTAGCACAATAAATTATATATACATTTTAGTTTACTATTATGACTACACTCCTTAGGTTTTCCATGAGAAAACACACACACACACACACACACACACACACACATATATATATATATATATTTTTTTTTTCATATGCACATGCCCAAGGCCAGAGATGAGTGGGTGGTATTGAGGTACCTAATAAAAAGTGGCCTATCTTATAATTCTCTGTAAAATTTTAAATGCAGCTGAGAATGCAACTACTTAGTGTAGTACTGCCCATGTAATATGTCAACACAGAAGCTGCAGATATGCTATTTTTATGTTCTTGGACTAAGCATAGATAACTTAATTTGCTTGGTAAAAAGAAACAGGTATCTAGCAATAGGGGAAATAAAGAGATGGACAGATGGTTCCAAAATCATTGAGTTGAGCCGGGCGTGGTGGCGCACGCCTTTAATCCCAGCACTTGGGAGGCAGAGGTAGGAGGATCGCGAGAGTTCGAGGCCACCCTGAGACTACATAGTTAATTCCAGGTCAGCCTGGACTAGAGTGAAACCCTACCTCGAAAAAAAAAATCATTGAGTTGATTTTTATTTCATACAGACTAACAATTCGAACACAATTTTATATATTATGTGCAACAAAGAGATAATGAAGGATAAAGACATGATTCAGTACATAAAGCACTATGATGCAAGTGTTACAAACTGAGTTTGGCTGTCCAGAATGCTTGTAAAGCCAGGAATGGTAGTGTGAATGCCTTTAATACCAATATTTCTATGTTGAGATTGAAGATGTAGATTGGAGAATCTTTGGAAGCTCTCAGTCTAGCTAACATTGCATAAGTAGTTGCAAATGAAACCTTGTTTCAAACAAGATGGAAGACAAGCACCAATATCTGAGCTTGTCATCTGCCCTCCATATTCATGCTATGGTATGTGTATATCCATACTCACATATAAATGATCACCTATGATACACATGTACAAAGATTTAAAAAAATATAAGTATATGCTAATAACATTAACTACTATTAATTTAATTTAACTGGCTTAATATATTTTCACTTGTCATCAACCAATCATATAGTTTTCTTTAATAAACATGGATTTTAAAACAAACAAACACAGAGTCATTTAAAACATCTTCCTAGTGAGCTGGAATAAATGATTTGACCAAAGTAATTTCTCTTAACTCCCAAGAACAATTCCTATTTGTATGAGCTAGCCTATGCAAAATAATTTTGATTCTAAATCCAAATGTACACAAAACAGCTTATATTTTCAGATTGTAAAACTTTTGCACACATTAGCAAAAATGCAAAAGAACGTCTTTAATATAAGATTCCCTCCATTCCTATGAGTGAGAAAGGTTTAAGTAGATCCTTACATTGGGAAAATAATGCATGAAGCTGCAAAGAGAGACAGGAAAAGCATCAACATGATAGAGTAGTTGCTGCTAAGATCAAATATTGTGGTTTTGTAAATTCAATTTATTGCATTAAGATAGACTTTAGCTTTACTCAACATGAGGGAAATAATGCAATGTCCTTCCCAGTCCTTCATTTATCTTCTTGGAAGAGAAAATTACTTATGAGACTCCTTTGGTTCTAGTTTGCATAAATCTTAACTTTGGGGAAATATACTGGAGCCCCAGGTCCAAGCTTGATCTACAAGTTAATGTTAGCACCTTAAAATAAGGAAATAAGGTGAAGGAAAATTTAGACAAAGTTTTTAATAATGCTAAAAACGAAGGAAAAGAAACAGCATTTGGAAGAACAAATTTAAATAAAACAAAATAGAAAAGCAAAAAAAATTAAATAAAGAGAATGAACAAAAAGTGGAAAAGGAAATAATGCATATGGGGGATATCATGGTATTATATGCTTTAAGATACTAACTGCAATTTAATCTATCACTGTGACATATGTGTGTTGATTTTAATATAACTCATTATATTCCCTCTACTTTAACATGCTATACTTTAGAGAAGTACACATAAGATATTATTCATATGATGTTCCAGTTAGTGACATAGTTGAACAAACATAAATAATATTAATATATATTTTCATTTCCTTTCCACAAATATTAATAGACAATGAGAGAAGTACAGAGTGACAATAACCATTGAGAATAACAATAAAGATCTGTGTATGACTCAATTCTCTAAACTACAGTTCTAAAAAATATACAATAGATATGTGAGTGCAGTATTTGCAAGAATTTCGTGTAATATTTAGGTATATCATATTTGGTCAAATATGCTAAATAATTTATGAAGTTATATTTAAAATATAAAAAAGTGCTGAATAACTGCTCATAACTCATTATTGACATAGAAGCAGGTGAACAACTGTTTCTTAGTGGGAAGGCCTGGACAAACAAACACTATAGCTCAGGTTTTATTCTGCATCTTTTATCATTCATCTGAAAATCTAAAAATCTATTATTTTGGGGTTGTGAAGTATGGACAACTAACTTTAGGGATAGGCATTCTTTTATATCACTTTGCATATTATTACCCTGTGTTGTGATTACTTTTAATAATTCTTATATCTTTAGCAAAGATTATAACCAAATGTTAACTGTAAGTATGATGAATGAAAGGACAGCCCATGTCCCCATATTGAGGAGAAAATATATTGGTCTACAGAAAACATAGTCAACAGAGAAGCTTGCAGCATCAGACTGGGCAAAAGATATATCAAGAAAACTAGAAGGCAGAGTGGAGAGATGGGTCAGCAGTTAAAGGCACTTCCTTGCAAAACCTGATGGCCTGGGTTTGAATCCCCAGTACCCAGGTGGAAGCCAGATGCATAAAGTGATACAAGCACCTGGAGTTCATTTGGAGATGCAGGAGATCTTGGTGTGGCCATTCTTTTTCTCTCTGTGTCTATGTGCTTGCAAATAAATACATAATATAAATTTTAAAAAAGGAAACTAAAAGGACTTTCTAGAACCTTGGGTATACTCAGACTTATATTAAGTAAATAACTTAATATAAGATAGGGAAGAGAGTTCCAGCCATAATGTGTCCAAAGGCCTTGTGGTGGAGGGTCCCTTATCTTGGACATTGAAAACTAGAGGCCCTCCAAAGTGTGGGAACATGAAGGCTACAAAAATGGACTGAGAGGGCTGAAGGGATGGCTTAGCAATTAAGGTGTTTGCCTGCAAAGCCCAAGGACCCAGGTTTGCTTCCCCAGGACCCTTGTTAGCCAGATACACAAGGGAATCCACGCATCTGCAGTTCGTTTGCAGTGGCTGGAGAACCTGGAACACCTATTCTCTCTCTCTCTCTCTCTTTCTCTTTAAAGTAAATAAATAAATAAAAATTTAAAAATGGACTGAGAAATTCAGATTGGAGAGGTAGTACAATGCTTCAACATGTTGGTGAATTTGTCCCCATGCAAACCTGATCAACACAAGGAAACCACACTAACCATATCAAAGTTAAATGTACATTATAATGAGATAGTGATAATTTAAATTTTTCTATAACATCGTGCTTTAGTGATTAAGAACTGGCAAAATAAATAATTAGAATGAGGAAACATTAAGAAACTTAAATAACTGGGATAGTATGAGCAAAGCCTTTACATTTCCCCATTATATAATGGATTTTCCTTCCAAAAAAAAGGATTGTAAATGCTAAAAACACATTATATACTTTCATAAAAATGGATTTATGTAACCCAGGTTAATTAACTAAAAATAGGACAGTGAACATTTGAGTACCACATGACCTTAAGACTAAAATATTGAAAATATTATAAACCTATTTTGAAATAAATATTTCTGAGTAAACATTTATACTAATGATTCTCTATGTAAGAAGGAATGAAGCAAAATTTGACAGGTCAAGGTGTCATAAAACTAATTACCTATAGTAAGAGAAATTTATCAAGTAGCTCTTAAGTCACTCTTTACTTACCAAAGCAATTCAGAAATTTTCTTTATAAGCAGATCACAGTATCTGTAGCTACAGAAGTTTTTGTTGTAATATTCCTTTTAATAAAGTAATTAGCACACAAAAATAATGAAAAGACTGTGCATTGATATTTAGCTGTACAGAAACAGATGGCAAATCATTAGGTAAATGAAATATCTGACTTTACTAAAATAAACCTGAAATAGAAATATACAACTAAAAGAAACCTATCTTCACATTCCAAGTCTAAATGTATGGTTTGACAATAGGAATGAACACTCAAAATTGAATTCAACCCAGTGTATTTAAGAAGTTTAATTACCTAATCTGTAGTTATACAGCAGGTTTATACATGACTTTCCAAATAACACATTGTTTTCAATAGTGAAGATCTCAACAAGTCTAGAACGTATGTGTAAAGGGACCTGAAAAGGGGTTTAAATATTTTCCTTATCATAAACTCCAGATGTCTTCATTCTTAGTCCAGAGACTTGCCCATCTTTTTGTGCTATCATATCAGGATAAAGGTGGGGGAATAAGTTTTATAAGAAAAGAAATGCCAGATAATGCAGGGATAGCAAATCATGTTCACCCTGCAAAAGGACATGCATTTTTTAAAATAGGAATTTGAATCCCACAGGGCTTCGCTGTGTGTGAATTTAACCTTTGGAATTAGAATTTTTCAACCCGTGGAAATGAACTAATGCTTTGAGTAAATCACAAAAAACAGATGGGAGTGTATTCCAGGCAGCATATTTAAATATAAAGACCACCTTTATACCAGAAAAAGCTGCTGTGCTATCTTAAAAGATAAATCCAAGTTTAAGAAAAAAATCAAATGATGCCACCCAAAGACATGGCATAAATTCTGAAGATACAAGTATTTTGTGATTTCCAAATAGTCACATCATTACAAAAATGAGAGACAGACACTTAATTGGACAAATAAACATGGTATTTTCCCTATGACTTTCATATGTGGCCATAGAAATTAAAAAAATATTTATCTCCAGTTTAATTAATGATTCTCTATTGTTTTCAGTTTAAATGATTAGCGATATAAAAATTAGTAGCTATTTCAAGAAAGTATCTTTAGTTCTGTAATTTTTGTTCTTTTTTGTATTTGAAATATAAATTTTAGAGAAGTAAAAATGGTGTTTTCCACCATAATCATAACTTTAAAAGTATGTTTAATGTTAATTATTTCCTAACAAAGGTACTTGCATGATCAAAGTTAGCATCTACCTTCATAATGTTCCTGAACATTCTCCAATGGTTTGGTCAGAAACAGATATTCTCATTGTGATTATAGCCATTGCAATGAGAATCTTACTAGAGATATGATGACAGTAAGAGAAAAGTTGTAGTTCTAATACAACTGGCTCAAATTTTTGGGGTTTTGCTTGTTTTATTTTTTCACTGAGGGATTTAATTGAATAAATGACACAAACTGGGAATATATAAATCACTATGCTGCACAGATAGCTCATCCCTCAAAAAAATAAATCTTATGTTATCAAGAATGGGGTAAGAAAGTAAAGGCAGGGCTGGGGAGATGGTTCCGTTGATAAATTACTTGATTCCCAACCATTGTGATCTGAGTTGATCTACTATAATAATATAAAATTTCCAGATGTGGTGACATGAACCGGTAATCCCAGCTCTTGGAAAAGCAGAGAAGTAAAGATCTCTGTGGCTCATTGGTCAGCCAGTCTAGCCTACTTAATGAGGTCCAGGCAGGGAGACATGCTGTGTCAAAAAATAAGTTTGGTATTCTTTTTTTTTTTTAAATATTTACTTAATTTATTTATTTATTTGAGAGAGAGAGAGAGAGATACAGAAATAGGCAGGGAGAGAGAGAGAGAGAGAGAATGGGTGCACCAGGGCCTCCAGCCACTGCAAACGAACTCCAGATGCATGTGCCACCTTGTGCATTTTTATTTTATTTTATTTTATTTTATTTTTTTATTTTATTTTATTTTATTTTATTTTATTTTATTTTATTTTATTTTATTTTATTTATTTGAGAGAGAGAGAATGGGCACACCAGGGCCTCCAGCCACTGCAAACGAACTCCAGACGCATGCGCCCCCTTGTGCATCTGGCTTACGTGGGTCCTGGAGAAGCGAGCCTCGAACCGGGGTCCTTAGGCTTCATAGGCAAGCATTTAACCGCTAAGCCATCTCTCCAGCCCAAGTTTGGTATTCTTAAGGTATGACTCCTAAGGTTGTCCTCTGGTCTCCACAGGAATATATGTCTGTCTGTCTCTCTCTCTCTATACACACACACACACACACACACACACACGTACCCACACTCACATGTGCACCTACTGTCACATGAAACTTTTTCCCTGGGGAGACACACACCCACATGGCTATTCAGCTCAGTAGGGCTCAGAAGCCAGACCAAAGTGCAATTGCACCAAGGCTAGCTTTAGTGAACCAATGAGTTTATTGGCATTAGTTACAGAGCAGGGTGAGAGGTTGCATATAGAAGCAGGAGTGACTCAAAGCACCTGCAGGAGCCCACCCCAACATAGGTGAAGACTCACGAGTGCTGCATCTCTGGAGCATACTGCATGACTGGCAGGCAGCTCTGCTAGCCAGAGTCTCCTGCACATTACAGGACTTGCAGGGAGCTACATAGGGAATGTGGGGGACTCTTGTCTCAAGCACCTATTTAACATTTATATGAATTTAGGATCTTGCCACCTTTTCCCCAGACTTGTTGACCTCTTGAGTCTTCCGAGCCTTTCTCTTTCCCCAAGGTTATAGGAGCAGTAAACAACTGTTGAGGGACAGGCTCTGACCTGTGTTATGTATCTTTTATTTATTTATTTTTATTGAAACATTTCCTTCTTGGAGAAAGAGGCTCCTTCCTTCCTACAAAAGGGGATATTTCAATTATAGGAACTTGCTATACAACACCTACACTCCCTGTGGTAGTTTGAATATATGTCCCCCAATATATTCACTGTTTTATTAGTTATAGTTTGCATCTGCAATCAACTTGCTAGAGGCAATGTCACTTGGGGCCTGTCTTAAGGTGCTAATGGTGTGGGTTTGCGATTCCATTGTAAAGATATGCAAATGTGCCTAGCAGGAGTTCCTGAAGTGTGCTGTGTGACTTTTTGACTGTAGTTTTGCTCTGTGTGCTGTGTGGTTGGGGGCTTTTGCTCTCTTGCCTGGTCCTGTAGAGAGCAGGCCACTTCTTCTGCCATTATGGAACTTCCCCTGGATCTGTAAGATTCAATAAATAATATCCCTTCCTCCATAACTGTGCCTGGTCTGGACGTTCATCTCAGCGAACCTGAAGCTGTCTGCTACACTCCCAAACATTCACACACACATTATTTTAAAAGGAAAGTGAAATGACCCAAGCTGTCTCAGACACTGTGAAAGAAAGGATATCTCTGATCTCAGAATCAACCTTAATGTTACCCAGTAGTTAATTGCTTTACCTTTCATTTTAAGCAACATGAACCACATTCTGAAATACAAGAGAATAAACCAGGAATGATAATTCTACAAATACACAAAGGCTGTTTGAATTTTCATTAAATTAACAAGATATATATTTTATTATTTAAATTTTCTGTATCTTGCAAATAAATTTAAGATATAGTGGGCATGCAAAGTTAAGTTTCAAAATATTTATTTTCTTTCTTTAGTATAGGGTTTCTTTCTATAGCCCTAGCTGGATAGGTACTAGCTATATATCTCAGGGTGGACTCAAAATGACAGCAACTCCCTGCCTCAGCTTCTCAAGTGCTGAGTTTACATGTGTGTTCCACCATGCCTGACTCCAAATACTTTGAAATCCTTGTTTATATCTAAAGTTACGGATGTCTCAACTTACTGTTATAAAGTCTTACAATCTAAAGAGTAGTCATTTGCCAGATTTACTAAAGTATTTTCAACAATTGCCAAAGCTGTTTGTTGCACCTAAACAAACATTGTATTATTCAATCTCCTACAATTCCAATTCTATCATATAGCATTAATTGTTATCCCCTAAGTCATTTTAATAATATTGAATATGATGTGTTATAGGCTATATGGAATTTTGAACCAAAACTTCTGACTGACATTTTCAGTCCCACATTTATTAGACACGCATAATCATTAACTCCAAAAGTTTAAGAATCAGGAAAAAATAAGTATTAAAATCCATGCTCTTTTAAAATTAATCATTTAATGTTGAATGCAATGATTTTTCTATCTAAAATTTGAAAAAGTATTAAACCAAAAGCATGAGCCATTGTGCTTGTGGTGTTTGTGTGAGCACAGGGAACACAGACAATTAAGACCTGCTCTTCTTATCCATGAAATCATTCTTGTGAGTTGGTCTTGGTTGACAGTTTACAAATTGCTAATACATATTAATATTTGGTCTATAATCAAGATTCCTAGTAATGTTATTAAACTTCTAATATTTTGTTACCAATGACATATTTTTAATATACTACATATTCTTGTTATAGTAAAGATGTTTAAAAACATACAGTTAATAAATTTTAAAATGTTAAGTTTAGGGCTGGAGAGATGACTTAGCAGTTAAGGCATTTGCCTACAAAGTCAAAGGACCCAGGTTCGGTTCCCCATGACCAACATAAGCCAGATGCACATGGTGGCACATGTATCTGGAGTTTATTTGCAGTGGCTGAAGGCCCTGGTGAGCCCATCTCCCTCTCTTCTCTCTCTATCTATCTACCTATCTATCTATCTATCATCTATCTATCTATCTATCTATCTATCTATCTATCTATCTATCAGGTTCTTCTCTCTCTCTCAAATAAATAAAGTTAATTTTTAAAAGAGTTAAGTTTAAAAAGAAGCATTGATTATAATAAATACTAAAATATCAGAAAATTCCAGCCTTTTCTGATTGGGTAAGAGATCTGCTCCGAGTAATGCAACCAATATCTGGAATTGGGAAGCAGATCAGAATCCTATGGAGACAAAGATTGTTCTCTCCAATGTGAAACTCTCACTAGTCTTTGGTTAAAAGAGGGGTTACATAAATCAAAATTTCCCTACATTATTAATGCTTATCTCATTTAAACTAGGCTGACTTCACTTTCCATTGGAGAATCTGTTCTTTTCCAGAAGGTAGTGATTTGCAAGGAGAGAAACTACCCCTCGCACTTCAGCCAAGCTACAGATGAAACCACAGAGGAGTTGGGGAGATGAACAAGAATGCAGCTTCCATGGTGAACCTGATAATCAGCACCAGGGTGTAGGAGACAGACACTGAGGATACTCAACACTAATCAAACCAGAGATCCAGAGGCTCCTAAGAGCTCATCACTGAAGGGAATTTTGCAGAAGAGTGGGCAGAAAGATTGTAAGAGCCACAGGTTGAGACATCATGCCCAGGGTAATCCCCCCACCCCCAAAAAAAGAAACACTGACTGCTGCTCCCCCAAACCATAACCCACAACCTTATGGGCAATACCTGCAACCCCACTGAGGTGGTTCCCCAGTATAATGGGGACAGGGATGAAGGAAAGAGGGTGCCAACACATGATGTAGCTGTATAAAATATGTTGTTAATAATAATAATAAAAATAAAGTTAAAGAAAATGCCAGTGAATAGTATTTTGTATTATTATAGAAAATAAGTGAGTCACGAGAGTAATCATGCACAATCCACTTTAGATAGAGGGACAGAGCCTTTTATATGCATGGACTTCTGCTAGTTAACAATAAAGAAAGACAGAGACCCTGAACACAGATTGTGTTGGAGTTATATGCCTTTCACAATCCTTTGTCTGAATTTTCCCATGCTTGGAGAGGGGAGAGATTCACAGTTCATGAATGTAATGTAGGATTCTGTCAATAAGATTAAGTACAGGCTGCTGTCTCCTGAGAGAAGGTAGTAGAATTCTTGTTAGCTACCATCAAATGAATTTCCCCCACTGCAGTTTCAGAAGAAAAACATCTATCACTTCACTGAAAGTCCTAGGTACATTTATATTTCTTACAGATACACTGATTATACTCCATCTAAACTAATAAGTTAGAAACATTAAAAATAGGGTATTTCTTCAGTAGTTTCCCCCTTTTGAATCCGTGTCTAACTTATATAAGACTTCAACCTTTATAAATCTGAATCTTCTTGTTCCACTAGACCGTAATAGGCTGAGAGCATCTAGTGGTGATGTCTATTTAGGTCCTAGGTGCAAGGTCCTAATGATAATTCTAAAAGGATTGTTGTTAGTGGTCAGATCAGGGGCATAGTCTATATAGCCTTTGACCAAAAGCTATCCCACAACATCTAGGAGTTTGCTAACTTTTCTCTTCCTTTAGCCATACTTTCCTTAAACCTTTGGTCTCTATTCATAACAACTCCAGACTTGTTTGTATGTGAGAAGCATTCTTTATTTAAAAATAAGCATAGGTCTTCTTTTCAGCTATAAGCAGATACAGACTTCTCTGGTTTTGTATAACCACATCAGCCAGGGAATTTAGCTGCTTTTGTAGGTCTGTCTATGACTTGGCTATTTGCTGTACAATGTCCATGAATTTAGCAGACAAGATGTTTTAAAATGTATGTAGAGACTCCTAGTTCTCAAATTTTAGTTCCTATTCATAGGTGCTTCCCAGTAATGTATGGCTTGATATGGCACATGCAGTTAGAAAAACAGATAATGCCTCCAATCATGTTTTCTGTCACTATGTAGAATAGCATTATAGCTATTCTTTCCCATAGGTCTAACCCTGTGGGGCCATTGCCCCCATATCCATTAAGAACGCCCAAAATGGTACCAGTTCCAGACCCAATTGAATGGATTGGCATAATGATCATGGTCCAGAGGTGACCCCCATAGACTTCCTCAAGCTTCTGGTATGCATGGACCAATTGGCTCCTGGTTGTGTGATTGGTATGGACCTGTACAACCTCAAGTTTCAGCTGTACATAGATTGACCAGCTTCCAAGTGTGGTCAGATCTTTGGAGTGCTCTTGGTGCCGCCGCAGGGTGATTCAGAGCAGCTGGTCTGCACATTGTTGTGTCATTGAAGACATGTTTCCTTCAGCTGTGTGACCTTATTATGCAAGTGTGATGAATCCACAAGGTGGCACCTGTAACTTTAATAGCAGTTAAAGTGATGTATTATAGTATGGAGCCAGCCCAAACTGGCTACAGTGGCTCCTTCTTCCAATCTTTTATTTAGATCATATAATCAAGCAAGTTTCCTAGGGGTAAGTGGGTCTCCAAGGGAACACCATCAAACAACCAGCATCACTAGTATTTTTAAATCAGCGTTCATATCTTAGGGCTGGGCTCCATATTTGTTACAAACTCACCTTTATCCTTGGTGGGGCTCTATCCACTGGAGAGCAGATGCAAGCCTGATTTTATGGACCCACACATTTACATCATTATTTTTTCTCTTAGACTTATGACCTTCTCATAATGTAAACTGTACTTAGACTGCTATTATACATCCTTATAACCATTACCAACTTTAAGATAATTCTAAAGCCTCAAGCCTCATCTAAGATTTAGAACTGTTTGATAACTGTTAAGTACTACAAAATCAGAACAGGCTACATATTTTAAGACATGATGGCAAAGCAAGCATTTACATTATAATAAAGCATAATGAGGAGAGACTAGACCAATACAAACTGATTACCATCAGGTAAACATAAACAGTGATGATAATCTTTGGATTGTCTATGTTACCCCTTAACTGGGCTGATCACAGCCTGGACAAAACATCCCATCCTAAGCCATCAGTGAAGAGTAGGTTACTTCTACCTAAAATCATCTCCTTTAAAAGAATTTGAGAGAAAGAGGCAGAGAGAAAGAGAGAAATGGGTATGCCAGGGCCTCCAGCCACTGCAAATGAACTCCAGGTGCATGTGCCCCCTTATGCATCTGGCTTATGTGGGTCAAGGAGAATTGAACTGGGATCCTTTGGCTTTGCAGGCAAACACCTTAACCACTAAGCCATCTCTCCATCCCAAGAATTTGTATTCTTACATTGCACCTTTCCTGGGTAGATTTTCGCATTAGGTATTTTCTTTCCTTCTTTTCCCTTTGTTTTAGTTTTTGTTTTTGTTTTTTTTTTTTTGTCTTTTTTATTTTATTCTTTTTTTTTTTTTTTTTTTTTTTGTTTTTGGTTTTTTGAAGTAGGGTCTCGCTCTGGCCCAGGCTGACCTGGAATTCACTATGTACTGTCAGGGTGGCCTTGAACTCACAGCAATCCTCCTACCTCTGCCTCCCAAGTGCCAGGAATAAAGGCATGTGCCACCATGCCTGGCTTGCTTTTTTTTTTTTAACTGGATCTTGTATTTAAGGGCAAACAGCAGCTAACTAATCAGGGCCAGACATATACAGAAGAAGGCATAGGTTAACAGAAGAACTTAGTAATATATACTAACATCAGACAAAGGAGCCTAATAGTCTGAATTTTCATTTATATTGTAATATTTTGTGGTTATAGTCTCTTAGTTGGTGTTTAAGACCATATAGGCAGCTATAATTAACAACATATTGTATCTAAGAGGCCAGTTATGACTCTGTAGGAGAGAATCTTAGGGACCTGTGAAGAGATCTATGACTCAGTATTGTGTCATCTGCTAGGATAAGTCAAGGCCATGCTGGCCATGTGGCTTCCCTTAGAAGTATCTGCTAAGACTCTCCTTCTGCAGATACAATGACTTG
This sequence comes from Orientallactaga sibirica, assembly GCA_036365145.1. Classification (NCBI taxonomy): domain Eukaryota; kingdom Metazoa; phylum Chordata; class Mammalia; order Rodentia; family Dipodidae; genus Orientallactaga; species Orientallactaga sibirica. Next base: position 7,374,513 of record JAEOAD010000840.1, read on the forward strand.
GAGTCCATCTCTGGGTCTCCATGTCGTCCCTGATCATGAAGACAGGTAACTTACCAGGCACTAAAGGCTAGAAATGTTTCATCATTTTCTGTGGCCTTTTGACCTGGGAGTAGGAACCAAAATATTGGTTATCCTCTTAATGCCAATATTTTCAATTGACTTTGGCTTCTACATATGGTTATTAATCACTCATAGAAAATATAAACACCTGATTAGCAAAACAGATATGCTTAAAGAAGTACAGAACATATCTGGTTAATAAAGCAGATCTGGTTAGAGAATGACACAAATGTTTGAAATCATTCTGATTAACATTCTATTTTAGTTGTCAGGTGACAGTGCAAGCCATATTTGAAACATAGAAAGAAGTTATTTTTAAGTATCTGTCACTTATACACACATGAAGAGCATGATAGCCCTGGAAATAATATTTTATTAATAAGAAATGAACTTGAGATACCTACCTAACTAATGAGACAAATACCTAACTAAAATCTTGACTGAGACTTTGATTACACACAGCTTAAGATTAAAGCAGAACCTGGTCATTGTTGAACTAAACTAGTCTGATTTTTACATACCATTAGAGGCATTTTGACAAAGTAATTTTGCAAGCAAGACCTCTAACCACTGGGAAATTTTATAACTTAATTTAGACTGCTCACAGTAACTTGATCATTTTTATAAGACTTATAAGATGACCTCAGCAATGACCACCTAACAGAGCCAGCATGAACAGGCATCATCTCATAGTCACAGTATCTTTACATATAATAATCTTCGAGCAGAAGATTAAATACTAATGAGTAAACCTTGTTCAGTTTTTCTAGTAGTTAAAATGTTGACTGATAGAAGAGCATAGCTAACTTGATTGATATAAAGCATTGCCAGGCCCAGGTTAACATCAGTGAGCTGAAGTCTTAACTTTGACATCTTGAGGCATGACCATGACAATATCATTTATAACTGAATACCAGGACATAACTGATTAACAAATATATAACATCAAGATGTTATCTCTTAATCATCTTAATTAACAACCTTTTCAATATGTTATCCCCCTATTAAAATTGATAATTATAAATGTCTCTAAATGATATTAAACCACATATGAATATATTTGCCTTTTATCAAGCTTTATTTCATTTTTTTAAAATTGTAGTTGACTTTCTCAATTTCCTCTTATTATTGCCCAAGGCTTAATCCATAAGAGTAAAGATTTCATAGCTTCTTTCCTTTCTTTTGTGCATAATAATATGGTTTCCACTATAATTTTTGTTTGTTTGTTTGTTTGTTTTGTTTTTCGAGGTAGGGTCTCACTCTGGCCCAGGCTGACTTGGAATTAACTATGTAGTCTCAGGGTGGCCTTGAACTCACGGTGATCCTCCTACCTCTGCCTCCCGAGTGCTGGGATCAAAGGCGTGCGTCACCACGCCTGGCTTTAAAATTTTTTAATCAACTAAAACCTTCAATAATCCCAAGTTAGAGATATACCTGAATGTTAAACTTGCAATTTTGTAACAATTTCTCCTTTCTAATTAAGCCTAGTGTGGCTGATGTTAAATAACATTTTTATTTTCCCTTCTCTGTTTACTTACCTTTATTGGTCTTTCTTCCTTTATTTACTATTTCTTTTTACCCTAAAATCTCTGTTTATCAAATATTTATATTTAACATTTACAGTTTTCTTTTAGTTTATCTTTTGAACATTTTATTATAACCACCAATAAAAATATCTAAAAATCATGTTTATTGTGTGAACAAATCACATGTTGGACTCATTACCTTATGTTTTATTTTTATCTCGGTCCTACTGAGGACCCTCTTCAGTGGGGTTATGAGTGTATTAGCCAGTTTTGTAGGGGATCAATGTCTTAGAATACTCCTTACCACCTTATCACAAGACTTTAACAGAACTGAAGGATTTATGAAGCACTGACCTGGAAAAATTATTTTGGACCATAAAACTTACAAACTCAAAGATAACCAGGTGTGACCTAGGGTGTTATCAGGTCACCTGGGGAACAGCCTAAATCCCCTCATAGCAGACAATTAGTAAAAAAAAAAAAAAAAAAAAGGCTTTATCATCCCAATATTCACTCCCAAGGAAACGTAAACTGTGGATAGAAACAACCAGAAGTTTAATTTTATTCACACTTCCCCTATATCTGGACTGTTCTTCAACCAAGAAATTTCAGTACTTATGGGGCACAGCCTAACCCCTAGTCTATAAGGGAATGGGATTCTGACCATGCCTGGTCAGGGCCCTTCTCAGTTGTTCCTGAATAAAGCCTGAGTCTGCTTGCCTTTCATAAAAATAACTACTTTTTTTTTTCATCAAGAATCTCTTGCAAACAACTTTGTAAAATAATAAACCAGACTTGATTTATAATATTTTTCCAGTATACAAATAGAGTTCTTATCATTTGTTGATTTTTTTGGAACCTCTTTCCGTATATGTTCTCTGAAATACATTTTTAAGCATGAAAGAAGGTTAGAACATTACTAGAAGTTTTTGTTGTTGTTGTTGTTTTGTTGTTCAAGGTAGGGTCTCACTGTAGCCCAGGCTGACCTGGAATTCACTGTGTAGTCTCAGGGTGGCCTTGAACTCATGAGGATCCTCCTACCTCTGCCTCCTGAGTGTTGGGATTAAAGGTGTGTGCCACCACACCTGGCTAGAAATTTTTAAATGTTCTGACAAACTCAGTATTAAATACTCCTGAATCAAAGGATAACCCTTTAGGCTGTTTTCTGTTAGCAATTTCATAGAACTATAGGGAGATAAAATAAACTTTAAAATAATTACAAAAATTTTGATAAGGCATCCCCACCTGTCCACAGCAACTTGGAATACACCCATCATCTGGGGTCAGGACCCCGAGATTCTCCTTGCCGGCAGCCACCCCTGGCTCTGCAAGGCAGGGAAGCCAACAAATTAGATCCATCATGGATATTCCCAGGGGTGGCTCTGGGCCTGGGAAAAATTGGGGCCCCACACCCACCACCTGAAGATGGAGTTGTAGAGAGGACAAGGCAGCAACTGAAATACTGGAGAGATCCCAGTAGGAGCATGATTCAGCCCTCTCTGTTCTCCATTGTCCAACTGGGATTAGCCTTTGTGTTTAACTTTTCCTGATGGATCCCCAGCCATGGGGCAGCACAGTGAGACAGGATAAACCCCCTCATGAGACCTGCACTGCAGCCTGCCTTCTTCTCCCAGCTACCCCATTGTCCATTTGTACAGAATGAGGGAGACAAAACAAACTTTGAAATACATACATTTCTGCCAGAGCCAAGAACCTTGGGAAAACAAAGACGGAAACTCTGACATTAGCATAGAGCCAGAAGCAATTTCAGGATGTAAAGCATGGCGCAAGCATCACAGTCACTTTTAGCTCAGGGGCCTTTGCATTAACTTGCAAAAACACTTCAACCACAGTCTCCTTCTTTATGTCATTCAGTCCCATGCAGTGTCAGGCCACTGTGTAACTTTAGCCCTTTGAGGAAGATGCCCAGCATGCTGCCTCATGTGCTGACCTCTTGGAAGCTTTTTTCTTTATTTTCTTTATTACTTTTTTCTTTCTTTATCCCTAGAGTCTGTTTTCTCCCTTCCTGAGTTCTACTCCCAGTTTCGGTGACACATGACAGACAAGGGAGGGGATTGTCACCTCCAAAGGAAGCCATTCAGTTGCCCATCTGGCAGTGTCCAGGTCCAGGAAGAACTTCAGCAGCACTTGGCCTTAGCGGGTTCATCTTGTGACTTGTGATTGGAGTCTATTCCAATCCCACCAGGAGATCTTATGCCAGTTTCCATGGTACTGGAGAAAGAGCCCACTTAAAATCCTATGGCCTTAGGGAGTATCTTAAGAATGCCTGGTTTTAGGACTACAAATTCGAACTAAGAGCACAAGCAAACTGAGTCACCCATTCACTCGCACATTCACACAGACGTTAAATTACAGTTCCCTGATCCCTTTGGGATCTCCAGGCTATTGGCTATGTAAATGTCTCTTAGTGGCCCCTGTCAGGCCCTTGTAAAGCACTTAACCTTCAGCTTCAAACATGCATGGAGCATGTCCTTGCCTTCAGCTTTGAATACATGGAGCGGCCCTTTGAGCTCTGAAAACACATGGAACCAGCCACTGTTTTAACCTGGTACTCACATACAGTCTACTTGGAATGGCCCTACAGGTGATCAGTCTATTATTAACCCAAGCACCTATCTCAGATTGCATTCTGGTCTCCAAAAACTATCTCAGCCTTTTGTCACCTGGTGCTTCTGTTGTCTTTTCTCACATATCTGGTCGTCAGGAATCAGTTGCATTGGGAAGGTAGACCTCTGATCCAAGTTTGTAGCCTGGAAACAGCCAGGGAGCGCACTTTCCAAATTGCTCTGAGATCCCAACTCCCCATAGCCACTCTGCTGCCATTCCAGTGGCTAAAAGGGCTAGGACTTTTCATGCAAGACTGCCATGACTTAGTTTCCCACCCAATCAGCACCAGCTATGTCATAAGAAACATGAGTCACTGAGAATAATCGGGTAAAATCCACTTCCAAGAGAGGGACAGAGCCTTTATTGACATGTGAAGCTCTGCTAGCTAACACCAGAGACACTCTGGCTCTGGATACAGATTGTGTTGGAGTTACATACCTTATACAATCCTTTGTCTGAATTTTCCCATCTTTGGAGAGGGGAAAGACTCACAGTCCATGAGTGTGGTATAGTATTCTATTAAATAAGATTAAGTGCAGGCTTCTGTCTCCTAGAATAAGGTAGCTATATATTGGCCAAAGAGGTCAGGTTCCCAGTCACAGAATTCTTGTTAGCTACCATCAGAGGAATCTCCCCTGCTGCAGTTTCAGAGGAGGTACGTGCAACATTTATCACTTTACTGAAAGTGCTAGGCCACATATATATTTCTTTCTTCTTCTTTTTTTTTTTTTTTTTTTTTTGGTTTCTTGAGGTAGGGTCTCACTCTAGCCCAGGCTGACCTAGAATAATTCACTATGATGTAGTCTCATGGTGGCCTCAAACTCACAGCGATCCTCCAATCTCTGCCACCCAAGTGCTGAGATGAAAGGTGTGTGCCACTATGCCCGGCTTTTCATATATATATACATACATTGATTATATTTCATTTATTGCAGTCAGGTTCACATTGCTGGCTGAAAACACCTGGCCAAGAGTAGCTTATGGGAGAAAAGGGTTTATTTTGGCTTACAGACTTAAAGGAAAGCTCCATGATGACAGAGAGAAATGTTGGCATGAGCAGAGGGTGGACATCACCTCCTGGCCAACACCAGATGGACAATAGGAACAGAAGAGAATGCCAAACACTGGCAAGGGGAAACTGGTTATAACACCCAGAAGCCCACCCTCAACAATACACCACTTCCAGGAGACTTCAATTGTCAAATTGCCACCAGCAGGGGACCTAAGCATTCAGAATGTTTATGGGGGACACCTGAATCAAACCACCATACCATCTAAACTAATATAAGCTAGAAATATTAGAAATATGTTATTTCTTCAATAATATCATTTGATTAATGTTCAGAGTTCCTTTATGCATGTGTGTGTATGTTTGAATGTAGCTACACACATGCCATGGACTATGTGTGGAGCTCAGAGAACAACCTCAGGTGTCATGCTTTACCTTTCATCTTGTTTCAGACAGGCTAACATGGGAGTTTAACAGGGATTCTCTAGTTTCCACCGCCCATCTTTCAGTAGGAGTACTGGATTGCACATGCTCAGGCTACCATGTCCAAACTCATGTGGGGCCTGAGGATCTGAACTCAGGTCCACATGCTTATGAAGCATGCATCCACTGAGTCACCTCCTCATCTCTAGAATTCTTAACAAGATCATCATCAGTATTCCCCCACAGAATCATACCCTGAAATTTTCAATGTGGATTATCTGTTTTATGAAGGGTACTGCATATAAGATATTAGTAATTACTTTGTTTGGAAGAATACCACATTGGTAATAGCTGAAAGATCCATAATGGCACTTAAAGCATGGAAACATCTGGAATCGAAGCTCACTGATTTTTTACCATTCTTGACCACATGTAGTAACCTGGTTTCCATAAATGGCAACTTTTCATTAATTTGCAATTAGTATTTTCTAAATCACATTATATCTGCTTGACTTCATTGAGTTTGGAAGTTTAAATTTATATTCTTGTATTTTAAATCTTCTGATTGCTCTGATTTTTATCCTGGTCTCTATCATGTTTATTTGTCTCATATAGATACATTTTTGTTACACAATTATTTTGTGAGGCTGTCCATTTGAAAATTCACACAAAATACCAAAAATATCTAATTTGTTTAAAAATTATTAGTTTTCATGTCAACTTATGTCAGTTTTAGAAATGTGTTAATATATAGCATCATACTATGGTGAGCAACAAGTTTAATGATATTAAATGAAGCTATTTCTTCCAATAATACTCTATCTCTTGGTAATTTGTCTACTTAGAATTTATTATTATGAAAATACATGGTATACTGACTGAAAAAACTTCAGTTTTGGGTCAAAGGCAAAAGTACATGTTTGTGTGAAAGAACAGAATCCATAAATTGCCATATTTATTTAGGCAAGCAGTGGCAATGAAAGTTATTTATAACTATAGATTAATCAGTAATAACATTCTTAAGATGGCTGAGCATATGCTTAATATCATTGGTCTGGGTTGTCATGAAACTTTTATTGCCTATAAGAAATGTTAGTAGTTTTCCGCAATATAAATTTTTGCCTCCTAGAGAGCAGAATATATTATGAACATGTTTTTAATAGGGCTGCATTTTCTGATGATGGCAGTAATACAGATGTGCACTCCTGATTTTGTTCTGCCCTGGGCCAGACACCTTTGAATACTGCACATGTTTCATTCTAGAAAAAAAATTTCAACTGAGTTTAAAGTAGTTAATACCTAATTAATATGCAGATTTTCTATTAAAAATTGAAACATAGTGGTACATAACAAAATAAATGCTTTGTTAGGTTCATGGGACTGGATTGAAAAGGAGGTTATTTAGCAAGTTCCTGTGTAGAGTACTGTAGATTCTGTATACAGAGTCCATTGGTGATTAAAATCTCACAATCTAGGAAATATTAATTACTAAAATATTTTAGGTGGAAAGGGTCAACTATTGGTCAACGAGAAATATAAATGACAATAAATGTGTGCATTAAAATATCAACCATCAAGTTTGCTATTCATATTAGTAAATCATGTGACAGCACAACAGACAGTGAAAAGGCCTAGGGCATAATAATAGATTATATTTTTAGTAACATTCTACTACTTATTTACTATAGTGTTCATGGTAATGTTTACTGAGTATAGGACTTTGATTATGAGGTTAGGGTACTTACTAACTTGTGCTTGAGCCCCATACCTCCAAAGAAAAAGCAGTAAGCCATGTGTCTAGAGAAGTCAAATACATCATTAGCCCACAGCAGCAATCTGTCAAGCCCATAGGATACTGTAAATTTAGAAGTTCCCTACAGAATAGACTCATTTGCCTAAGATGAAAGTGCCTTTATATGTCTGCATAGATTAGTCTCTTCATGAAGTTAACTGAAAAACAAAGGCAAGTGATGGCTGCCTAGCATCAATTTGGGTAAAACACGCTTCTATTAAGGTGTGTTCACACAGAAAACAACAGCAATAATCCCATTCAGCTTCTTTTTCGCAAAAGAAACAATAATGCAGGTGTATATGGTGTGTGTGTGTGTGTGTGTGTGTGTTAATGCACATGCATGCGGCCACAGACCTTGGTACATCCATTCTCTCTATCTGCCTGCCTCTCTCTTTCAACTAAATAAATAAATAAATAAATAAATAAATAAATAAATACCTTTTCTATGTGATATTGATGATAATAATGAAAGACACTTCAAAGTTGCATTATTAAGTGATACCACTCAACATACCTCTCTCACTTTGAGATACAAGCCTATAATTATATAAATATGTAATGTGACAACTTTCTATGTAACCTCAGATTGTTATCAAAATAAAAATAAAATAGGGCCGGTGAGACAGCTTAGTGTTTATGGCGCTTGCGGGCAAAGCCTAAGAACTCTTGACCCAATCACCGGGTCCGAAGTAGCCAGGCTCAAAAATAACACAAATATGCTACATTTCACAAGGGGGTGCACGCATCTGGAGTTCAATCACATTGGCTGTAAGGCTCTTGCATGCCTCAAAAATTAAAAAACATACTAAAAATATAAAACAAAGTTGGGCATGGTGGCGCATGCCTTTAATCCCAGCACTTGGGAGGCAGAGGTAGGAGGATCACCATGATGAGTTCAAGGCCACCCTGAGACTACATAGTTAATTCCAGGTCAGCCTGGGCCAGAGTGAGACCCTACCTCAAAAAACCAAAAAAATAAAAAAATAAAAAAATAAAAATAAAACAAATGAGGCCTGGAATGATGGCTCAGCAGTTAGGGCACTTGCCTGCAAAGCCTAACATTCTTGGTTCAATTCCCCAGTACCCACATAAAGCTACATGCACAGAATGGTGCATGCATTTGGAATTTGGTTGCAGTGTCTAGAGGCACTGATGTACCTATTCTCTCTCTCTCCCTCCCTCCTTTCCTCTCTGTGCTTGAAAATAAATTAATTAAAAAATTGCCCTCCTTAACCCAGTGAGATGGAATACACCTTTAGTCCCAGCATTCAGAAGGCAGAGGTAGAAGGGAATTCATGAATTTGAGGATTTCCTACGGTTATAGAGTAAGGTCCAGGTCAGCATGGTATTGACTAAGAATCTACTTTGGAACAAAATAAATAATAAAAACCATTCTTTATTAAAAATGAAATAAAACAAAATCTTAGTTCATCTTTCTTTACAAAAAACAGCCTTGAAAGAGAAAATCTTTACCCAAATTATCATAGGCATGGAAAACATAACTTACTATCTTTTTGAAAAAAATAATGTAAAATGTTTTATGAAAAATAACTTTTGTATAAGTAGACACAAAAAGAGTATTTCAGATATGATAGAAAAATCTGAGGAATGAGCAGATAAATATGTTGGTATATACAAATGCATACACACCCCCCTAACACTTTCTACTATAAAAGTGTTTTATGAATACTAATCCACAAAATACTTTGCAAAGACAAAGTAAACTTACATTGTAAAAGTAATTTGAGAGATTTCTTGTATTCTCTTAAAATTTATTCTCATAGTTTAGTACAATATAACTTCTCAAAATATTATGTATAAATTTGTTAACTTTGTTTACTATGTGTTTCCCAAATTTATTCCATCATTAAATCATCATTATTGATATAATAACCCATGGAAAAATGTTCCTTAAAGTACAGACTAGGAAACTCTGTTCAAATTAAATATTAGAGGACAATGAAAAAAATTAAAAACTCAGGTTTGTCATGGTTCATAGTAAAATATCAGTTGAAATAAAATATTTTACATAGGTGCTAATACTTTGAGGAAATTAGAAATGGTCAAATATATTCTACAGCTATTGAACTTTAGTATTAAGTTTTGTGGGAGCAGGAGCTAGAAGAGGACAAGTAGAGTAGAAGTATAAGAGATGGCAGTGCGATAAAGAATATAAAGGAGGGCTGGAGAGATGGCTTAAGGGTTAAGGCGCCTGCCTCCTAAGCCTAAAAACACTGGTTCCAATCTCCAGGTCCCACGTTTAGCCAGATGCAAAGTGACGCAAGGATGCAATGCCGCATGTGAACACCAAGGGGCGCGCACATCTGGATTTCGTTCGCAGCAGCTGAGACACTGCTGGCACGCCCATCTCTGTCTTCCTCTCTCTCTCTCTCTCTCTCTCTCTCTATCTGTGTCTGTCTCCAAAAAAAAAATAAAAAATAAAAAGTTTAGAAAAAAAGAATATAAAGGAGAACTTGAACTTTCTGAGATATAATGTGCCCATTTGCGATATCAAGCATAGACATACACCTCCAATATAAAATCGATTACATTTGATATAGTTCAATAGCAATTTTAAAACTAAATTTTGTGGTATAAGCTTGTATTCTCAGCACTTTGGAGGTAAGATGGGTCAGAAGTTGAAGGCCAGCCTTGGCACCATAGAGTTTGAGGACAGCCTGGGTAATAGGAAATTCTGTCTCAATAAAAATAAATGTGTTTTAAAAGAAAAAAAAAGATAAAGGATATATATATATATATCTCCTTTATGTATATATCCTTTATCTATCATATATATAAAATATATTTCCAGTAAATAAGATGTCTTCATCTCAACTTCACATTTTCCTCACAATGTACAGATAAAGGTCAAACTACAAAAGACTAAGGGGAATTTCCTGGTGACATATACTGGTAGGAGCTACTTCATCTCTCATAATTCTGAACAATCTCTATCTTTTGTTCAGTAAGAAAAATAAGTACCCACTCTACTTTTTTAAGCACACTCATTCCTAGGTTCCATATCAGAATTGAGTGCCTCAACGTTTGCTTATCAGATCATCAGACTCAATAGTATTTAAGGACCTGTGAGTTATGCAACTTATAGGGCACCACCCAACAATAACTGAAAGTGAAATGCTGAGAGCATGGCACAGTAACGTGTGTGTTAACTAGACCTCTATGACATTTCCATGCACATTAAAATTTGAGTACCAATGTGGTAAAGGAATATGAGTGATGTTTCTCCTGGACTTTTCTAAAAACCATATAAGCTAGTACTTGTATTTAATCACAAACCTAATTTTGAATGATCCAGATATTTTAAACATAGCAAATGCAACATAAAATAAAGTCTTCCAAATTTTGCACAAATTTCAACTGAAATTGATTTGAAAGTTGGCATAATAAGATTTAGAACATACTTTTCCATGGACCTAATATTACAAAATTGTGCAAGAGTGAAGCCATGTCAATGTCTATTTATACTGTAATGACATTGTATTGTAGTACTGATAACATTAAATTAAGTGCTGAAAGGAGTGACAATAAAGATCAAGAAGGAAATGGTAAGGTGAACAAATGAAGCAAGAAGAAAATTAAACAGGATATAGGATAAACAGGTATATATCTGTCACTTATGATTCAAGAATAACTACAGGTATGTTGTAAAACATTTTCTTTCACTTGAACATAACTACCTATATGAATTAACATCCTTTCAATTCTCATTTTCAAAAATACTGTTCTCCATGGATACCTTCCATACCATAGTCCTAAGTTATAGTATGTATATTCTGTGAAAAGCTCTTTGACTGTTTAAATAAAAATTCTTCTGAGTTCAAGCAAGAAATATGACCAAAGCAATATAGTAAGAAATAGTATTATATACAGTTTTAGTAAAAAAAATAAAAATGGAGTATTGGGTCTCTAAAGAATTAGAAGTCTGAGCAGGAAAGATGGCTTAGCAGTTAAGGCACATGTCTGCAAAGCCTAAGTATCCCTATTTGATTCTCCAGGTCCCACATAAGCCAGATGCACATGGTAGTGCATGTGTTTGGAGTTCATTTGCAGTGGCTAGAGGCCCTGGCATGCCCATTCTCACTCTTTCTCTCTCCCTCTCTCTGTCTCTAATAAATGAATATATAAAAATAAAAAAGAATTAGAAGTCCTTTTTTATAGAATCCCCTCATTATTTGCCACTCTGCATGTTAAATAACACATATCCATAGGATAATTTTCTACTTTGTCTGCAGGTTTTATACATCTCTATACAAAAACAACTTCTTCTTGTCACCAATTGTAATTCAAATTTGGGAAAACAAGTTATCTTATATGACTTGTAAACGAAATAAATACGGAGTTAATACTTTCTCATTTACCTATGAATAACAGATAAGGCTGTTAACCGTCTGTAAATTTCTTGCAGCTAGTCCCACTTTTTACCTAATCTTATGAACCACAGATCCTCTTACGTCTGACATTTGCCTTAATAGACATAGTAAACATCAGGGATCCTTACCAGAGATTTTTGAGGAAGGGCATAGGTTCAGTAAGTATATACTATTAAGAGTTAGTGTGTTGGGGGTTGGAAAGATGTCTTAGTGTTCAAGGTGCTTGCCTGTGAAGTCTAAGAACCCAGGTTCCATTTCCCAGTATCCATGTAAGCCAGGTGCACAAGGGGGCACATGCATCATCTGGAGTTTGTTTGCAGTAGCTGGAGGCCCTGGTGTGCCTATTTTCTCTCTCTTTCTACCTGCCTCTCTCTCTCTCTCTCTCTCTCTCTCTCTCTCTCTCTATATATATATATATATATATATATATATATATATATATATATAATTTTAAAAAGACTTTATGAGTTGGGGTTTTCCAGTGATTCTTCACATAGTATAATCATTAGGAAAACAGGAACCTTCTTCATAGCTCGCCACAAAACAACCTACAAAGGCCCTTGTGGTGATTCAAATCCATAGTCTAAGACTTCTAAAAATTGGCATGATTAAGGGCTGGAGAGATGGCTTAGGGATTAAGGCGCCTGCCTCCTAAGCCTAAGAACACTGGTTCCAATCTCCAGCGGTTCCAATCTCCAGGTCCCACGTTTAGCCAGATGCAAAGTGACGCAAGGGCGCAATGCCGCACATGACCACAAGGGGGCGCACACATCTGGATTTCCTTCTCAGCAGCTGAGACACTGCTGGCGCGCCCATCTCTGTCTTCCTCTCTCTCTCTCTCTCTCTGTTTCTGTATCTCTCAAAAAAAAAAAAATAAATAAATAAAAAAATAAAATAAATTGGCAGATTAACAGAAATCCTAGCAGATTTCTGCTACTCAAGTATCATCATTGCATTTCTCTGAAACAAAATTTGAAAAGTTCTGTAGCATAGGCTCAGACCTCATATTTTGTAAACATTCCTTTCAACAATTATAATGGTCAGGGTACCAAACTGTTCAGGAAGTACTAGGGTTGCTTTTTCCTCCAAGTTCAGGCAAGTATAAAACTCATTTCTTCTTTGTCAGTATTGTGAAAGGCCAGTCATAAATACCAGTAATTCTTTGACATATTCTATGTAAACTTCAGACATCCATTGATGTCCTTTTATATCATTTAGCTCATTGATTAAAATTTAGTTCCATTCTAATCTTTATTAGACTTATAATAAAGATTTAATGTACTTTACTATTTCTTTTCAGTTACAAGTTCTCTTTTTTTTTTTAATGGACACATATAAAACTATTACATTTGGGGCTGGAGAGATGGCTTAGTGGTTAAGGTGTTTGCCTACAAAGCCAAAGGTTCTTGGTTTGATTCAATTCCCCAGAACCCATGTAAGCCAGGTGCACAAGGTGGCACATGTGTCTGGGGTTTGCAGTGACTGGAGGCCATGGAATGCCCAACTTATCTCTCTATTTCTCTCTGTCTCCATTTCTCTCTCTCCCTCCTTCCTTCCCTCCCTCTTTCTATCAAATAAGTAAATAAAATTAAAAAGTGTTTCATTTGAAATTTACTCAAGTCATAAAGCAATATGTGGATTATTGATGTGTTTTCTATTTCTTTCTGTGGTGATTTGAGAAGTTAAAGGTAATTCCTTAGTACAGGTACTTATATGGCTGTAACAAATTGTTAGCATCAATTTTACAAATTATGAATTTTTGCTCATCAATATCACTTCAAATGATGTTACATGAAAGGGCAAAGGAAGCATCAGGGTAGTTTGGGAGAGGGGCACAATATATCAGAACATTTTACATTCAAATTTACTACTCCAAAGTACACCGATTTTCAGTTGTTATAATGACAGAAAACAACCTGAGGTGTTTACAAGAGGTCATCACAATCAGTTTTCTTAGATTAAAATGTAATCATGAAGTATTTTACAGTGAATAACATACTAAACTCATCTCTGGGAATGCCTGAAGTTATGTTGATCTGTCACAATGAATTATGAAATTCTTAAAATAGTATGCCAGTCTCAAGGAATTAGACATGTCAAGTTTCACTGGAAGGCAAAATTAAAAGGTCAACTTCATGTGCTTAAATTATGGACCTAGAGACATAGCTATTAAGTCAGTAAATCTGTATGTTATTATGGGATTCACCTATCTTAAAATAAATAAAGAAGAAACACTTCTTGATAAAACCCAGCCATAAATCTGTGCCTATATAAATATGAACAACTACAAGTTTTACCATGACTTAAGGCTCAATATTTAAGTAATAGAAATGAACCAGTTTGAATAGCTGCTTATTCAACACCATTTCCTTTTCCTCACCCATCTTGTTTCTCACTAAAATTCATGTATAGACTTTAAGAGACTATAATCTCAGAATTCCTTGCATGTAAAATAGATCTTGCCATGATTCATAATCAACTGAAGAGATTCCAGAAGAAATGCAACTTGAGGCTTTCTTCTGGTCTCAAAGGGTAACTGGACAGTAGCTATCATCAGGAAATTAGGAAGAGAAGGCCAAGAAAATCATGGAGACATTAGTCCTGATAACACAGAGATGTCAAGGTAATAGCAAAATGAAGCTTACCTCTGTATTTCTTTTTATAATAAATTCATTATTACTATAAATACCAGGTTATTCTGACACTTGTAGTAGATTGCATTCATAATTTAATTGGAGCTGCAATTCAATTAATATTTTCAATAATGTACTTCTTTCAACATTAATATGTCATATATATATATATATATATATATATATGTTTTTTGAGGTAGGGTCTCACTCTGGCCCAGGCTGACCTGAAATTAACTATGTAGTCTCAGGGTGGCCTCGAACTCATGGTGATCCTTCTACCTCTGCCTCCAGAGTGCTGGGATTAAAGACGTGCGCCACCACACCTGGCTAATATGTCTAATATTATACAGGTAAATATTTCTTAACTAGCTCTTACAAAAGAATATATATACAACAGAGACTAAGTGCTGAGTTATAGCATTTGTGGTACAATCTTACCTTAGAAATTTTAAGATATGAACATAATATTATTGAACGTAAAATTGGGAACAGAGTCATAGAAATGGATACTGTGAGCCAATCTGAACTAGCACCAGTATACCACTGGACATTCTCCTAATAATGAACTCAATTTTCATAAAACTATTAAGATCAAGAATGTTACTTTCAATTTCTTAAGAGAGCAAAGTTTCTACAAAGAGAAACTTAGAGCTGAGAAATAATGTATGGCAAGATAAATTGTCTAAATTTATTAAACTGTAAGTAGTTACCATACTTTATGCAAAACTAAGTAGAAACTTGTAAGTTGTACTAAGACTCAAACCATATTACTCATTAACCCATTATATACAATTTTCAAGTGTCTCCCTGGAGTAAAGAATTGAATCTAATGAACTATAAAATTAGGCATTCAGAGAAAATTTAATTCATATATTTGAAAACACTGTTGGTATAAGATGAACTAGCTTACATGGAAATATATTTAGCATTCATTAATATCAATCACTCTGCCTGCATTCCTAAATTAATGGCTGATTTTTTTAAGTCTTCTAGTTCTTACATCTACCTAATTATCTGAAACAAGGTAAAATTTAAATTTTATACAATCCATACAAGTGCCTTAGCAAAGAATGTGGGAAGAAGAATCCTTACATACTAAACCATAAATAAATTTAATATATGCTAATTTGTTTTTAAGTAGTAAAACAGGTCTTTCCAAAACATGCAAAATCCCATTGCATCGTGGTGTTTGAGCTTATTCTTTATGGGATGGTGTAGCAGACAGCTTCAGGTTCGCTGAGATGAACTTCCAGACCGGGCACAGTTATGGAGGAAGGGATATTATTTATTGAAGCTTACAGATCCAGGGGAAGTTCCATAATGGCAGAAGAAGCGGCCTGCTTCCACAGATCCAAGCAAGAGAGAAAAACCAACCAGCCACACAGCACACAGAGCAAAAACTACAGCCAAAAGCCCAGCACACTTCAGGAACTCCTGCTAGGCACACTTTGCATATCTTTACAATGGAATCTCAAACCCACCACCAACACCTTAAGACCAGCCCCCAGTGACCTTGCCTCTAGCAAGGTGATTGCAAATGCAAACTATAACTAATAAAACACTGAATATATTGGGGGGACATATATTCAAACTACCACAGATGGATAAGTCACTTCTGTGACATTAGATACTAATTGGCTCAGGAATAATTATTTTTTTAAAAAATAATTGGTACTTCTTAAAGAATGATTAGTCAAAATGTCTTTTGATTTTTTATTGGCATTTTTCCCTTGAAAAATTAATCAAATTTTTGGTCATTTGATGTTTGGCTCATTCTGAGATTATCTAATTTATAGTCTTAGGGTATAATTTAATAGAATTAGTCCAAACTGGAAAAAATTATATTGTATTCTTGCTCTTGAGGACTCTTTAGACCACTAGGCAAATAAGTCTACTATGTTTTAAAATAGCTTAATGTATTATTTCCCTTTTATTTTTATTTTAATTAGGCTCATAAAATCAGTAATTATGGGCATAATAAAATCTTTTCAACTTTTGAAATAGAAGAATTCTACAGTTGGAATTTGGAATAAAACATACAGTATTTTAAAACACTGTGTAAAAACAGTGTAATACTATTCACCTGAAAGATTTCTGTATATATATATATATTCTTATAATAATATATAATCTTGTAATAATGAGATCAGATAAGCTATAGAACTTTTAGCCCTTCTATTAGATAAAAATAACTATTTAGCTTGTTTTCTTTTGATAAAAATATCTGAAATTGTTTCAATGTTCAACAATTACAATACCTTAAAAAAATCCATACCTGGTGGCGCACGCCTTTAATCCCAGCACTCGGGAGGCAGAGGTAAAAATCGAGGCCACCCTGAGATATGAATTCCAGGTCAGCCTGGACCAGAGTGAGACCCTTCTGATCATTTATCTATATAATATGTCAGTATAACATGCAAAAATGAGCCACAAATGCCAAATAAATGTAAATAATATGCAATTTAAATTTATAATCTCATTAGAAATGACTAAGAATAAAGGAATGCTTATGTTATACTGGGATATTTCCAGTAAGAGGAAAGCATACTCCATTAACATGAGATCAAGAGCCCATATTTTATATCTAAACAGATACGACAAATGTGAATATACTATACTGAAATGCTATGGAGCACTTATGATAATTGTATGATATACAAGTTTTATTTTGTGTGCACCACCATGCTCAGTTTTGAAAAATGTGTAACTTTTGGTTTGGGATATTCACTGGGCAGCAATGATTACTGTTTTATTTTCTAAGATGCCAGTGTCCAGGCTTCTAACTATGAATATTAAAAATATATATATGTGAAACATAATTACTTCAAAAGCACCATTCTTTAAGGGAAACAACTAAAGAATATGCAGGTATAATTGGAGAAATAACAGTATTAAAACTCAACATCGAGATTTTTTTTCAATAATGAGTCAAGATGATCATGAAAGCTTATTCTAATGCTTTTCTTGTTGATCATATTAGAATTTTTGTCTTCAATTTTGTCAAAGAAATGTTCTTCTTACTATCAAGAGACAATCTACAATAGAATCATTATAAAATAAAAATCATATATAAAATCTACTTTTTTCCTTCAGTGTTGCTGTACTAAACTCTCTAAGATTTCCGTGTTGGTTATTCAGCTCTAGAAACAATCTAAAATTTAAAGGAGGAAGGAGAGAGAAAGAAGAGGGAGAGGGAGTGAAAAGTGGAAGAGGACAGGAAAGGAGAGCAATTATTGCCAGCTCAATACCACATTCTTAGTTTGACTTTCTTCTAATATCACTATTCACCATGCAACAATTGGATATTCATTTATTACTAGTAGCTGCCCCTTATGCTTCTTAATTAACAAAACAAAATAATAAAAATATACAAAAACCTGCTGGTTTGATAAAAGTTCAGAAGCATATATTCTAAGTAATAATTAATTTAGATTTTAATTGAGCACCTCTAAACTCTAAGGGAATGGCTCTATGGAAAAGGGAAAGGCCTATTAAAATTGATGTAGATAAGATGTTGGAACTATCTTTCATTCTGCATAAATTTGATATAAATTAAAACTTTTATTTCATAGATGAAAATAAAACTGTAAGACCATTACACTTTTAAAGTGAGTCTGAACAGCAGTTCCATATATGACATTCATAATAACATTAAGGTAAATTGAATTTTCTTTGGAGGTTGGTGATAAGCTGCTTATTTCTAAAACACAAAAACTTGCATTGTATTTAGTTTTGAGAACAACATTGAGTCATTTTCATTTTCTTTCTGGGCATTGGCAAGCTTAAAATGGACACAGTAGATCCACACTACTAATTCGTAGAATAAATTCTAAAATTGACTATTTTCCAAACAATTTTCTGTATTAGATTTATAAAAGATCCCTTTCTACATTTTGCATATAATTATAGTTTTATGGTTACTGTTCAAAAAAATATATAAACCATAAAGATTTCAGAGTACCATATGAAACTATCAAGTGCTTCTTCATATTATTTTAGGATGTCTAATTGAAGCTATTATATTAGGTTCTGAAAGCTAATGACATTGTATTTAAGAAAGTTTATCTTTTTTCTTTTTAAAGCCAAAGAAGCTTTTAAGGCAATAAATGAAGAGGGAGAAGAAATGTAGGCGTGGTTTCAAACTGGAAATAATAAGTTGATCATTGTGCTGTGACATGCAGTTATCTTTACCAAATGGTTCTCCTTGTAAGTACAAGACCTAAGAAAGTTATTACACTTTTCTGCGCATTTTGCTGTTCTGTTCTCCAAGCCACTCCCAGGCTTCTTACTCAGTTTTATGTTCCCCTATGACCTTTTAACCTCACTTGAAAAAAAAAAAAAACGAAGAACGTGGACAGTGATTACATGGCTCTTTTGTCTTTCCAGCATCCAGCACCTTACATGAAAAAGTGTGTTATTTTGCCGCTATTTGGTGCTTTGCCAAGGGAAGACGAGGGGCTTTTAAGCAGCTGAGACTTCTTCCTTCTGGAAAGCTTAGCAGCTGCTTCCATTTACAGCTTTCAAGACCTATCGTCCTCTACAAGCGTTTGCATATGTAGGCCAGACACCCAAGCACCTGGGCAATTATTACACACGAAATTCCCACCAGGCGGAGGGAAAGGGAAGAGAGGAGGAGCCGGCAAACAACTTAAGACTTTTCATTCCTACTCTTTTCCAACTCCTGGAGTTTGCTCCAGGCACACAAGCCTTGCATGTATCCTGTGGTATTTTCTTTCAGCATAGCTATAAAGGGGAGGGGAGGATGAAACTTAACTGGATTTTTCTTAAGTCTGCGCATGGCCACACCCTGACTAGGCATACTCTCCTCACACCTCACCATCACTTTCTCCTTAGGGCTACCACAATATTTATTTCTGTCAAAATATTTATTTTAAATCATTCTGGCCATTCCTCTGTTGTTACATTAAAAAAAAAAAAAAAAAAAAAAAAAAAAACATAGGCCGGGCGTGGGGACGCACGCCTTTAATCCCAGCACTCGGGAGGCAGAGGTTGGAGGATCTCCGTGAGTTCGAGGCCACCCTGAGACGACATAGTGAATTCCAGGTCAGCCTGGGCCAGAGTGAGACCGTACCTCGAAAAACCAAAAAAAAAAAAAAAAAAAAAAAAAAAAAAAAACACCTGTTACCACCTCATAACATCGATATCTGGTGTGTTTTTCCAATGAAATACAAACACAAGTAAGGAAGCACGACAAAAATAACCCTCACAGGTATGCACTTGGCCCCCAAAGAAAACTTGCCGCTTTCGCTGAGAGCAGCGCCCCCGCCTCCCTCGGACGCGCCCTGCGTAGTTCCCCGCCCTCCTCACACGAGCCGGCGCGAAGACTGTCCCAGCTGCTTCTCCGCTTGGCTCCACACAACTTTCCTCAACCATGTGCCAACTTCCAAGGCAAACAAACCTCTGAAGAGAGCGGCGAGGTACCTTGTATAACCTCCACACTTTCAAAAATTTTTAAAAAGGCAGCAGGGGTCTTACCAGCTCGGCTCTTTATGACGTCGAAGATTCGGGATCCAGTGGCATCTTCCCGGCTCTCTTCGGAAGCCCTGGGCTGAGCCATAGCTGTCGCTTGCCCACGCCCCAAACTTTGAAGGCAGGTAGGTTCCTGAGGTCGGCCTGACGCTGTCCACAGCAAGCAGCTCCCAGGATATCTGGAGCCTCTGGGGGAGGGGGGACTTCCTCCTCCCCAGCCCTCCTCCCGGGAGCTAACCATGCGGGGGGAGCAGGATGAGCAGCTAGAAAACACACACACCTTGGCGTGGGTTGCTTGAAAGAGGGTTTTGTCAAAATGCCCAGCCCATCCTTAGAGCAGAGGAAACAGGTGCTCTCCCCACCTCCTGGCTCTAAAATAGAGTGGGCGAGGCCAGGAAGGTGAACGCTGAGGAAAGACCTGGTGGTCAAGAAATCCACAAGCAAGTTGGAGACTCGGTTTGTCCACGCTGCGCAGAATCAGTGCAAAAACAGGAGCAACTAGGGGACTTGCTTGCCAAAAGCAGCACATGAGGTCATGACTGACTTAGCATTGCCACTTAGGATTACACGGAGGAGAAGGGTCACAGGTTTTAGCTATCTGGGTCATTTTGTACGTGTGCTGCCCACTTTTGTATACTCACCTGAGTTCATTGAGCAGATATGGGTAATGTAGGCTGAGGACAACCAGTTCCTTTGGGTTATTTCACCAAAGCTACCCACTCTTCTTTCAGTGTGTATGTTCTCTCTGATTGCCTCCTCCATCCCTTCCTCCTACTACTAAGTCTAGAATTAGATTGGCCTATAAACAGCTCATATGACTTTATATTCTAAAAATTTCAAAATCGATTCTCATTTGGTTATAGTCTAATTCTTCATGCCTCACACCCCTCCCCCCCGCCCAAATACACGCATTTAACTTATCTTGCTCCTCTGCAATAGAACAGCAACCTTAAATCCTACCTATCATCTGTTGAAGCAAGATTAACTTTACAAG
Organism: Orientallactaga sibirica; assembly: GCA_036365145.1. NCBI lineage: Eukaryota > Metazoa > Chordata > Mammalia > Rodentia > Dipodidae > Orientallactaga > Orientallactaga sibirica. Next base: position 7,395,459 of record JAEOAD010000840.1, read on the forward strand.
CGGAACTTGGCAAGGGACCTAGAAACAGCTAAGGAATTTTTTTGTCATTTTTATTGTCATCCAGAATAGATGCTTATCTTTTGCTGAAACATTGGTCATCAAAGAGGGGTTATTAAACATTAATGCCTGGTTTCCAATGCCATAGTGATTGATTGTTTGGGCCTCTCACCTGGACGTCAAGATTTACGTGAACTCCTAGATAATTTGAATGTGCAACAAACCTTTTATTCAAACTTGCTGTTTTTGCCATTGTGATACAGAGCCTGTACACAGTGGATGTGGGCCTTCCTCAAGATAATATTACCAAAATTTCTCTTCCCCTCCCATTCTGGTGATTTAGAATAAAAATATGTTTGTAGCCTTCTTTCCATTGTCACATTGGCCTTTTCCATTTCAGTGGGCACTTAATTTTAGCAAAAACTGAATAATCATACCTAACTTCAGAATTTTCTCAGAAATAATAAAGAATATTGCCAGGCATCCTGGTGGCTCAGATCATTAATCGTAGCTACTTGGGAGAGTGAATGCAAGGTTGAAGCAGGAAGATCACAATTTAAAATCTACAGAGTGAGTCCTGTCTCCATATAAGAAGGGTAAGATAAAAAGTGGGCTAAGTGGTAGCATACAAGCCCCTAGATTTAATCACAAGCAGCCACCAAAAAACACAAGTTAGGAAATACTATATTTCACATTATCAAACAAATCTAATGAGAGTGTTCCATGTAAATGCATTGAAGTAGCTATGAATTGAAATGACATGTAAATAGCTATACTTGTGAAATATTCTTGTATGAAACAAGCAAATTCTAATGCCTCCCTAAAATAATAAACTCTTGACCGAATGTGCTTATTGTTTGAATAAGCAACTCTAGCAAACATCTCTATAGATACTCAAGTGGAAAACTGTGGTATTTTAAGAATGAAACAAAATTCTGTGAGCTTCTGAGCTGCAGAAGCTTCTAAAGGCTGAGAGAGTAGGTGGCTGGAAATATTGCTCATTATTGCATTCTATTAAAAACACCTTCAAAAGTTAGTTTGAATTCTGCCTGGAAACTGTCTAGTGAAATGATCAAGCAAAAAGAAAAAGAAAACTATAAGAGATCTCCTTACTGTGAGCTCACACTGCTCTATTTATTTCAACAAATACAAAAATAGACTTCTTAATAATTCCTGTTCAAACATTTTTGTGGTTAGGAAGGTTAGAAAAAGACCTTTCTATGGATTAGCTTGTTCTATCTCTGTGACGCCTTAACTGGCCCACATAAATATTACATACTGTTCATTTACAACATTTGCCTGATAAAAGGAATCCCATAGACTCCTACAGAACTCTACAGAGGCATAAATTTTCAAACAGTAAAATAAAATACATTAAAATATTTCAAAGGATTTTGGATTGCTATCTAAAGCCATTGCTATCCTGTGTTGTCCAACTTGAATATGAATATCATAGCATAATTTCCTGGAACTCTGCCATTTTAATTGTGAATGTAGCGTTGCATTCTAGAAACTCTCAATATAGCACAAATCTATTATACTAAAAATATGCCTTCTATGAAGTGTTGTGTACTTTCCTTCTTAACACATAACTTCGAATGGTATTTTAGATATGTGGTTTAGGCTCTGTCATCACTTTGTATAAAGAGATCTATCAATTCCACAAGAGAACTCACATGAGTCAACATGGCAATTTGTTAGTTTTCCCTCTTAACAGAGATATTTTAGAAAACAACGTTCAATACACACACACACACACACACACACACACACACACACAATGCAGAGAAAGCATTTTTCCCCTCAGAGACTAGAAATATGGCTCATATTTTTAGATTGCCATAATGGGCTCTGCAAATTTTTCCAAGAAATATTTTCAACACAATCAAGGGCAATTTGAATCACATTTTCCTCTTATTTCTGAACTTTTAAAAAAGGGATCTCTGAAATTTTTGACTACTAGTATGATCTAAACTTAAGCATTCTGATGTGTCCTCAGAGGAGTGAGTTCTGAAAGAAGAGAAAAGCATGCCTTGATATTGAGCATAGTAGAACAAAATCTGGGTTGTGGGGTTACTCAAGATCATTTTCCTGTGTTGAATTTTGGAAAAAGGCTAATTTTCATCATCATGGATGTCAAGTACTATAGATCAGGAGAGGTTAGAAAACTGGACTACTGGCTTAGGCAATTCCTGAATTCTTTAGCATGTAGAAGTGACGATATTGCTCTTAAATCTGCAAATCTGTTCTGCTTTGACATAAAATGTTCCTCTCTTTTCTATATGTTGTTATATAGGTAAGGACTTAAAGATGAGTGTTGGGACCATCTGGTCTGGACTAATTCTATCCTCACTTATCTGTTGTGGTTGACACTATGTATTAGTGTACTCAATCCATGGGATAGATTAGATAGATAGATAGATAGATAGATAGATAGATAGATAGATAGATAGATAGATAGATTTTTCCATGTATCTGGCTATCTCTCTCACATGGAATTCTTGAGTTCTAAAGTGAAAGTCAGGAAAAATGATGTAAGACTGGAGAGAGGGCTTAGCAGTTAAGGTCCTACATGAAAATAGGAAAGCACTATCAGATAAACCATGTAAAATTAAGCTTGCAGTTATATGAATGATAGAAATATATTACTGTAATACCACAACTAGCTTCTATGGAGTAGGCAGGAGGGGTTTCATTTAGGAAGAGATTATTCTTTTGCAATATGAGGATAATCGTTAAGTGAATAATTTCTCTTTTAACCTCATGACTATTAGTTCCAGTGGCTTACTTATGATATCTCTAAAATTAAAAAAATTCACATTTTAAATGTAACATCTCCAACATAATTCACTTTATCTTTCCTAAATGCATCTCCTGGATCTGGTCTTTCATAAACCTTATCCATTATTCCAAATGAAGGCAGAGTCATTCCAGTTACATATGCTGTAATAAAATGCCACTTTTCAATCCTCATTTTCCCTTTCAAATATATCCACAATTCCATTGTGTTTCCCAACCTCCATAGGTGTTCTTATAATTTAAAACATACCTATCTGTCTCCTAAATTACTTCACATAGTCATATACTTTTTATTGAACTATGACCTGTTTTTAGTCACAAATTTGATAAATACCTTAAACACAATAACAAAGTTATTCAGTAAAATATAATGGAAAATATTGAACTGTATTATACAAGAAGAAAGAAAAATAAGATCAATGAAGATGTCCTACATTGACAGTATATCCTCATTATATTAAAATAAAGGCTAATAACGACATATTCTATTAAAAATATTTCATGGGGATCCTATTTCACTTGAAATGAAAGCTTTATTATAAGCCCATACTATGTTCTATAAGAGTCTCCAATTCAACTCTTCCTCCATTTTCTCTCTCTCCCCACCTCTCTCTCTCTTTCTCTCTTGGATTTTGAGGTAAGGTCTCATTCCACTCACTGTAGCCCAGGCTGACCTGGAATTCACTGTGCAGTCTCAGGTATTAGAAGTGTGTGCTACCACACCCAGCTCTTTTTTCTCTTTTTTGATGTGTGTGTAGTATGTGTGGTGTATACACCTGAGTGCACACATGTGCAGGGCTCATGTGCATATGAGCAGAGGGCAGAGGATGGCGTTTGGTGTCCTTCTCTATTGCTCTTCTGCCTTATCACTTGAGATCCATCACAGAACCTTGAGCTTGCTCATCTTTTCATTAGACTGTTTGACCAGTGTGTCCCAGTGATGGTTCTGTCCCTAACTCCTCAGTGCTGGGGTTAGAGGTGCGTGTGGCCATAAGTGATATTTTTTAAATATAATTTTTAAATTATTTATTTATTTATTTGAGAGAGAGAAAGAGGAAGAGGCAGAGAGAAAGAGAGAATGGGTATGCCAGGGCTTCTAGCCACTGCAAATGAACTCCAGACACATGTACCTCCCTTGTGCATCCTGGGGAATAGAACTGGGGTCCTTAGGCTTTGCAAGCAAGTGCTTTAACCACTAAGCTATTTTCCCAGCCCCATAAGTAGTATTTTTAAACATAGGTGATGAGGACCCAACTCATGTTCTCAGACATGTGCAGCAAGCACTCTTACTCACTTTGCCATCTCCCCAGCTGCTACTCCATTTTCTTTAATGCCATCTTCTACTTTCAATCTCCCTCACTAAACACATCAGAGTTAGTCTTCTTCATCCTTTGAAAACACCCTCAGCACATATCAACCTCACAACCCTCACACATGCTACTTTACCTACCTGAAACTTGGAAGATACTTCCTTCTAGTAACTCCTGGCTTGCTCCTACACCTCTTCAAATACTTCTCATCTTCTTGTTTAGCCATCCATACTCTATTTATATTAAATTTCTATTGCTCATCTTCATCGTACAAGATTATCTAGCACATTTGTTTATTTGATATTTTCTCATAAAAATAACCACCTATTCTCTCCTCGGGGTTCTGTGTCCATCTTTAAAAGAGAAGCAGATTCTCCAACAAAGAGTGAAGTCAGCACAGGGCCCCAGATAAAACTGTAGAATAATTGGGGAAATGAGCAAGAGTACTGCTTTCTTGGTGAACTGGTATCAGCACAAGGGTGAAGGAGATAGACACAGAGAACACTCAACTCCTACTAAACCAGAGATCTAGAGACACAGAGGCTCCCAAGACCTCATCACTGAAGTAGACCTAAAATGAACTCAACATGGCTCAGGGCAATTTGTGGAAGAGGGAGCAGAAAGATTGTAAGAGCCAGAAAGTGGGACATTATGCACAGAGACATTGCCTCTTCTCCATAACTGATGGCTACCCCCACAATGCATGACCCTCAAACCCCATAGGGATAACTGGCACACAAGGAGGGTCCCTTTGGAGGGGGCAGGACAGGGATGAGGGTAAGGATGATACCAACATGTGCTGTTTACACACTGAGTATGTACGCAACTAATAAAGAAAAACTGGTTAAAAATAACCACCTATACTATAACATACTATATATTTTCTTTATTAAGGCATTTTTGTTTCTTTGACCTGTAGTAAACCATGAGCTTCATGTGATACATAATCTTATCTATCCTGTATTCTGTACAATATTCAGTGTCTTTCAGTCACAATTGCATTGAAGATGGTCAATAAGTTGTGGAATAGCTGCATCTATGGGTGTATGTAGAAAGGAACAGATGGGAAATTCATTCTTAGGTTATACAAAACAGCAGAGATTAGGAAAAAGCCTACATTCCAGCCTGTGTGTGCCCTTACAGAATTAAATATCCATATACCTGTAAAAGAAATGGTCAAATAAGGTTTGAGATGAAATGAAATGCTATTAGAAAATTTCACCAAAACACAAACTAAGAAAATCCATCTCTAGCCCCAAAACACTGGGAGTCAGTGAGGGCTTCTTAAATGGAAAAGGGTTGAAGAGGTCATGGACAAAGGATGATGTAATAATTTTCTTTGCATTTAAATGGTAGAAAATAAGGATTTGTGAATTAAGTTCAGGTATTATAGTCAGAACAACTATGTCTTTCATCAGTGGTTCATTCAAAGTGGTTCTAACCATACTTCTAGTTTAATCTTTTCTCTTACATTTGTAATTAAATGATATTGTAGAAAGCCCTTTAATTTACTTTTCAAGAAGTCTGGGTAGTGAGGAGAGAATGACATTATTCTAAGATGATGTATAGATTAATTTTATATCCTTTATTAATGAAGACAAAAGTCTGATATGATGATGTTTGGCTAGAGGTTTTTTCCTATATATTATTCCTGTATATTACATTGCATGCTAAAAGCTTTGACCTTGGGTTTAGTTGTAGCTCTGCTATACAAATAACTTATGGTTACCAAAATCTAAATATGAAAGGCTTTTAGAAACAGTTGAGTACTTCAAACACAAAAACTATTGATATAAATAATTGCACATAGGACATAAATCTTACTAAGTTTAATACACACACCGACATAAACACACATGTAAAATATCCTGGAGGAATATAAATGCACTGTGTAAATAATAAGTTATATTGTTTTTTTATCCTTGTACTCAGAAATTAAATTAATTTAAAGTGAATTTGATGATATTACAATTCAAAATATTGGTCATCACTGAAAGAAAAGCCAATATGTGGAGTCCAATAAATGAGTGTTTAAATAAATATTTTTCATTGGAATTTCTTGACACTACTATATACTTGTTGATATTTTCAAATATCTGTGATTATCAGAAACATAGCATAGTGTACTTTCCAATATCTGTGAATATAAGAAACAGCATATTGCACATATATACATACATGAATTAAGTTAAAAGTATCAGAAACAATTAAGTATACATTATTATTATAGACATGTAATATTCAACATATACATAATATATATAAATATAGTATGCATATATTATCATAATTATATACATTACTATTAACATTCCACCATGAAATGCAATTGATCAACACAGCCTATGCTTCCAGCCCAACATAAGCTTTGTAGCTTAGAATCAACAGCTTCCTTTTTTCCTTCTCTTTCCCCCTCTTTTAACATCTGCTGAATATCTTTCTAGTATTTTAATGAGGTTGACATTTTAAGTTATTTATTTACACATTTATTTTAAATTAATTTTATGCATTTGCAAGTGTATATGCATGTATGTGAAGGTGCATATGTGTGCAGTTGCATGTATGTATGTAGCTGCGTGTGCATATGCTTGTATTTCAAGGCCAAAGGACAACTTGGATGGAATCCTCAGGAACAATAATAATTTGATAATTTTAATCACAGACATTTCATTTAAAGTCACCAAGATTTTCCTAAATTATTACACATAATGTGTATAATATTTAAATCAGAATATTATAGGTTATAAGTGCACTAAATATTTAGAGAGCTCAAAAGCGAATATTGAACCAGTTTTACAATTCTATTTTACTAGGATTTTTTGATGACTTCATTTCAAATAAGGCTTAGGGATTTTCTCATTGCTGATTTGAAAAAGAACTTAAAGTAGCCCAGATTAACTTTAAATTCACTGCCTAGAAGGATAACTGAGCTCTTGCTCCTTATGCTGCCCCTCCCCAAGTACTGGAATCACAAGGCATGTATGTTGACAGAATCCACACAGCCCAAATTCTGGTCATCCTTGTCAATGAAACAGTGCTACTTCACTAAATATGGTAATTAGGAAGGGGCATGACTGCTGTAAATGCAGGTCTGCGGAGACAATAAAAAGAGGAAGGGAACTATGCATATGAAAAGAAGGACAACTTGAAATTTTGTAATAATCCAAGGCAAGGATGATGGGGGTAGATGTTATATAAATGGATGTGTTACAATCTTCAAGATGTATCTCAGAGATTGAATTTGGCAAACATCTCATTTATGAAGCAATACTTGATGGTATAAAGTTTGAGCACCTATACATAAAACATTCGAATATCTCAGTCATGCAGTAATATTTGACAGTAGAAAGGTTGAGTAATTTTATATACAACATTCAAGTAGATGTGTACCAAATAAGAGAATGAAAGGTCTGTTATAGTTAAGTTGCAATTACAATGTTATCCTTACAAATAGTGTACTTTATCTTTTGATTACAAAATCAAGATGATCTCTCAGTAACTTTACTTTTTTCTTTGTAGTTTTTAAAAGTATTTTTATAAGTATGTGTGTGTGTGTTGTGTATGCATGCTTGTGTGTGTGGATATATGTGCGTGAAGGTATGGATGTTTGCGTTGGGGAGGAGTGGCAGAATTTGCTGCCAGTGGGCGTCTTACTCAATCACTGCCCACTTTATCCTTTGAAATGACTCTACCTGAACCTACAGCTAACTGACTGCATCCCCAGCACTGGGATTATGGACTTTTACTGCTACGCCTAGTATTTTTATATGGTTGCTGGGGACTTAAAGTCAGGTCCTCATGCCATCCATGGCAACTACTTTGCCCACTGAGACATCTAGCCAGCCCCTCATTTTTTCTCAATTTCTGAAATCTCATTATCTTTCTAAAAACCCTCCAATGAGGAACTAAAGTATTGTCTGCTATCTTGTTTATTGCTAACCTAAGCATCATGTGTTTTATTATGATAATCTGAATATATTAGCAATCTGTAGCTATTGTGACCAGGAGCAAAGCATACATAGTTGGATCTTTTGTAAGAACATTAATCTACTTGTCCAAATTCTAATATAACAAGGTCTTCTTTTTTAAAACATTTGTTTATTTTACCTCTCTCCTCTCTGCTTCTCTTCCCTCTCTATACTGTGTGTGTGTGTGGGGGGGCGCTTCTTGCAAAGGAATGTTATATGATTGTGCTACATATGTTTTTGCAATTGGGCTTACATGGTGTAGCAGACAGCCTCAGGTTCACTGAGATGAACTTCCAGACCAGGCACAGTTATGGAGAAAGGGATATTATTTATTGAAGCTCACAGATCCAGGGGAAGTTCCATAATGGCAGAAGAAGCGGCCTGCTCTCCACAGAGCTAAGCAGAGAGAAAAACCAACCAGGCGCACAGCACACAGAGCAAAACTACAGCCAAAAGTCACAGCACACTTCAGGAACTCCTATTAGGCACACTTTGCATATCTTTACAATGGAATCTCAAACCACCATCACACCTTAAGACTGGCCCCCAGTGACATTGCCTCTAGCAAGGTGATTACAGATACAAACTATAAACTACTAAAACACTGAATATATTGGGGGCCATATGTTCAAACTACCACACATGGGTAGCTTGGGAATTAACCCCTGACCAACAGGCTTTGCAAGCAGATACCTTGTAGCAGACAGCTTCAGGTTCGCTGAGATGAACTTCCAGACCAGGCACAGTTATGGAGGAAGGGATATTATTTATTGAAGCTTACAGATCCAGGGGAAGTTCCATAATGGCAAGAGAAGCGGCCTGCTCTCCACAGGGCCAAGCAGAGAGAGAGAGAAACCAACCAGCCACCACAGCACACAGAGCAAAACTACAGCCAAAAGGTCACACAGCACACTTCAGGAACTCCTGCTAGGCATATTTGCATATCTTTACAATGGAATCTCAAACCCACACCTTAAGACCAGCCCCCAGTGACATTGCCTCTAGCAAGGTGATTGAAGATGCAAAGTATAACTAATAAAACACTGAATATATTGGGGGACATATATTCAAACTACCACATTCCGCCCCTGGCCCCCAATATATTTAGCTCCTGGCCCCCAATAGATTTATAACTATCACACATTGTAAATTGTACTCAGTCCAATTTCAAAGGTTCTCACAGTCTTGACCAACTTAAGATAGTGAGTCCTGTAAAATCAAACAAGTTAAATACTTTCAACATGTAAAGGCACAGAGTAAACATTTTTAACTGTATAAGGAATTTCAAGGAGAGACTAGAATAATGCAAACTCAACCACCATCAGCAGTCATCAAACTTCTGCAGTTCAAGTTCAATATAACCAGAGACGGACAGTCTCCAGGTTTTCCAATTCCACCCCTCCAGTTGGGCAGAGTTGCCAGGGAAAACTTTCATCCCATGCCAACACTGCACTCCATGGTAGCCCTTTTGCACAGTCCTGGTATATCCAAAACATCTTCAGGTCTCCATGCAAACCACGGTCCATCTTCCAAAATGCTCTTCCAGCCTATTCCTGAGGGTCTTCATGCCCTACCTCATGCTGCATCTCAGCAGCGGCTCCTGGAACCGTGTGCAATTCATGACCATTCTATGCATTTTTCATATTTCCAAAACTAATACCAGGTGTGCAGGACACAGCCATATTCTTAATCTAGGGACAAAATAAATCATAGCCTTGAAAAGCAGGTTCCTTCTCCAGTCAGCTCTTTCCAAGAATTTGCATTTTTAACAGTCTTTCCTCAGGCATCCTCTCCATTGTTTTAATGTAAATCAAGTCAGGCCACTTTCCTTCCACCTTCCTTAAGATTGCTAATGCATTGACAATAGAAGCTCAAGTAACCTAAAACCAGTCTCAGTGCCTCTGCTTTTAACTTCCTTGAGGTTTTCCAACTTAAAATCTCAGTCCAATATCTTTAGCCAAGCACATCAGTCCATTACTAAGTTAAGTTTGATCAAACTTTCTGGGCCTGGATAGCAGAACGTAGCCATCCCTTATGCCAGTAGCCCAGTTCCAACAAAGTCCTCTGCAGTCTTTCCTTCCCCTTAGAAAGCTCATAAACCAAGCCTAGAAGTTCAATCCTATCTGCACTTAGCATTCTCAAACTATCATCAGAATAGTCCATAAAACTTGGCTTACCACTCCAGAAGGCACCTTCAGTTGCAAGCACCAAGTCCATGCCCATTCCTCCAAAACAAAGGTTCCAAAAGACGAATATCCACACGGTCAGGTTCATCTCACCCCACACTCCTCGGTACCACTTTACTGTAGCAGACAGCTTCAGGTTCGCTGAGATGAACTTCCAGACCAGGCACAGTTATGGAGGAAGGGATATTATTTATTTAAGCTTACAGATCCAGGGGAAGTTCCATAATGGCAAGAGAAGCGGCCTGCTCTCCACAGGGGCCAAGCAGAGAGAGAGAGAAACCAACCAGCCACCACAGCACACAGAGCAAAACTACAGCCAGAAGGTCACACAGCACACTTCAGGAACTCCTGCTAGGCACATTTGCATATCTTTACAATGGAATCTCAACCCACACCATTAACACCTTAAGATCAGCCCCCAGTGGCATTGCCTCTATCTAGCAAGGTGATTGAAGATGCAAACTATAGTAAAACACTGAATATATTGGGGGACATATATTCAAACTACCACATATGTATAACCACTGAGCAATCTTCACAGCCCTCATAGATCTTTTTAATCTCATTTTTGTCAGTCAAACATATGCAATCTTTCTAGTTATACCAATGAGCAGGAAAGCGTCTTTGGTTTTTATTCGAGTGTGCATATATAGGTGTTTACTAGGAAATAGAACAAGAACAGGATTTTTGTCTTGTGATGGGTTATTAATGGGATGCTAAGTTATTATTTTTATTAAATTTAGAAAACAAAGAATTTTAATATTTAACCTAAATTACATGTATTTTATAATAGTTTGTATTTTAATATAGAATATATAGGATAAAATCTAAATCAAGAAGGCTAGATGATATAAAATTAGAGTGGAAAGGCTAAATACATATTTTAATAAGTCTCAGAAGATATTCTTTGCGAGAAAATTCATGCCTTCTTCATTTTAAATCATTAAAAACAAGCAGCTAAGGAAGTTCACTGTTATGTATTCTCTATAAACATTGCAGAGGCTTGAATCTTCAAATGCTCTCTGACTCTAATATTCTTCATTTTGATGAGACTCCTTTTGCTACCTTTACATATAAGAAAATAGTGATGAATCAGTAATCTGGCATGGGTACAAATCCAAGGCAACTGAATAAATTATACCTGATTATGGGTGAAATATTCATACCCTTGCTATTAAAAAATAATGAAATTATCACATTTACTTTCCATAAATTCCCCACAATACTTGTTCTGACCATACTTTCTTCAATTTCACGGTATTTCTTCATATACAAAACTTAACATTTTTAATTTAACTCATTGACAATGCCCTCTCAACTTTGTTTTGACATGTCTATTCATCAGTACAACTCTGGGACATATCAAATGTCTATGAAGTTGTAACAGAAGAAGACAAAGGAGTAATAATACTATACTGATTTCTACTGTGAATGTGTTTATCTTCTTATTTTGTAGCACACTAGTGACTTTTCTAGTAAAGTGCTTTATCAGAGTGCTGCTTCTCCTGCCACTCTCAATACTCTCAGTATTGATTATTTATTATGAAATTCCATATTTAACTTGTCTAGGTACTACTCAGCTAGAGAAAGTAGCTTGGGGTAAACAACATGGATGGTGTATTTCTAAATGGAGATAGATTGGCCAGATTTTATGGGTTTTTTTTTGTTGTTGTTTGTTTTTGGTTTTGGTTTTCAAGGTAGCATCTTGCTCTACCCAGGCTGACCTGGAATTCACTATGTAGTCTCAGGCTGGCCTTGAACTCCCAGTGAGTGATGGGATTAAAGGCATGTGCCCCCACACCCAGCTCAGATTTCATATTTTTGGAAAATATGTAAAAGGCACCAAATCACCCCTGTTTTCATCTATAGGCTGCTCAAGGCTTATGAATACAAGAATAAAACTATTCAAGCACTCTTCCTGTGCTAAGTCACAATGATAGCCTCTGCCCCAAACACAAACCCAGACTGCACAGGAGGCTCAAATGGTGCTATTTCTAATTCCTGGCCTGCCTGCTTGCTCTCTGAATAGACTATACCCCCTTCATGATGGTTGCACGTCCCAGTGTGTGTCCAGTCCGGAACCATGTAGAGACTGCCTTCCCAAGGAATAGAACACTCAGCTTCCTGGTGGGTGCTCCCCATGCATCTGATCAGTCACATGTATAGACCCCCAGCTTCTATACACATACAGAATCTTGGGGTGCCTGAAAGCTTGCTCCCTGAGGAGGGACATCTAAACTAGGCCTTCTCTGAGCTTGTCTTATACCTCAGGTCACCCAGCATAAACTAGTGTGGAGACTGCCAAGATTTGGTATAGGACACTCAAATTGGGTTATACACAGATAGACCTCCAGCCCACACTCCCTCTGTTCAAGGCTGACAAGGCCACACAAGACAGACCCCTATAGAGCTACCATTGCTGTGTTCTCAACAAGACAAAGGGAGTATCTCCACATAGACAAACCACAATGACAAACAAATAACACAAGACACCAAAGCACGGAATCCCCACCAAGAATGCCTAATCCCATAGTTGAAGTATGCAATGAGAAGTACTTAGAGGAAACTCCAGAAAAATAATTCCAAAATGCAATTATGATAATGATATACAAGAAACTTAAAGATTACTTGAAAAATAGGTGAAAGAAATTGGAAAAAAACAAAAAGAACTCAATAGCAAGTGAAATGAATTCAAAGAGGTCATGATCAAATGCCTGCTGCATCTGCTGTTGCCTGCCATTCTGACGTTACTGCAGCTGTGGCTTCCTCTGCATACAGCTACTCAGTGGCATTTTTATTGAACATCCAAAAAAAAACAGTAATATGTGAACAAGTATTACATTGTATGAGCAAAAGGTAAGGAAGTTAGACTTTAGATAATCCCTAAACATTGGTTAAAGGAAGGCCTACTGGACTCAACTGATCCCAAACACAGATCCACTGATCACAAATGCAATCACATTAAGCTCACCTGTGTCGTAAAAGTTCCGTAGGCCCATAGTTTCTGACCTCCTTGTCTTCAGTGCTTTGATCAGCACTTCGTAAGTGTTTATGTTGGTTCTGAGTTGAGAGTATAATCAGATTGCTACGGAAATTGTATGAAAAGCATATTTTAAGTTTAGTCAGCATCTTGAAACTTTGCATGTCAATCTTGGTCATCTGTGTTATTCAGACAAAAGGTATACCACAGCAGAGGAAACCTAGTCATATTGCTTTACGTGGGTGAGTTAACTTTTGGGAAAGTATAAGTAAGGAATTAAGTATTTCACAGAAAGAATATAAGATTTTTTTGTAAAGTTCATAAGAAATATTTCCACAGTTGGATACATTCTAAATTCGTCCTGAAATTAGAAATATATCCGTCGAAATTATTGGTTCTGCTTAATCTGCTTTTATCACAGTATTATTTTCTGCATTCTACTATTCTTTATCTAATCTCTATATTCATTCCTTTATTTACTCAATTTTGTGTCTTTTGCTTTGCCATTTGACTGCGATTTTCTCTCTTTCCTGTGAGTTATATTTCTCAACAAATGTTTTTGAATGGTGTTGAGTGGTATCAGAGGAACAAATATAAATGAAATACTTTGCCTTTCAGAACTTTATTAATTGACAGTGGAGGAAAACAATATCTATATAATTGCATGCTTTATATTCCACAGGAGTAAAATTATAGTCACTACTGTATAACATTGTGTATTATACATACCTACAGAGGACAATAAAGTCAAAATCACTTTCTGAGGACTCTTTCTTATTCATGAAATGCAACCTAACTACAAGCATTAAAAAATACAAGTTACTTGATCATAAACAGTATATTTTATATTTTGCATGCATCCTTTTAATTTATATAAATCTGGTAAAATAATTTAAGTATTTTCATTTTACCTAAACTATATTCTGAAATGTCCTAGTCTAAAATCTTATCTATTTTAGAAATAAACTTTGTATCAGAAGTCAGAGGGAGCTAAAGTTTCAGATAGTATTTCCTCTAGTTATAATCCAGCAGAAATTTGATTTGTTGTTATAGTCAGCTAAAGTATCTTGCAGTAAGACAAAAACATGTACGTAATTCTAAAAGCAGCCAAGATGTCTCAAGGCTATTGTTTAAAACATTTCATGGTGGCACCCAAAAAGATGGAAGCACTTGTTTACAGTATCAAACGACTGCTTCTGTTTATAGAGGAGTACAAACTTTATGAAGAGAATAGTCAGAAGTTCCTCTTTAGATTTATCATCTTCTGTAAGATGACCTACTTATAATTTAAGCATTCATTGAAAAATAAACAATTGGAGCATTGAAGAACTTTCCCCTCATATAGTAAGCTAACAAAAAACCTCAGAAAGGAAGGAGAAAAGTTTCCAGTTGAGACTTTAATATTAATTACACATTCCCCATTGATGAGGGTCCCTTTGGAAGAGGGAGGACAGGGAGGAGGATAAGGGAGCCAACACTATGAATGCAAAATCAGAATAATATAAATAAAAAATATATTTAAAAAAGAATAAATAACTTCACTCCAAGGCTGTCATCTGATTTTATTTATACCCTGCTTTTTTTTTTTTTTTTTTTTTTTTTGGTTTTCTGAGGTAAGGTCTCACTGTAGTCCAGGCTGACCTGGAATCCACACTGTAGTCTCAGGGTGGCCTCGAACTCACTACAATCCTTCTACCTCTGCCTCCTTAGTGCTGGGATTAAAGGTGTGCACCACCACACATGACTTTATAGTCTGCCTTTCTTTCAAAGCACTGATACAAGGCCTGGAGAGATGGGTTAGCAATAAAGGCACTTGCCTGGGAAGCCCAAGTACACAGGTTCAATTCCCCAGTACCTACGTAAGCCAGATGCACAAGCTGGCACTTGCAACTGGACTTCATTTGCAGTGGCTTGAGGCCCTAGAGTGCCCATTCCCCCCCTCTCAATATTAGACACTTTGATTATACTTTGAAAATATTTGGGATTCAACAAATAGGTACATATGTAGCACAAGCTTATAAAATATTGGATATAATACATTTTTTTAAAAATTGAAAATACACCTTAATTTTTGTGCCAAATGACACAAACAATATTTGTTCTCTAATATAGATAAAAAAGTATTAAAGTAGTGGTTTAGTTTGATATCATTTTCATTTCAAATTTAATAATGTATTAGTATATTCTTTTCTTGTCCTTTCAATTTTTTAACACTTTCTATTATTTTTTAAAATATTTTATTTTATTTATTTATTTGAAAGAGAGAGAAAGAAGCAGATATATTTATACAGAGAGAGATAGAGAATAGACACACCAGGCCCTCTAGCCACTGCAATTGAACTCCATATACATGTGCCACCATGTGCATCTGGCTAAAATGGATCCTGGGGAATCAAACCTTGGTTCTTTGGCTTGGCAAGCAAGCACCTTAACCGCTAAGTCATTTCTCCAGCACAAGATTTTCTATTTTCTTCTTTCATGTTCCCCTATG
The DNA here is from genome assembly GCA_036365145.1 of Orientallactaga sibirica. NCBI lineage: Eukaryota > Metazoa > Chordata > Mammalia > Rodentia > Dipodidae > Orientallactaga > Orientallactaga sibirica. The sequence goes on from JAEOAD010000840.1 coordinate 7,411,190, forward strand.
TCTTAAAGTCTTACTTCAAAAGTCATGATCTTACAGTGGCTATCTCTGAATATGATATTTCTGTATATTTCAACCTACTACATATCTATTCATGGATTTAATAACAAAAGCTAGTTATAAATTGTATTTTGGTTTATAACATATTTACTTTTGTTAATTTAAATTCCATGTAAGAAGAGACCTTTTGAATATTTACCATTGTGTCTTAATACTGTAGGAGAGTGTCCAACAATTTAATGGAGAATTAAATAAATTCATTGTATAATGGATGTATAGGATTGAACCTAATGATTTTTATTACAAGAAGTTCAACAATACATAAACAGTCCTGAAAATCTAATAAAATAAACAGTATTAGATAGAGCCACACTTTGTTTCCCACAAAATTACTCCTGATATATTTTTTTTATTTTGCATAATAACTACTTCCTCCAAAACTTATTAAAATCCATTCCTGAGAAACACAGAGTATGAAACTATGCTAAAGTAATATGTGCTTAAATCACAGTCAGTAAGCTAATTTCAGTATACACTTTGGTGCTTTAATAGCCTATTCCAGCTATAAAAGCAATTTATTATTTTACCTTTTCCTACTTTAAAAATGACTTATACCTATACAGTTCTTTAGTCAGTTTTAATACGTGAGGAATAGTATTTTATATACATGAATGACTGTTACATGCATGACCTTATTGCAGTTGTCATTGCCTGAGTAAGACGTGCACAGTATCAAGCCTGTCAAGATTTAGCCATAGAGGATGGATGATAGGGGAAGAGACAGCAAAGTAGATGAGGGTGTACTTGGAAAGAACAAGATCTTCAGGTGAAGGCAGTGGGGGAGAGGGGCAAAAGCAGGCAAAAAGAGAGGATTGTGATCAAAATACACAAGGTGAATGCATGAAAATTGTTCATAAATGCTTATATGTGTGTGTGAATAAGATAATAAGAGAAGGAAAATAAAAAGAAAAATAGATATTTAATTTATCACAGTAGTTTAAGATTCATCATTCTCTGTTAAGAATACATTTACAGAGCATTACCTGGAGACAGAAAAAAAGTGTTCCAGAAGAGTTACATAGAGTATCTTAAGTTACCATGTCCTGTCCTTCCTAGTATACATCAGACTGTCTAAAGAAGATGCTTTCTTCATGATGAATCATATTAGGTTCACTTTTCTGAAATTGTCTCCAGCTTTTAAATCATTTCTAATATAATGATATAATGGGATAAAAAGAGAAGTAATAGTAATGCATATTTGTCATCTTGAACAGAATCTTTGGAGCATAGCTTTTACTCAGTGAAAAAGGATATAAAGAATAGGTAGGCTCAGTATCAGAGGGGTATAACACATGGGGAGAGCTACCAACCAAGAGCACAAGACCCTAGATTTGATCCACAAAACTGCAAAACTACTTCTGTGTCAGAAAAAAAAAATGAGCAGAAGAGACATAATTCACATGTAATTAAAAAGAGTCCTTTTTCATTTATTTGTTTTTCTTTTGCAGCATTCTGGATTTTTTTCTTTTCTTTTCTTTTCTTTTTTTGTTTGTTTGTTTTTTGATGTAGGGTCTCACTCTCGCCCAAGCTGATCTGGAATTCACTATGTAGTGTCAGGGTGGCCTTGAACTCATGGTAGCATTCAGAATTCAACTCAGGGATTTCCCCATGCTACCACTATACCACTAAGCTATATCCCCTACCACTTTCTTACATTCTCAGTTTTCCTTCCCTCTATCCTCCCTGCTAAATTCCCTTCCTACATTCATCTTCCTCTTCTGATCCCATTATTATGCTCTCCTCCTGCCCTCATGCTTCCCCCATCATGTCTTCTCCCCCATCCCCTTCTTCCTCTTTCCTTCCCCTATTTTCTTTCATTGTCTTTTCTCCAGTCCCACCCTTTCCCTTTATCCCTAAATAGAATATTCCTCTTTTCACTCAATCCCTGAGTTCCTGTAGAAAACTACAATAGATTCCTAGTTGATATGTATTCTTATTGGATTATTGGTACGAAGGCAGAAATCATATATATATATTCTCAAATTCAGATTAATTGAAATTTCTTTTAAAAACTATGCGGGATATTTAAAAAATGATGTGAACTAGATAATTTTTAAATGGTCTAATAATTTTGACACAGAACCAGACATATTTTCACATTCCCTTAATGTATCTTCTGTTTAAGCTACATTGAAGATTGATTCATAGTACATATCATTCAAATGAACAAATAAGAGAAAGTGAGAGTATACACCACTGACGGCAGAGAAGAAAAAAATTGCCACTCCGCATAAAATAAGGAAAATATAGCTTTGTGAGGAAAGGGAAAGAAATACTAAATCTCACAAACATGTTTTTTTGTTTGTTTGTTTGTTTTTGGTTTTTCAAGGTATGGTCTCACTCTAGCTCAGGCTGACCTGGAATTCACTATGTACTCTCAGGGTGGCCTTGAACTCACAGAAATCCTCCTACCTTTGCATCTCAAGTGCTGGGATTAAAGGTGTGCACCACCACGCCTGGCTACAAACATATTTTAAAGAAGAGTAACACCAGGTTTGGTACATTACTTAGATATACAATGTCATAGAAATTTCCTTCATCATATAATAAGACTATGACTTATGCAAGTATAATGACTCATGAAAGTGAATAGCATTAGAAAAAAAAAGAAGAAAAGAGATTCTCCTGCTGGCACAGGCATGTGACTACTGAGGGGGGCTTAGGCAGGAGGATTACAAGAATAAACCCTGACTACACCACAGATCAAGTTCAAGGACAGAATAAGCCATTTACTGAGACCCTGTTTCAAAGTAAAAATGGAAAAGGAACTGAGGAAATTTCTCAGCATTAGAGCACCCACATAATCTGGCAGAAACCCTAGTCTCAGTCACCCATACTTATAAGTAAGTAAGTAAATAAATAAATAATGCTATGTTATATCAGTAATACTTCTCAAGTGGATAAAAGTAGAATATCCAGGTTTTGAGTTACAGCTGGAAAGAGAACATAGTGAAACAAGGGTTGGGGAGATTGCTCGGGTATAAAATGCATGCCTTGTAAGCATGAGGACCTGAGTTTATTCCTGAGAACCCACATAAAAATCATGGCTATTATAGTGAATCTTTGTGATCTCTGTGCTGGAGAAACAGAGGTCTGAAGATCCCTGAGGCTGACTGGCTAGATAATCAAGCATAATTGTCAGGTGCCAGGCTAGAGATCTAGTGAGAGAACTTTTCTCAACAAAGATGGACAGAGTCTATGGAATGATACTAGAGGTCCTCTGGCCTCCACAGATATACACACATATGCACTCTACGTATGAGAATGCACATATATGCAAAATAAAGGAGGAAAGGTGAACAAAGAAAAACAAAGGAACAATGGAGTGTAGTATTATATAGAGATAGCTTTATCTGCATCCCTTATTTTTCAGTTCCTAAAAATATCATCATTTGGGTTACGGAGAAGAAAAGGGAGAGGTCATCTTTTCATAATGCTTGCCCTACAGAGTACCTTCTAATACTACTTCACTGGTGAAATGAATTGATTGAGGCATGAGGCAAGAGCTGTAATAGAGTGAGACATACCAAAAAATTATATAATTAGACCAAAATAATTCTGATTAAGTATCTATGGAACACAGTTGTATTATTATGAACACAGTTGTATTATTGTTATTTTTGGGGGAAAAGGAAAGAAGTGATTAAAAGGATATATCGAAATCAGGGCGTGGTAGTGCACGCCTTTAAGCCCAGTACTCAAGAGGCAGAAGTAGGAGGATCACCATGAGTTCAAGGCCACTCTGAGACTACATAGTGAATTCCAGGTCTGCCTGGGCCAGAGTGAGACCCTACCTCGAAAAACCAAAACAAACAAACAAACAAACAAACAAACAAACAAACAAACAAACAAAAAACCAAGGATATATGGTTGAAGGCATTCCCACATGTCTCTATAGTTTGCCTTTTTACTGGAGAGACATGAGCAAGCATCTATTCCACCAAGTCTGGCTTGATGAACCAATGAGTTCATTGGTGTTACATATAGAAACATGGGTGACTCAAAGGTAGCTGCGCGGGTGGGTCATGCCGGAAGAGCTTTATACAGCATACTCTGAGGGGATAATTCTCACACCTTTGACAAGTTTAATATTTTTCATCTGCACTTCTCACATGTACACTACTACTTATACTGCTTTAGTGAACTGTGGTTCAGGCTTTAAATACTCAAACACTCCCAAATAAACATTCAGAGTTATGTAAATATTTCCCCTAGGGATTCTAGATGGACACAAGTCTTGCCATCATTCACTTTTAAGAGACCCAGCTAGAATTTTTTTTCCTACTTTTTGCTGTTTTCATTTTCTCCTGTAATTCTTCAGGACTTTTGAAGCCAAATTTACATGTGGGTTTAAGTTATGCATATCTAACAAATCACATCCTTCTATGGAGTTCAGAAAAGCTAGAAAAGCTCAACAGTAGTTGCAAGATCCCAGCTGAATTAGCTTTGTTCTTAACTCTCCTATGAACATATTCTTATATTGCCTGGTTACATGGCATCAAACACTGACTGGTGCATGCTCAGTTCTCTCAGTATTGCCTGTTCCTATACTATTTTCAGTCCCTTATATCCATGCAAACCTTGTCTGGTGGTATCCCAGTGAGTGACCCTAATGGCTCATATAAGCCAGTTGTCTTATATTGAGCAAGCTTTTCCCCGAGGAGGAATAGGTAGTTATATTCCTCAGTTTCTCCACTTCTATAGCACTCTAATTGATACCATAGCCTTCCACATTCAGACTCATTAGACAGGCTGTGAGAGCTTCTTTCATTTATTAATTAAAAATATTTTCCCAGTTCAAGTTAAGAGGAAAAGTTTCCCCTGATTTTCCTGATCATGGTTTCCTCTCCTGGACTGCTTTTTATCCCCCATCTACATGATGAGTCACTGAAGCACAGACCTGATTGGATTCTATTATCACTTCTATCTTGTTGTTTCCATAATCATTGTCCAATTTTTCCCATGAGTTCCAAGTTTCTGGATTCCAAGGCCTATTTAGCGTGGATCCAATTTATAAACTTCTTGCTTATGTCCTGCCAGATTTAAGAAACAACAAGCTAACATTCCCATCTTATTCTTCCTTTTCTCCACTTTTCTTGCCAAATCAGAGGTTAATGCAGAGAATAGCACCTTTATGCCTTTCTTAATATAGGTAGGGTCTTTGTAGATACACAGCTGGACCTCAGTGGCAAAGGCCACACAACTACAACCACAGCCTGCATAAATTCCATTCTATATATACCACTTTCAATGACTGCAGCATATTCTTTCCTGTCTACCAGCCATTAAGGGGCATTTCCATACTCATAGAGTAGATTCAATTCATCAAGCAGATATGTCAGACAGTGTAGGCACAGATCACCATAGGTGTCCCATGGAGGATACTCTATCCTCAGATAGCTCAGCCTTGGTTGAATATCTTATGACTCAAAACAGGGAACATGCAACTATTACTATAGCAGATACATTCTATTTCACATGGATGCTCTACTCTCATATGGATCAGTTTCAGTTGTATTTCATCACCTTATGTAGGAGTCATGCAAGTTATCCTCCCCAACTCATCTTTGGTTCATTCAGTTCCTGGTCACTTGTGTTGCTTGACTTCTCTTTGAGAGACATGAGCAAACATTTATTCACCCAATAGAGGGAAGTGATAGCAAGATGAGGAAATGTTTCCACCCAAGTCTGGCTTGGTGTATGACTAAATTCATTGAGGTTACCTATAGTAGAATCAATAAGGAGTTAGTTACAAGTGCATGAGTGAATCAGAGGCAGCTAGATCTCCATCATCTCACTCAGCCTGGGTGACCACTCACACAGGCTACATGACTAACATTCCTTGCACAAGTTGTATCCAGCTATATTGAAGAGCCCACTCTTTCCCAGTAATTAATGTATGCCTTTAGCAAGACTCACTTCTTCTGAATCTTATGACTTTTGCAAGCTTCGTGAGTCATGGGAGCCTCCCTCCAGGGAAGAATACTTCAAATAAGAGAAAATAGCTATACAACAGCCTCCAAGGTAACTCAGAAAAAAGTTCTCTCTTTCTTGGGTAAATGTTGAGAAATAATAATCTTATATTTGGTGATAAAATGTATGTAGGTCATCCATTATCACAAGCAATATTACAGAGTTCTACAAACCAGTTTGTAACCCAGTTATAAGATTAAGCTCTGTATGTAAGGGGACATGGATATTTGTCTGAGTTATGTAAAGCATCTTTGTGTGGAGGACAAAACATGAGGAACTTTAAATAAGGAAGCTATGTTTTCTCTGTACATTTGAGAGAAGTAATACAACATATCAGAACTAGACTTCAATGTCTAAAGCCTAGATACAACCAGAACATATATATATGGTTTATTATTTATTTGAGAATGACAGAAAGAGAGAGAAAGAGGTAGATAGATAGAGAATGGGCACATCAGGGATGCCAGCCACTGCAAACGGACTCCAGATGCATGTGCCACCTTGTGTATCTGGCTTATGTGGGTCCTGGGGAATCAAGCCTCAAACCAGGGTCCTTAGGCTTCACAGTAAAGCACTTAACCACTAAGCCAGCTCTCCAGGCCCCACATCTGTATATTTCAACAGGATGTATATAACACCCAAGCTAAAATGTTCTGGAACAAACAAAAGACCAGCTTATGGGAGGAAAGGGTTTATTTCAGGTTTACAGAATCTAGGGGAAGCACGATCAATGGGGCAGAAGAAGCTGGCCCACTTCCATAGATGTATAGCAGAGAGAGACCATCAAACAGTTAGCAAACTAGAACAGCCAGGGCTCAAACTTGACTATCTACACACCTAGTAGGGCTGGTCTGAAGGGCCACCTCCAGTGACATACCCCCTGTAGCAGGCATCTACTTACTGAGGACTTAAGTAGGAATTTTAATCTTAATCAAAAAAGTCTGAGGGGTTGGAGAGATGGCTCAGCAGTTGAGATGCTTGTCTTTAAGACCTGGGTTCAATTCCTCAGTACCCATGTAGTCAGATTCACAACAGTGGTACATGCATACATATGGAGTTCATTCACATTGGAACGAGTCCCCAACACCCACATTCTCTCCCTGTCTCTCTGCTCTCCCCCCCTTATTTATTAAATAAATTAACTAATAGAAAAACTCATGAGTATATGGGGCCATACATTCAGACCACCACATTACCCAAAACTGTATGCTAGCCAAAAATATAAAAATATATTATAAAAATAAATGAAAAAAAAGATTTTCAAAAAACAATAAAGTTGAAATGCACTGAACTTATAAGTTAGTCGTGAATGATTAAATTGTGATACTATAGACAGTTTCCTTATATGATACATCAGGGATTTCTGCAATTTTGTTCCTGATGAATCATACCACCTCTGCCAATCATAAATATGTCTTATCTGCTCAGTTTTCAAAGAATATATAAGATACTAGTTTACAAAAACACTAGAGTTTATTTTTTTTTAAATATTTATTTTCAGGGAGAACGAGAGAGAGAGAGAGAGAGAGAGAGAGAGATTGTGTGTGTGTGTGTGAGAGAGAGAGAGAGAGAGAGAGAGAGAGGGAGAGGGAGAGTATGGGCATGCCAGGGGACTCCTGTCACTGCAAATGAACTCCAGACACATGTACCACTTTGTGCATTTGAATTTACATGGGTACTGGGGAATGAAACCCAGACCATCAGAGTTTGCAAACAAGAACTTTAGCCACTGATCCATCTCTCCATCCCCCTGAGTTTTGTATTTTATTAAAGTATACAGTATATTTAAGTACATAAAGGAAATATTTTATGAAAGGGTATTTAGGCCAAGAAATATAAATTGAGAATCTTTTGAAACTGAAAATTCCACTAAACCAATGCCTTTGGTTGAAGTAGCAACTAATCCCATCTACCTGGATTAAACAGTGGACTATCTGGTGGTAGTTTTTCTCTCTGCTTTGATGTTTGCAAGGGAGAGAGCTTCTTCTGTCATTGATGAACCTTCCCCTGGATCTGTCAGTCTAGAATAAATCACGTTCCCTCTCCCCTCCAAAAACAGGTAGAATACCTATGAACATGACTAGGACTTTTTTGTGGTCAAACTTAACTGATAAAATTATTTGATTCAGGCTTTTATAATTATAAAATTTATTTAAGTTTTCATTAGCTGCATATATTTGGGGGAGATATTTTCATTCCTTCCTCTTTCCCTATAACATATGGTTCTCATTGAGCTATAACTTACAATGAACTGGTTTTGATCACTGGAATATCCATATGACATTGGCTTAACCCAGTTTTACTAAACTACATAAATTCCAAGAGAGAGAGAATGAGTCTTAACAATACACTTACTGACATCAACAGTTTCATAAACTAATAAATTACCTTCTTTGTATAAATTAGCCTTCATTGTTTTTCTACTGTGTATCTTAAAGGATCATAATTAAAGACAATATTAATATTCTTTACTTTACAAAAGATAAATTTGACCTGATAGAAGTTAAGAAAATTATTCTGTATCACTCAAATTATTGCTAAGTGATAGATCAATATTCAGTAAACATTATTTAAGTAATTATTTTAAACTTCATTGATTCTTTCCTTGCTTCTGGTATTTTTCTTCTTTTGTGGAAATATATACTTTTGTTCTATTTATTTGGTGACTACTTGGTCTTTTTTTCTTTTAAGTACAGCTTCTGTCAGTTCTATAACTTCATTACTACTTAGTGGATTTGGAGGCATCAAATGTCTCCAACCATTTGCTTGTAACTTATTACAGAAATGGAATTATTTTGCCTTGGGGGGGATATATAATGAGAGACAGAAAAACTCTAGATGGTCTCTTTTCTAAGCTTTTACTCAGTTCTCTCTTTTGCTATATTTTCTTTCTTCTTCCCCCTCCTCTTCTTCTTTCTTTACTTTCCCTCTTCCTCCTTCTCCTTTTTTATTTTTGCTTAATTACTCTACTTACTTGGTCAAGAAAAATAGAGTTCATAGTCATCACTAAGGTTATTACCATGACTTTATTATTCTTTTAATTCCCTACATTCTTCATATACTTTTAAAATATTGACATTAATAATATATAAATCATTTATACATAGGTGTGAAAAAGATTGACACTACCAGTATAACCCATTACACCTTTAATAGTGTGCAGCTAAAAATGAGAAATATATGGCAAGAAACTATCAGCATATTCATGGGCCCATATAGTCAGGAAGATAAGATTTTTTTCTAATCGATGAAATTTAAGTGAACATAATGAGTGCTATTTCTGAATCAACACTTTTCAAACAAATGTGCCTCCTCCTGTCTGATTTTCTCCTTCCATTTGGCTTGATATTTAAAATGAAAAGACCCATGAGGTACCCTGTCTGATAAGGTAAGTATAAGCCACATTTGGATACTTAAGTATGGAATAATTAAAATTTGATACAGTTAAACTTATTTTTTCATGTGAGCTACATTTCAAAAGTATAAAGGCTATTTCAATGAAGAGGTTTTGTGAGTCTCTGGCTATCTGATTTGGTAGGGGTTGAGTGTTCTTTGTATCTATCTCCTTCACCCTTGTTCTGGTACCAGGTTCACCGCAATAGACCTAAAATGAACCCAACATGGCTCAGGGAAAGAGGGAGAAGGGAATTGTTAGAGCCATGAGTGGGATCATTATACACAGAGTCATTGCCTCTCCCACATAATTGATGGCTACCACCATAAGGCATGACCCACATGACCCATGGGGGGAGGACAGGGAGAAGGCTAACGATGGTACCATCATGGCTGTATTTATACTATATACATAAATAATAAAAATATATTTTAAAAGGTATAAAGGCTATATTTACATCACCATAAACACTCTATTGAGCAATACTCCATAAATACTGGTAGAGGTGAATGACTGAACGAGCCTCATTCATTGAACCTTATCAAGAAGAACCATTAGCCACTAGACAGTTATGAAAGTGAAATAAACTTGGAGTTTGGTCATGTATTCACTTATGTAGTTTGGAATCTGTCTTATTTAGCATTTTAATCAATATTAATTAATCTAGAAGATTGCCTATTGTTTTAAACATTTTAAAGATGTCAGTTATATGCAAAATTTCCTTTCCTTTGGTATTTGTGTGATCCTTTTTATATCTATTCCAAAGCCAAAAAATGAATGTGCATTTTAAAAGAGAAGAGTTTGGGCTGGAAATGGCTTAGCAATAGGCACTTACCTGTAAAGCCTAAGGACTCTGGTTTGAGGCTTAATTCCTCAGGACCCACATAAGCCAGATGCACAAGGTGGCATCTGGAGTTCATTTGCAGTGGCTAGAGGCCCTGGCATGCCCATTCTCTCTCTCTCTCTCTCCTTGTCCATTTCTTTATCTCTCTCTCAGATAAATAAATAAAAATAAAATATTAAAAAAATAAAAGAGAAGAGTTTAAGAATAGTACTCAAGGAGGGCTGGGGAGATGGCTTAACGCTTAAGGCACATGCCTGTGAAGGAAGCCTAAGGATCCAGGTTTAATTCTCTAGGTCCCACGTTAGCCAGATGCACGTGGTGGCAAATGTGTCTGGAGTTCATTTGCAGTGGCTAGAGGCCCTGGCATGCCCGTTCTCACTCTTTCTCTCTCTCTCTCTGTCATAAATAAATAAATACATAAATAAATAAATAAAATATTTTTTAAAAAAGAATAGTACTCAAGGAAAAAGAATCTAAAATAAGATTCTCATGGAAATGAATTCATGATGGTTAGAAAAGATGGAAATTCTGTTTTCTGTTAATTCATGTTTGTGGTAGTTTGAATATATGTCCCCCAATATGTTCAGCGTTTTACTAGTTATAGTTTGCATCTGCAATCACCTTGCTAGAGGCACTGTCACTGGGGGCTGATCTTAAGGTGTTAATGGTGTGGGTTTGAGATTCCATTGTAAAGATATGCAAATGTGCCTAGCAGGAGTTCCTGAAGTGTGCTGTGTGACCTTTTGGCTGTAGTTTCGCTCTGTGTGCTGTGGTGGCTGGTTGGCTTTCTCTCTCTCCTTGCTATTCTTTATACAGTTAAAATGTTTACTCTGTGCCTTTACATGTTGAAAGTATTTAACTTGTTTGATTTTACAGGACTCACTATCTTAAGTTGATCAAGACTGTGAGAACCTTTGAAATTGGACTGAGTACAATTTACAATGTGTGATAGTTATAAATCTATTGGGGGCCAGGAGCTAAATATATTGGGGGCCAGGGGCGGAATGTGGTAGTTTGAATATATGTCCCCCAATATATTCAGTGTTTTACTAGTTATAGTTTGCATCTGCAATCACCTTGCTAGAGGCACTGTCCCTGGGGGCTGGTCTTAAGGTGTTAATGGTGCAGGTTTGAGATTCCATTGTAAAGATATGCAAATGTGCCTAGCAGGAGTTCCTGAAGTGTGCTGTGTGACCTTTTGGCAGTAGTTTTACTCTGTGGGCTGTGGTGGCTGGTTGGCTTTGTCTCTCTCTTGCCTGGTCCTGTGAAGAGCAGGCTGCTTTTCCTGCCTTTATGGAACTTCCCCTGGATCTGTAAGCTTCAATAAATAATATCCCTTCCTCCCTAACTGTGCCTGGTCTGGAAGTTCATCTCAGCAAACCTGAAGCTGTCTGCTACAATGTTCAACCTCCAAGATGATACTTTTGAAATACAATAGAGAGCATACTCTTTGGATTAAGAGCCTTTTGAGTTTTCATCATGCATTTTCATAGTTGATCACTGTGAACAGTGTAGCTTTACAAGACTCCACAAATTGCAACAGTTAAAAATGAGAAGTTGGAAGATCTGTATCAATTTATCAGTTTAGTTACTGATAGAAACTGGGCTTGAGAATTTGGGTAATGATTGTTCACAATTTAACTTCATTATATTCTTTTTTAAGTTTTTGATTTTTCATAAAAGGGATGCACACATAGACCCCCTCTCTCCCATGCCAATTCTGCTGAGGGTCTTAGGTGGGATTATTGGTTTTCACTGTGGGAACCAAGAGGCCTCACTCAGTCTCTGAAGGGGTGGGGGAAACATGGTGTCTCAGGCTATTCCCACCCACCCTGAGGCTCTTACAATCTTCCTACCCCCTCTATAGACACTAGGTCTCTGTTTTTATAAGGTTTGACTGACCAGTGTCTATTGCCATTTCCCTGTAACTGGTTGTCAAGTTCACTATGAAAGTAGTATTCATGTCACTGATTTCCCTGTAATGACTTCTGGGTCAGGGCAGATGAAGTGGAGGTGACCTCTCTCCTGGTAGTCAGCTCTCTCTTCTTGATATATTGATTTATCCTTGTTTCCCCCATATTCTCCTCCATCTATAAAATAGAACAGATTCTCCAACCAAAAGTGAAAACAGTTTCAATAATAGTGGATAAGCCTAGTCATTAGCAAAATATATTGATGTGTATATCCATTCTTCTTAGTTAGAGAGCAGTGGAGGTTCTCTTTGGAGCCTATTGTTTTCTTATTCCAGGGAATATGGCTTGGTACCCACAGCCGGATTTGTATTCACCCCCCCACTGAGCAGGTCTCAGGTCCAGTCCATAAGCAGTTGGTTACCTACATTAGCTGTGGACCACTATTGCACAAGTAGATACTACTTGCTTGACTGCTTGATTTTGTAACTGATAGGATCTTCTGCTTAATCAATAATTTGTCAACTGTTATTCTCTAGCCAATCTCATAGCACTTTCCAGAACTATGTGGGCTAGCTGAGAGGGAACTGGATTCCCTCTCAGTTCCAGCATGGTCACTTGATGCCTTGTAGCTGCATGCTATGGTGTCTTCAGTATGGAGTCAAGTGTTTTGGAAATGGCCTGTATTATTTTGGGAACTTCATGTCTCCATGACCAACAGCTCACTGTGGGTAGGGGATCTAATTTTGGCCCTGGGAATTACCAGCCAGCATCCATGGTTTTAGGTTAATGCATTCTCCAAAACCATTTGTGGAGCTCATCTGTTCCTTCCTTGCCCTTTTTGAGGGTAATGACTTGTAGAGTGGTATGCCAGAAGCAGGTTTCTATGGGAAATACATCACATCTGAGATCTTGACATAATTTACTCCAGAAAAACCATAAGTCAATAGAACATAAACACACATGAGTAAATTACAATAGGAAGGATTTTGTGCATTTTTTTTTTAATTTTTTTTTTTATTGATTTTTAATCTTACATACCAAAAAAATCCCACCTGATATTTCCCTCCCCTCCCCCATTCCACTTTAGAACTCCAGTCTCCATCATATCCCCTCCCTTTCTCCATTAGTCTCTCTCCTAATTTGATGACATCATCTTTCTCTTCTATTTTGAGGGTCTTGCAAAGGTATTGCTAGGCACTGCAAGATCATGGATATCGAGGCCAATTTCTGTCTGGGCAGCTGCATAGTAAGAGGTCATATCCTTCCTTTGGCTCTTCCATTCTATCCGCCCCCTCTTCCGCAATGGTCCCTGAGCCACTGGAGGATGTGACAGAGGTGTTTCAGTGCTGGGCACTCCTCCATCCCTTCTTCTCAGCACTATGTTGCCTTTTGTGTCATCCCAGTGGTCATCACCATCTGAAAAGAGAAGCTTCTCTAGCCAGAAGTGAGAATAGCGTTAATATGTGGACATGAACATTTAGTGTAGTGTCCCCAGGGCAGCTTGGTGGGAATAATATATACATTTAGTCAGACATGAGCAGGCTTATACCCCAAGGCTCATGACCTCACCTACCATAGACTTTTACTTAGGTTTTTCAGTACCGGGTATGTATTCCCTCCCGTAGAGAGGGCCTTCAGTCCAATTATGGAGCAGTTGGTTACCCCAAGAGTAGACACGCCACTATTGCACCTGTTCAGTCATTGGGCCTGTCTGGCCAAGCTTGAATATTCAGCATCCACTATTTTCACTGTTGATGGCTTCTGTCTCCCATACGCTGCGTGCAGTGCAGCTTTTTCCAGCTTTCAGTTGGCTGGTCTACAGGGAGAAGGTTTTCTGCTCAGCACCAGCTTGCTTTCTCAGTGTCCTTGCCTCTCAGGCATGAGATGTCTTCAGCAATAGGGTCTTACTATCTATTTCTCTAGGGAAACCAAGGGCTTTGGCAAAAGCCTTAATGTTTTGGAGGCTACCGGGACCTCCTTGGCCAACATCTCACTGGAAGGAGTTCCATCCCAGGTACTGAAAATTTTCTAGTAACAGTCTACATCTTCTAGACGTGACCTTAATCAAAAAAGTAGTTTTACATATGTCTTATTGATAATATCTTGAGTTTAGATTGTCCCTCCCCCTGCCCTTTTTGTATGCATTCTCTTCCCATGGCCTCGCTTAGGCCATTCCCCTCCCTGTACTCAGTTCTTCTACTTACATATGTGTATTACCATACACTTAAGTCCTTCCCTTTCTTCCCTCCCTTATAGCCTTTTACCCCCTTACTGGGATTTTGTGCATTTTAAGCTAAGGAATTTTGCTTTTGCATCACACACATTCAGTCCAAGGTCTCCCTTTCACAATGTGATAGCTTATTTTCTCACTGCACAGAGGCAAACAACTAGAGCAAGTGGCTAGAATGATGTAGGGAATATTTTGTATATAAAATTTTGCTGGCATAAATTCATTGTGATGTGAAATTATATATGCATATGATTTTATGTATCTATCTAAATTCCAGCATAGATAAATGACAGGAATTGTGATATTTGTCATTCATATTTATTTTACTAATTCTCATGATCTCATTTTATAGCCTTTGCCTGAAAACTACATAATATCTTTATTCTTTATGATTGAATTAAACACCACTTTTTGTGTAGGTGCGCATAAAACATTTTTATCCATTCATCTATTTCATCAAGGAAGACAGACGGCAAATAATTTGTGGAATTGTGAGACTTTTTCTTTTTACAGAAAGTGGAGATGGAGTTCTTTGTGATCACTGAGTATTAACTCATGTAATTTGCATGAAATTTCAGTATCTTATAAATAGTAAAATTCTGGGCTGGAAATATAGCTTAGTGGTTAAGTCACTTGCTTGCAAAGCATGACGCTTAGGCTGGATTCTGCAGTACACACATAAAGCCAGATGCACAAAGTGGCACATGACTCTAAAGTTCAATTACAGGGGCAAGAAGCCCTTGCTTGCCCATACTTTTACTCTCTCTCTCTCTTTTTCTCTCTCGCTCTGTTTCCCTCTCTCTCCTTACAAATAAATACATAAAAATATTTTTAAGAATCTTATTGCTTGTGTCATTATACACAAAATAGAAGTGCTATTGATGTTATCAGTTCCATGAAATTTCATAATTGCTGTTTGTTTTGGAAAACACATTTCTACTATCGTGATATTTTATTTCTTTGTAAAATATTTTACTTTATGTGAAATAGAGCTTTATTTCTAAATGAAAATGGTTGGAAAGAATAAACCACACTAGATTCCTAAGAGATAAAAATAAGTAATTCACTGGAACAATGGTTTAGCGGTTAATGTGCTTGCCTGTAAAGCCAAAGCACCCAGGTTCAATTCCCACAACCCACCTAAGCCAGATACACAAGGTGGTGCATGTGTCTGGAGTTCATTTGCAATGGATAGAGGCCCTGGAATGTCTGTTCTCTCTCTATATATATATATCTGTGTCTCCTTCAAATATGAAAATTTTTTAAAAAAGAAATAAGTAATTAAAAATAGACATGCAATGAAAGTTGTTTTACTTTTCTACAGAATTGTTACAATTTGAACCAGTTCTTAAAAAATTGATTACAGGGCCTTGAGAGATGGCTTAGCGGTTAGGTGCTTGCCTGTGAAGCCTAAGGACCCCGGTTCGAGGCTCGATTCCCCAGGACCCACATAAGCCAAATGCACAAGGTGACACATGCATCTGGCGTTCATTTGTAGAGGCTGGAGGCCCTGGTGTGCCCATTCTCTCTCTCTGTATCTGCCTCTTTCTCTCTTTGTCTGTCTGTTGCTCTCAAATAAATAAATAAATATAAATAAATAACAAAAAAATTTTAAAAATTGATTACAAAGACTGAGGGAAATTTTATATATTTTATTTTAAAAAGGAAGAAATAGATGATTGATTCTATAAAAACGTGATGGCTATATTTTGTAGACATCATAATGAGAGAATATTGAAGCCCATTTGAATTTAAGAGGAATGAAGTTATTCCTTCTGGTAGTGATGTTTACTAATCCATAGAAAAATTTTTGTCATAGTACTCTTCGGAGCTGTTGGGAAAACAAATTATTTCAACATTGATTCTGCCATCAAGAACTTCTGTCTGTTATATAAAATGCATACCTATTATCATAATTTTTTTAGAAAGTAATGTTTATTGACAAAAAGAAAAAAGAAAAAATATAAGCCTTTTTCAATTCAAAGAAGGTGTTTTCAGCAATATAATGTAAAGTAATATTTTCATCTTTGGGTGTAGTATGAGTGATGGGAATAATCAGAGACAGCTTGAAGGAGCACAGAGCATATGGTACTATTTGGACAACCATAATAGTGGCAGGGCTATCTACTGTGATGAAACAAGTGGTATGAAATTATTTTCACTTGGATAAATTGAAGATACATTAACAAATTAGAAGCAGTAACAAACTTGTAATAAAAATAAATCATTTGTCAAGTAATTTATAGTTTAACCTAATAAAATTGCCAGATAAGTTGCTGAAACTCATATCATACTACTAGACCCACTTCAAAATCAAATGTTTAGAATTAACATGCATTTTAATAGTTTAAAATTGGCATAGGAATAAAAAAATGATAAAATATTTAGACAGCTTCTGAAGAAGCATTATATATTAATGGTGAAATAAACTAGACTTTCCAACTTCTTTATAGACATAGTGGATTAGCAGTAAAGTATATTAATATGTGTTCAAGATGAGGGAATCCTGAAAAGAAGAAATGCCCAAATAAAAGAAAAGCACCATTTGTTTTCATTTGAGCAAATAGTGTAGTAGAAATCAACCCTACACAAGATCATCATAATGAAAAGAGAGACTGATTGAGAGGGGGAGGGAATATGATGGAGAGTGGAGTTTCAAAGGGGAAAGTGGGGGGAGGGAGGGAAGTACCATGGGATATTGTCTACAATTAAGGAAGTTGTCAATAAAAATTAAATTAAAATATTGTGAATTAATAGTCTAGTATAAACAAATAAAATTTCAGGGAACAGTGAATTTCAAGCTTATCATGAGGCTAAGGGAGAATTGTTTGAGCCCAGGTGTTTGAGCAAAGCATGGGTATGATAGAAATAACTTGCATAATGTGTCAGGTATAAATATTTAAAATTATGATCCTTCAGTGAAACGTATAAATATTGAAAACTATTTACAGATCTATTGGATAAATAAAGAGATGATATTGTAGGCAAACACATGATGCATATGTGTATATACATTTGCAGTCATTCATGTAAGTAATATATATATATATATATATATATATATATATATATATATATGTGTGTGTGTGTGTGTGTGTGTGTGTGTGTGTGTGTTACTTATACATGGGAAATATGTAGACTATTATAACAGTTATAATTCCACTTATTTCACCTTTTTAAAATGACAAGTATTTATATCCACAAAACGTTCAATAAGGTTAATTGTGTCCATCATAACTTAACATAAAAATAGAAATATTTTATTTTTATTTATTAGAGCAATAGAGAGAATAGGTGCACCAGAGACTCTAGCCACTGAAAATAAACTCCAGATCCGTGCATCACCAAGGGCCTGTGGCTTATGTGGGTTCTGGGGAATCAAACCTGGGTTTTTAGGCTTTGTAGGCAACTGCATTAGCCACAAAGCCATTTCTCCAGCCCTATCTTAACATTTTGCATTTCCATATATTATGTTAGTGTATACTAATTCTACAAAATAATGTGTATAATTATGAAATTGTCATATATACATATAACTGACTTTGATATTTCTATGCTGTTTTGTGTGCTCAATGTTACTGAACTATGAATAAAACCTAATAATAAAGAAATGTCTATGATTTTCCTCTAGGTTGAATATTTACTGAAATTTCATGTTGATCAATGAATTATATTATGGAAAACAGAATAGGCAATAGCATTTTAATAACACTTTATGCATTTCAAATAGTGTGAATATAGATGTAGGGATATATTTTTATTTTGATGGACCAACACCTGCGTTTCAGTGCATGACCTGTTGTTCATGTCCCTTCTAAAAGGATTGTTTTTTGAGAGTGGACCTGCTCTGTAATCCCATTGTGCTTGGTACTCACTGTATAGCCCAGTGTGGCCTAGAATGCATATCTCCCTGTCTTATCCTCTCAGTATTCAAATTATAGAAGTACACTACCTTTCCTGGAGTTCAGAAATATTTTTGACTTGCCCCACGCTTGCTAGCCTGCCTCACATTTTGCCCCCTTCAGGCCTCCTGCCAATGTATTCCATTAGCCTCTCTTGTTTTATTCCACCCCCTACATTAATATTTCTTTGCTCACATTCCTGACTTAAACATAAATATGAATATTTACACATCACTATCAAGAATTCATATATATGACAGAAAATGGCTCTTGTATTTCTGAGTTTGGATTATTTCAGTTAACATAATGATCTCCAGTTGAATCTATTTTTAATGCAAATGCCATAATTTCATTTTTATTTATGGATGAATAAAAGTCCATTGTGTGTATTTGCTACATTTTGCAACTATTATGCATAGTGCAGCAATTGACAACAATATGCAATTATCTCTGTAATAGAGCATAAAGCTCTTGGGGTATATACCCACAAATGCAGCTGCATCATGTGATAGACCTTCTTTTAGACTTTTTATGAAATTGCAATACTAATATCCACAGTGGATTCATCAATTTACATTTTTACCAAATAGGAATAAGAGTTCTTCTCCAATTCCCAAAGCCAGCATTTTTATTCTTGTTTTTCATTATCAATTTTCATATATTTATATATTTTGAACATAATTGCTTTCTTTTTTTCCCCATTGCTTTCTTTTTCCCTCACCACTTTCACTGGAACCCCTTCTTACAATCTAGTTGTATATCTTTTTTTTGGTAAATCTATTTGTATATCTTTCTTTGGCCCCTCCATCATCCACAAGGACATGTTGATGTCCCCAATACTGTGCAGATAACAATAGCTATTGTGATGTCATGAATTAGGTGGCTTGTTTTCATGATGTTTCTGACTGGGAAGAGGTATTATCTCAGAATATAGCTAATTTTCACTTAGCTGATGCCTAAGGATGTTGAACATATTTTCAGATATTTATCATCCATTTGTGATTTTTGATAACTGTCTATTTAGTTCATTAGCCCATTTATTGATAGAGATATTTGGTTTTGGTTTTTACAGTTCTTTAAATATTTTGCATATTAACCAGCCACCTTCTGATATATAGTAATCAAAGAAATTTTTCCCATTCTGCAAGCTGTTCCTCCTAATGTGATTTCTTCATTTACTGTGAAGATAGATACTCTTTTTTTTTTTTTTTTTGGTTTTTCGAGGTAGGGTCTCTCTGTAGCCCAGGCTGACCTGGAATTCACTATGTATTCTCAGGGTGGCCTCGAACTCACAGCGATCCTCCTACCTTTGCCTCCCGAGTGCTGGGATTAAAGGCGTGCGCCACCACGCCCGGCTTGATAGATACTCTTTTATTTCATTTAATGTCAGTTGACAACTCTTGGAGATTTTTTTTGTTGATTGATTGGCATCCTTCCTATTCCTATACCTTGAAGTATTTATTAATGTTTTCATTTAGAAGTTTCACAGCTTCAGATCATATAGTGTCTATGACTGAATTAATTCTATATATTGATATCTAGTTTTGCCATCAACATCTATTATCAAAAATATGCTTTTTATACCTTTGTCAAAAGTTAGGTTGTTGTAGCTAGGGGTTATTTCTGGTTACTCTATTCAATTCCATTGGTCAACATGTCTATTTTTGTGTCAGTACTATGCTGTCTTTATTACAAGGGTGCTATTAGCATAATTTGAGATCATGTATTGTTATGCTTCTAGGTTGTTTTTTTCTGCTTAATTTATTTATGCATTTAGGTTCTTTTGTATTTACATAAGAGTTTCAGGATTGTCTTTACTAGCTCTGAGAAGAAAAATGCCAATGGAAATTTGATGAGGATATTGTTGAATCTATAGATATCTTTGGGTAATATAATCATTTTCAAATTACTAATTCTGTAATCTGAGAGGATTAGGGTTCCTGAAAGGCGGCTTTTAGAGGCCACTGCATGAAGCTATGAAAGGGAACCATAACTTGTAATAAAGATCCTAGGATGTTGGCGATGCCAGAACCATAGGATGTCTGTTGAGAAAAGCTGCAGTTTCAGAACATAGCTGCCCCAAGAAAGGCACAGTGGGAGTGAAATGCTTTGTAAGACCTTTGGAACACAGAAGATCCCATCAGGAGTTCAAGATGCCAAATACTGAAGCTATAAGATTTCGAGTTTGCCTTTCTATGTTTGGTCTTATTAGTCTTTGCTATGCTCCCTTCTTCCCTTTTGATGTGGAATGTTGACTTTATGCTGATGCATGTTGAATGTAATTCATTCTTTGATGTTATAGGAGCTCACAGCTAAGAGTTTTCCTGTGTCTCAGAAGACACTCTGCACTGATATTTTAAAGAATGTTGGAGCTGTTGAAGGCTATGAGCACTTTTAAGTTTGGACTGAATTTTGTATTATGACATCAGGTGTCTGTCTGGGGTCAGGATTTCCAGAAAGGAGCAATCTTCCCAGAAATCTTAATTCTTTAGGAAGGACCTTCTCAGAAGTGAGTGACAGGAATCCCTAAGGGAGCAGAGATAAGGAAAGGCCAAACCCTTCTGACATTTCTGATGTATAGTAAAGAGAACTGACCTAGATTTCTCCCTACATGCCCAAAGACAATTCTTGCATTTAGCTAAGAGAAAACTTTTCACTTAAACTACTACAACACTTTATCTTATAAATATATACAAACACAACAACAATTAATTTTAAAAGCCTTATCTGTACTTTTATACATATAATTTAAATTTATAATTCAATTTAAAGACAGTGGACATTATAAAAAGGCAAGTCTACAATTTCACTTTTTACACTTTTGTTAAGAAGTTTTTACTGTATTTGTTAGGATGACAGCTTGTGGCCTAATAGCATTAGCACAATTTATAGTAAAAATCAGAGAAAGGAGATTTATTGACATGGCCACATTGAGAAGCGTAACAAAGAGGTCCAATAGCTCCTCTCCCTCAGTTCATCTTCCATGTCCTAACATGTTTATGTTTGTGTAGAAGGCCAGTGTTATGCATAACTAAGCAGTTCTGGTCAAGTTGTGGTCCCCACCATTACTGTGACATCATTGACTCAACTGGAGTATGTTCTGCAAGGTACTCAGACAAGTTGCCAGAAAGGTGTAAATTTACTTTCCAGGAGGCAATTTCCTTCTCCACCATGTGCATCTGGCTTATAGGAGTTCTGGGGAATCGAACAGGGATACTTGGGCTCCACAGGCAAGAGCCTTAACTGTTAAGCCATCTCTCCAACCCTCCAATTTCCTTCTCTAGATAACACTGGACTTTACCTTTTCCCTTCTTCCAGCATGAAATTCCTGGGGAAAGTCCAATTCCTAAAGGTGCATTGTTTCAATTGTCTGATAGCCAAAGAGAGGGGCACAAGTGTCCCTTTAGAAGATCTTCATTATTGCCAAAATGGTTACCAAATACTGCACACATAACAGAGAAATGCATAAAAGATTGAATTCAACTATTTAGAGTCTGGTTTGTGGATTTAATTTTTCAAATTTCAAACCTCATTTTTCACTCACTAGTTATATGACCCTATTTAAGTTAATAAAATGAATATTCCCTTCTTTATAAAACTACTTTACACAGTTCCTACAATTCAATAAAGCAATCCATGGACCTCAGCATAAAAATCTGCATATAGTTGAGTGTTCAGAATCATCACTTATTATTACTAACCCCGTTATCCTCAGGGTAAATTTGAAAATTATTAAATTGTCTTGTAAGGCCTTGACTCATCTGAACCTTACCTATCCTTTACTAAAATAAGTGGAGATTTTGTGTAGCAATAAAAAAGATTTCGATTTATATTATAGAAAGGAGAAAAATTAAATTATGTGGTGCATTGAAAAGGGTTTCACATCTAAATTACAGACTACAGGGTTCAAAAGGACAGAAAATCTATTAGAAGGCTCTGGAATAAATTTTGACTTAGTCCCTTTACTACAATATTAGACCAAGCCAAAATTTTTGGAAGAAAGCCAATTGTAAAGTGAGAATTCAGAAATAAAGATTTTATGGACCCAGATCCATTTCATTTTTAATTCCTCTCAGTTGTTTGCTTTTGTTGATGTTATCTCAAGTGACATTCTACCATAAAATGACATTTCTTTTATTCCCAAGCACCTTATTTCATTTAATGTCAGTTGACAACTCTTGGAGATTTTTTTTGTTGATTGATTGGCATCCTTCCTATTCCTATACCTTGAAGTATTTATTAATGTTTTCATTTAGAAGTTTCACAGCTTCAGATCATATAGTGTCTATGACTGAATTAATTCTATATATTGATATCTAGTTTTGCCATCAACATCTATTATCAAAAATATGCTTTTTATACCTTTGTCAAAAGTTAGGTTGTTGTAGCTAGGGGTTATTTCTGGTTACTCTATTCAATTCCATTGGTCAACATGTCTATTTTTGTGTCAGTACTATGCTGTCTTTATTACAAGGGTGCTATTAGCATAATTTGAGATCATGTATTGTTATGCTTCTAGGTTGTTTTTTTCTGCTTAATTTATTTATGCATTTAGGTTCTTTTGTATTTACATAAGAGTTTCAGGATTGTCTTTACTAGCTCTGAGAAGAAAAATGCCAATGGAAATTTGATGAGGATATTGTTGAATCTATAGATATCTTTGGGTAATATAATCATTTTCAAATTACTAATTCTGTAATCTGAGAGGATTAGGGTTCCTGAAAGGCGGCTTTTAGAGGCCACTGCATGAAGCTATGAAAGGGAACCATAACTTGTAATAAAGATCCTAGGATGTTGGCGATGCCAGAACCATAGGATGTCTGTTGAGAAAAGCTGCAGTTTCAGAACATAGCTGCCCCAAGAAAGGCACAGTGGGAGTGAAATGCTTTGTAAGACCTTTGGAACACAGAAGATCCCATCAGGAGTTCAAGATGCCAAATACTGAAGCTATAAGATTTCGAGTTTGCCTTTCTATGTTTGGTCTTATTAGTCTTTGCTATGCTCCCTTCTTCCCTTTTTGATGTGGAATGTTGACTTTATGCTGATGCATGTTGAATGTAATTCATTCTTTGATGTTATAGGAGCTCACAGCTAAGAGTTTTCCTGTGTCTCAGAAGACACTCTGCACTGATATTTTAAAGAATGTTGGAGCTGTTGAAGGCTATGAGCACTTTTAAGTTTGGACTGAATTTTGTATTATGACATCAGGTGTCTGTCTGGGGTCAGGATTTCCAGAAAGGAGCAATCTTCCCAGAAATCTTAATTCTTTAGGAAGGACCTTCTCAGAAGTGAGTGACAGGAATCCCTAAGGGAGCAGAGATAAGGAAAGGCCAAACCCTTCTGACATTTCTGATGTATAGTAAAGAGAACTGACCTAGATTTCTCCCTACATGCCCAAAGACAATTCTTGCATTTAGCTAAGAGAAAACTTTTCACTTAAACTACTACAACACTTTATCTTATAAATATATACAAACACAACAACAATTAATTTTAAAAGCCTTATCTGTACTTTTATACATATAATTTAAATTTATAATTCAATTTAAAGACAGTGGACATTATAAAAAGGCAAGTCTACAATTTCACTTTTTACACTTTTGTTAAGAAGTTTTTACTGTATTTGTTAGGATGACAGCTTGTGGCCTAATAGCATTAGCACAATTTATAGTAAAAATCAGAGAAAGGAGATTTATTGACATGGCCACATTGAGAAGCGTAACAAAGAGGTCCAATAGCTCCTCTCCCTCAGTTCATCTTCCATGTCCTAACATGTTTATGTTTGTGTAGAAGGCCAGTGTTATGCATAACTAAGCAGTTCTGGTCAAGTTGTGGTCCCCACCATTACTGTGACATCATTGACTCAACTGGAGTATGTTCTGCAAGGTACTCAGACAAGTTGCCAGAAAGGTGTAAATTTACTTTCCAGGAGGCAAGTTCCTTCTCCACCATGTGCATCTGGCTTATAGGGGTCCTGGGGAATCGAACAGGGATACTTGGGCTCCACAGGCAAGAGCCTTAACTGTTAAGCCATCTCTCCAACCCTCCAATTTCCTTCTCTAGATAACACTGGACTTTAGCTTTTCCCTTCTTCCAGCATGAAATTCCTGGGGAAAGTCCAATTCCTAAAGGTGCATTGTTTCAATTGTCTGATAGCCAAAGAGAGGGGCACAAGTGTCCCTTTAGAAGATCTTCATTATTGCCAAAATGGTTACCAAATACTGCACACATAACAGAGAAATGCATAAAAGATTGAATTCAACTATTTAGAGTCTGGTTTGTGGATTTAATTTTTCAAATTTCAAACCTCATTTTCACTCACTAGTTATATGACCTATTTAAGTTAATAAAATGAATATTCCTTCTTTATAAAACTACTTTACACAGTTCCTACAATTCAATAAAGCAATCCATGGACCTCAGCATAAAAATCTGCATATAGTTGAGTGTTCAGAATCATCACTTATTATTACTAACCCCGTTATCCTCAGGGTAAATTTGAAAATTATTAAATTGTCTTGTAAGGCCTTGACTCATCTGAACCTTACCTATCCTTTACTAAAATAAGTGGAGATTTTGTGTAGCAATAAAAAAGATTTCGATTTATATTATAGAAAGGAGAAAAATTAAATTATGTGGTGCTTTGAAAAGGGTTTCACATCTAAATTACAGACTACAGGGTTCAAAAGGACAGAAAATCTATTAGAAGAGCTCTGGAATAAATTTTGACTTAGTCCCTTTACTACAATATTAGACCAAGCCAAAATTTTTGGAAGAAAGCCAATTGTAAAGTGAGAATTCAGAAATAAAGATTTTATGGACCCAGATCCATTTCATTTTTAATTCCTCTCAGTTGTTTGCTTTTGTTGATGTTATCTCAAGTGACATTCTACCATAAAATGACATTTCTTTTATTTGCTTGAGGTAATATTTTAGACTTTTTTTTTTTTTTTTGGTTTTTCAAGGTAGGGTCTCACTCTAGCCCAGGCTGACCTGGAACTCACTATGTAGTCTCAGGGTGGCCTCGAACTCATGGTGATCCTCCTACCTCTGCCTCCCAAATGCTGGGATTAAAGGTGTGCACCACCATGCCCAGCTGAGGTAAGATTTTTGGATAAACTTTAATCCCTGTGACTTTGGGGGGCTAATCTAAAGTCATCTGAACGTATTAACAAATCCATAAACTGGGGTGAATGACCTATTAGTTTAATTCAACATTTTGTTTTAATTAGGAAGGATTATCATTAACCCAAATACCACATCATGAAGAAGCACAAGATTCTAAAATTAATATGATATTTCAATGAAAAGGTTCATTTTATAAGGTCTGGATCTGACATGCATTGGCATATCATCAATATAATTAAGTTTGACAATACATTGTTTTTTTTTTTTTTTTGCAAGTACTATTAATTACTATTTCTCAGATAATTGTAGCCTCAGTTGTTTCCCATGGTATTCCCTCCTAAGTTTCTAGACCATTATTCTAAAAAATATGTTAAGGTCTTTTATAGGAAATATTTGTTAACACATTGTAAGATAAGGTGCTTCTGGGTAAGATGGTGTCATAGGAGCCACGCCAAACCAGCCCAGGGAGGGATTTAAGCAACACCACAGCAAAAAACACTCTTCTTCTGAAAAGTGCAGGGGTACAGGTTTTTGTTAGACACAGCAGAGAAGCAGGAGAGGCCAAGATCCACCAGAAAGGAGGAAAATGGCCAGAATCCCACTGGGGAGCTTGTGGCCCTGATCCTCCATTTCTGAGCAATCTGCATGCTCAGCACCACCCACCAGGTGCACCAAGCAGCAGCAGCAGTAGAGACCAAGCAAGGAGATTTTCCAACACAGATCATTAAAGTGTCATAAACACTTGCTTATATCACATCTGCTCCTCTCTTATATTGTTTCTTCAATATTATATTGTTCAAATATGAATTAAAACCCACCTGTTGAATTTTTAAAAATTCAGATAAAACACCCCCCCCAGTGACCATATCCTAATTGGGGGCTCAGAGTATAACCAATTATATAAATAATTGTTGATTATTATTAAGATCTCAAAGAAAATAAAGAGTAATTTCACCAATATTAACAGAGTGAAGAGTAATCAGGAAAGACAGAAGAAAATGAAACAAAAATGAGTGAATATTTAAAAAAAACCAATGTGGCCTGTTTAAATTTCTAAAAGGTGACAAACTCTGTTTTACTCAGGTCTAATATCATTCATGGAAATAATAGCTAGTTGGGTATGCATTGCCTTTTAATTATATTAAAAGTAGCTCTACCTAGGCCATATGGTGATATGTGTTCAAATGGGTCCTCCAGTCAGGAAAGATATATTAATATTTTATTCCTACCTACTTTAGACAGTGGAAAAATTTGGAGATATATTTTTTAAGTTTTAAAAATCTTTTTAAATAATTTATTTTTATTTATATTACTCTAATTTTACATTCATATTGGTGACTCCATTATCCTCCTCCCTGTCCTCCCTCTTCCAAAGGGACCCTCATCAATGGGGAATGTGGGTCATGCATTGTAGGGGTAGTCAAGAGTTATGGGGGATAGGCCAAGTCTCTGTGCATAATGCCCCAACTTGTGGCTCTAACACTCTTTCCGCCCCCACTTCCGTGAATTTCCCTGAGCCACATTGGGATCATTTTAGTTCTATTCAGTGATGAGATTTTGGGAGCCTCTGTGTCTCTGGATATCTGGCTTAGTAGGAGTTGGATGTTCTCTGTGTTTATCTCCTTCAGCCTTTTTCTGGTGTCATGTTCACCAAGAAAACTACTCTTGCCCTTTCCCCGCATTACTCTATGGTTTCAGCTGGGGCCCTGGTGAGCTGTGATAGGCTGATCCTCCCTTCAGGTTTGTCGCCCATCTGAAAAAGATAAGCAAATTCTCCAATGGAGAGAGAAGTTAGTTCTAGATAGATGGAACGATCATAGTTATTTTATAGAGAATTTTATATGTGTAGGCTCTCTTGTAGCCCACATTTGGTGGGAGCTTGATCTTGGAGACTGGGCTCATTTTTTGTACATGGTTTTGACTTATTTCCCAGTTCAGCAATGAGTTTCATTACACTGAGTGGATCTATTAGTCAAATCAACTGCTGTGTGGCTGTGTGACACTACTACACTTGTTTGAGCATTATGTCAGGTTGTTTCCTGCTGGGTAGCTTAGACTGCAAGTTGTTTGGACAGATGTTGGTAATTTTCCCTCAGTCGCTCATGTAGCACCCTCTGGCACTAGACTAGCTAACTGTCTGGGGACTGACCCTCTTCCAGATTTTGACCAGGTCTCTCCATGTTTTGTCTCACCTGCATATGCTGTTTACAAGACAATAGGGAGGGTGGGATAGGGGGAGGATAAGGGTAGGAGGGAGCGGAGCGAAAGGGTAGGAGGGAGGATAAGGGTGGGGGAGGGACACAAAAGGGACCCAAAAGGAAATGATACGGTAAAACGCTATATGCTGAACAACAGGCTAAAACATTGATCTTTCAGCAGGCCCACAGAGGGAACACCTGAACCACAGGGAACTGGAGAGAACATCATGAAAACCAACCTTAATCTTTTTTTTATTCTTCTCTCTCTCTCTCTCCCTCCCTCCCTCCCTCTCCTCTCTATACTCACTTTCTCTTTTATATTACCTATCTTTTTCTTCCTTCACCTTCATTGGCACTGACTTATAATTCCCAATACCAGCACGGGGTTAACTTTCACGATGACCTGTTGATCCAAGAGACCTACACGTTTTCCCAAAAAAAGACAGATTTCTGTCAGAGTTCTTGATGACCCACCAAAGGTTAATGGATATATAATTTAAAATTTTTTTATTTATTCATTTGAGAAAGAGGGAGATAGAGAGAGTATGTTTTGGGGCATACCAGCACCTCCTGACGTTGTAAATGAACTCTTGATGCACACACCACTTTGTGTTTCTGGCTTTATATGGGTACTGGGGAATTGAATCCAGTCCTTCAGGATTTACAGGCAAGCACATTTAACCATTGAACCATCTCTGCAGCTCTGGAAATATAATTTTCACATATGTCAACAAGTAAAATAAAGTGATTATACCAGGCTTCTTACCTCCACTGCAGAGATAAATAAGGAAACATATATCCTATGGACACTAAGCCAGCCAATTTGTGATAATTTGTTACGACAGCCCCAGGCAGATAATATACAAGAAGTATATTTGATTTTTAAAATCTAATGGAGAAAAGACTTAATGTTAATGATCTTAAGCATATTATTCATTTTGAATACTTTTCTGCCAGAAAATAATGCAAGAATATTAATGGTTATATTATATCTCTTTTAAACCCACTGATTAGTAATATGTTTTTATTTAACACTAATTATACTAAATATTTCCTCATTTCATTCTACTTTAAGAACATTTAAACCCATTTGGGCTTTTTTCATAGATGCTTTGTTGTTTCTTGTTTCTGACATAAAAGTAAAGTGAGCTTGACAGTCTATTGAAAAAGTGTGCTTGGGTTTGGATTCATTCTTCTTTAATTTTCATTAGTCATTGATACAAACAGAATATTTTGTTTTTCCCTATGTGGACCCAGAATATCTTAATTCTTCTAAATCACGAAGTAAAAATTCAAGGTGTCAAAGTAATGCAAAGACATCAACATTTCCTAAATATCTCTTTTCAAAGCTAAGAAACTTTAATACTGAAAACAGTTCTTTATCTACAGAGCTGCTTTCTGCACTGAATAGCCAGTTATGGTTGAGGAAAGTTTCTGAGTCACAGCCAACTTTCTGTAGAGAAAAACCTAAATGATTCCATCAACAAAATGTTGGAGTAGTCTTACCACTTGTGATTACCTTTCTGAAGCAGAAATCATGGACCGATGCTAAAATAAAATGGCAATTTGATTTACTTTATTTCAGATAAAAAAGATACATCTCTTTCCATGGAGATATTTCCACTATAGAGTTAAAAAGGCCCTGGACTGATAAGAAAATGGTTTTCTAATGTCAAATATTTTCATTCAATATCGATATATAGCTTCAAGTGCTTAGCAACCTTTATTAAAGAAAGTGATTACCATTTCTTAGTCCAATCTTTTCATAGCCAAAAGCATTTTGTGAGTTGATGTCAGGGATCTCAGGCCTGACATAAGCAATTCACTTTAGGAAAGAAAAGCAGTTTCCAAGGTTTACATTATTCCTTATCTATACGGTGAGAACATGCATATACCCGTAGCTAAGTATGAAAAAGCTACTACATTTAAATCTGAAACATCTGGTTGGTGTCATGGATCATAACTATAACACTGGCACTTGGAAGTTTGACTCTGAAGGATTTTCCAGTCTTACAAAATAAGAAATATAATTTAGAAAAAATTGTTCTCCATACTTTCACAACCCTGATAATTTAGTACATATATTTATAGATCCTGTATTTTGTTGTATTTTCAACATTAACTTACCTTAAAGTTCATTGTTTCACAAACATTGTTAAATTATCCCTACCTTCAGGAAGGCCTTATATTTTGTGTTAACTTGATTCCAGAAGTCCTTGGAGACGCTTTTAATTTGTTTTTGATTATTGATGTTAGCAAGAAACATTAACAAGTCAGTATTTACTCAGTGCCTTGTCTGTGCCTATCACATTGATTGTTCTATGATTCCATAACATGATATTATGCTTAGGTTGTGTTTTCATTCCAAATAGACACTCCAGAAATTAAGACACAGAGAAGTGAAGCAATCTGTTTATATTTATTAATAATTGTCTTTATAACTTCAATAAAAGTACTGCACTATAATCACATACCAGTTCACTTTGTTTGAGGGAGATTCTTAAATAAGTAGCCTTCAGGAAGTTTCTTTAACTAAAATTCCTGGTGCATATAATGCTTGTGCAATGTAGCTTATTGTTATGTTCATCATTAAATCACCTAATTATCCATGTTCCCTGACTTTAACCTTCTTTTCTATGACTAGGCTGAAAATGTGTCTAGTGAGAAGTTGTTAAGTGTGACACTGTGTTCTGCCATCAAATTTAACTGCAATTACACATTTCTCTGTGAGCCACTTTCTAACAAACTCCAGGATTTTCCCCCATTACCATTTTATTAAGAATAAAAATTAGCATTCAATAATTACATCAGCTTACTTGGAATAGTATATAGACTTCACCAGCCAGCATCTAATGCTTCAACACCCACAAAGATGAAGTTTGTAATTTGCATTAAGATTATTGTTGAAGGTCCATTTTAATTATTTTCTTTTCATTTTCAATGTTCTTTTCATCTTAGTTCAGAAAAATATTTCCTAACATTGCCTGTAACATGATTAGAAAACAGTTTTGATCCTGTTTTATTAAGTTACATTTATTTTCCTCTACATTTAGTTCAATAGCTAAGAGTCATATATTTTGTTTAAACTATATGGAACCAAATAGATTTTACTAGTTTTCTGTAAGGACCTTAGCTTTATTTTTATTAATATAAAAAGAATGGTGCATATTTATTAAAATTGCCTCAAAATTTGCACAGATAATTTTAAATTTCAATTTTAGTGCAATTCTGTCAGCTTCATGCACATTGCTGTTCAAGAAAACCACATGCCACACTCTATCATGCATGACTGAAATTCTGCATCCATAGAGCTGTGCATCTTCATTGCAACCACCCTGCATAGTCTCTAGTAGTTTATATTGTCCCTTCTAATTGTGTGTATTATTACTTTGGATGTTTCAAATAAATGGAAATACAGTATTGATCTTTCTTAGTTTAGTTTATTTCAATTGCAAATAAGGTCTTCAAATTTGATTAGTTTTTAGCATATCACAAGTTTTCCTGTTTTCATAAAGCTTAGTAACAGTCCACCGTATTTGAATGCATGTAACACATTTACCACTATTCATCCATACACAGAGATTGCTGGCATACAGAGACTCTTGGCTTGGTATAATGATGCAGTACACCCAGATGTGTAAATATCTGTTTGAAATTCTATTTTAAATTCTTTTGAGTATGTTCCCAGACAGGACTTCTGGGTTATATGATAATATGCTTTTAATTTTTTGAGGAATTCCCATGTGTTCACAGTAGTGATTGTACCATTTTACATTCTCACAAACTGTACACAAGTGAACAAATTCTGTACATTTAACCCAACCAAAAATTTTATTTTATTTAATATTGGTCATCTTAACAGCTGTGAAGTTGATAACTTGCATTTTTGATTAAAAATTCTCTGGTGGTTAATTGTGCTGAGCATCATTTTATATATTGTTGCCTAATTTTATACCATAATTTCAAAATGTTTATTAAACCTTAGCCCATTTTTTTTTCATTTTTTAAAATTAAGAACATACTTTGTATAGTGACATCATGTATTGGTACCATCTTCTCCCTCTTCCATGCCCCAATTCTGCAGGATCCCCTCATCAGTGTGGGGGAGCTAGTATTCCCCATGGGGTTGTGGGTTATGCATTGTGGGGGCAGAAGCCATTTATTTGGAGGAGGCAGTGCCTCTGGGCATGACATCCAAAACCTGTGGCTCTTACAATCTTTCTGCCCCCTCTTCCCCAAATTTCCTGAGCTTTGATGGGTGTTTACGTCTACTTCAGTGATGAGCTCTTAGGAGCCTATGGGTTTCTGCTTTGGTATGTGTTGAGTATCCTTAGTGTCCATCTCCTTCACCGTGGTAATGATTGTCAGGCTCACTCACCATGGAAGCAGCACTCTTGCTTATCTTCCACTTCCTCTGTGGTTTCACCTGGGCCTTTGCTGAGATGTGAGAGGTAGTTTATCTCCTTGGGTCTTGTTACCTTCTGAAAAAGAAAAAACAGATTCCCAGACAGAGAGTGAAGTCAGCATTGATTAAATTGGACAGGTATTATACATTAAGGAGAGTTTGATGGATGTAATCCCTCTTTTAGCCAAAGACTAGTGGGAGCTTGACATTGGAGAACATAATCTTTGTCTCCACAGGATTCTGATCTAGTCCCACTTTCAGGTATGGGTTCCTTTCCATTGAGCAGATCTCTTAGCCAAATCAGAAAGCCAATGGTTGCCCACCAAGGCTGTGTGCCACCATTTCATTTATGTGTACTTCTTGTCAGGCTGGTTGCTTCTGAGTAGCTGTGACCTCTGTTCGCTCACACCATTGTTGGCAACTTTCCCCCAGTAGCTCATGTAGCACTTTCCAGCATTAGACAAGCTAACCATCTGGGGTCTGGCTCTCTTCCAGATTTCAGCCAGATTGCTCTGTGTTCTGTGTCTGCAGCATGTGGTGTCTTCAACAATAGGGTCTTACCTTTTGCCTCAGGCTGGTAACCAAGTGCTTTGACAAAAGCCTGTCTTGTTTTTGGGCCCTCATAGGTCTCTCCAATCAACAGCTCAATGTGGGTAGCATCTATTTCTGGTACTGCAAGTTACAGGTCAGAGCAAATTTTTTGTTTTTGTTTTTGTTTTTTGTTTTTTGTTTGAGGTAGGGTTTCACTCTAGTCCAGGTTGACCTGGAACTCACTATGTAGTCGCAGGGTGGCCTTGAACTCACAGTGATCCTCCTACCTCTGCCTCCCAAGTGGGATTAAAGGCATGTGCCACTGTGGCCAGCTCCAGAGCATTTTTTAAGGTTAGGCTCCATTCCACCCTCTTCAAGGCCCCTAAACTCTTGAGGGTTATATCTTTTAGTCTACTTCCAAGGAGAAATGTTTCTATGATGCCAATTCATTATGGGTTTAGTTTTGTGTTCATTCCCCCCACACACTCTTCTGTTCCCCTCCCCCCAAACTCTTCTATCTCTATGATCTGGGGCACAACTTGCCTATCTGGTATGACAGTAAATCTGATCCTGGTTAGGAACCGCAGATGAGTGAAAACATGTGATATTTGTCTTTCTGTGATTGCCTGAGTTCACTGAGTATGATCTGTTCTGAGTCTGTCCATTTTCCTACAAACTTCATTGTATAGTTGTTCTTACTGCTAAGTAGAATTCTATTCAGTATATGTACCCCAATTTTGTTATCCATTTGTCCAATGATGGGCACCTGGGTTGATTCCAGTTCTTAGCTATTATAAATTGAGAATATATAAATATGGCTGAGCAAATATCTCTATAGTGAAGCATGGAGCATTTAGGGTTTATGCCCAGTAAGAGAATAACTAGGTCTCTTGGTAGTTGTATATTCATCTTTTTCAGGAATTTCCATATTGATTTCCATAGTTGTTGTACAAGTTTGCATTTTCACCAACAGTGAATGAGGGTTCCTCTTTCTTCACATCCTTACCAGCATTTGTTGTCATTTGAATTTTTTACTGATTGCCATCCTTACTGGAGTAAGGTGGAATCTCATATTTGTTTTAATTTGCATTTCCCTGATTGCTAGGGATGTTGAACATTTTCTTAAGTGTGTATTAGCCCTTTGTATTTCTTCCTCTGAGAACTCCCTATTCAGTTCTCTACCCCGTTTTTTTTTTAGTGGGTTGTTTGCTTTTTTTATGGTTTAGTTTTTTGAGTTCTTTGTAGATCCTAAATATTAAGCCTCTGTCAGTAGTACAGCTGGAAGAAGTTTTCTCCCTTTCTGTGGGTAATCTATTGTCCTTAGCCCATTTTTTACTCAGATGATTTGTTTTCTTATCAGACACAGAGTTTCTTTTATAAATATTTTTATTCATTTGCAAGCAGAAAAGCAGAGATAGAGAGAAGAGAGAACTAAAGAGAGAGGAAAGATGGAGAACCAAGGGCCCCAGCCACTGCAAATGAACTTCAGATTCATGAACCACTACATACGGCTTTATGTGGGTACTGAGGACTCAAACCCAGGTTATTAGGCTTTTCATGTACGTGCCTTAACCACTAAACCACCTCTCCAGCCCCAGTGCTTCCTTACCTACTGAGGCATCTACCCAGACCTGATTAATTTTCATGAGTATATATACCATTTCAATGTTTTATTTTATATGCAATGTGTTTGTATAATTTATATAATTTAATTTGACTATTAAAAGTTTTTGTTGTATATATATGATATATATATATGATGCTAATTCATTGTCATATTCATAGTTATTTTCCCTCATGCTGTAAGTTTTTGTTAAATTCATTCATGATGTTAAATGTTTCCTTAGATGTAAAGAATTTTCTTAGTTTACTATAATCTCTTATGTTTATTTTTGCTCTGGCTATCTGTGCTTGTTAAATTTTTATCAAAATGCCTTTGCATATACTGATGTTTTAAATGTTTCTCCATTTTCTTTATTTTCAGAGTTTTGGGTCTTACATTTTTGCCATCTATCTATTGTCAATTTATATTCGTATTATGGATAGGTGAAGCCAAGTTTTAATGTTCTACATGATACTATCCAGTTTTACAAGCAGTGTTGTGTGATTAATAGACTCTTGGCTGTAGGTTGGTTTAGAACTCCCCAAGCCAGTACCTCTATAGCAAAGCAGGGCAAATTATGTAAGATTTAATGAGAGAGTGGAAAAGGAAAAAAGAAAAAAAAAAACTCTCCTAAGCTGAGAGGGTTTTCCCCTCCTGACTGGGAATCCTGTCCAGAAAAGGAAAACCTGGAAAATCCCCATGGCAACCTGGATCAGGTCTTTATAATTTGGCATCCAATTAGAATGAGCCTCATTGTCAAATTCAAATGTATATGAAGGACCTTCACAGGTTGGTAGACCCAGGAGGAAAACACGGACTCTGAAATGGTCCACCCATGGTGGGTGCAAGCCCATAAAATGTTAAGTAGGAAAAATCAGGAAGGTGTTCTTTCTCACCATCTTGAGCAAGAATGAATCAGACTAGAGCTCAAGTATCACCAGGGCAGGGAAATACCCATGTTCTTTTGGACCTAGCTAGATACCTGCAAAAGGAAGTTACCTTGTTCCTAATCTTTATTGGTAATATTTATTGAAGAATTTGCTTTTATTCACACACACACACACACACACACACACACACACACACACACATATATATGTATATATATGATGGCACTATTATTGGAAACCAGTTGATTGTAAATGGACAGGTTTATTTCTGTGTATTATATGCAGTTCCATATATGTTTATGTCTGTTTTCTGTCAATATAATATGTTTTTAAAATTTTAATTATTTTTTATTTATTTTTGGAGAGAGACACAGAAAGAGACAGACAGAGAGTGAGAGGGAGACAGATAGAGATGGGCACGCCAGCATTCTCTCAGCTGCTATGAATGAAATCCAGATGTGCGCGCCCCCTTGTGGTCAAGTGTGGCATTGCGCCCTTGCGTCACATTGCATCTGGCTAAACGTGGGACCTGGAGATTGGAACCGCTGGAGATTGGAACCAGCGTTCTTAGGCTTAGGAGACAGGCGCCTTAACCACTAAGCCATCTCTCCAGCCCTATAATATGGTTTTGATTACACTAGCTTTGTGGTGTGTTTTTGAGTCTATTGATCAAGTCTGTTTATCAAGACTGCTTTAGCAAGTCAGAGTTTTGTGTTTTCATATCATATTAATTTAGGATTATTTTGCCTCATTCTGTGAAGAATGTCAATGACATGGTAATGTGTATTGCACTGAAACTGTAGTGTATTCAATTTATTTTATTGGGGTTTTATAATTTTCAGTATAGAAATATTTCATTTTAATTAAACATTTGTTTGGTGGTGGGGGTAGGTGATGAATCTCAGTTGAAAAAAAACTGCTTTCCAACCCTGGGTTTGATCTCTAGCACCTTATAAACTAGCCATGATGATGCACACCTACAATCTCAGAACTTGCAAGGTGGAAGGAGGAGGGTAAGAATATAGATGTCATCTTATAATGCATAGTTCTAAGCTAACCTCAGCTATATGAGACCTTGTCTAAAAATATTATTATATTATTTTGTAATATTATATTTCTATAGAATGTGAATGGATTTGTTTTCATGATTTTTCAACAATATTATTCTTGAAATATAAAAAATTCTACTTATTATTGCAGGTTGTTTTTGTGTTTTGAAACTATCCTGATTTTTAAAATTATTTTCTATAGTCTTTTGGTGGAATCCTGGTTTTCTTTTTCTAAATAGAGAATATCATCTGAAGATAGGAATAATTACCTCCTTCTGTGTTTATATGCCCTATGCCTTTCTTTCTTTACCTTGCCTGACTGCTTTTGCTAAATCTTGCATTTCTACGTTAAAAGCAGCTGGTGAGCATCAGCATCCTTATCCTCACATGATATGTAAATTCATTAAGTCTAGATATGTTCATCCCATATGTATTTTTTCATCATGAAGGGATGTTGAATTTTAATGAATTTTTCTGTATCAGTTGAGATAAGGCCACATTACTTAATTAAGGCTTCATTCCTTAATTTTATAGATGTCGTGTATTATAAAATGTATTATGTTTATTAATTTTTAAATTTGAATCATACTAGCATCACTAGAATAAATCTGTCCTGATCACAAAGAATCTGGTGTGTTGTTATTTAATTTCTTAATATTTTCTTCAAAATGTTTGCATTTATGTTGACTATAGATGTTCATAATTTTATTGTTTATAGCCTTGTCTGCTTTTAGCCTCAGGCTTATTGAATTTGTGCACTGATCATTGCATAGTGACTGCTTTGACTCTTATGACTGGTTCTATCTTTATATTTATTTCATATAATGTAAGGGCAACTATTCCTGAATATATATATTTTTTATATTGCATGGAAAACTTTTTATCATCCTTTCACTTAGTGCACTTTTACAGGTTATGTCTCTATGGATTTTATTTTTATGTCAATTCAGTACATCTGGACTTTTGTAATTGTGGAATTTTAATTTTATATTCAAGGTTAAAGATTAATAAGCATGGACTTTTTCTTACCATTTGGTTAAATTTCTTGTATTTGTAGTGAATATACTTTCTTCTGTTTTTTTTTCCCCCTTTGGTTTAGTGATAAGACTATTTTCCCTGTTTTTCTTCTGCTTATCTGCTCTTTCAGCAGTTGTTATACTTTCATGCCTTTTCATTGTTAGATATTTTTCTTTTGATTCTGGATGCAAGGCTCCCTTAAGTAATATTTCCTAACACAAGTCTAATGGTAATGCATTCTCTTAGTTTTTGTATATCTTAAGAAACGTTGGGGCTGGTGAGATGGCTAGGTGATTAAAGATACTTTCCTGAAAGGCCTAATGACTAGGTTCTAGTCCCAAGCCACTCAGGTAAGGCAGATGGATGCAAAAGGTGGAGCAAGCATATGGTGTTCATTTGCAGCAACAAGAAGCTCTGATACCCTTACCCAAACACACACAAATGACTAAATATGTTTTTTAAGTTTTCATTTATTTCTCAAGGATTGCAATGATATTCAAACATTGGTTGGTAATTATTTTATTTTAAAACTGGACTCTGCCATCTCATTGTCTCCCATTTGTAATATATATTACTAAGAAATGTCCAGTTATATTAATAGGGGCTTCATTAATTATGATTTGTCACTTATTCAAGTTTCATAATTGTGTCTTTATTTTGTACTTTTGATAATTTGACTATAATATGTCAGGATGAGAATATTTTCTATTCAAGTGTGCCTGGGATCCAGTGGGCCTTCTGTACTTGGGTATCCACATCTTCCCCAATATTGGTGAAAAAAAATAGCTGTTTTAAATGGTATTTCATAATAATGATTCTCTACTTTTATTCTCCTATAGAAATTGAACAAAATGTATATATTTATTGATTCAATGGTGTCCCATAAGTTTTGACAACTGTCTTCATTATTTTTTACCTACTTACTTGTTTTTGTCTATCGGGAATATTTCATGAGTCCTATTTTCAAAGTTCAGATATCCTTTTTAAAAATATTTATTTATTTATTTAAGAGAGAGAGAGAGAGAGACAGGAAAATAGAGTGAATGGGTGTGTCAAGGCCTCCAGCCACTGCAAAAGAATTTCAGATGCATGTGCCACCTTGTACATCTGGCTTACATGGGTAGTGGGGATTTTAACCTGGGTCCTTAGGCTTTGCAGGCAAGCACCTCAACTGCTAAGCCATCTCTGCAGCCCAAGTTCCAATATTCTTCCTTCTGTTTAATGTAATTTATTATTGAAGATTTCAAATATCATTCTACTTGACTTATTGTGCTTTTAATTTGTAAGGTTTCAGTTGTTTTAATGCATTTGTTTGTTAAATTTCTCCTTCATATCATGAATTAATGCATAATGTTGTTTGTATTCACTTGGATAGCATCTAGATTTTTCTTATTCATTTGAATTTATTTCAAAAATATTTTCTCTAGTAAGCTTCTGGAGTTTTGCCTACTTTTGAAACATCATGTTACTGTGTTTCATATTCTTATAGTTCTAAATTGAAATTTATTATCTGTTGAACTAGATAGCTCTACTTATTTCATAATGTGGCCTTTGTAGTAAATTGTTGTTCTTGTGAATGTCTTACAATGTTTGTTTCATAAACAATATTGCCTCTGGTGTCAGATGTCTACTGTAGTATAAATCCCTTGTAGCTTCTTTGGCTGTAGTTGATTACTTGGCATACAGTAATTACTGCAGTATGGTTGGAGAGACCCACTGTTTTCAGGAGTCTGTGACAGTGAGAACATGCTAGTGTACCATGGGTGAGGTGTATACAGTAGTAGAAGTGAGGTATTTACCCCATGAGGACTCTGAAAATGAGAATGTTGAGGCTGGAAAGATTGCTAAGTAATTAAAGGCTCTTCAGGCAAAGCCTGCAGGCCAGGGTTCAGTCTCTAAACCAACCATGTATGATTAATGGACAAGAGTGGCACAAGTGTGTAGTGTTCATTTGCAGTGGCCAGAGGCCCCTTCCTAGCTTGCCCCCCCACACATGTGAAGACAAGCATAGAAATAAAGTCAAATAATGTTTAAAAGTGGGAGATGCCTGTACTGGAGCATAGTGAACATTTTCTCAGATACTCCGGTCCTGAGTTCAAGCGCCTCTTTAGAGCTAATGTAAGTCTTGAAGCAACTGCCCTCATCCTCAGTTATAAATAACTCTCCACTACTGGAGAAGAGTATGGAGAGCCACAACATTTATTTTCAACTTGAGCACTTGTGCAGGTCAATAAGAGACTATTTATGTAGTATGTGTCAAAAAACATGCCCCACCGTCTTTTGTTTCTTGAGGATGTGATTTTTCATCTGAGCTAAACCACCCTATTCACCATAATGCCTAGTTGAGGGGAACACAGTTGGTGTGCAGAGGCAAATTGAGGACATGAGCTTGTAGCCACCCATGCTAGTCTGGTAAAGTCCCTGTGGTGTTTCAGAGATGGTGATGTGCAATGGTTTCTGACCCTTAGATAAAAATGAATTTGACAAAATTCCTTTCTCAAGATGGCTCTAGGGATTCTGCTTTGTTTCTGTCTATGTTGCCATCCTAGGTTTCTCAGTTTTTTCAGATTTCAGTCTCATTTGGTCACTGACCAGAAAATGTAACTACTCACCTCAGACTTTGTTTCATTCTTTAAATATGAGGAGAGGAATGTTATGTATTGATATCTGGCCATATTGAAATCCTGGTTAATTAAGTATTGGGTTAAAGTTGTCAGTGAAGCAATCTAATTCTGGGCTTTCATTTGGTGGAAGTGTTGGAGCTAAATGAAATAAGCCAGATTCAGAAAGACAAATGTTTCTTCCTATTCTTTTATGTGAAAGCTAGAAATTTTAATCTTATATAACTAGAGAGTGGAATTGTGGTTTCTAGAGTAAGTAGTATGAGTGGAGAGAGAATAGCCATCAGTTATAAGATTGCAGTTGGATAGGAAGGATAACTTCAAGTCTTTTGTAACAGGAGAGTAACTTTTTTTTTTTTTTTTTTTTGGTTTTGCAAGGTAGGGTCTCATCACTCTGGTCCAGGCTGACCTGGAATTAACTATGTAGTCTCAGGGTGGCCTCGAACTCTCGGCGATCCTCCTGAGAGTAACTATTTTTGATGTCAATAAATCATGTCAGTCAAAATAACTAAGAGAAACTTCATAGTATTTTTGAACATGAGTATGTTTAATGATGTTTCTAGATATTTGTATTATAATATAATATTTCCCTTTAGGTTTTGGGGGGCATCCTAGATTTTGAATGGCTATGTCATCAAAACAAATCAATATTTTATTACCTATATAATTTTTCCACAACATATATTACTTTATAATGTTTTATTATGAAGCAATAACTATGAACATATAAATCAATTAACATTTTATTCTTGCATTTATTAGAAAAATATCCATTTTATATTAATGACAATTTACATAGAAGTATTAGTATCCTTATGAGCTGCATTATAATTATACTGACATTTGTAAAAATCCATAATGTTTGTTTATAAACACATTTTTATAGTTAGATTCACAGAATTGTGCTTGGTATCATTGTAATTATGTATATAACTTCACTGAGGGAGGAATCAAAGCTAGGAGAAATAATGCTGCCTAAATGATAATAGAAATTCATATCATAAATATTTTATCTAGTATAATGTCTTAGCTTACATGGTTTTAAAGGAAATACAAACAATTCTATTGTTTATCTTTCCTGACTACTTCCAAACGATAGATAATGGTAAAAACAAAAGAAAAGTTAATATTGGAAGCATATATATATATATATTTTTTCTTTTTTCTTTTGAGAGAGAGGAGAGAGAGAGAGAGAGAGAAAGAGAAAGAATGAGTGCACCAGGGCTTCTAGCTACTGCAAACAAACTCCAGGTGCATAAGCCACCTTGTGCATCTGGCTTACATGGGTACGGGGTAATTGAACCTGGTTCCTTATGCTTGATAATCAAGTGCCTTAACCACTAAGCAATCTTACCAGCCCCCCATTTTAAATAATTTTATATATTATCTTTTTTATTTATTTGAGAGAGAGAGAGAATGCCAGGGCTTCTAGCTACTGCAAACGAACTCCAGACACATGCACCACCATGTGTATCTGGCTTTCATGGGTTCTAAGGAATCAAGGCTTGGTCCTTAGGCTTTGCAGACAAGTGATTTAGCCAATAAACTATCTCTCCAGGCCCTGAAAGTGTTATTTTTTTAAAAGAAAAAATTTAAAGCTGGGCATGATGACACATGTCTTTAATCCCAGCACTTGGGAGGCGGAGGTAGGAGGATCACCATGAGTTTGAGGCCACCCTGAGACTACAGATCAAATTCCAGGTCAGCCTGAGCTAAAAGTGACACTCTGCATTGAAAAAAAAAAAAAGAAAGAAAGAAAGAAAAAGAAAAGAAAAGAAAAATTTAAATTTTAAGATTTCTTTTCTTTAATAAAAGGTACAAAATACTATACTACAAACATAAGTAA
The DNA here is from genome assembly GCA_036365145.1 of Orientallactaga sibirica. Classification (NCBI taxonomy): domain Eukaryota; kingdom Metazoa; phylum Chordata; class Mammalia; order Rodentia; family Dipodidae; genus Orientallactaga; species Orientallactaga sibirica. The sequence goes on from JAEOAD010000840.1 coordinate 7,452,791, forward strand.
GCCATATTTCTTTAAATAACTCCAAATAAGGAGGATTGCCTATGCCTATTTCTTTAGCATTAGTTCATTATCAGGACACTGTCATTGGGAATGTTTTCCCTTTTGCAAGGGCTTCTTTGATCTTCTGAAATTTCCCAGTCTGATAACCTTTCAATTCTGTAGAGATTTTGGGCAACTGACAATCAAAATCTGTTGTCCCAATCATCTTCATATGAAAGACATTTAAACAAGCTTCAGCGTTCTTGCCCAAGAGGAAAGGTTTCCCTGCAATTAGTAAGAATACTTATCAGACTGCCATCTGTGCCTTCTGTCAGGGTTTTATGCATACTGCATTCAGATATGCAACTTGCTTTTCTGTTTGGGTTTATTGTCTTATTATATACAGATTTTATCGTACTCAGAGAATCTTATTTGTCTTTACATAAAGTTACCATTTTATTATTTGACTTCATTTGTTAACAACGTAGTATATATATTCACCACTGGTATAAATATTTCAAATATACAAACATCTAATATTTGTCAAAAAGGAGAAGTTAAACTTGCTTACCTAAATTAATTAGAATAAAAAATGGGTATATAGAATAAAGTGAGTTAAAGGGAAAATTTCCACATTTTTCATGCTATCTTAATTTCACTTTTTAGTTATAATTTAAACTCATCTCATTTTTCCTACATGATTTGGAAGTAAAAATAATATTTAGTTAATAAACATTATGATATTTAACATTTTGTTATGTTTAAGATGCTGAGCATATTGTTCAAATAATTTTGAATATTATATTTGGTATTATAATTTATTTTCCCAGATACGATCATATAATCCACAAATATTAGTACATGCTCCTTCAGAAACTTGAGTTTCTGATCTCACATTTATATAAAATTGATAATTATTGGAACAAGAAGTTATAAAAATAACTGTTAACAATTGCTTATTATTAACATATTAATTAAAATTATCTTATGGCACAGCATGTGTTGTTCAGAAGACAAATTTGGGAAGTCTGTGTTCTCCCTTCTTTGAAACAAGGTCTCTTGTTGATGCAAACAAGCTGCCAGTCTGCCAAGAACATCAGTCTAGCTGGACCACAGTCTGTACTCTCCAAGCTCCCATCCCCAGTGTCATAGACACACTGGGAGGACAGATACATGTGCCTCTTTGCATCCAGTTTTATATAGGTACTTGGGAATTTAACAAGGTTTGGCAGGCATTGTAGGCAAATGCCTTTAACTGCTGAGACATCTCCCCAGCCCCATTAAGTTTATTTTCATCTTTTTAAAAATGTGGGTTCCAGGGATGGAACTCAGGTCCTTATGCTTGTAAGCCAAGCACTTTATACACTGAACCATCTCCATAAACCAATTTCTGACTTTTAACATCATACATTATTCATATCTGCTATTGTGTTATGTAAATGTATTTTTTCCAATTCCTACTTTATGGTATGTACATTATACAGAAACAAAGTACACTATTCACTTGAAAGTATTTGTTTAGGTTTTCCTTCCTGCCAGATACACTACAGCTCCCTAGCCTGGAGTAGTGTATTAAAAGGAAAAAAAAGTCCTTATGGGGCTTTCAGTGAAGTGAGTGGGAGTAATAATGCACAAATACTTACACTAAATATAGATGCCATAGGTTTTATGCTAAATAGGAGGCTCAGCAGAGAGGCTTTGACAAAAAGTATTGTGATGGAAATAGGTTAATGTCTTCAAATAATGACTTGTTTTATAATCTCTAAAATTGTTAAAATCAATGAATTCATCTAAAACTTAAAAGGTTCTCTTCTTTGTCAAATATTTTGACCCTATGACTTTGTCAGGAAGTATAATAGTCCCCAAAATCATGGTTTCCTCCAACTCTTCTAGCAACTTGAGTCTACTCTTTAAAAATGTATGAAATGTTAAACTCCTTTGTTAAAAATTTCCTATGTTAATTTTTGTATTATAATTATATCAATTTTAGAAAATTTACATATGGTTAGCTTTGCCTTTAGCATGTTATCTTCATCTTGCATACCAGTGAAAAAGAGTTTGAAAGATGAAACCTCAAATCAGTTAGATCTGATCATCAGGTTTCCAAATAAGATCCATTTTACTATTCATAATTGTACCCATCCTTAGGAATAATATGCACTTAGCTTTTAAATTTTAAAATCTTTAATTTTTGTACTTTAGATTGATGTGTAATGGTGTGATTTGCCTTTAATATATGATGTTATTTCAAACTTAAAAGAGGTTTCAAAAGCCACATGACATTATTGTAAGGTTTAGGAATGACCAAGACCACATGAACTACTCTGAGGCAAAGATGAAAGCTTTTTAAAAATTATTTATTAGAGACAGAGAGAGGGGAAAAGAGGGGGAGAGTGAGAATGGGTGTGACAGGGCCTCTAGCCACTGCAAATGAACTCCAGACGCATGCGCCCCCTTGTACATCTGGCTTATGTGGGACCAGGAGAATTGAACCGGGGTTCTTAGGCTTCGCAGGCATGCACTTTAACCACTAAGCCATCTCTCCAGCTCAGATGAAAGCTTTTATTCAAGAAAAGCAGGAGCTGCCAGGGCTGACTCACAAGAGTGAAGCACAGCCAACCTGAGTTTTCAGGTAGTGGGCTTTTTCAGCTGGGGGAAGGTGAGCAAGGAAAAAGAACTCATTTAGGGGACATCATCACATTAACCATTTAAAATAGCTAGGGTATGACACCAGAACAGTGACCATGTAACTTATGAGATAAGGTGCAGGAAACCATGACCTGGGGCATTGTTAGGCAAGGAGGGGATAAGGACTGGGTGGTTTTCTAAGGAATGTGGATAATCCACTTTCCTATGCCTCTGTCACCATTCTGCTGACCATGGTGACTCCATCTTGGAAGCCCGCCTGACCTACCAATTATAAATTGCACACTTCCAGGAAGAATGAATATGTTCTTGGTAAACTTACCCCAAGTAGATCAATTTTATCTTTGTTTCTGTATTTTATAGTGATGATTCATTTATATCTACTTAAGCACAGGAGAGCATATCTAAAACTCATTGTTTCTGAAAGGCTGATAGCTCATTATTTGTTTTTCATCCAAGTCAGAATGTTATACATTGATGCAGTTAGATTCTCATTGCTAGCAGAAAACACCAGACCAAGAGCAGATTGTGGAAGGAAAGGATTTATTTTGGCTTACAGGCTCCAGGGAAAGCTCCATGATGGTAGGGGAAAACAATGGCATAAGCAGAGGGTGGACATCACCTCTTGGTCAACATCAGGTGGACAACAGCACCAGGAGAATGTGCCAGACATTGGCAAGGAGAGGCTGGCTATAATACCCATAATCCCACCTCCAACAATATATCACCTCCAGGAGGCTCCAATTCCCAAACTGTCACCAGCTAAAGTCCTAGCCTTCAGGACACATAAGTTTATGGGGAACATCTGAATCAAACCACCACATACATTATGAAAGAATTTGTATTCCCTTCTCTTTTCCTGGGATGGTATTTAATTACAGGCGAAGAAAACAAGCTCATAAACAATCATGGACATACTGGAAGAAGTGTTAGCTTGTTCTAGATCATAATGTGTCTATTCTAAGCATCCCTTGCAATATACATGTTTCATTCTTGCTCTCAGCTGAAATCATTTCCAAGTCCGATTTTTTTTTGCTAATAAACTCACACTATTTCTATCTATGTGAGTTGATCCATTTTCTGCAATAAAACTCTTTTAATTCATCATTAAACCTTTAGGACCTGTCACTTTACTTACTCTCTCTCTCTCTCTCTCTCTCTCTCTCTCTCTTCTTTCTTCCTTTACCCTCCATGCATACTCACTTTGTTCCATTCGTATGGTGGGTAAAGATAGGTTTCTTTCTCTTGCCATGCAGGAGACATGGAAAGTTACATAAATATCTTGTACTGTTTGGCATCATCAAGCTCACATCCTTGCCCCACTTATCTACTGTTATAATATACTAGAGGCATAGAAGGTGCTAGAATCTTCAAGATCTCTCAGTCATATGAAGAAACCATCACAGATTTCACCTTTAATCTTTTCAGATATTTTATTACCTTTTATCCTCTTCCAAATTTGAATGCTTGTCTCAAGTGTAGAAACTCATCTACCACAGCATCTAATATGTGTTCCTCTTTTCTTGCATCTTCTTTCCTGTCTAAGTGGTTTCTACTTAAATTTCTGCTGTAGTTTCCCTGCCACCGAGTAGTACCAGCCTAAGTCTACTTTGAAGAGAGAAAACATCAAAAGAAGATGAATACAACAACATGAATATGAATAATTATTTTATAACATTATTTTCTCATAACTAGCTCTACACTTAATATGTCATACACAATCTATAATAGGATTAACACATAGTATAAGCTGTGAATTGAAATGTATTTGTTATTTGAATATATATGTTACATGTAAAGTCATGGAGGCTAATTTTCTCCATCCACTTTTTTTCATCCACTTAAAAAAATACTTTGATACAGAGAGAGAGAGAGAGAGAGAGAGAGAGAAAGCGCACAGAAGAGAGAGAGTGTGACAAAGTTGTCTGCTGTAATAAATGAATTTCAGATGAATCAGATGCTTGGGCCACTTTGTGCTTTTGGCTTTATATGAGTACTGGGGCATTTTGAATTTGGGCTGGAAAGGTTTTCAAGCAAATGCTTTTAACCACTGAGACATTTCTCCAGCCCATCTGCATCCAGTTTCAGGATTATAAATGAAAGAAACTGTCAAATATATACCAGAGAAGTACACAACATGTGGGGAGACAGTGATATAAATTTAGAATACTTGCTGAAATAGCTCAATTGGGAGAGCCTTAGACTGAAAATAAATTTTAGGAAAAATTCTCCCTTCAAAGACTTTATATAATAACAGAAAGAGACATATTTCTGCACAAATGACTCTAGTGAAAAGCAGACTGCATGCTGTATAAGACAAGAGATATAATTTATTTGATTTTATTATATTCTAAATCTAATGCTTTTATACTCTAAACTTATAGCATATGATAACAAGTAATGTTATAATTATTTAAATATATTTAAAAATCTCAGAAAGTAAAACTACTGGTCCTAGAAGTTGTATTGTGTATTTTCTTAGCTAAATAAGATTAATTACAATAGGGTGGGATTTTAAAAACAGCCTATTAGTGAAGACATATTTTAACTAATTTTCAGACATGTTTTGAGAATGTCTTATGACATCAATGGCTAAAGGTTTTCAAATAAAATGTAACATGATTATGGATATATTTTGATGAAAGTTCCGATAAAAGCATGAATATTGTCAAGCAAAAAATGCCTCTCTTCAAGGACAATACAGAACAACCACACATTCAATACATCTTTGAATCATTAACTAAGAAACGTGCATTTTAATTCCCGATACACTAAACTGCAAAGTAGAGCCCAATTATGTACCAATGTTCAAGGCAGACAACTGGGCATGGTAGTACATGTCTTTAATCCCAGCACTAGGGAGGAAGAGGTAGGAGGATTGCTGTGAGTTTGAGGCCAGCCTGAGACTATATAGTGAACTGCATGCCAGCCTGGGCTAGAGCAAGACCCTACCTCAAAAACCCAAAAAAACAAAAATGTAAATCTGAATAACACATACATACAATTAATATATACACTTTTATGTTGTTTTGCATATATTAACAATTTCAAAGATAACATTGAGGATTACATCATATGTATTGACTTAGGACACTGAAGCAAGAAGTTAGCCATGACCTTGAAGTCATTCTGGGTGGCATAATGAGTCCAAGGCTAGTTGGGATTATATAATGAACATTCAGTCTCAAAGAATCGTATATACTAATATATTTAATTTTTAATCATTGAAGCAATAAAAGCTGTAATTATCAAGCAAATTGATCTAAGTAAAGGGCTCTCTCTTTTGAAGCAACAATAACATAACTTACGCCATTTGATAGGACATATATAGATTTAATTTTGTCCCTCAACCCTATGGTACTAATGTGATAGTAGCTAAGAAACTGGATCCAAAGTTATCAACATTTTGAAATGGATTCCAACTAATCAGAATCAAAGTGAGTTTTAGGAGGGATTCAATCAAATTCACTTTTAATGTAAACAAAGGATTAAATTATTTATTTTTTATGTCTCCACAATTTGTGTGAAAGGTTAAGTTAGGGGATAATGAAAGCAAAATTATATATTTCATTCACAGATAATTATACTTTTCATTGCTATTGATGGAGATCATAGCCCATAAGACAATGTATATCAATAAAAATTAAAAATAGCTACCTTAATCAAATTCATTACAAGAAATACTTCAAATTATTTCAAAATATTAATTTACTTTATTTTATATTTTCCTTTATTCTAACATGTTCATATGCACTTAAAATTTCTAAGAGAATTTAGAATGTAATATATCAACATTATATGACAACAGAGTCCTAGATGATCTAAATATTTCACCAGATGATAATGCTATATAATGTACATTGAATGTTCCACTGCATGCCATATAGCAAAGTTATATCTAATAAGGTTGTTTTTATGGTCAGATTCAAATATTTATGATACATGAAAGAAAGTCATGATTTTATTCTATTTGCTTACCTGGCTCCCTAATTTATTCATATAATATTAATAGTGAAGCCAGGGGCTGGAGAGATGGCTTAGCGGTTAAACGCTTGCCTATGAAGCCTAAGGACCCCAGTTCGAGGCTCGATTCTCCAGGACCCACGTAAGCCAGATGCACAAGGGGGTGCATGCATCTGGAGTTCGTTTGCAGTGGCTGGAGGCCCTGGCACACCCATTCTCTCTCTCTCTCTCTCTCTTTCTCTCCCTGCCTATTTCTGTATCTCTCTCTCAAATAAATTAATAAAAAATAAAATAAAAAAAATAGTGAAGCCAATTGGACAGTGGCTATTTGATGCACTGAGGTTTAGTATAAATTGTCCAACAGTCAAAGACAAGTGTAGGGCTGGAAAGATGGCTTAGGGGTCAAGGCGCTTGCCTCCTAAGCCTAAGAATGAACACTGCTTCGATTCTCCAGGTCCCACATTTAGCCAGACGCAATGATGCAAGGGTGCAATGCTGCACTTGCCCACAAGAGGGCGTATATGTCTGGCGTTCATTCACAGTAGCTGAAAGGCTGCTGGCTGGCGTGCCCATTCTCTATCTGTCTCTCTCTCTCTGATTCTCCAAAAAAAAAAAAAAAAAAAGATTTATGTGTAAATACTTTTCTCCACCAGTATACTCAGGTTGATTGGTTCAAAAATAAAAACAAACAAACAAAAAAAACACTGTATACTAATATACCTGAATATTCAAGTCCCTTATACAAAATAAGGTGGTATTTTCATGGTATTTATGTAAATCTTTCTTGGCTTTGTTTTTGTTTTTACTTTTTGAGGTAGGGTCTCACTCTAGCCCAGGCTGACCTGGAATTCTTTATGTAATATCAGGCTAGCCTAGAACTCACAGTGATCCTCCTACCTCTGCTTCCCAAGTGCTGAGATTAAAGGCACACACCACCACATCTAACAGTACTTATATAAATCTCACCATATGCTTTAATTCATCTCTAATTACATAAATACCTAACACAATGTATAAGTTGCATGAAAAAAAGTAAAACTTATGACTTCTTTATATATATGTATTATATTATTACATTTAAATATTTTATAAATTTTCTATTTACTTATTAGATGTAGAACTTATGAATATGGAAGGCTGCCAGTCCTTTCTAGTTTGTGGTGAGGCATAGTGAACAGTAGAAGGGGCAGAGAGATATAAGGAAAGGGCCAGCAGCAGACAATAGATACATTTTTTCTTTTTTACATAATAGCTAAGTAAATATGAAATTTTATTCCAAAATAGATAATAACATTTTCATACTTTTTAGGGATACTTTCTTAAAGGAGTTAGCATGCTGACAACTGTAGATTGAATCATCAGAGAAACTGCAGAAAATGCCTGCCTCTCCATTACACTAGACATGGGATGTTGGAGATGTTTTATCATTATACTCACATAGCAATCAGTCATCTGTTAAGTGCTTCCCCGAGCCAATTGGTGAGGCACATTCTTTTGTTTACGCTTCTTGGCAAAGTTGACCTTGGCAGTACTATTCAACACATGATCTATTATCAGAATATCTTTGCCAGTTTTGAGAATAGCATGAGAAATTGCTACATGCATATGAGGTGGTGAATAGATTGCACTGAATCATCTGATAATAGATCAATGGGGGTTGAGAACAAGATCGTGAAGTGAGCATACATCCCTAACATACCACTCAGGTGAATTCTCTTGAAATGTGAGGGGAAAATCTTTGATGGGGAAAGTATATTTATGCAGTGGAAAATAAGAAACCTACTGCCAATGTTCTAGACATGTTAAAATATTTCTTAAAAAGTAATAAGTTAGGACTGGAGAGATGGCTTAGTGGCTAAGGCGCCTGCCTGCTAAGCCTAAGAATGCTGGTTCCAATGTCCAGCGGTTCCAATCTCCAGGTCCCACATTTAGCCAGATGCAAAGTGACACAAGGACGCAATGCCGCACTTGACCACAAGGGGGCACATGCATCTGGATTTCGTTCACAGCAGCTGAGAGACTGCTGGCGCGCCCATCTCTGTCTCCCTCTCCCTCTCTGTCTATCTCTCTCTCCAAAAATAAATAAAAAATAATTTAAAAATTTTTTAAAGTAATAAGTTAATAGAATGACATTATCAAAGGCAACTGGATCACAAATTATGAAAGGAGGTTGTCAAACTGTGAAGGAATAGAAGAGGACCTTAGCTGTACATCAGGGTAACTGGTTAGGAAATTTTTATAGCGATAGTTAGCTTTATAAACACAACCTCACCATGACACTTTTTTGCAAGCAAAAAAAAAATATCACAGAAGGGAGATGTTTTGAATTTATACAGATGAAGTCACAAATATTTGATAAAAATAATAAATAATAACTTTGTAAAACTTACACAAGCCAGTAACATTTTGTCATGATAATGGTAATCTAAAATCTGAGATTAGAACTGCATAGTTATATCAAAGAAGCACAGTTCTTAATTTACATTTTTTAGCAATTGAATTTTGATGTACTGCATTGACAGTATATATAATCACATAAATAGGGTAATATGTATTACAAAAATGTATACACACATATTTGTAGTCCAAAAATAGAGAAATAAAAAGGCATTTTTCTATAAATGCAACAAGACAACAAAGATACTAAGGCAGTTTTAAAGCAGTATTTCAATAGGAATTCATATCCTTTTACAAAATAAGGCATATTTGGATGCCATAAAAGTGAAACTGGTGCTAATAACATATTTTGGAGGCAATCAAATTCCAAGGTGCAAAGAAAGTCATGAGAAAGAATTCTGGCTCCAAAAGTGAGGCTTATGCTAGAAACACTGGTACTGATACAAGAAAGAGCAAGATCATTGCGGGGGATACCTAATAAATGCAAACACTGATACTGGACTCTTACAGATACTACAGTCATTTATATGTACCTAAAAGCAAATACAGTTAATACCTTCAATAAGCAAAGGGATCATTCCCTTCATTTTGTGTACAACATGAACACAGAGGAGTGAGGAAGTAGTGAATAATACAGTACTGAACAGAAATTATTTCGGTATTTAAAAAAATTAAGTGGTTATTTTCAAATATTAAAATTAGTAACATTGAAATAAAGGTATTAATATGATTTTTTTTTGCCAGAATAACACAAGTGAAGGATGATCGGTTAGCTAAAAGTGAGATGCTTGCAGTATATTTAAATAAAAGCACTGAAAATGAAACCCATCCAAACCTTTTGATCATGTTAACATCCACAAATTCTAATATTTCTCTACTAAAATTTCAGAATGAAAGCATAGAAAAATGATGGATTTAAAATATTGGAAAAGGCAATTATATTACATGCTTTTCTCACTGCCGTGGCAAGTACCTAACAGAAGTAACTTAAGGAAGGAGGGCTTTATTTCAGTTTCTAGTTTTAGGCTACAGTCCATCACGGTGGGGAAAGGCTTGGTGGCCAAAGATTGAAGCAGCCACACACATTGCATCTGCATTCAGGAATCAAAATGATAAATGCTACTGTTCCAGTAGTTCTCTCCTGTTTATTCAGTCTGAGTTCCCAGGCCATGGAATAGTGCCATCCACAGTTAGATGGGTCCTTCCACCTCAATTAACCTAATTTCAAAAATCCTTCCTAGGCAGGCTCAGAGATTTATTTCTATGGTGATTCAAAATCTTATCAATTGAAATTGACCCTCACAGACATGAACTACGTTTTCTAAGAATTCAAAGTAGACATGACTCCTGACGTAGGAAAACTTCATTGTGTTTAAAGTAAGACAAACTTAAAATGTCAAATTCATGTTCAATCTTTCAGCTCCAACTCAGAATCAAGGACAAGGAAAAATTTCTAGAACAGTAGTAGACAATCTCAGATTTGACAATAATTAAAATTTCTCAATACATGTATCAGTATTTTCCAAGTATGAAATAAGACTTTTAATATACAAATCAACTGTTTCTGGTATATTTGCAGTTTGTTTTTTTTTTTCAAAAAAGAAAGTAATGTTGACATATATTAACCACATTCAGATTTCCTTTAATTCATTACCTTAAAGTTATCATAACAATAAAAGGAAGATTTCCTATTTGGGATCTTATGCCATAAATTTGAATACTATTCCTTTAAGACAGTATCAGAAGTTCATTTTCATCAGTTGAGATCATTTTTGAAATATGTTCTGAAATGTTGCAGTCTTGCTACTCAGATAAATTAAATTATATGATATATTGAGGGAAGAAACATCTTGTAAGCTAACAGGAAACACAATATGATGTTGCCATTAACTCCATCATATTTTTTCTCTTCGCTATAAAATGTATTTTCTACTAAAATGATATATATGAATATGCATATATTTATAAAAATATTTCTAGAGTGGTTTGTATCTACATGTATCTATAACTATAGGTTTATTGTCTTTTTAATATATTTAAATATAGAAAATAATCTGCACATAACTACTTTATAAAATAACCCAAAATTGATGTCAAATATTTTAGCTCTCTATGGTTTTAAGCAATTAATGCTGATGTTAAATTTTTAAGTACTGGATTTTAGAGCAGACTAAATGGAATATCAAGCAAAAGTCCATTGGTAGGAGCCGGGCGTGGTGGCGCACACCTCTAATCCCAGCACTCAGGAGGCAGAGGTAGGAGGATCGCCAAGAGTTTGAGGCCACCCTGAGACTACATAGTGAATTCCAGGTCAGCCTGAGCCAGAGTGAGACCCTACCTCGAAAAAAAAAAAACAAAAACAAAAAGTCCATTGGTCAGTTTTCTTATAAAGGTATGGAGAACATGTACTATATACATTTCTCTTGCCTAAAATTGTCTTTTAAAGTTTGTGTAACAACTTTCAGAGAGAGCTAGCATAAGTTTAAATTATATTTTCTTTTTAAGTTTCATTTCTTTTTTATTTACTCAGCATAAAGTAGAAAAATTTGAGTACATGTATGAATCAAGTGTATAAAATCTCTTATCTCTGAAATGCTTAAAAGCTGGCACATATCATTGAAGAAATATGGATAACAATTGAACAATTATACATTAATTCCTACATAACAAAACATCCAGCATTTTTTTTCACTGAGAATTGTACTGCTTTAATCCATGAATGTTTGTACCTAAGGTAAGAAAAAAAGAATGACCTAATGAAATTTCTCACAGGAAAAACATACCAGTTATATATAACATATCTTCAACTTTTAAGTAAAGGAATAATTTTAATAATTTTATGATTTTGATAGCTCATTGAAAGCATATACACTTATCAGTGAATATGTTAGTAAGATATTTAGTGCCATTTTAAAAGATGGATTCAGAATTAGTGGATGGATATGTGCAAAAGTATAAAATGGTGTTTACAAATATAAAGGAAAAAAATAATTTAAGAGAAAACAGAGAAAGTTGAGGTGCATATTTCTCACTTTCCCAGATCTGGTAATAAGAAAATGTTCTAGTTTTAAGGAGAAAAGAATAGAAATCCTACAATTTTCAAAGAACAAATACCCCAGTGGGATAAATTAAGGTGCAGACCAAAACCACAGCTCCAAAGTGGCAACAATTTGTAGGCAACTTCAATAAATTGGATCTGAATGCATCATCAGAAAGAGCCCTTGGAAGCTTTTTCACAGCAACTGCCTGTGTTGGAGAACACATCTGTGGTCTCGGCTTTCCCCTCAGCCTGCTGGCACTGTTGTCAGTGGGGCTCCAAGGCGAAGAAGTAGCTCCTTGCCAGTTTTTGTGTTTTCATCCAGCTGTTCAGACAGTAAAAGGACTTAAGTTGTAAAGGCTGAGGTTTATGCAGCCATGCAGTTTGCCTCCCAGACACGAATAAACATTTTTACTAGACTTTTCACAAATTTATTCAAAATGGTAATAATTACTGCTGAGAGATAGGGGAGAAAGAAAATGTTCTTTCTTAACTAAGAAAATGATCAATAAACAAAATACCCAAGAGGAAATTCTTAGCACATGTCCCCTGCTCCTGCTTTATCTTGTTTCTCCAATTCCCTTAATTTTCAAATTCAGAAGTTGACTGCATATAAACATATTAGGTAAATGTGCCAGATATTTTAAAAAGGAAACACACAGGTTTGAATAGTTGTTATAAATTAATTGACTCCCATTCTTTAAAATCAGCAGGCAATAGGAAGCTATTAGAATTTGTAAGGTTATTTAATTAAGGTCTTGTTACCAAACTATTTGTTTGTTGTATCCTAATGATAATAGGAGAATATGAAATTGCAGCAATATTCACAAAAGGAACCAATAAAATTTAAAAGCTATTTTTCAATTGTCTATTCTGTAGGTGTAGCAGACAGCTTCAGGTTCACTGAGATGAACTTCCAGACAAGGCACAGTTATGGAGGAAGGGATATTTATTGTAGCTTACAGGTTCAGGGGAAGTTCCATAATGGCAGAAGAAGCTGGCCTGCTTTCACAGGCCCAAACACAGAGAGCAAAGCCACAGCCAAAAGCCACAGCATACCTCAGGAACTCCAGCTAGGCACACTTTGCATATATTTAGATTGAAATCCTAAACCCACCACCACACCATATCCACCCAGTGATACTGCCTCCAGCCAAGTGGCTGCAGATGCGAACTATAAACTAATAAAACACTGAATATATTGGGGGCCATATATTCAAACTACCACAGTATGACTTTGTGTTTTAATTTGAGAAACAACAAAGAGAACATTTATTCTATATTCCTAAAAAGAAATATAAATTTTACTAGAGCATAGATATGGCCCACTCGTTTTGGAGACCTGCTTAGTCATTTAAAGTTTAAATAACACATAAACTTGCAAAAAGTAAATCAAAAAATGATAATGTTATAAACATAAAAATGTCTTTTGGATATATGGGGTATGTTGTTCATAGTTACAAATATGGTATTATAGAAATTCTCCAATGACAGTATGAGTGAAAGTAGAGGAATTTCTTATCTGGGGGCCAAAAAGCTTGAGGTAGACTTCCAAAGAAGCTTTGGCCCTGAGCTGAGATTTTATTTCCATTTTACAGTTTTCATAGCCAAGGGGAGGGGTAAGTGAACAAACAAGATGTGGAAATTTGCATATCAATCATTTGTATATTCAGGTCACCCTAACAATGAACTCCATTTAACTTTGTTTTAGCCTAAACTGTCTTTCCATCTTATCATCCCTTTGCGCCCTTGCTGGAAGGTTCTTTCATTGGGAGTTTTCCATCTGCTGCCAAAGATAACTTTTAGCTCCCCAGCAATTAACTCTTACAGTAACTCAGTGAATCAGAATATCTTTTAGCTTCTTTTCTACCACATTCCCCCTCTTTTCATCATACCACCTTATGATTTTGTATGTAATGGCTGGTATATTTGGCATAACATCTATTCTTCACTGCTCCCTCCCCTTTCCTGCCACCCCACTTGGACCCACCACCAATTCACCCCCATGCACTTCACCTGACCTGTAGCAGTCCCATATCCCTGTTCTGCCTTGTCACAGGACCCTGCAGTACCAGCCACTCCTTGCAACATAGTTCCAACAGACCTGCTGTCCCATCCCCTCACCCCTCAGCATCACAGGACCAGCATGCATTAACATACTCCCCCTCCACAGCCCAGCTGTAACACCAGTCTGCTTTGTCCATTGCCCCCAACCCCTGCCCTTCAGGCCACCTAATCACACACTCCCATACCCCGAACAACCGAAGAACAAGCCCTTTCATCAGACCCTCAGACCCTCACCAGACCCTCATGGGATCCTACCCTCTGAGAAGGCAAGCCCCACTTCCATCAGAAGCCTAATTGAAGCAAACATAAAAGGGAATAATCACTAAAGACACTTCAAGGTAAATTACAGCTTCCTCCTAAATATAACAAGATTCCTTCACTGTGATGGGCAGACTACAGTGCCAAAGGAATAACATGAAAAATCAAATCAAGTAAATCCAACAAAATTTCCCAGTCCCACAATGGATGTCTCTAATCAAAACATATAATAGATAAAAGGATCAGAACCCCAAAATGAAGAGACAAGCTATGCAACACTGGCCAAGGAAAGAGAAGAACTTTCAGAAAATCAACAAAGAGCCAGTAATAGTATGAATGCTGATCTCACTAGACTAGACCTAATAGAAAAGAACCAGGAAGGGCTCCAATGCAAGGATGAAGTCCATGAAGCATTAACAAAATCAGAAAATGATATGAAAAGGGAACTCGACAGAGGGATGTAAACTGTACATAAAAAAATAGTAGAAAATACAAACCAAATTGAACAAGCCCAAAACTCTATGGAAGATCTCAAAAATATAGTCAGCTATGTGGAGGATAGAAACTCAGAACTCAAGACAAAACAGAAGAAAAAGCTCAAGAATCCAAAAGTTTAAATAAGTTCAAAAATTTTGGGGAAAAGAACATGAGGGAAATATGGGATACCCTTAAACATCCCAACATTAGTATCATGGGGATACTGGAAGGGGAAGAAATTCATACTAAAGGCATGGAGAACTTATTCAACTAAATTATTAAAGAAAACTTTCCCAATCTCTCAAAAGAAAGTCACATCAAGTTATAAGAAGCTAACAGAACTCCAAACAGACTGGAAAAAGGAGAAATTCTCCAATACATATTATCATTAAGACCCTAAATATTGATAACAATGATAAAGTCCTAAAAGCAGCTAGGGAGAATCAACACATTACATATAAAGGTAACCCCATCAGACTTACTTCAGACTTCTCAACAGAAACACTGAAAACCAGAAGGGCCTGGAATGGGACACTGCAAAGTCTAAGAACTTATGACTTCCAACCCAAACTACTCTAACCAGCAAAATTATCCCTCATAATAGATGGTGAAAGAAAAATGTTCCATGATAAAACTCAGCTGTACAACTATATGAACACAGAGCAAAACACACAGAAAGTACTTCAAGGAATTCACCACACAGAAGAATCAAATAACCAACCTCAAGAGCCTATCAGAAGCAGATCATAATAACCAAACTCAGAGAAAACACAAAAAATTTTAAAGTCCAAATAAAAGCCAAACCACACAACCACCACAATGTGGAAGGGATTAAATGAAACCTCACAGTTACTACACTAAATATTAATTGCCTTAATTCACCCATCAAGAGACATAAGGTAACAGGATGGATCAGAAAATTAGACCCATCAATCTATTGTCTTCAAGAAACCTACCTCACCAATAAAGAAAGACACCTTCTCAGGTTGAAAGGGTGGAAAACGATATTTCAAGCAAATGGAAATAAGAAACAAGCAGGTGTTGCTATACTAATATTGGATAAAATAGACTTAAAACCAAAAGTAATCAAAAAAGATAAAGAAGGCCACTTTTTACATATCAAGGGAATGATCCAACAAGAAGGTATCAAAATCATCAATCTTTACACACCAAACATAGGTACACCACAATTCATAAAATAAAACCCACTTGACAACAAACAGAAATAACCACCAACACCATCATAGTCAGGGACTTCAATACTCCACTATCAGCAATAGATAGATCATCCAAAAAGATAACTTTTTCTTCCTTCTTTTTCCTTTGTGCTGACCTGTAACTCCCAGTAGGAGCATGTGGTTAAATTCCACCATAAGCTATTGATCAGACAATCCTACAAGTTTTTCCAAAAGAAGATAGATTTCTGTCAGAGTACTTTATTACCCAACAAAGGTTAATGGTAAGACCCTACTGCCATAGGCACCATATGCTATTGGTATGTAACATGGAGTGACCTGGCTGGAATCTGGAAGAGAGTCAGTCCCCAGACAGTTAGCTTGTCTAGTGCCAAAAGGTACTACATGAGTGAGTGGGGGACCAAGCCACTCGTGGTCTAAGATACTCAGCAGCAAAACACCTGACATGATGCTCACACAAGTGCAATAGTGGCACACAGCCATGGTGGGTAACCAACTGCTCTTGAATTTGCTAACAGATCCACTCAGTGGAATGGAACTCATAGCTGGAACTTGGAGACAAGTCAAAACCATATGCAAAAACTGAGCCCACTCTTCAATATCAAGCTCCCACCAATTGTGGACTACAAGAGGGCCTATGCCTATAAAATTCTCTCTAAAATAATAATGGTTATCCCATTTATCCAGTGTTGACTTCTCTCTCCACTGGAGAATTGGCTTCTCTTTTTCAGATGGACTGTGAAACTGAGAAGAGGATCACCCTATTGCACCTCACCAGGGCCCCAGCTGAAACCATATAGCAATGGGGTAAATGAGCAAGAATGCAGCTTTCATGGTAAACCTGACATAAACACAAGGCTGAAGCAGATTGACACAGAGAACACTCAACTCCTACTAAACCAGATATTCAGAGACACAGAGGCTCCCAAGACCTCAACACTGAAGTAGAATGAAAACGAACCCAACATGGCTCAGGGAAATTTGTGGAAGAGGGAGTAGAAAGATTGTTATAGCCACAAGTTGGGTCATTATGCACAGAGATATTGCCTCTTCCACATAACTGATGGCTACCCCCACCATGCATAACCCACATTCCCCAATGAGGAGGGTCACTTTAGAGGGGGAGGACAGGGAGGAGGCTATCGAAAGTACCACCATGAATGTATTCACATTATGAGCATAACTGATAAAATAAATTTAAAAATTAAAAAATAAGACATATTAAGGAGAGACTGTACTAATAGAAGACAATAACTATCAGGTAAACATAATAAGTGAGGACGATTTTGGATCTTTGATTTGAAGGCAAACAGTGGCTTGACTAATCAAGACCAGGCAGAGGCAGAAGGCATGAGTTAATCATTTAGTACTGTAAGCCAGCATCAGGCAGGGCAGTCTGCATGTCTGAATCTTCTTTTATAGTTATAGTCTCTTAACTTGGTGGTTAAGACCATGTAGGCAGCAAAAAAGATCTATGTGGCTCTGTAGGAGAGACTCTGTAAGAGACACTGTATGAGGGACCTGTGAGGAGTTGTATGACTCTCAGCATTGTCATCTACTAGGATAAGTCAGGGTCATGCTGACCAAGTGGCCCTCCCTCTTTTGGAAAGCCTGGAGGACTGACTTTCCTCCAGTGTGACTCTCCTGTTGCAGATACATTGATATGGTTTCCATCTCTGGGACTCAGTATCCTCTCTGATCAAAAAGACAGGTAACTTACCAGAGGCTAGAAGTTTGCAAATGTCTCATCGTTCACTGTGGCCTTCTGACCTGGGAGCAGGAACCAAAATATTGATTATCCTTTTAACTCTGATGTTTCCAATTGACCTTGGCTTCTACATATGGCTATTAATCACTCAGAGTGACTGTACGTATCTGATTAGCAAAACAGATTTAGTCAAAAAGGTGCAGAACATATCTGGTTAGCAAAGCAGATCTGGTCAGAGAATGACACACTATTTTAAATCATTCTAATTAACATTTAAATTTAGTTGTCAAGTGACAGTGTGAGCTATATCTGGAACATAGAAAACATACACATTTTATCTTTTAAGTATCTGTCAGTAATAAGTATAGGCAGAACATGTTAGCAGTCCTGGAAACAATATTTTATCCACAACTTGAATTAAACTTGATTTGATCTAGAAATTGTATGTCAGGAAAAGACAAGACAGTATAAAAACTTGGCATCTATGTTTGAAAACAACTTTGGCTAGTCTGTATACCTATGTAGGTACCAATTATCCCACAAACTGGAAGCAGAGCAGCAGCATTTAAGGTCATTTTCTACAGCAGGGGACATGTCTTAAGTATCAACATATCTATAAGCAATGAACTTAAGATACAAGAAATGAGACAATTACTTAAGTAAAACCTTGACTGAGACTGATTATACATAGCTTAAGAATAAAGCCAAATCTGGTCATTGTTGAGTTAAATTAGTTTGATTTTAACATACATTAGAGACATTATGATAGACATAACGTTATTTCTTCATTGACTACCTTTAATCATTGGACTATTTTAAAGTTTAATGTAAAGCAATATTTACAACTGGTAGAATATATGAAGCATAGAAAAACTATATTTACATTTTTTATATATTGCAGGCTTTTCCCTAAGAACAAAGTCACAATGACTAAATCACCTTTTATAAGACTTAGGCAATAATCTCAGTTGATAGTCATCCAGTAAAACAGTATGAACAAGACAGGAACTATCTTAAGGTTACAGTGTTTTGTTTTTTTCTTTTAAACAAATAATAACCTCATTCAATAGTAAAAGGTTGAAAAATAGAGGAATATAGCAAATTTGGTGGAAAACTTTAAAGCCAGTCTTTTACTGCCTTATAACTGTTATGATCAAATTACCATCAGCAAGTTAAAAATTTTAATTTACAACCTAAATATCTTAATATCTGGCAACTAGCTAGGGCCATCCTTTGTTAGTCTGACATAAGATCTAGGCTAATACTCCTCTTAATCTCAAGTAGTCTATAATCAAGAAGACTTAATCAATGTGGTGTTTAAGCCTTCTGTTTAAGTTTACTCATACCTGCATACTTTTACCTTACAATTTGTGTGACCATTCTTTAATAATCTTTGTGTGTGTGTGTGTGTGTGTTTGTTTTGGTTGATCACAGGTCCATTTTATTTTATTTATTATTATTTTTTTATTATTTATGGACATATTCATTATGTGAACAGCACATGTTGGTAACATCCTTTCCCTTATCCCAGCAAACCTCCAAAGGGACCCTCCTTGTTGGGGTTGCAGGTCATTCCCGTGGGGATTATGGGTCGTGCATTATGGGGGCAGCCGTCAGTTATGGGGGAGAGGCAATTTCTCTGTGATAATGTCCCAACTTGTGGCTCTAACCATCTTTATACCCCCTCTACCATGAAATTCCCTGAGCCATGTTGAGTGCATTTTAAGTCTACTTCAGTGATGATCACTTAGGAGCCTCTGGATCCCCACTTTGGTAGGTGTTCAATGTGCTCAGAATCTTCTTTACCCTTGTGCTGATATAAGGTTCACCAAGAAAGGAGCACTCTTGCTCATTTTCCCAATTCCTCTATGGTTTCAGCTATGGCCCCAGTGAAGTGTGATGGGTTGTTTCTCTCCTCAGGTCCCACTTCAATCTGAAAAAGAAAAGCAGATTCTCCCATGGAGAGTGAAGTCAGCACAGGTTAAATGGGATAACCATTATTAGTTTCGAGAGAATTTAGTGGGTGTAGACCTTCTTGTAGATCAAGATTAGTGGGAGCGTGATATTGGAAAATAAACTCATTACCTGGATATGATTTTGACTTGTTTCCCAGTTTCAGATATGGGTTTCTTTCCACTGAGTGGATCTGTTTGCAAATCTAAGAGCAGTTGGTTATGCACCATGGCTGTGTGCCACTTGTGTGAGCATCACATCAGGTTGTTTGCTTCTGATTAGCTTAGACCATGAGTTGTTCAGACAGATGTTGGCCACTTTCCCCAGTAGCTCATATAGCACCTTTCCATTAGATGGATGAACTGTCTGGGGCAATCTTCTTTATCTAACATCTAAAATACAACATTTAAAGTTTCTTCTTCAGTTTATCCTTTTATCTAGTTTATCTCATTATAGTTACCAGCAAAACTTTTATTGTCCTTATTATAAGACCTTTTAATATGACCATTTAAGTGTTTTGTTTCTTTGGCCCTCAAGAGGCTCTTTGAAATATTTGTTTTACAAAAAGAGTAGTCCAGGGGGCTGGAGAAATGGCTTAGCAGTTAAGCCGTTTGCCTGCGAAGCCAAAGGATCCCAGATCTCTTCTCCAGGACCCACATAAGCCAGATGCACAAGGGGCGCATGCATCTGGAGTTCGTTTGCCATGGCTAGAGGCCCTGATGTGTCCATTCTCTTTGTGTCTGCCCCTCTTCTTTCTCTCTTTCTGCTTGCAAATAAATAAATAAATAAATTTTTAAAAACTGTAGACCAGACCTAACTTACATTATTTACATTATTTAATCATAATATACATATAGATTTTATCAGTTGTTGATTTCTAGAACCTATTTTTATCAGTTTTCTGAAACACATATTTTAAAAATATGAAAATGGATTATAACATTATTGGAAGTTTTAGAAATTTTCTAACAAACTCAGTATTGAGTGCTTCTCAATCTAAACACAAACCTTGGGGCTGTTTTTGTTAGCAGTTCCACAGAAGCATAGAGAGATAAAGTAAACTTAAAACAGTTACACAAGTCTTATAAGAAGTTCCCATCTGTTTGCAGCAATTTGGGACTCACCCATCTTCATGTTGGAACCAGGACCCTGAGATTCCCTGTGCCTGTAGATCCCCCTGGCTCTGCAAGGCAAGGAAGCCAAGAAAGCACAGCCATCAGGGATTTCCATTGGGGTGGCATAAGCCCAGAGAGGTTTGTGCCTTGTCTCCCTGTCCAATGAGACTTCTGTGCCAGGTTCACCTTCCTATTCCAGGGCCATCTGGCCATCATGTACATCGAGCACTGCAGGGGAGGCACGAAGTGACACATTGCAATTGCAGGTGACTGCTCATGTGCAGTCCCCATTTTGTCCTTGCCTTGGAGAGCCTCCAGCTGCAGCATGTGAGAGCAAGACAGACCCCAGATTTCCCCAGGTTTCTAGCACTTAACTAGGAAGTTGGTCCCAGAATTTAACTATTCCTGATTGACCTTTTGCCCCCGGGGAACACAGCAGAACAGTATAACCCTTCTCTGCAAGCGTGGGGAGGCCTTCCCTCCTCTTCTGGTAGGTGTGTGGTTGGGTTTAAGGCTTGAATGACTGTGATCACATTCATCTAACTCAGAAGCATTTGTAAAACCTTGCAGTGAGACTTTTATCTTGGTTTATCTTTTCTATCATTTAATTTCTTCCTCATGGTCAGGCTCCAGAGTGGTGGAATTTCCCAGTAGCCCAGACAACATTATGTCCCTTTACCTTCTTTTTTCCGAGTCCTTGGGTTTTGCAAAAATTTTAAGTAAATTTTAAGTAAAAAATTTTAAGTAAAAATTTTAAGTAAAAAATTTTCAGTTCTGCCAGCCAGTATCTCATTACTGGAGAGTGTGCTAGGAGGCAGCTGTGTGGTGTGATCTCTGGCCTTGAAGCTTCTGTTCTGAATCTAGCTGAGTGTCTCCCCCCACCAGGGAGTGTTTTGGATTTCTCTATGTGCTACAGGGAAGCTCCATGATCTTGCCATTTCATAACTTTTAAGAGTGGGAAAATCGTGCATTTTTCCCTGTCTATAATCTTAATTACTTTCAATGTTTCCTCTTGGGACCATCCAACATTAAAAGCTGGCCTTCCTAATTTACAGAGGCTTTTAATTTTTCTGGTGTCATCTTAGTATTATAATCTCCTGCATATTCCCTTCTGAAGTATGGTTTGTTTTTGTCCACACAGTCTAGGACAATGGGCTTGGTGAAGGAATTCCCCCACAATGAATTTCCCACTGTGTTAGTGGTGCTGAACAGACATAAAGACAAAGCTGTTCTGCAGCCTTGGGGCTGTGAGCCACATGCATACTTGTACAAACTTTCATATCAAGTGCACTTTTCATATTGACTCCAGATGGCCGGGCCATCTCCCCCTCACACATTCATTCAGAGTGTAAACATTTTTTCTCATCTAATCCCATTCATAACCTTGATTGAGCTAGAGACTGAATACCGTCAGTCAACCTGACACCTGATGGAAAGGAGGTTGTCACCTCGCAGCAGTTTCGAGGCTCAGGGATTCCCCTTCTTGAGGGGCTCAATCCACACTGGTCCTTCCAGACCTGACCAGTCATGATCCTAATTTTCAGTATCCCTGGGGAATACTTACCTGGTCCGGATGTCTGACTCAGGCTCGTCTCCTTCCACTCAGGAACTCTAGCCAGGGCTTCACAGTCTCCTTGGGCCACCTGGAAGGGGACCCTGCAATCATGTCAGGGGCGCTCATTTCCCAGGACCAGGGACCTTTGGCAGGTTGGGAGACCAAGGAGCAACAGTCTTTCCTGACCAGCTGGGGTCATGGTGAGGGAAAATCTCATTGGGGTCTCCGAAGATGTTGCAGAAATTCACTGGAAAGATCACTACACCACCAATATGAGTGAGATTAGAGGAGTTTATTACCTGCGGCCACAATTCTTGAGATAGTCCTCCAAATAAACTTTGGCCGTGAACTGAGATTTTATTTCCATTTTATAGTTTTCATAGCCAAGGGGAGGGGTAAATGAACAAACAAGATGTGGCAATTTGCTTATCAATCATTTCTGTAGTCAGGTCACCCTAACAATGAACTCCATTTTACTTTGTTTTAGTCTAAACTGTCTTTCCTTCTTATCAACCCTTTGGGCCCTTTCTGGACAGTTCCTTCTTTGGGATTTTTCCATCTGCTGACAAAGATATAGTTTAGGTTCTCAGCAATTAACTCTTACATTAACTCAGTGGATCAGTTCAACTTTTAGCTTCTTTTGTAGCACAACTGCATTAAGACTTTGTTGTATAAGACTCCTCACAACTGAGATATTCCCTCCTGAAGTGAGAAGGGACTCAAGAGGTCAAGTGTGGAAGAGCTGAAACGTCAAAGGTCACATGAGCATTCACCAAAGTTTGAGGAGTGGTTACAAACTGTAGAGGGGCAGATATTGACCATTGATATATAGCAATTGAAACATTCCTTCCTGGTGATGGGGAGAAAGGAAGCAGGGAAACTCAGGAAATCAACAAGTACAGGAGAAAGTTTGTAAGATCCCTTCCTAAGGTAAAAAAATAAAGAGAGAGAGAGAGAGAGAGAGGGAAAATCCTGCTCACGAAAAGACATTCTTAACAGCTGAGCTTTCTGCAGGTTGTGCATTATGCTCCAAAGATTGAGCTACTGTCAGTCATCACCTATTTCAGTGATACAACTGCCACTGAGTCATCTATTGTTCCTCTAAGGACCATCCTGCCCTGGAAATAACAACAGTGGCTCACAAAAACTGGCTTTGGTGCAGTTGTACATTGGTCTTTAACTGTGCCTTATCTGGGGTGAACATGTTCTAGTTTCCCCAGAGAAAAAAAGTTTCCTGTGACAGACATATGCCATAGTCTTCTGAGAAATCAAATTGGGGCCTCTTATTATAATTCTGTTTACATTTTTTCCATACCGGTTCCATCATTTCACATTCCATTAACAGTTCCTCAGCCCTCTAATTCCTACACAATGTTTAAAATGCTTATTATTTCCTATCCTTTAAAACTACAAAGGCTAAATAATAACAAGAATTGTAAAGCATGATATTTTAATTCTGGTACTGATCATATGTCCTAAACATGACATCACTAATTTGAATATATGTCAACAGTCAGCCATGTCCATTGCAGCATTAGTCACTGTAGTCAAAAATGGAATCAGGGCTGGAGAGATGGCTTAACGGTTAAGGCACTTGCCTGCAAAACCAAAGGACCAAGTTTCAGTTCTCCAGTACTCACGTAAAGCCAGG
Source organism: Orientallactaga sibirica (assembly GCA_036365145.1). Classification (NCBI taxonomy): domain Eukaryota; kingdom Metazoa; phylum Chordata; class Mammalia; order Rodentia; family Dipodidae; genus Orientallactaga; species Orientallactaga sibirica. The sequence continues at coordinate 7,476,793 of JAEOAD010000840.1, forward strand.
TACACAAGGTGGTGAATGTATCTGGAGTTCCTTTTCAGTGGCTGGACACCCTGCACACCCATCCTCTCTATAGGTCTCCCTGTCACTCTCCCTCACTCACCTCTCAAATAAATAACTTAATTAATTGCATGTTAAAAATGAAATCAACTTGTGTCCATCAGATGAATAGATTAAAAATGTGATGTGTGTACATGAAATATTATTTAGCCTTAAAATATATCTTATATATTTTTGGAATATAAAAATGTTAAACATCAAACAGAACTTACAAAAATAACTACTGAAGGGTTGAGGATTGTTGTTGGAGTGAACAAATAAATAATAATAAATAAGTTACTTGGTTGTTTCTACCTGGTATCTAGAGTAATGTCCCTTTGCTAAAGACTTCTACTAAGACATCATTGTAGCCTAAATGAACTTTACTCATTCTACATATTAAGTCTGTACAATCAAAATTACATGGCAGGAAGGAATAAAACTCCCTGAGAGAATAAGACTGTGAAAAGACTAATTAACACTGGTTGTTGAGCTATTGATAGTTTCCTGCCTAACCATATAATCAATTTCTCTGGCCATCCCAGTCTTGTACGTATTTGTTTACATTTAAATGCTTCAAGTATCACTACTGGCTTTTGGGTATAAGAATATTTAAATATGTCCCTTTGCTGCAAGTCAGTGAACAGTACAAATAGCCTTCTTCCTACAATATTTTCTCATGACCCTCGGTAAACAAAAATAGCATAAATACCACAAATTCCTTCCATTAGAACTTCAGTTGCAAAGTGTCTTCAGTTATACCTGGATATTCTTGAAAGATTTTATATATGTGCTTATGACAATGTTATAAAAGAAAAAGTATCTGACTACTCCAGCTGACTTCAATTTTCATTACATGAGAAACCACATGAAGGTGACTTTCAGTTATGTCTGCTGAAAATGCTCTTATTTACAAATCTAGTATCTGTGCTGAGATGCATCTGTAGATGTACCTTAGTTGTCAACACTGACTTGTCACAGAAACGTTATTTCAGATATTTCCCTCCTGTCATTTGTGGCACTTTCTAGCATGGGTACAAAAGAAATGAAGCCAATATCCTGATGTCTCATAGAACTTCACGATCATTTTTCTCCATTCTGTCTGTCTGCATTTTGTACCTTCATATATTATAACAATAGTAAAAATAGCAGTGAAAAAATTAAGAATCATTTCATTTGATTTGCAGAAATGTGAGTCACACATTATAAAAAGATAAATTAAACTTTTTACATTATATTTTTATTGAAGTAAAATATACCACAAAATTAATAGTTTAAAGTATCAAGTTCTAAAACATTTTCTTCACTTCAAAAGAAGAGCCCACCACTCTTTCCTAAGAACTTTCACTCTGTTTTCTGTTTCTATAGATTTATGTACTCTAGATACTTCTTCTTTTTTTTTTTTTTTTTTTTTTTTTTGGTTTTGCGAGGTAGGGTCTCACTCTGGTCCAGGCTGACCTGGAATTAACTATGTAGTCTCAGGATGGCCTCGAACTCTCGGCGATCCTCCTACCTCTGCCTCCCAAGTGCTGGGATTAAAGGCGTGCGCCACCACGCCCGGCTTTAGATACTTCTTATAAATAAACATAAAATACATAACTATTTGTGTCTGGCTTTTTTATGTACTTCATTTATTTTTATTTATTTGTTATTTTTTTTATGCTGTGTGTGCTATAACATACAAGAAAGAAAAAAATTCAAAATCCATAAAAAGGTATTTAGTAAACATTGAATATCAATTTAACAGTGTATTTATATTTATGTAGACATGGAATATGAAAGACTAATTGAGATACAAAAGAAATTTTATAAGATCAAATAATCTATTACTTAATAAAATAACATGAAATTTTCTTTAAAAGAACAAACAAAGTGATAGGAACATAAAGCCAAAAATTAATGAATTTCCCTTGTTATAATTGTGATATTACTTCAAATAACATAAATCTCTGTAATGTCAGCAATTGGGTGGCAGGTGATCAGGAGTTCAAATTATTCTTTGCTACAAAGGGACGCCCTATCTCAAAAAAAAAAAAAAAACAGGGAAAAATGAGTCGTATGGCTTTGAAAGAGATAGACCTTAAGATCGAGATTTAAGTAGTATGTTTAACTTTGTGCTTATGGTAGTTTTACATTTTTATGTATTTTCCTCTTTTCAGATTTACCTTGAAAGAGAGTAAGTTTACTCCATTAGGAATTTTACTAGAGCTCCCCCATTTGCAAGTTCTTTGTTTTTACTTGTAAAGGTCAACTGAATTTCTTTTTACATTCCACTCACTATTCTACAACGTGAAAAATGGTACTTCTGTCATTTTTTTTTTTAAAAAAATTAGAAACTAATTTACTTAGGAGTAGATTTTATTTCTTTAAAAATATTAGGACCATTTGTTTATTTTACTCTATTAATAAATGAAGAATTATAGAGTGTATTTTAACATTAATTAATTAATGAATCTACTTAGGCTACTGTGACATCCTTTATCCTTGATATTCAGTGACTGAACTGTATGTTTCTTAATTTAGACTATTCACAAGATCCAGACTATGTCCTGATATGTGATGATGAGGATTTTTGATCCAAGACTCATTCTTTCCACCGTTTCAGTTAGATTAGCTTCAGCATTACATATCAGAAAAATTAAGCTGTGTCCAGCAAACTTAATTAAAAGGACAGCCTATTTAAAAGAATGTATAAAAGTTGAAAATAATGGATAAAATTAGTAGAGCATAAATTCCATGGATTTAAGTTATGAGACTTGGGATTTATTCTTAACTCCACTATTATTAGCTGTGCAAGCTGAAATACTTAAAATTCAAGCTTGTTATTTTATATAATTGAGTGGGCAATACAATTGGTCACATTTAATAAGGACACACTTTCCCTAGTGTAGTTAATATAATTCAAATTCTCAGTTCTCAAGCACACACTATAAGTAATTTTAACATTTTTTGAACACTTATTGTGTCCAGTTTGTTTTCAAAATATAATACCTTTATATATCCTTACAATTGATTTATTGAAGTTTTTGAAAATGGAAATAAAATAAAATAAAAAAAATTACAAGCTGAGTTGGCACATTTTTTCAACTCAGGTATTATCAATATAGAGTTAAGGAAGTGTACTAATTGCTATAGTAAAACACCATTCCAACATAATTAAATTATTTTACAAGTGATCTCAGGGGTTAACACTACAGAAATCTGTGTTGCAATGATTCTGTAGGTATAAGTGAACCATGTAGGCCAAGACAGTAAGTTCACTGTGGTATGCCCTCTAGATGCCTTGTTAGGGCAGAAGAGAACATGCAAAAAACAATCTGTGTAATCAACAAACAAGGACCCAAAGTCTCTTCTGCTCATGTTCCATAAGCCAATATTATACATTAGACTAATTTAAGTGCAAGAGTAGTTAAAAGTGCAAGTGGCCATTGCTGTAAGGCATTTCCAACAATGAAGCTAAAATCATTATAAGGAGCTCTCAATGTGTGAAATTATACTTTTGAAATCATGACAAAGGATTGTAATTTAAGAGGTATGTTGCCTGATATAACATCTTATCATAGAGAGTTTTCACATGGTATATTTTGAATTTATTATAATTGTGAGAGTGGCACTCTTATAAGAGCAGGATATCATTTACTCAAGATTATTTTTTTAGTTTTCTCCCAAGAATAGAAATATGTTGTGGATATCTTTCTCACTAGACTGATTTCATATAAACTTGAGGTTGTAGAGATTCGAAAATGAAATACTAAAAAGGTGTTACATGGATTGAAAAATAAAAGAAAGAAAATGAACTGACTCATAAAACTTTTATGTCCAAAATCATAGGGAATTGATAGAACAGAATATTTCATAGATGTTATAAATGAATCTATCAAGATCACAGGAAGTGAAATAAACGTACAAAGATGATTCTAAAGTTGAAAGCCATGAAAATAATTTAAATATCATTTATATTTACAATTAATGCAAGACAAAGAGATATTAGTAAGTGTAACCAAAAACGCAAGAGGACACTAAAACCTTGATTAGATTAAGAAAAAAATTAAAACATAACTAAATCTGTATGTTTTGGATATTGTTAAAAATCATGTTCTATAAATGGATCCAACAACTCAGTAATTTGTTTGAAAGTTCAAAGGACAAAGAAAAACCAAAATAGTTTTATAATAAGCCAAGACAGTGTCCCATATTACATATCAAGTCTATTTTTAAGTATCAACAGTTGGAACAGTATAATTTTTGCAAAAGGCTAGAAAGAAGAATGGGACCAGACGGTCCAGTTGTAGAAGCAAATTTGCATATTTATATTTGATATCACTTCAGATATGATGCCAACTAATTCAGAAAAGAAATTCTCCTACAAGCACTCCTATAAGAGCAAGATATTATATATATATATAAAAATATGGAACTCAACTATATGCTCTATTATGCACAAAATCAATATAAGATATGAAAATATAGAAGCATAAAATTGATATATAAAGTATAATCAAGTAAATGCCTTATGTTAATGAAAAGCTAAGGAAATATTTTCTAATGGTACCCCAAAATCCTTAGATATAAAAAAACTATCAAGTGGTATTCATCAACATTTCACCAAAAGATATTTAAGAAACATGGAATGCAAACCACAAAGAAATAACTATTAGTATTGCACTCATCTGTGTGTTGGATTCATGTAAAAAAATAAAGAATTCCTATAATTCTATATCAAAAGATAATAAACTGTACTAGAAATAGGCTGAAGTCTTGACTAGACAATTCAGAAAACAGTTATAGAATAAGAATCAATAAATGCGTTACAAAGTTGCTCATCATTAGTAATCTAGTAAATGCAGCCAAAACCTTAATGCAAACAAAGGAGAATTAGCAAAATGATGATGGACATAGCTCCAAAGTGGGAGTACCTGTATCCCCATACATAAAAATCAAAACAAATGCCTGATACTGAAAACCTATCGTGAGGGAAGCCATGAGCCGTAGGTATGTAACATCTGCTGGTGTCTGGCTAAATGTATGTACTATTCATGTATATACTGTGCTCACCAAACTGCCTGGTAAGCATTTCTCTTAATGTCCATACCCATGTATTAATGCTACTCTTTCTTTTGGCTAGAGAATATTCTCTTTTCAGATGGTGGTGACCTTGCAATGACTCAGAAGGCACCATAGTGCTAAAAAGTGACAAAGGAGCACTTAACACTGAAACCTCCTTATCAAACCTTCCAAGACTCAGGGCCCATTGTTGAAGAGGGGGCAGAAAGAATGTAAGAACCAAAGGCATTATTCTTGACACAAAAGGGCCTGGATATCCATGACCTCACAGTGCCTGACACTACCTCCACCAGACCTTGAAAATAAAAGGAAAAGATTATGACATTGAAATAAAAGAGAGACTGATTGAGGGGGAGGGAGTATGATGGAGAAGTGGAGTTGCAAACAGAAAGTTGGGGGGGGATTACCATGGCTTATTGTCTATATTTATGGAAGTTGTCAACAAAAATATATATAAAAAAACAAATGGTGACAAACAACTTTGTCTTAACTCTTGAAAGTGTTAGGTGTTTATAGCAAAAAATTAATATTGGATTAAGAAAACATAATTTTTGATGGTAGGTAATTTTGTGATACTTTCACTCTCCTAATTCTCATTCTCTCCCAAGATCAATAATTATCTTGAAGACTGTGTGCCCATTTGAAGACATTTGGTCACTGTTTTTGTACAAAGCAGATAAGATTTTACTAATAAATCATGGTAGACATTATTCTAATCTGTCTATAGATTACTGACAGATTAGCCCAAGGCATTTACCATCAAATTTGGTTCACAATATGCTTGAAAAGTAACATACTTAAAGGCATTGCAAATCCCAATTGCCTAGAACAAAAGATTAAATTGAGATGTAAAATACACACACACACACACACATATAGAGAGAGAGCCTTCAGAAGAAGTTAAAGAGAATTTCTTTCAGAAGTTAGGCATAATGAAATATCAGCTCACATAGGTTAAGACAGCTGTAATCACAAACAAAAAGATAAGTCTTGACAAGAATGTGAGAAAAGAAACCTCTATACCCTGTGAGTTGGAATATTAATTAGTACATTTTTAGGATACAGAGGTTGCTCAAAATTATAAAAATAAACCTACCAAATGATCCAGCTATCATTTACTAAATATATGACCACAATAATTTGAATTTGTACACTAATGAAACATCTAGATTCCCATATACACTACACACTGTAGCATTATTCACAATAACACAATAGACTATCAGCATGAATGTCCATTAGTGGATGAATGGATAAAGAACCTATAACATAACATACATACACATGAATCCTACTCGACTTTATAAAAAAGAAAATCCTATCATTTGTGACAAGGGTAAATGTGGAGGACATTATCTTAAATGAAATTAGACACAGAATGACAACAACTATATAATCTCATGCTAGATTAAAATGCAATGAACTCGTAGAAGTAGAGAGTATAACAATGATTAGTAGGGATAAGGGGGTTATAAGAGATTGGATAGATATTGGTCAAAGTATATAAAGTTTCAGTGAAAATAGAAATTAGTTCAAGAGATCCATGTTACAACCAGAGACTCTCATTAATAACATCATATTATATACTTGAAAATTACTAGGAAGAGATTGCATGTTCCCACTAGAAAATAGGGTATGTGAGTTAATGCATACATTAATCAGCCCAAGACATTCCATACTCTCTCTCTCTCTCTCTATATATATATATAGATAGATAGATAGATAGATAGATAGATAGATAGATAGATAGATATAGATTAAAGTGACATTTTATACTCCATAAATATGCAGAATTACACTTTTAGTTAATACTTAAAATCAAAATCATGGACTCATAGCCATGTTCATTATAAGTTGGATCAGTGTTGAAAGAGAGCATCAGCAGAGAGTCTGCAAATATTGGATGAGGTGATTTTGTTTCTTCTGTTGCTTTATGAATATCTTGCGTTCAATGACATATCTGTCAAAACTCTAGCTGGAGATACACTAAGGGACAAACACTTCAGTGATTATACATGATGGAATATATATAGGACTAAAACAGTCCGCTATTGCAGACCTCATTAAGAAAAACTAAAGAGGAATGGAGACATGGCTTAGCAGTTAAGGTGTTTGCCTGCAAAGCCAAAGGATCCTTGTTCAATTCTCCAGGACCCACATAAGCCAGATGCAAAAGGGGGTGCATGTATCTGGAGTTTGCAGTAGCTGGAGGCCCTGGCATGTCCATTCTCTCTCTGTCTCTGTCTCTGTCTCTCTCTCAATAAATAAATAAAATATATTTAGAAAACAAAGAAAAACTAAAGAGTAAAATCTGAGAAACAAAGCAGCTTCAGAATTACTCCATTGTCATATTTACATGGTCAATTTTCAACAAAAAATAAAATATACTGAAATAAAGTAATGCATGGTCAATAAATACAGACAAAAACTATTTATTTTGAATCACAGACATTGGACTTCTTAGACAAAGCCATTTAAATTGTCTCCACTATGTTCAAAAGGTGAATGGAGGGCTTAGAATGCAGCTTAGTGCAGAGTGCTTTGTAAAATGTGTAAGGCTTTTTATGTAATTTCTAGCACAGTGGACAAAGAAAGGTTAGTGGAAAATGTGGACAAAGATGTAAAAGAACATGAGAGAACAATGTGTGAACTGTGTGTTGTCATTAGTATGGAGAGAAAATTTTTATAAAGAACCAAGTACAGGGCTGGAGAAATCACTCAGGATAAAGTACTTACTGCACAAGTATTAGGGTGAAAATTTGGATCCCTAGCAACTAGTAAATGTCAGCCTGTAAGCCTAGCTTTCAGGAAGGTAGCAATGGGATACCTAGAACAACCGGGCTAGCCAGACTAGTTAAATTGGTGATTTCTGGGTTCAAATGAGAGACCCGAGCTCAGTAAGTAAGAGTGGAGAATGATCAATGGAGGAAGTTATCCTACATTGGCCTCTGGCCTCCACCTTCACATTCATGTACATCTGCAGACATGTACACCTATACATACACACAAAAAATAGAGAAAAAAAAAAGAACAAACAGGAATCCTAAAGCTGAATAATTTAAATAAAAATAAGCAGAAGCTCTGTTTATTTTCACTAGAACCTTTACATGCCAGCTCTGGATAGTGCATTCCCTTTCCATTTTAGTGTTTGCGTAGAGTCCTTCACAATATTTTGAGAAAATATTTCACTTAGAGTTTGAGACTGATAAGTGTACATTTCATGTTAATGGTAGGTGACATACATTATCATAGATTAATGAGATTGACATAATGTAGAAATACATTGTTCATATTTACATAACCTATATTTTGCTGTGTAATATGAGTGAAAATAGTTTATCAATAAATAAACCATCAGAAAAAGAAAAAAAAAAAAAAAACCACTAGAGGCATTCAACACCAGCTTAAATACAAGTAAAGCAAAATACATCAACTTGAGATAGGATAGTTGTAATTATAGTGTAAAAGAAAACAAAAATTGCAGCAAAGTATGTAGAGCTTCAGGAATGTATAGTTCACCATTAATCCAAGGAGTATGAACACCATGTCAATACAAAAGAGAGTAAGTGACTGTATGTTGGCTTACAGCTTTAACCACGGCATTTGGGAGGCTTAGGTAGGGAGGATTGCCATAAGTTCAAGGCCAGCCTGGGCTTTAGGGTGAGTTCCAAGACAGCCTGAGCTAGAGTAAGACACTGGCAAAAAAGAAAAAAAAAGTATGCAAAACAGAGAGAAAAAAAGAAATGGAAGATAGAAAAGGGCAGAAGAATATTTGAAGAAAAACATTTTTTTTAAAGTCTTGGCTGTTCACATTTTTGTTTTCAAGGTAGGGTCTCACTCTGGCCCAGGCTGACCTGGAATTAACTCTGTAGTCTCAGAGTGGCCTCAAACTCACAGTGATCCTCCTACCTCTGTCTCCCGAGTGCTGGGATTAAAGGTGTGTGCCACCACAACCAGCAGCTGTTCACATTTTTAAAATGTCTGACTTGTTAAAATATTTGTTTATAATCAAAACTCAAATTTTATTGAAAAGTAAAGTATTTTCCTTTTCTGTTTGTTTCAGTCTCAAAAATAAACCGGGCGTGGTGGCGCACACCTTTAATCCCAGCACTCAGGAGGCAGAGGTAGGAGGATCGCCATGAGTTCGAGGCCACCCTGAGACTACAGAGTGAATTCCAGGTAAGCCTGAGCTAGAGGGAGACCCTACCATGAAAAATCAAAACAAACAAACAAAAATAATATAAAATCCACATGGCAAAATAGGTCTGTCTGTCCATTTTATTCATGTTTCATTTTTATAAACTTCTTTAACCCTAACTAATATGAAAATTTCAAGTTTGGGGTCAGGACTATCTATATGGAACTGAGGGGAAAGGAGCAGTTGTTTTATAATTTAGGTTTTAGAAGGTGTCCAAGTGTTTGTTTTTCTAATGAGTTGATTTTACTTGTAAAATTCTGAGAGCCTCTCCTGCTGTGATCTTTCAATTGAAATTCCAATGGGTGGTCAAGTTATTTTCTCTACTAAGTTTATTTTCTCTACTAAGATATTCAACCACAATATCTTGAGCACTCAGTAGCACACCTGCTTCTACACTCTACTGGTTTCTCACAGTAGTTTCAGGAAGTTTAAAATAGCCCTTTGAGAACAAAAAGAGTATTTATTAATCATAAGTTGACTTCTGTATCCTGTTGTCCTGAAGGAGGCGCAGGAGAGAGCTAGCTTCTTTTAGGCAGTTTCAGTTAGGGACAGGAGCCCAAAGAGAGAACCAGAAGATTCCACTCTACCTTGGCAGGAATGGAACTGGTGTCTTATTCAGTTTCATCTATAAAAGCTATAGCACCCTGCTGCCTCTAGTATAGCACATCACCCAGGTGGACTGGCCTTTGTGGTCAGCCCCTTGACTCTGCAAACCAATTGGGTCTTCCCCTTATATACCTGAGTCTGACAAAAGAATGTTTGTTTCTTTTTTTATTTATTTGAAACTTTGAATGGATACATCAAGTGTTGCTATCATCATTTCCCTACTCCGTGCTCCCACGACACTGAGGGCCCCCCAGGGGCATTTCTTGTATTTACCATGGAGGTACCAGTTATGAGCTGTGAGGGCAGCAGTCTGGACAGGGAGGGCTGTGTCTCTGGATATTCCTTCCCATCCTGTGGCTTGTACAATTTTTCCACCCTTTCTTCTGCAGATTTCCAAGAGCTTTGGTGGATGTGCTTTAAGTCTACTTTAGTGTTGGGCTCTCAGCAGCTTCTGGATATGCTTTATTGTATGTTGTCTTTCCTCAGTATCTGTCTCCATCACCCAGGCTCAGGTTGTCAGGCTCACCATGGCATGGAAGCAGCACTCTTGCACATCTTGTCAATTCCTTTGTGTTTTAAACAAAAAGAATACATTTTTAATTGAGTATAAGGACTTGTTCACACTTACCTCTGTCCTGTGATCTCTGCCTGGACACATAAGTTGGCCTCTCTCCTACTCATCTAGAATGGATATACTAATGCATTGTTTCTTGGCTTAGGTAATATTCTGCTTGACTCAGTGTTATGCTCTGGGGTAACTTTTCACTTTAATTACATATATGATTTTCCTCTGATCTCTCAGTCTACCACATGTGTATTTTCTTTAAACTCTAGAGATACTCCATGGGAATTTCCTCTAAACTGTGGACCTGCTACCTGTGTAATTTCTCTAAACTTCAGGTAATCATGGATGTAACTCTCTTATTACCCATTTCTCATCTGAATTTCCTGGCCTCAGCTTTGGTACTTTCTCTCTGCCTTAAGCCATTCCCACTTGTCTCTTGAGAAAGCTTCCATAGGGAGGCTCAAGGTAGATGCTGTGCTTTCTGCAAGAGTGTATGTTTCCTCTAAATCTCCCTACATAAGCTCCTAGGTTCTTCTCCAACATTTCCCAGACCTCAGTTTCTTTTATATGAACTTCATGAACTGTGCTGTGCCTTCCACACATGTGTGTTTCCTATCTTCCACATGCTTGTGACTTGCCTCCAGCCTTTTCCAAGACCCCAATGTCCTTTAAATAAATCTCACAATTTGTGATTTCTGCTTTGTGGTAGTTTGAACGGATGTCTGCAGTCAGCTTCATGTTTCTGGGATGAACTTCCAAATCATGCAATTATGGGAGGAAGGGATTTATTGAAGCTTAAAGATGGAGAGGAAGTTCCATGATGGCAGAAGAACCTGACCCACTTTCACTAGACCACAGAGAAAAATACCAACATCACTAACACAGGCAAGCTCACTTCAGGAGCACTAGCAGAACTGAGGCACTTTGTATACCTTTAGTGTAGAATTCCACCCCCCAAAATCTTTAGAGTAGTGTTGCAGTCAGGTTCACATTGCTGGTAGAAATCACCCAACCAGGAGCAGCTTGTGGGAAAAAAAGGGTTTATTTTGGCTTACAAACTTAAGGGACACTACATGATGGCAGGGGGAAATGATGGCCAACGTGGGTGGACAACAGGAACAGGAGATTGTGCCAAACACTGGCAAGGGGAAACTGGCTATAACACTCATAAGCCCGCCCCCAACAATACACTGCCTCCAGGAGGCATCAATTTCCAAATCTCCATCATCTGGGAACCTAGCATCCAGAACACCTAAGTTTATGAGGGACCCCTGACTCAAACCACCACAGGTAGGAACCTAGGATCTGCCCACAGTGACACCTTCTCCAGCGAGGCAGCTGGAGATCTAAGTTATAAGCTTTAATAAACTCCTGAATCTATTGGAGACCATCCATTCAAACTACCACATTCTGTTCCTGGTCCCCAATATGTCCCTTACCATCTCAGATTGTAATCTGTGTTCAGTCCAAATTCAAAGGTCTTCATAGTCTACCAATTTAAGATAGTTCTAATGTCCCAAGTCTCATCTGAGATTTAAGATAGTATCTTAGTTGTGAGTCCTATAAAATCAAAACAAGTTACAACTTTCAACATATAAAGGCACAGAATAAGCATTTTGAAGTTCTATAAGGCATAGCAAGGAGAACCTGGAACAATGCAAACTCAATAACCATCCAGCAAACATCAAACATCTGTAGTGTAAGTCCAGTATCATAACCAGTGACTGACAATCTCTGAAATTCCCAATTCCACCCCTCCAGTTGGGCTTAATAGCCAGGGAAAACTTCCATCCCGAGCCTACAGTGCTCCATGGTAGACTTTGAACAGTCCTGATATATTGAAAACATCTTCAGGTCTCCGTGCAAACCATGGTCCATATTCCATTGGCTTTGCCAGCCTATCAGGGTTATCATGCCTGGCCTCATTTCAAGTCTCAGCAGGGGCTCCTGGAACCATGTACACTTCATGATCCAATCAACAAATTTTTCATACTTCTGAAATCAATACCAGGTCTGCAGAACACAGCCATATTGTTAATCCAGGGACAAAATAAATCAGTGACTTTAAAGAGCACTTTCCTTCTTTACAAAAGAGTTTGCATTATTACCATTCAGTCTTTCCTGGATGCAATCACCTCAGGCATCCTTTTCATTGTTTCAATATAAAGTAGTTGGGTCATTTTCCTTCCAAATGCTAATGTATTTGACAATAGAAGCTTCAGCAGTTAGTCTCTGTGCTAGTAATTTTAAATTTGCTTGACTTTTTCCAACTTTAAAGTTTAAGTTTCTCAGTAGCATATCTTTAGCCAAACATATCAATCCATTACAAATTTAAACCTTGATCAAACTCTCTGGGCCTGGAAAGCAGAACACAGCAAGCCTTTCTATCAGCAGCCCAACAGTAAAATTCTCTGCCATCTTTCCTTCCCCTTAGAAAGCTCATAAGCACAGTCTCCAAATATAATTCTCCCTGTACTTAGCATTTTCATATTCTCACCAGAATAGTCCATAAAACTGGGCTTACCACTCCAGAAGGCATGTTGAGTTGCAAGTATCAAGTCCATTCCTTTCCTCCAAAACAAACATTCAAAAAGATCAAAATCCACATGGTCAGATTCATTAGGAACAACCCACACTCTGGTACCAATTCCATAGCAGTCAGCTTCATACTGCTGGGATGAACTTCCAAACTAGGTGCAGTAATGGAGCAAGGGATTTATTGAAGCTTACAGACCCAGGGGGATGTTCCATAATGGCAAGAGAAGCTGACCCTCTTTACACAGACTCAAGCAAAGAGAAAAGGAATCACCACCAGCACAAGCAAGCACATTCCAGGAACAAACCCATTATGCAGAACTCAGGCACTTTGCATATCTTTGTCTGGAATTCAGATCCACCCCCAGTAACACTTCCTCCTGCCAAATTACAAGCTTAAATAAAACTCCTGAATCTGTTGGGGGACATCCAGTAAAACTATCACCTCCCTAAATAAACTCATTAATTCATAATTTACCCTTCTTGAGTCTCTTTTTTTAATCAATTCTTGAGAAGGACCCAAAATTGGGGTTCATAAGTTTGGGAGTCCCCTACTGAACCCTGCCTCATAACCTATGCAGCTATAGCTTTCCACCATTCACCAATAGCCGGAAATACCTTTCTACTTTTTTTTCTTTTTTTATAATTATGTAGACACAATCAGACAGTAGTCCAATGTATCCCTAAATCGGATCTTCTAGTTGACAGTTTGAAACCACGACCCTGGATGGAAATTGATTCATTGGCTTTCTATTTATGCATTATAAATTGGATTTATGAGATTAGCTTATAGGATACAGAAGATGGGCAGTCCAACAATAATAGATACAGAGTCAGAGAACCAAGTAAATTTGTATTTTTAATTAGTTATTGTTTTCTTAACAATGTATTATTTTTATTGTACTGATTTCAAGAATCCATTTTTTTTTCTCATCTGTGGGTCTCTGTGTTTCTTGTAGAATTCATTGAGGATGTCTTTCAATTTTCTCTGGCCATGTTTACTTTTCTTCATATTTTTTCTCAATGAGTTTTGACTTGCAAAATTTCTATAGATTTATTTTCAAGTTTGATTAGTTCTTCTGCAAGTTAAAGTCAAAGATTAATTGCTTCTAAGAGTCATTGTGCTTTCTCCTCTCCAGAACTTCAATTTATTCAAAATTTAATTAATATTTATTTATTTAATATTATTTTGATTATAAATACATAATTGATAGTATTTAAAAGCATGATATAAAAGTAGATACATCATTAGTTATAGTCAATGTATTTACAACTGCTTTGAAAACTATTATGTCCAACATTCAGTCAATCTCAGAGCAATTTTTTGTCAACTTCTTTTCTGTGTCTGTATATGTATTTACCTACCTCATAACTGTCTGTTGGAAATGAAACATTTGATAGTAGATGACAGGAGCTCAGGGGATTATTCCCTACTCATATTTTGTTACTGTTATTTGATATATTACTTGGTTAGCAAACAGTGAGTTTACTGTTGTAAAGTCTGCATCCACTTTCACATACACAATGTTAATATTGTGTAGCTGTTCTGCAGGGAAGCAGTGTTTAATGTATGCCTGCTTCCATGTTGGGAACAAGTATATTACTCACACTCACTCTTCCTGCTCATATGCCACATCTTAATACCTATAATTCCAAGAAGATTGTAATATTTTCAACAATGCCCTGGAACATAATTTCCTCTATAAACTGACCTAATACATTTGTGGACCCTTTGGCATATTAATTTTGTGGTCAGACTCTGATATGTGTTCAGCCTCAGGAGGGCTCCTATAACTTTTCTTACCACCAAGTTTACTTCTAAACTGAAATTGCCCAGGGCCCCTCTAGTTGACAATTTAAAATCATGCCAATGGGTTTGAAGTGGAGTCATTGGCATTCTTTATGTAAAAAGTCTTATTAATATTTAATTTGCATCATATGTAATGAACCTATTCAAATTTTGCATTTCAATAATTTTAGTATATTTACAGATACTATGTTCACTTAATTTGAGAATACTTACAACACTTAAAATACAATCTCAGTCCATTTAAGTTGCACCATTCACCTATAAATTCCCTTCACTAACTAATAATACCAATTAAGAAAGACAGTAAACTAAAAAGCTAACATTGTTATACCTGAATTTAAAAAAAATGCAGAACTTATAATCATTTGTCAAAGAAAACATAAACTAGTCCCAGAAGCCCAGTGTATGACAGTGGTGCAACCTCAACTGAGGAGCAGAAAATGCTTCTCCACATTTGTCTCTAAGCAGCAGCTAGCACCTGCTTTTCTATTAGACTCACAATTACAAGGAATTTCTTCAATCAAAAATGTTATAGAAGTCATGCATATGTACTGTCATGGTGAATTTGTGAAAGGGAATTATTTTTCATTTCATGGTTTCTAATATGCATTATACATTAGCCACTAATGCTTTTATCCCTCTTATCATTTAACATGAAAATGATGGTATGTTAAGAATTCCTTATCTCTTTTTGATCATCCCTAAAAAAGCTTAAGTTGGCCCATCACTCAGAAGACCAATTATTTGAGAAATTAATCTTTCAGCCAGATTAATTTTTAATGTCACTTAAGGGATGACCCAAAATGAAATGCTTAACTAGGAAGCAATTCAAAGAACAGCAACAAAAAAGGTTCTTAGAGTTAAAGATTTTGAATGCCATCAGAGAAACATGAACAGCAGCAAAATGATTAGACTAGAAGGAGATCTTGAATCACTACCAATGGATATTTGAAGCTAGCACCATGTCCCATTAGTTTTGAGAAGAAAAGACAATCAGATACCCAACAAGTATATGTTTTGTATTTTTTAATTTTTACTTACATACTTGAGAGTACAAGAGAGAATGGGTGTGCCAGGGCCTCCAGCTGCTGCAAATGAATTCCAGATGCATGTGCCACCTTGTGCATCTGGCTTACGTGGGTCCTGGGGAATCAAACCTAGGTACTTTCGCTTTGCAGGCAAGCACCTTAACTGCTAAGCAATCTTTCCAGACCTGTATTTTTAATATTTATTATTAGATATTGATTATATATACTGGGTTTTGTTATGATATTTACATATATGTAATGTATTTTGATTAAGTGCACCCCTATTCCCTGTTTTATCTGCATCTGCTCCTGCTGATTCTCATCCTGGTCTCAACTAGTTACCCCAGAGCATGGTTGAGGGATTTCTTACAGGCGCATGGGCAACTTAGTGGCTACATCAGTAAAGAAAATGTCTCTTCTCCCCACCTGCAACAAGCATTAACAGTGTGTAAATTGATGAGTAGGGCCTCATGAGCTCCTCCCCTCTCTATGACAGGATGCTCCTGTGCCCAATCTTATAGAGAGATTGTACAGGTAATTACAGCTGCAATGTTTTCTCAAGAGAGAAACTGCCAAATCATCCTTGAACATTGGCATTCCATGACATTTCATACTCAATGTCCCATTTAGGGCTCAACATTTAAATGTCATTCTCATCACTTTGACCATTTATGAGCCTCTGCAGTTACTAATGCACTACACAAGACAAAATGAATTATGTGAGTTGTTTGTTTCTTTTTAACAAAAGCTGACTTCTAAATAATCTATGGGTATAAACAAAGTTGTTCAGAAGGCAATATGTTGGGCACATCATGTCCATTTAGGAAATTATTAGTATTTACTTTCCCACTAAGGCCTATGATAACCAAAGCTATGGGCTTTTGACAAGGTGTACACTACAGATTAGTATCCTCTTCTATGGAGTAGACCCTGAAAATTTTCTTGGTATGACAAAACATAACCTTTAACAAAATTTACTTCACAATAACCACCATATATGAGATAAATATGACTATTAACACACACATAAAACTACATTCCTTAGTAGATTTAAAAAATATGATAATGTGCTATTTGCTAACCAATTCCAGAAGACATATCAAGAAAATAATCAAACCATGGCCAGATATGTACTAGTATTAATATTCAATTGTAATTCAAATTTAAACCAAATCTTGTTCAATCCATATTGAAAGTCAAGCTGTATTTTGTAGACAAAAAAATTAAAATTTGCTTCTCAACTAGACCCTTGTGTACCAAAATGCAATTTTTAGGTTTCAAACACAAATTTTTGGACAAATTCATATTATATCAGAACCTAAAAATTTCAAATTCTGTAGGCTATCAGCCTTACATTATGCACACATATACAAGCATTTCAAAGTCAGATTTTTTTTTCTAGTTAAACACTTTCTTATTTGCTATAGACATGGAAAATAAAATCCTGATGTGGCAGCATTAGAAAAGGCCATATCACCTACTCTCCACTCATGAAACTACATTAACTCAGCTGTGCTTTTGAGAATGTAAATACCAGAGAAGATGACTTAGTGTAATTTTGTTACCAATGACACAATACCACAGTCTGAGTTATAAAGAGATTTCTATTCGATTACAGTTCTTAACATTCACAGCTGAAGGTCAACATAAAGCAGTGGTCTTAATGGTGGCTGATTTTTGAGGTAGTTTACAGCTGCACATGCAAGAAATAGGAGTGGGTTTGTTATATATGCTGGTCTCTACTGCTCCTTACAAAGACATAAGGATCCAGTCATGGAGATACCGCTATAAAGACCTCGCCTAATGCTAATCATCTCCTCTCAACCACACCTCTAAATACCATTTTGGGATGACAATGGGGACTAAATTTCAAATAGATGAAAATTGGGAAACATATTCATGTTACATAGAATCCATAGCTCCAATTTCATATCAAATATCCACAGTGATAACATTTTAGTGAAATATGAAATAGTTAAGGAATTCTAAACAATTAGCTATCTCCTTAATCAAGTGACCAACAAACCTTCTGAAATCATCACCTAGCATTCTTATATTCTTATAAATTGTTCCTACAAGAGTTTCATTGGTAGGAATTCATTTTAAAACACAATAAGACTTGTGGATTTCTCATAAGGATTCTTAGATAAGTTCTATGTTGATGATTTGAGAATATTTTGGATTTATACTTTCCTTTAAAACTTCTTGCTTAAACTAGTGAAATTATTTTTTTTTATTGACAACTTCCATAATTGTAGACAATATCCCATGGTACTTCCCTCCCTCCCCCCAACTTTCCCCTTTGAAACTTCACTCTCCATCATATCCCCTTCCCCTCTCAATCAGTCTCTCTTTTCAGTTTGATATCATCATCTTTTCCTCCTATTATGATGGTTTTGTGTAGGTAGTGTCAGGCACTGTGAGGTCATGGATATTCAGGCCATTTTGTGTCTGGAGGAGCACGTTGTAAGGAGTCCTACTCTTCCTTTGGCTCTTACATTCTTTCCGCCCCCTCTTCCACAATGGACCCTGAGCCTTGGATATTATTGGCTAAAGTCATTCTATATTTCAAAGTTATTTCCATATTTATTTTGTTTTCATATTTATTTTGTCCACTTTGAAACTCCAAAAATGTATACAAACTGAACTTCATGTCTTTTGGTTCCACTTTAACTATATGCTCTATGTGCAAGATCAAACAACAATCTGTTAGATTTACTTTTACACTCCGGCTTTCCCTTTTCCTTTGCAATGTTTGCCAAATGACAATGGTAATGGTAGTTACTTTTTCATAACCAACAGGGCATCTGCAACATTGATTATCAAGTGTTAAATTCCAACTGGTCTCATTTTGTTCGCATAGGACTTTGAGCTTCATAAGCTAACAGCAATATCCATTCATCATCAATGAAAGGACCTACCTTTTCACCTTAAAGGAAAAATTGCAACCTACTCATTCCTTTTCTATTGACTTGTCACAATGACTCAGGATGCAAAGTACTAGAAAGACTCTGAATAATAATCACCTTCTTTGTGAATTTCTCAATCAAAGAAACTATTCAATCCATGTTGTGGTTTTTCCTTGAATAATATGTTCTAACAAGGACATTAACAAAGACATGTCTAACCTTCTTGGCAGTTTTTATCAAATGAAAATCACAACAACAAATAATTTTCTTTGGGTTTTCATGTTACATTTAAATTTAATTATATTGAATTATATAATAATAATAATTTAAATGACTTCCAATATTGCTACTCCATATTTTCATTTATAGTGATCCTATCGAGTGACAAAGTGTTGATCATTGAAATGCTTGTTAACTTGACTATTCTCAGAATGTAGATCCACAAATGTATACTTTGTATTAGAAACTTTTCTTGGCATTAAAAATAATAGGAAAAAGTATTGAACAAACTTAAACATGAAATCTAGGGTACAGTTTGTTAGAGTTACTTATTGAAAAATGTGGACTGGAGGATCATCATTTTGAAATAGAAGAACCAAGAAAAAAATAGGCTTTGTAGCAAATCTCAGAGATGACATAATTATTTGTTAAAAACTGTCAGGGCATGAAATTCCATATGTATGGAAGTAACCAAGATGGAAAAGCATTCACAAGACATCTTTAAAAATAGATGTTTCTGGAGCTGAAGAGATGGCTTAGTGGTTAAGGTGTTTGCCTACAAAGCCAGAGAATCCCAGTTCCATTCTCCAGGACCCACATAAGCCAGATGCACAAGGGGGAGCGTGCATCTGGAGTTCATTTGCAGTGGCTGGAGGTCCTGGTGAGCCCATTCCCTCCCTCCTCCCCTCTCTCTCTCTCTCTCTTTCTCACTCTCAAATAAATAAAAAAAATTATTAAAAAATGGATGTTTCTGAACAGAGAAAGGGGAAACTAAAACAGAGAGCTAGCATTTATTCAGTAATTACTATAGCAGAAGCACTGCAATTTTTTGTGTATTTATCTATTTAAAACCTAATAAGCATTCCATAAATATAATATTTACATTATATAGACAAACCAAGGGTCATGAACATTAATATCACATGACCAGCAAATGCCAGCATTTAAAGATAAAACTGCCTGATCCTACCATAGCTGTACTTTCTGTAAACATGAATGAGTGAACCTTAAGGGGATGTTATTACTGCTATTTGGAGTCAGAAATTTGTTATATCCCACTAAAATGTTCTCTAAATACTTGTGTTTATGCCTGTATATTAGTGCTGGTCTCAGTTTTTATCACAAAAGTCTCTCTTCTCAGATGGTGGTGACTAAAGGAAAATTCAAAGCTCATTAACGTGCGAGAGTTTTATATATAAGTGTTCTGCACTTAATGAGTTATCTGTATCATACCTTACAATGGCTCAAGAACTATGGCACAAGGGGTGGAGGAAAGAATGTAAGAGTCAAAGGATGAGAAGGAGGGCTTGGGAACACTGTCTCCCAGATATGAAGTGGTCTTTGTATCCATGACCTCACAGTGGCTGTTGCTACTTGCATAAGAACTGTATAACACTGGACAGGAAATTTTTAAAAAAGACAGTATTGAAGAGGGACTAATAAGAAAGAAGTGGGGGTTCAGTAGAGGGAGATATGGGAGGAAAAAGAAGGGTGGTAGGAGAGGATTATGTAATTTCATTTTATTTTGATAAAAACATTTTATCCTTGGCGATTGGTTCAGTGGTCAAAGCCCTTTCCTACAAAGCCTAACTATGCGAGTTTAATTCCCCAGCACCCACATAAAGCCAGATGCACAAAGTGGCACATGCATCTGGAGTTACTTTGTGGTGTCTAGAGGCCCTGGCACACCCATTCTCTTTCTGTCTGTTTCTCTTCTGTCTCTCTGCTTGCAAATAGATAAACAAATATTTAAAAAGAACATTTTATCCTTATACTAGACACAATAAAAAACAGGATATCCTAAATAAGATATTCTCCTTCCCTATGCTCTACAATTGATTGCATTTCTCCTTGTTTTATTGTCCTCTCAGTTTTAGTGTTAAGTGGAAATTTAGAATATTTTTGTACTTTAATCTTACTTTTCAAGATATTAATTACTGTGATACTTTTGTTTAAAAGAAATGTGGAGAACACAGTCTTTCTTCTGTCTTACCCCATTAAAAATCAACTAAATTATTTGTATCATACTAAAATTTATATATTTATTTTTAGTTTTCTTAAAATTAATTCTTAGCTAGTACATAAAAATAAGAATCCTGAATATCGGCAGGTGGAGGGTGATGCTTTGATGCACATTGTGAAACATATAAATAAGGTAGAACCTAACTCTATCCTCTAAAATTTAGCGTTCCTTTATTGTCAAAATGGTCAAATAATTTAATGTTTTAAAACAATATGATAATAATAAAAATTTAAAAATATATAAAATCTCCAGTATTTTAACATAAACATTTTCTTTGTTCAAGTTTCTGGTTTTAGTTGTTATGAAGGAATGTGAATCACTCTTTCCATTATGACTTGATTCAATTAACAGGGAAGAAATGACAAAAACTGCCCTAAATTTTTGTTTATATGAAAATATCTTGTCATATTATAGTCCCAAGTACAACAAAGAACAGAAGAAAAGACCCAGATGAATATGTATCACATTGGGCTGGAGAGATGGCTTAGCAGTTAAGGCACTTGCCTGCTAAGCCTAAGAACTCCTGTTTGATTCTCCAGGTCCCACTAGCGTTTAACCAGAAGCAAAGTGACACAAGGGCACAATTCTACACTTGCCCACAAGAGGGCGCACATGTCTGGGGTTTGTTCACAGTGGCTGAGAGGCTGCTGGTGCACCCATTATCTCTCTTTGCCTCTTCCTCTCAATCTTTCTCTCTCTCTCTCTCAAATAAAGAAAAAGAAAATATATCACATCAACAAATACAAAGGTAACTTTGGATGAGCTATCAGATATTAGTAAGTAATAATAAGTGTTTTAGAAGTTAATGTTAATTGTTCGGTATTGGCAGTGGATTTTCTGAAGTACTTAGAATTGGTTATGTTGGTTAAAAAAGTTGAATATACTAAATAGGAAATAATGAAAATGAAAGCCAATGAGGTAAATTGAAAAAATAATGTTAATACATATAAAATCCGTAACTATAAAATGTCTAACTTGTACTCAAATACTTTTCTATACCTTTCTTTCTCTGTGTTAATATTAGTATTCAAGATGAATATGTACAGACATCAGAAGATACATTAAATTAATTGTAGAGAATATATTGACTTCTGATTTTTTAAACAAGTAATTTCTCCTTAAATTGAAAAAGTGATTTTTAGTAGCTGGGCATAGTGGTGCATGCAACTTTGTGGAAATTGCAATGAATATATAGACTTCTTTAGTAAAAGAACTTTTTTCACAATATCAATTCTATCACTCTATGAGTATGGATGATTTTTACCATTTTTCTAGTGCCTTTGTCAGCTCCTTTCTTCAACATGTAAGGTATTCATTTATAGGTTTCACCTCTTAATTAGATTTTCATAGGTATATTATTTTTTGAAGTTATTTTATATGAGATTTTTCCCCTAAATTCTTACTCAGAAAGGTTGGTATTGATATACAAGATTTACTAATTTCAATGAAAATAATTTCAGTTATTTCCCATCCAGTATAATGTATAATGGCTCTAGGTTATATTTAATAACCTTTATTATGTTGAAATATGTTCTTTCTTGTTCCAGTTTCTTGAGGACTTTTATCATGAAGGCTTGACTTTTTCATATATATTTTCTGTATCTGTTGAGATGATTATGTGATTTCTATCTTTATATCTCTGTTCTATATTACACCTGTTGATACACATATTTTGAACTAATTTTGCATTCCTTGAATGAATCCAACATGGTAATCATCTATGATTTTCCTTTTATTGAGGCAGAGCCTCACTCTAGCCCTGATTGATCTAGAATTCATTGATCTAGAACTCACAGTTATCCTTTACCTTAGCTTTCAAAGTATTAATATTAGGTGCATTAGACCCCAGTACTGGCTGATATATGACCTCAGTGTGTTCTTGAAATTTATTTGTATCTTGTCGAGATTTTTTTTCATCTAAGTTCAGCAAGGGAATTGGTGTGTATTTTGCACTTTCCTGGCAGGAACAGCTGGACTATTACTTTAACTGCTTTGTATCATTGCTTTTATTTTATGAATTTTGATAGAATTACTTATCCCAACAATACATCTTTTTACCTAAATTATCTAACTTTTTCTTGCACATCTGCTTTAAGAACTGAGATTTTTGTTGAAAATGTAAGAATTTTTTTAAATAATGGTAACTGAGGCAGTGGAAAATGCCGTTTTTTTAATTGTGTATGATGATTTGGTTTCAGTTTATCTGAAAAAAATCTATAAAAGCCCAATGTATAAAAGTATATAAAAGAAAAATGTCTGTTGCACACTTCTTGGCCTTTATGAATGCCTATCTACAATACGTTTGTCTGGACAAGATTATTTCAATGTACTAATATCTGTTTAGAACTTTGTGCTCTTTATTGCTAAAATATTGTTATGAATAAACTTTATTTATGGTTACTAGACATTTTCAAATCAAAATACACTACTGTACAATATCATGTTTCTCTCTAAATAATTTAATTCATTTTTAATTTTATTTTGATAACCCAATATCACAATAAAATTATCTTTAAGATGATTAATTTTATATATTTATAAAATTTGTCATCATTGTGTTGAGGGAGATGGGGAGAGAATAGTGGTAGGAGGCTAAATAATATCTGAAACATTCTCTCTCTCTCAAATAAATAAAATTATTAAAAATAGAGTAATAAATACAAATTCCCAATAATTTTTTGAGGTAGGATCTCGCTGTAGCCCAGGCTGACCTGAAATTCCCTATGTAATCACAGACTGGACTCAAACTCACAGTGATCTTCCTACCTCTGCCTTTGCAGTGCTGAGATTAAAGGCATGTGCCACCACATCCAGCCCAATAATTTTTTGTAAAGTATTCAACAGCATTAGCCACAAGAAAATTCAAATTAAAACTATATTGATATTCTATCTTATCTATGAAATAATAACTAGCATCAAGAAAACAATTGTCAACAAATGCTGGAGAAAATGGAGGAAAGAGGCAGTCTAATTCACTGTTTGTAGAAGTGTACACTGGCACAGCCACTGTGCAAATCACTATGATTTCACTAAAAATACAAAACAAAGCCGGGCATGATGGAGCATGCCTTTAATCCCAGCAATGGGGAGGCAGAGGTAAGAGGAGCACCATGAGTTCAAGGCCACACTGAGACTACATTGTGAATTCCAGGTTGGCCTGGGCTAGAGTGAGGCCCTACCTTAGAAAAACTAAAAAGAAAAAATTACAAACCAAAAATATTATAAGGCCCAGGGAGACATCGCCTGGTAATATTAGCATAGATATTCTGGCATGTCTATATCTATGCCATTCACAAAAGCTAAGAAATGGAATTAGGCTAGGGTCCATCAGTAGATAGATAGACACGGTAAAATATGGTACATATACACGATTGAATTTTATTCAACCATGAAGAAAATTGAAATCATGACATTTACTGAAAAACTGATGAAACATACAATTATTATGATAAGCAAAGAGTCCCATATTCACATAAGCAAATACCACATGCTTTCTTTTATAACTATTCCTAGGGTTTTTGTTTTGTTTTGTTGTTTTGGTTTGGTTTTGGTTTCTTGAAGGAGGGTCTCACTCTGGCCCAGGCTGACCTGGAATTAACTATGTATTCTCAGGGTGGCCTTGAACTCACAGTGATCCTCCTATCTCTGTCTCCCGAGTGCTGGGATTAAAGGTGTGCACCGCCACACTTGGCTAATACTAGATATTTTTAATTAAAAATACATTATCTATGATTTATAAGAAGATAAAGAGAATGGAAAAACCAGGGCCTCTTGCCTCTGCAAAGAAACTCCAGATTCATATACCACTTTGGCATCTGGCTTTATATGGAGACTGGTGAACTGAACCCCAGGCTGGAGGGCTTTGTAAGTAAGTACATTTAACTGCTGAGCCATATCCCCAGCCCCTATTTTTTGTATGTGTTTATGTATATAGTGGTGGTATCTGTAAAGAAATTAGAAAATGGACCATAAGAGAGGGAAAAGTTATTAAGGAAGTACTACACAAGGGGAAAGAGGGTAATAGAATGCATGTGACAAGAGAGCAGAAGGCAGGTTAGTGTAATGAGAAAGTGGACAGATAAGAAGGAACAGAAGTTTAAAAGAGAAGATGGCAATAAGACAACCAACAAAAACAAATGTCTAACATGCCATAAAGAAACCCAATACTTTGTGCACTAACTTATAAAGACTACAAATGAAACACAATAACTAATCAAATATAAAACATTAACCTTGATTAATATGTACCAAATGGATTTAACTGTGTTTAAAAGTCCTTGGTTAAAAATTTCCATTTCTTGGGCTGGAGAGATGGCTTAGTGGTTAAGGCGCCTGCCTCCTAAGCCTCAGAACGCTGGTTCCAATCTCCAGCGGTTCCAATCTCCAGGTCCCACGTTTAGCCAGATGCAGTGATGCAAGGGCGCAATGCCGCACTTGCCCACAAGGGGGTGCACACATCTGGATTTCGTTCGCAGCCCCTGAGACTGCTGGCACGCCCACCTCTGTCTCCCTCTTCCTCTCTGTCTATCTCTCTCTGTGTCTCTCTCCAAAAATAAATAAAATATTTTTTTAAATTTCCATTATTTTTGGAAAAATGATCACTTTCAAGATTTTGTTTTAATTGAAATACTGATTATTAAATTAAAAAAAACCTACTCTTTGAAAAGCTGTATTACAGAATCTCATTTTTTAATTCTCTTTCCAAATTGTAAGTATCACAAAGCTTATGGACTAAGAATTGTAAAATCGTGCTGAACTTGTCCTGAGTCTATTTTTTAAATTATTTTACTACATCTGAGAGATCATGCATAGTTGTGCTTACAAAACTTCAGTGCAAGAATTAGCTGCATGTGTTGAGGAGGGAGATTTTGTGTAGTAGAAAGATGAGACACTATTGGAAATGTTAGACTCTATTCTTAGGCTATAATATGGAGGTAGGTAAGAGGTTTTAGCAATACTTCGTGTTTAAAGATGTTACAGATGTAGTAGTTATGACACTATCTTTTCAAGGAGTGGAATTGCAAAACATATTTAATTTGCAATTAAAAACTCATAAGTGAATGTGCTAAAACGACTTCATATGGGATGAAGATGTGTTTAAAATCTTGTGTTTGAAAACATGTGAACATTGCAAAATTCTTCACTCTAAATCTTACATTCTTCTCTAGCACTTCTGTATAATAATTTAACTGCTAGAAAAAACAGTTGCAACTCTTCTAGTTATCTCAATTCATTCTTTTTCTTTGTTTTCTAAAGAGTACCATCTTTACTTTCCCCTAAAGCATTCTATGCATGCCAGTATTTTTTCAGTCTTCACAGGTTATCATGATAATTAGTCTCCACACAGCTGTTCCTTCCAACAAAACCTCGCTGTTGTAGATATCCCTGCATAATACAAGTCAAGCAGTGGCAAGTCACTTATGTGATATATGTCCTCCAAAATCTTAATGTTTTCAACAGGTTATATATATTGTTCTACACACAAAACCTAAAAAATTACTGACACTAGAGTACTCAGAATGTGCAATAGGTGAGATCATAGTTGATGTAGTTTTTTCTTCTTTTGGATTTCCTTAGTCTAAGACAATTCTCTCTCTCTCTCTCTGTTCATGTATGTGTGTATATATATATATATATATATATATATATATACTGATTAATATCATTTAATCAGATATATAATTTGCAAATATTTTCTCTCATTTCATAGGTTGTTTTGCATTTTGTGGATAATTTCCTTTGCTGTAAAGACTTTAAATTTGATGTAATCCTACTCGTATTTTGTCATTGCTGCCTATGTGTTTGATGTTGCACTCAAAAACCACCACAAGGCCCAATTTCAGTTTCTCTTTGGGTTTGCTTCCTTTGTGGCTGCATTTATTAAATTTACATCCTTAATTCTTTTGAGTTGATTTTTATTTGTTGTATATGATAAATGTCCAATTTCATTATTGTACATGTGGCTATGTAGATTTCCAAATGCTATGTATTGAAGAGACTAGAAATGAGATTCTAAATAGAACAGCAAGAGTATGATCCATAGCAGAAGAAAAATGGCAAGATAGGATTTTTAAGATTTGAATAGTTTTTGTCTATAAATGACAATGTTAACAAAATGAAAAGATAAGCTATTAATTTTTAGAAATTCTATTCAAAAGTCATATATTAGGAAACAGTTGTAACTAAAGCATATAAACAATAACTTTCAAAACTGAGAAATATGAAAATAACTGCCTTAGTACACTATGACTTCAATAAAAATATCACAGGGTTGGAGAGATGGCTTAGTGTTTAAGGAGCTTGCCTACTAAGCCTGAGGACCCATGATGGAATCTCCAGATCCTATGTAAATCAGATGCACATGGTGATGCAAGCATGCACTAGGTTGGACAGGAACACAAGGAGTTCAGTTGCAATAGCTGGAAGTCCTAGCATGCCAATCTTCTCTCACACTTGCTTGCTCTCTCATGCTTGCTCACTCTCTCTCATAAAAAATTACAAAACAAAACAAAACACAAATAAAAAATATCATAAATTGGATAATTCATAAGGAAAGTTTACTGTAGTTATATAGGCTGGAAAGTCCAAGATCAATATTCTGTCAGATTTGCTATGTCTTTTCTAAGATTCTGTGTTTTCACAAGCTCTTTATCCTCTTTTACTTCTTACTTGTTTTTTAAGTGTTGAGAATTGAACACAGGGTCTTGTAAATGCTAGTTAAGCACTCTATCTCTGAAGTACATCTTTAGCTCTTTCATTTTTCAGACAGGGTCTCACCCTCTAGCCTACACTGGTCTTGAATTACAACTCTTCTTCTACTGTCTCCTGAATCCTGAGTGCTAGGATTAGGTATGTGACAAAAAGCTATTTCCTTGTCCTCTTTATGAAGGCACCAATAATCTCACAAATAATGATTCTGTTCTTGCAACTTTCTACAACCTAACAGCCTCACTTAATAATACTATTACATAAGCGATTATTCAAAATATGACATTTCAGTGGATATACAATAATAAATAACCAAATTAAATGTTGGACCTACTTTGAAGGGGCACTATACACAGAATATTAAACTTTTATTATAACAAAACAAAATTTAGTTATAATTCCAAGATTTTCAATAGATTAAAATATACACATGAAAATCTATTCAATATAATAAGTTTTCAGTAATTTTCAACTTTAAATATTAAGATAATGCTACCTATGAAAGTGGCCAAATTAAAAAATAAAGTGATAGGAGATGGAAAGATGTTGGGGTCCCCCCTAGGGCCAGCCCAGGAGGGACAGCAGGGTCTCTGCTGAGTTGGGGGTGAGAGGTGCGGAGTCATGACACAGACTCCGGGAGTTGGGTGGAAGCAGGCAGAGGGCGAGCTGCCACAAACTCGTTTATTCAAGGAAGTGCAAGGGGTTTTAAGGGGTTTGGTTGGCCAATCATTGTATGGGGTGGTCCCCTTCTTGTGACCAATGACAGCCTATCTCCAGACAGA
Organism: Orientallactaga sibirica; assembly: GCA_036365145.1. NCBI lineage: Eukaryota > Metazoa > Chordata > Mammalia > Rodentia > Dipodidae > Orientallactaga > Orientallactaga sibirica. The sequence goes on from JAEOAD010000840.1 coordinate 7,505,276, forward strand.
TCATCTCATAGCAGGTTTCTCACGAGCATGGGACTGTAGCTGTTGTCACACCAGGCCTGCGCAGGACACTACGTTCACAGAAGCCACTTCCTGGTTTCTTCTGACATGTGGTCTGGCTAGGGCCAGTCCTGCATTGTGCCATACAGAAAGATGGCTTAGTGGTTAAGATGTTTGCCTGCAAAGCCTAAGGGCACAGGTTTGATTCTCCAATACCCATATAAAGCCAGATGCACAAAATGGTGCATTCGTCTGGAGTTCATTTACTGTGGCTAGAGGCCTTGGTGCACCCATTATTTCTGTCTCCGTCTGCATACCAATAAATAAAATATTTAAAAAGAATATAAATTCAATCGTGCAATTACTAATAAATAAGTATAGAGGTACCTATAAAAACTAAACATACCTGCACATCCATGTATGTTGCAGCGCTATTTATAATATTCATGGTATGGAATTAACTTTAGTGTGTGAAATCATGTCATATGCAAGTAAATGTATGGATCTGGAAATTTTCCTCTTAGGTAAAATTAGGCAGACTCAGAAAGACAAGTATCACATTGTCTTTTACATGCAGAATCTAGTTTTAAATATATACATATATATTTACATCCATGTATATTAATGAGACATGAAAAAGGTGAAGGGTTATTTGTGGGGAGTAAAGAAACCAGCAGGATGAGTGAGGACAAAAGCAAGGTAAGAATATATGAACCAAGAACAATGACATCCATGTATCAAAAGATCAAATCCCATTATTTTATGTAATAATTAAGGAAAAATTCCACATGAATGTTTATTAAAGTATTTTTTTGTTTTTTATGAGACACAGAGAGAGAATTGACACACCAGGGCCTCCAGCCATTGAACTCGAACGCCAGATGCATGTGCCAACTTCTTTGTATGTGCAAGCTGTGTGCTTGTGCGTCTGGCTTACATCTGAAGAGTCAAACATGGTTCCTTGGCAGTCAAGCACCTTAACCACTAAGCCATCTCTACAACCCTGTTGGAACATTTTTTATAATTTTTAAAAAATTTTTTATTTATTTTTGGAGAGAGACAGAGAGAGATAGACAGAGAGGGAGAGGGAGACAGAGATGGGCGCGCCAGCAGTCTCTCAGCTGCTGTGAACGAAATCCAGCTGCATGCGCCCCCTTGTGGGCAAGTGCGGCATTGCGCCCTTTCTTCACTTTGCATCTGGCTAAACGTGGGACCTGGAGATTGGAACCGCTGGACATTGGAACCAGCGTTCTTAGGCTTAGCAGGCAGGCGCCTTAGCTGCTAAGCCATCTCTCCATCCCCTATAATTTTTAAGACTAGGAGCAAACAAGTTATCATTTAATAGGCAAATGAAGAAGCCAACATGTTATATACATACAATGGCAATTCTTCAGTGCTGAGAATAAATGAGCCAATGAACCATAGAAGACATGTAGGGATTTTAATATTCTGAAATAAAAATATCAGTCTGAAATGTTATATAGAATGTAATTTCAAATATATTGTAATAGCAAATGTAATTCAGTACTTTCAGTCATCCAGGATATAAATGAAAGTATGAATAGGTGAAGAACAGTGAATTTTTACATAGGTAAAATTATTCTGTAAAACAGTATAATGCTGGGTATGTGATATTATGAGTTTTCCAGATCTCATAAAGCTTTACAATAAAAAAGTTAACCTGTATATAATCTATGCAAAGGTTAAATTCTGTTGTCAACGTGATGAGAATGGAAACCAAGTAAGAGACACACCTGTTAAGCGGGCCTGTGAGGGAGGACTGATGGAGGAAGGATGTCCTTTCCACAGTGGTTGGCTCCAAGATAACAGACCCTTTTGTCTGGCTGACAAGCTACTCATTGGCACATTCATCTACCTTGTTTCTGCTATCATTTTTCAGAACCCACTTTCATCAGCCTTCCAGCATAGACTAAAGACCAGCAGCTCTCCAAGAATCCTACACACTTTCAGTGCGAGATTGGGACTGCTGAGGCATCCAGCCTCATGCACTGAACATTTATTGGGTTATTTGACTTCTCAGCCTGCAGATAGCCCTTGTTGGCCTGCCCAGCTAGTATCTTATAAGTTAGCCCCATAAATTCCCATTCACTGTATCCATTCTGTTCCTCTAAAGAGCCAGGTATATTCACTGTCTGCTTATCTAGAGAACCATGACTGAGAAAATCTATAGATGTTGCTTAATGATAACGTAAAATATCACTTCATGAATTAAAAAAAATTCTAGTCAAGATACCAATTTTGTAAGACAAAAGGGAAAAGGAAATCTGTGGATTCTCTGTATGTCATGCTATTTTTTGTATCTAAAATTGCTATAAATACTTGATTTAATTATTAATACAAAGAGAACAAAATAGCTGCATGTTCTCATGTTTTAGTGATTTTCTTCTCCTTTTTTATTAAGTAGAAACTTTGTAAGGATACATCATGTGTTGTAACAATTATTCCCTCCTCCATTTCCCCACTCCACTTAGAACCCTCCTTAGTGGGGTTGCTGATATTCCCCATGTGGTTGTGAGTTATGAGATGTGAGAGCAATAGTAAGTCATTGTGTGTGGAGGGGGCAATGCCTCTGGATATTCCCTCCCACCCTGTAATTCTGACATTCTTTCCACCCTCTCTTCTGAAAAATTCCCTGAGCCTTGGTTGATGTGTTTTAGAATTACTTTAGAGTTGTACTCTCAGCTACTTCTGGATTTCTGCTTTGGTGCATCCTAAGTGTATAGGTTATGTGTCACTATTGCATAGGAGTGTACATCTTGTAGGGATGGTTATTGACAGTTTTTGATTTGTTTTTATTCATTCCAGGTCTCAGTCTATCTTACCCAGATCTGGAATTAACTATGCAGACCAGGCTGGCCTTGAATTCATGACAATTCTTCTACCTCAGCTTCCCCAGTGTTGGGATTATGAGTCACCATGCCTGAATCTTTTATACATTTTTTAGAAAGGCATGATTGACATAAATTCCCTTGTGGATTCTGATGCTGAACTGACTTTTTATTTGGTAAACAGTCTTTACAATTTCTAATGATAATATGAAGAGTATAACTATAGAAGTATTTGCATGAGTTCTCACAACCTGTTAATTTACTTCTCCTTTTAAGAAACTTTCTCTTTTACCAAAGGAGAACCAACTAATCCAAATAGGCCTTGCATAGTCCTCCTTACACTTACACTATGTTGACTCATTCCAACATCCATTCTCTTCCACATCATAGCTCAACATTTTCATTTGTTCTTTTGCTATTACTTCAGATCCTAGTGTACAAATCAGAAAATAGATTGAGGGTTAAGAATAAGAAAGGGCTGGAGAGATGGCTTAGGGTTAAGGTGCCTGCCTTCTAAGCCTAAGAATGCCTGTTGGATTCTCCAGGTCCGGCGTTTAGCCAAACACAAAGTGATGCAAGGGAGCAATGCCGCACTTGCCCACAAGGGGGCACACGTGTCTGGAGTTCATTCACAGCAACTGAGAGGCTTCTGGTGTGCCCATTCTCTATCTGTCCCTCTGTCCATCTCTCTCTCTCTCACTCTTGTTCTCTCCCTCCCTCTCTCCAAAAAAAAAAAAAAAAAAGAATAAGAAAGAGGTGGGCAGGCACAACATTGGTATGTTGGTATGGGCCAGACCCCTGTTTCCTTGCTCCTCCAAGCTCCCTGATCCAGGGTCCCTGTTCCAGTCACTGTGACAATTTGTGAGAGCGTGTAGCAGTGTGGAGTGAATATGCCAGAGCCCTGTTTCCTTGCTCCTCTCAGCTCCCTGATCTCAGTGGGAACTGCTTGAGTTTTTCCCCATTATGTATTATTTGGGTTTTAGGAGCAGCCCTCTTTCTTATTCTTAACTCACAATCTATTTTCCAGATGTGATGCTCACACAAGTACAATCGTGGCACACAGTCATAGTGGGTAACCAACTGCTCTTGGATTGGTTAACAGGTCTGTTCAGTGGAAAGGGAAACAAGTTAGAATCATATACAGATAATGATTCTGCTTTTCACTGTCAAGATGTCACTAATCTTGGGCTATAAGAGGTTCTACACCCTTTAAATTCTCTCTAAATTAATAATGATTATCCCACTTAACTGGTGCTGACTTCACTCTCCATCGGAGAACCTGATTCTCTTTTTCAGATGGGAGCTGTACCTGAGGAGATAACCAGACCCAGTGTACTCCACCCTGGGCCCAGCTGAAACCACAGAGAAATCAGGGAAATAAACAAGAGTGCTGTTTTCTTAGTGAATCTGATATCAGCACAAGAGTGAAGGAGATAGACACTGAGGACATGCAACACCTACCAAAGCAGAGATCCGGAGGCTCCTAAGAGCCCATCACTGAAGTAGACTTAAAATGTACCCAACATGGTTCAGGAAATTTTGTAGAAGAGGGGGCAGAAAGATTGTTAGAGCCACAAGTTGGGACATTTTGCACAGAGACATTGCCTCTCCCCCATACCTGACTGCTGCCCCCACAATGCATGACCCACAATCCCCATGGGGTTGACCTGCATCCCCAAATAGGAGGGCCTCTTCAGAATAGTGGCAGGGATGAGGGACAGAATGGTACTAACATGTGTTGTTTACATACTAGTTATGCCCATATATAATAAAAAATAAATTAAAAAATCATAAAAATGAAGAAGGAAGAGGTGACTTTGCATGTTACTAATGAGAAATTCAGTTTTGTAGAATTGTTGAGTTAGGGACTGTACCCAACCTTAGAACCATGAGAGAAACTAAAATAATCATGAATAATACATGATTCTTGCCTTTAAGTAATTCACAGTGAGAAACAGGAAATGCAAGAAAAGGAAGCATACTGATACAGTCATCAACACCTCAGTGGGAATTCATTTTAGATACTTTTCTCAGAAATATTGAAATGTTACAGGTGGCCTGAGTAAAGGGATGTTGGGAATCAGTTTGGGAGAAGGTATCTCTTTAAGGGAGGTGGGAGAATCGAGAAACTGGCATTTCCTAGCATTAAATGACTACTCCTCTCTCATTAAAGTTACATTACTTGAAAGCAAATTAAATTTAATTCATTCAATGCAGTATATATTATGAGATAATAGCCAGAACTCTAAGTTTCCATGGATCAAATTTCCTGAAGCCCTCTTCAGAAAAGTGGAAGATAGTATGAGCATAAGTATATTAGCACTTTACGTAAAAGAATATAAAACTACATTATTTAAGTATAATACTATTTACCTTCCAGATCATTCCAGCTCCATTTTCAATATATGACACTATATTAGTCAGGGTTCTCTAGAGGAACAGAACCAATTGAATGAATTGTATTAAAAGGAAATTTATTTGATTAGTTTATAACAGTCCAACAATAGCTATCTGCAGGCCTGAGAGTCAAGAACTCAGTAGTTGCTCAGTCCACGAGACTGGATGCTGAGGCAGTTCCAATTGGCCCTGAAAGCCTGGAGGCTTCCTGTAGAGCTACTGGTCTTCAGTCCATGCTGGTCTCCAGTCCACACTGGAAGGCAGCCAGTAGCACCAGAAGCCAGGTGAGAGGAAGAGATGATTTTGATTATTTTCTCCCAGAGCTTCCTTAGATAAAACCCCCAGAGTGGGCTTTTCCACTCTGGGGAAAGGACATTCTCCTTTAGTTTATCCTTCCCAGAAGCAACCTCAGAGACCCACCAAGAGGAATGTCTGTGTATTCCTAAACAGATCAAGTTAACAACAAAACTTAACCATCACAGACACTTTTCTCACAGTTTTATATTATATCAAAATCTAAAAGACCATGGGAGCATACAAAAATCTATGAAATGAAAGCTCCCTTCCAGAAATAATTACTAAGCTTCTATTTGAACTTCTTAGATTTAAAACCTCAGAAAGATATTACAGAATTAAAATCAACAAGAAAATATGATCAGCAACATACTTTTGTTGCAACAAAATATTTTTTATCAACTTTATATCCATTGGATTTTTATTGTTTCTTTGTCTTATTCCCTTAGTGTTTTAAGTAGTGCTTCTGTCATTGACTATAAAATAACTTATTTCAGTACAGAGACTTTTATAAAGAATAATACAATGAAAATTATTATTGGGAATTGTGTCTGAATCTAAACAAATATTATTCTTATATTGAAAGTGAGGATACTTATAAATCTATTACACTTCTGTGATTAAAATTTGTGCAGTAACATTGAACATTCACTAGTGGTTCAAAAAGAATACACTGAGGAATACTACTCACAATTTAATGGTAAATTTTAGTTTTTTTTTCAATGAATGTATCTGTCATAAATGAGACAAATTATTTTCTGAATAGTAATAGTGAATTTTGGGTGGAGAGAATAGCAATTGTATCCCAAATGCCTAGCAGAAGATCAGAGGTATCATTATATATACATTACTTAGAAATATTTGGAAGATACTATTTTATTTTGAGATCTTAATGGTATTAAATATTTGAGTCAAAACTGGTGAAGTCAGTTTTCAAAAATACTTGCTTTGGGTCTAGAGATAGCATTCCTTTCAGAGTTTAGGCATACAAATTTTATTAAGAATAATAATTGGGGCTGGAGAGATGGCCTAGTAGTTAAGGCATTTGCTTGCAAAGCCAAAGGATCCCGGTTTGATTCTCCAGGACCCACATAAGCCAGATGCACGAGGGGGTGCATGCATCTGGAGTTCATTTGCAGTGGCTGGAGTCCCTCGTACACCCATTTGCTCTCTCTCTTTCTCTCCCTCTGTATTAAATAAATAAATAAATTAGTTAGTTAATTAAATATATTATAAAAATAACAGTGGACTGACAAAATAGACACTGAGAAAAAATGGTATTTGCTTTAATGGTTCTTGAGATAAGTAATTGAGCTTTCAAGGGAATATAAAGCATATATAAGCCTTCTCTTAAGGGCCAATGTGAGAGCAGGCAAAATTCATTTTGGGGTAAAAGATGAGGTGATATTTATTTAAGAATACCTAGTCCATCTGACCTCTTTTTTTGCTTCTAACACGTCCTTTTTACATGAATGGTGCTTGCTACTCAGTAGAAGAAAATATGAAAATGATGTATTTTGTAACTGCCAGAGTAGTGCTGTAGTGCACCGATGTGTTTCATCTGTTCTGTTTTCTTTTCTGTGCCTTCTGCCTCTCTTGTTCATGCTCTCATTTTTATTGCTACTTTCAACATTCTGTCTTTCTTTGTTTTCAAGATTATGCTCACTTATTCCCAAATATTCTCTGCTGTACTCTGTTAAAGTCCATCATATTTTAAACAACTACTTAATAACCAATAAAGAAATTTGAAATCACAGAATTATCAAATAAAAATGGGGCTACTGGTACCATGCATTTTTTTTTCCATTTAAAACAAACTACCCAGGTTGTCATGGCTCAATGGGCAAAGTGCTTGTTTCACAAGCAAGGGTACCCGAGTTTGGATTCCCAGAACCCATTAAATGCAAGGCACTATAGTGCTAGCATCTAAAATCCCAGCAGGCAGAGGGCAATAAGGGAGTTAGACACAGGAGAATCATTTGAATGACTGCAGGCAGTGAGGCTTGGCAAAAGCAGCCTAGTGAAGAACAAAAGATCCTTCTTCAGGAGAAGGAAGGCAAGGGCTGGAAAGATGGCTTAGTGGTTAAGATGCTTGCCTGCAAAGCCAAAGGACACAGGTTTGATTCCCCAGGACCCACCCAAAACCAGATGCATCTGGGATTAATTGGCAGCATCTGAAGGCCCTACTCTGCCCATTCTCTCTCTCTCTCTCATAAATATGTAAATTACAAAATTTTTAATCAAAGGAAAAATAGAGATGGACAGCGAGTGCGGACACCAGAAATTATCCTTTGGCAGTAAGATGCTCACATTTCACACAAGCACCCCCCAACACCATACACACACACACACAGATACATGCACAGGCAAAACAATTGTATCTGGCCTTGCTCTCTAAGTGGCCACATTTTTACAGTGAGCTGCCTTCCTCATGCAAGGACAGCTATTCCATAAGACTAAGCAGTGCCTGACAATAAATATGTTTCTCTACTGGCATTTTTGAACATTGTAATTTTAACAGAATGCAGCAGTTAACAATAAGAGCTAAAGATTAAGAGGTATAATATGTAGAAAAAGGACAACTGTTATGATGTGCTTTGAGCGCTTTAATATAGTTATTTAATGATGAGATACAGGAAGGTATTTACTTCCAAAAGAACATAGGGAAAAAATTTAAAAATACAGTAAAAAAGAAACAGAGATGCCAAGAGGAAGAAAGAGATCAAAGGACTGTCACAGATCCGATGAAACTTCCCACCCAGGTCTACTTTCAGCTCATGGGCATCAACTTTATATGCCTCATTTTCACTGAGCTAAATGGAATGAATTTCAGTTGTTTGAATCCAAGAGAGTTATTGATTTTTCCCTTACTACCTTTGAAAGATGCTGATATCCTTCAGAAGTTTTACAGTCTTATATAGTATCCAGCATCCAAATACCAGCATGATCCAAAAACCTTCTCTCTCGAGTGCATTGTAGCCTTCTTACTGCTGTCCTTCTGCCTTTTGTCCTAGGAATGTTTACCGTCCAAGAGTAACCTGATTTTCACAAATATAAGACAAATAATGCCATACCTCGTTCAATAGCCTACATCAATTTTCCATCTCAGTATTAAAATGATATATTTATAGCACTTTAAAAAGGCCTCTGTCCCCTTCTTTCCATTTGGTCAAACCTGCTGTGCTTCAACTCCCTGGCCCCAATTCAATTCTACTATACTTATCCAACTCCATTCTAATGCACTAAACATTTCTTTTCCGTCTCACTTATCTGTACCAGTTTCCTCTGCCAGACCAGAGCCTGTTTCCTGTGCATCTACTTCACTGTTTCCTTAACTTCCCTCTCTGCTTTTACAAGGTTCATCTGTTCCTTCCAAGCACTCCATTCCTTTCATCCTGTGACATTAAATTTACAACTGTTATTACAATTTGATGCACACACATTGATTTTTTTGTTTGTTGTCTGTTATTCTCCATTTTAAATTCAATCATGATTTTAATGAAATGATCTCCAGTGCCAAACATTGTAACAATTATTTATAAAACACACAGTATTTGTTGAATAAGTTACATATAAATTAGATACCATGGCTGTTTGATGACATCAAATTTCATCAAATTTCCCATTGAAAGAATATGTGATAATTCGAAGGGGCTAAAAAGAAAAATATTAAGAAGCAGATGGTGAACCTAAATTTTGAAAAATGTTCATTCATATCTTTATAATGACAACTAAACTTTGCCATCTTTAATCTATAGATCTGATGCAAATATCACAAATGGGCAAAATATGCAAAAATAAAATACAAGTGGTTTACCTATAGTAATGACAATTAAAGTATATTATGTTAATTTTTATTTTCTTCAAAACTGTTGTTATAGATACAGAAAATAAACCATGACATGAATGAAACTATGGCAAATACCAGTTACATGTATAGTTTTGTTATATTACTGTATTGATTTTATCATCCATTTTAACCTTATTCATTCATATTTTCACCTGTTCTATATTTTAAGTCTTAAGCTTGACAAGTGTTATCAGTAAGAAAATACATACTTCATTGTCAATCTATTATTAGAATAATATAAAATAGTTAAACTAAAATGATTATAGCTTTTCCAAAAATTTTTTAAGGAAAAGTAAAATACAGTCTTAACATTCAAAATTAAAATGCTGATTTAGGTAACTTGATATATTTTTCTAGTATTTTAATATTACATGTATTAATTTAAAATATTTGCCTGAAAAATATGAATTTTAGAAATAGTACCATGTAATTTATGATAATTTTAAGTAATCATACAAATTAATCACAGTTTGTCCTTCCCCATCTCTTCTCTCATGCAATTTTTTTCATTATTTTATAAACATGCACACATACACATGCAAACACACATGAAAGCATCTCATATACTCACAAACTGATAATAATAAAAAGTCATAATCCCTGCCTAGGAAACAGATCTTTCTGATTTTCTTTTTCTTTTTTTTTTTTTTTTTTTTTACAATTACATGTAAATACATCACCCTTCCCTCTTTCCTTTTTGTCACCTTCCTTCCTTCCTTCCTACATGTTATATGTCCATATGACATATATATAAAGAGTATATCTCTGAATCTATTCATCTTCCTTGTATTCTACTACTCAGAGTCAACTTTATACACACTTTAGTTGACATTTGTATATTTATATTTCAATTTTACATGGATGAATCAATGTCCATAGTATTGCACTCATTATACAAGTATTAAATGTATAAATATTTTGTTTTTCTAAAATATAAACATTATGGGACACAGAGTTTCAATATAATACAATTACTATTATTAAAATTCCCTTATCAAAAATTATAAGTTTTCCTTTAATCCCAGCCCTAGGGAGGCAGAGGTAGGAGGATCACCGTGAGTTCAAGGCTATCAAGGCTACCCTGAGACTACACAGTGAATTCCAGGTCAGCCTGAGCTACAGTTGAGACCCTACTAAAAAAAAAACTAAAAGAAAAAAAAAACTATAGGTTTTTTGGGATTTTGATAAATTCTGAACTAGAAATGGTGAACACAGTCACTTAAATAAGAATGTATGTACCCATTTCCTCACATTAATATGGAATTTTCATTACCATGGGAACTATCTGAGAATGACAATATCAAAGTGGAAAGATTCATTTTAGTCTGGCTTATGATTTCTCAGTTTATAATACACATTAAAATTACTGGAACATCTTTGGACCTTCAGGGAGGTAGAACATTTTGGGGGAATTTTTTTTGGGTACAAAAGAGCTCCTTCATCTCATAGCATGCAGCTTGGAATAATATATCCTAAGGAGAAAATTTCTGAGTTACGTTCCCCAGATATGCTACATACACCTCTGAAAGTTTTTGTCAACTCACTAAATTATGAAATCACTGATTCAGCCAGAGCCCTCATGATCCAAGTACTTCTCAAGCTGTGAATTACATTAGTCTTTAAATCCAAACCATGATACATAGAAAATAAATGGGTTTCACAATATTTTAATCTTCTTTTTGACATGATATAATGACCTTGTACATGCTTTCTTATATTTTTGACCATATACAATTTTTGTTTTCTTACTTGCATGCTTATAGGTTTTGTTCCAATGGAATGATTGTAATCTTAACTATCAACTTAAGACAATTATAAAATTTCTTAGAAGAAAAATCTCCAGGCTTATTAATGAGGTTTTCCTAGAGAGGTTTAAGTTAGGTGGAAACACCCACCCTGGATATGGGTGGTACTATTTCATGAAGAGAGGTGTAAGATTAAACAAAATGAGAGACTGGATCACCAGTATTTATACCTGATTCTGACTAAGCACATTGTGGTCAGCTAACCACATGCTCCTGTGTTATGACTTTCCCAATATGACAACTGCATCCCCATATCCTCTCAGGCCATCTTAAATGCTTTTTTCCCATAAGTTACTTTTGTGAGGAATTCTGTCACAGGAAATAGAACATAATACAGAAGACTGGTAGCAAGGAGTGGAATTATTATTGTCATTAACTTGACCATGTGTTTCATACGCATTTGGAACTAGTTGGCAAAATAAATGTGAAAGACTTTTGAGCTACAGGCAAGATAAGCTATAGAACACTATAAGTAGAGTTTAATGCACTATTCTGATAGGAGTTAGGAAAATCGACATAAAAAAGTAAATGTGGACAGTAGAGGCCAAGTTCATGAGGTTTCAGATGGAGACAAGTACCCTATTGTGAACAGGAATAGAGTCCATTCATGTTTGGTTCTGGCAAAAAGCCTGGTAAATTCCCTTGTATCCTTAAAACATATGCGAGGCTGAATTCAAAAGTAATGGTTAAGGCTAGAGACTTGACTGATAGTGTTAAATGTTTGTCATGCAAGCATGAAGACCTGAATTCAGATCCCCAACATCTATATAAAATACCAGGCATAGTAACATATGACTGTAATCTCAGATCTTGGGAGGCAGTAACACGATAATTTCTGGAGCTTCATAGATAGCTAGTCTAATGGAGTCTCTGAGCTCTAGATTTAGCAAGAAAGCCTTTCTCAAAATACACTGTGAAGAGTTACTGAGTTAGGCACCTCATACCGACCACTGGCCTCCTCACCCAGACAAATATGCGTACACATGCACATGCAAAAAATGTAATGCACTAATTTGTTTAGAAGAAGCAATTCTAAGACAGGAAAGCATTCAGGCTGTTTGCAAGTTTCTACCCATTGCTCTTATGTAGGTCCACAATGAAATAGGACAAACAAATGTGCAATTTGGTGAGGAATGGAGTGTGAGCGAGTAAAAATTAGAGAAAAGGCAGGTACAAAAGCCTCTGTAATTGTTAAAGAGATTAGCAATATTGGAGAGAAATTTAGATCTTGGCACTAAACAATAGGAAAGGTACTTTAAGGGCAAGAAACCATCTTCAAGTGCTTAAAATTGTGAAAATACAAATTCATTTGAAAGGAGAGGCCCTAAGCTAAAACTGCTGCTGAAAGGGTTCCCTGCACAAAGCAAAAACCCACCTAAGTATATATTAACACAGGGTTAGCCTCAGAGGCCACAGAGGCCATTACTACTATAGTCCAAGAGGGCAGACTGCATGTTGAACTGGCAGTTTGATGTATGTAGTGGTAATTTTAAAGGCATGGAAGATGCAAGATTTAGCATATCATGACTCACGAAAGTTGCCAAAAGCTGTGGAGCCCAAGCAGTGGATGACAGGCTTGGATCCCCCACAAGGAGGCCTTGACAGGTCAGTGAATAAAAGTGTTTCCATAAAATTGTTCACTTCCTTGTGAGACCTAACTCACAATGGAGGGCCTAGAATGTTGACAGGCCCTGGGATGTCTGCTGAGAAAAGATCAAAGCATGAAGGGGCATTGACCCAAGAATAAGGTCTCACACATTGTTGGCAGCAGACCTGGAGAGGGAGGGCCATTCAAGGCTATTCAAGATCAGATGATTTCATCATAAGCCTCAGATGGTGGAAATTAAGCTTTAAGATTTGATTTTTTTTTCCTGGTGGATTTAATTCTTGTTTTGGCTCAACATTCTTGCTTTGGGATAGGAATATTTATAGTGTGCCATTGCATACTGGAAATATGTAGCTTCAATATTTTATTATTCACAATGAAGAGATTACCTGCATTTCAGAACAGACTCTGAACTAACAATTTCGAAGTGTCGAGAGAATTAAAGTCTATGGGGCCTTTGACAGATGGACTTTTCCTTTATGAGGAAAAAAATGTAGCTTTAGGGGATAACGGTGAATTTTGTCATATAAATTCATGTGTCTAGTTGTGAAGTTGACAAATGATTGACTTGTCATGGTTAATCTTGACTGTCACCTTAAGGGGATTTAGAATTATCTTGGAGAGACAAACCTATTGGCATGTCTGTGAGGGTGTTTTTAGAATAGTTTAAATGAGATGGAAAACCCATCCTGAATATGGGCAATGATATTCCATGGACCCATGGTGTCAAGGACTGAATAAAAAAGAAGAAAGTAAGTGTAGTGCAAAATTGACTTTTCAGCTTTGTAAATATGGGTGGAATGTGACAAATCATCTCACATTCTTGCCACTATGCATTCCATGCCATGACAGACAATATTGCCACTTAATTCTCAAACCAAAATAAATCCTTCCTTCCTTAAGTTCCTTTAGTGAAGTATTTTTTTCACAGAATTTAGAAAAATAATTAAAGGGGGAGGCATTTTATTGGGTTAGTTGTAATTTTTATAGACTACATCATAATTCCATATGTTTCTTTTAAGTTAGTCATTAGTAAAATGACTTACAAATATTTATTTACATCTAGGATGACCTTGTTTGACAATCTTTATGATATACATTAGAGCATGTTTACATTTTCATTTTGGGCTTCTCTCTAGTATTTAGGAATATCCTTCTCATACTGAGATTGAATTTCTTCACCACTTTTTTTTTTGGAGAGAAACACAGAGAGAGAGACAGAGAGAGAGAGAGGAAGACAGAGAAGGGCGCGGCAGCAGCATCTCAGCTGCTGCGAATGAAATCCAGACGTGTGCGCCCCCTTGTGGTCAAGTGCGGCATTGCACCCTTGTGTCACTGCATCTGGCTAAACGTGGGACCTGGAGATTGGAACCGCTGGAGATTGGAACAAGTGTTCTTAGGCTTAGGAGGCAGGCGCCTTAACCCCTAAGCCATCTCTCCAGCCCTCTTCACCACTTTTAAGTGTGTGACTCTTTAGAATATTTTCTATGCATGATGTAAATTAGGCTTAATTAATAATATATTTAATGTGAAGGCAATTTTATTAGTAACCCTCTATGCATTTAGAAAATAGTCTGCTCTTTGTCAATGATGAGAAACACATTATAGACCACAGCCAATTCCCTGATGAGAGGATTCTAGTTATTCAATGAGAAAATGCATTTGTAGAATTCTAAAGTTTGATTCTCCTCATTATCTTTCATCTAAGCCTATTGTCTAGGTATATTATAAAATTTTCCTAATGATAATTATGTCTTACTTAAATTACATCTGAAAAATTACAGTTACATACAGCTGTATTTTCCTTTAAGAATAAGCATGGTCAAAAAATCACAACATTATTTTAGATAGCATTTATTTCAGTTATGTCTACATGTAATACAATTGCATAAATATTCTTTTAACAGAATATTACAAGTTTCTTATTGGAAATATCAGATCTGCACTTAACTATGAATCAATACTCCTCAAAAACTGCTAAGAGATATGGCAAAAGTATATAGAATTAGCCTTGAAAATTACAACTTTAAAATTTTTTCAGTTTTTATTTACCTAGGTGATTTTACAATTTGTCTTTTTGTTGCTGGGACAAAACATCAGACCAGAAGCAGCTGATGGGAGACAATTGTTGATTTCAGCTTTAGGTTTCAAGAGGAAGTCTCTTCATAGTGGGAAAAGCATGCAAGAGCAGAGGCTGGACATCATATCTTGTCATAATAGCAAGACTGAGCTGTCTCTGGCCTTGGACAACTGCCCAAGTCCTGCCCCAAGCAACACACCTCCTCCAGAAGAGCTTCCCCTCCTTAATTGTTAAGAGCTGGTAATTGAGTAAGAGCCTTAATCACAAATGCATGAGGCTATAGGGATGTTACACAAACCAACCACACTAGGAAGTATGCTTAGACAATTGATTATTACACAGAGAAACATCTCCTTAAAAAAAAAAAAGAAAACGTAAATTGGGGCTGGAGAGATGGCTTAGCGTTTAAGGCGCCTGCCTGCTAAGCCTAAGAAGCCGGTTCCAATCTCCAGGTCCCATGTTTAGCCAGATGCAAAGCAACTCAAGGGCACAATACCACATTTGACCACAAGGGGGCACACACACCTGGATTTCCTTTGCAGCAGCTGAGAGGCTGCTGGCGAGCCCATCTCTATCTGTCTTCCTCTCCCTCTCTCTCTCTGTCTCTCTCTGTGTCTCTCTCTCAAAAAAAAAAAAAAAAAAAAAAAAAACGTAGCCGGGCGTGGTGGTGCACGCCTTTAATCCCAGCACTCAGGAGGCAGAGGTAGGAGGATCGCCATGAGTTCGAGGCCACCCTGAGACTACAGAGTGAATTCCAGGTCAGCCTGAAACAGAATGACACCCTACCTCGAAAAAAAAAAAAAAAAAAAAAAAAAGAAAAAGAAAACCCGTAAATGACAGTTGTGGAGTTTTAATGTATGGCCCATAGTCTTGGTCATTTTTTATTAAACTTCCTACTTGAGCCCTTAGAAGACACATCCCTGCTACAAGGGGGCATGTCACTGTGGGCTTATATTGAAGTGCAGCTCTAAAGTGTATTTGGGAGGTAGATCTGAGTGTAGGCATACTAGGTGTGTTCAGAGCAATTTTAGCTCTGGCAGTTCCTGCTTACTGTTTTGTGGTACTGGCTAATTTTCTCGTGTACCTCTGCTATTGATTTATAGAAGTAATCAACTTCTTCTGCCATTGATGGAGTTTCCCCTGGGTTTTATAAGCCTGAAGCAAACCTCTTCCTCCCATAAACTGTGTCTGGCTGGATATTTGTACCAGCAAGGAGAATCTGAATGCAGCAACAATATTTGGTGCATATTTGTCAAATATTGATAGCTCTTTTAGATACCATCCTAAAAGATTTTTAGGCATTTCCTTTAATGCTACCAGGATATAAAAACACTATGTGTTGGAAATATAAAAACATCCTTATGCTAATAGAAAAAGATGATATGGCTGACAAGTAAGAAAATTATAAATACATAACCAGAGCTTCTAGTTTAATTACTTCTCCATATTTCTTTGTTACAAAACATAAGATTAGCTTGGAATCTATAAGGAATTAGTTAGTATTTATGCTACAGGGAGATTATAGTGTGTAACATATTGATGATATTATATAACATAACTTTATGCTTTCAAATGCAGTGCATATATTATTATACTTTGTAATCTTCACTCTTTGGCAACACAAAATTTACAGAGTGTATTGAATAAGGATAGTTGAATTTGACTTGTTGAATAGATACCCTATTTGCTTCTAAATTGTTTGAGTGCCACAAAAGGTAATATAATACTGAATATTATAATGAAATTTAATATTTAACGTATCATGTATAATATTGAATACAAATAATATTGAATATAATACTGAATATTGAATGTTACTATTCCAAATATAGGATTAACAAATCAACGTAAATGAGAACATTTTTATTTTATATATTTATTTTAAAATATTTCTTCATTAAAAAATATAGCTAAGATAGACATACAAAAATTAGAACATATTTTCCAAGTATGTTATATATACATATGTGTGTGTATTTATTTACATGAACAGCCAACACATGTATTGAAACTTATTAAAAAAGAAACTAAATGAATGCTCAAAAGGGGTTGTGTTACAAGACTAAAATTGTGCTCTTGGTGTGGGATTATTTAAAATTCATATTTAATCCCTAGGGCATGGGTTCAGATAATTAACTTTAAAGATTGGGCTAACAGTAACATGGGGAAGGAAGAATGCAATTCAAAAATATTAATGAGTGTCTACTCAAAGCAATTCTGTCAGCCACTTTTGAGTTAGTAGCTAGGTATCAGCTAGTTTTACATGTTGCTTGGGTGATTCTTTCAAATATGCCAGAACATTTCACTCTTACAAGCAAACTTTGCTGCGAAATTTGTTTCTTGGCAGCTCATTCACAGAAAATTCCTAGTTATCATATGAGAATTTGATTTTGAGAAACATTTAATTGGCCACAAAGAATCACTTGTGAAGCTTTACAGATGCTAATATCTATAACCCAAAGATACCAACTCCAGAAATAGTAATTTGTTTGGTCTGGAATGCTGTCTGCTCATCAGGCTTTATACGCCATCTTGCTGCTCATTTACTTGTGCCACGAGATTTGATGACTACTGTTGGAGATTGTTTCTGTCCAGTGAAATAATTAATCATTGGTCATTTCCACCATGGCACTTACCAATTCTCATCTCTGTTCATCTTTGTCAGCATTTCTAATTTTTATGTCTTTTTGATAATAGCTGTTCTATTCTTGTGGTGAAATCAGCTTAAAGTAACCCAAAGTAAGAATGGAGAAAGCATGCTCAAAGAGAATGGTAACTAGCTTTTAGTAACAAGTAGGTATTACAATCACTTGTTTTTGGTAAACATTAAGTTGAACAGATCTTGCTGAGCTCTTTTGTAAAGGCTTATACAGATGTTCCAGTGCTGTCATTGCATAGACACATCCAAAGGGAATGTCATTTCACCTACTTATTTGAACATTTTAAGCACTTTTCATATTATGGAATCTACATAAGCTATGTAGATAAAGCACATTTTAGGAAATGTGTGGTCTAAACATTAACTTGTAACCAATGAAGTTACTCCCTTGAGCAAATGACTTTTATGGTATGTGCTTTAATGTTGTATGTGCATATTGTTTCATAGACATTTATAAAAGTCCAAATATTTATGACTATTTTAAGTCAATGAATTTTTAAATAAAATGCTGTGTAGATGAATTTCCACTGAATATGTTTGGCATTTTAGTTTCTGAAATACTTATTGCTGTGTTTAAATAGAAGTTCGCTACTCATGCTGATTATGAGAGCTATGCCATCTATGTCATTGTATGTTGCTTGGCATTCCTTCCTTAACACTCAACAGTCAAGTTTTATCTATACTCACAGTAAATTTGTGGATACTGCAATTATTCCTTTTCCCTCAGACAAAATATTCAGCTGATACTACATTTTAACTGAATATAGGTTTTCCATGAAACCCTTCACACAGTTTCAGAGAAATATGACATAGGAACAAACTTTACAAATGGAACTCAGTTTCTTATCTATTTTTCATGCTTCTTCTGGACTATTTGTGATTATGCCCAAGCTTCAGTCACTCTGTAGTTTTCATTCTGAGTCTCAACAGGGGCCATTTTTTTTTCTCCTTGGGAAATCTTGCCATTTGAGTAGGAAAATGTCTCCTTTCTAGGAAAAGCTATCAGACAAAAAAAAATACTTTCTTTCTTTTTTCTCATGTAATTTTGCATGAAATACATTTCTAGTGATAGAAAGTCCTTTATATGAAAACTATTAGGAATCAGATTTTGATGACAAGCTGCATATGCTACTGAGTTTCCATTGTAGCTCCTGTTTATGATCTTGAGCCTTTCTAATCAATGCCTGACTTTGTTGTGTTTTCAGGGAATGAAGTGGTCATCTTTTATTTTTGCTCCAGATATTTTCCTGTCCTCCTTGTTATCCAGTGCATTACCAGGGATTAAGCATTGAAGATTAAGTTTATTATATTTCCTTCCCAAAAGGATTCATTTTAGCTGTAACCAGGAAGGTACTGGCAGTAGAGTAAAAGATGGGAAAAGGAATTGAGCTAAAGTATTTACAGCACTAGGAAGTATATAAATAATTTTGTTCTTTTACTGCTGGGAATTCACTATATTTCCCTTGGTACATGTATAGTACCTTTCTCATTCAGATAAACATTGATTCATGTTATCATCTCATGGGTTACAATTTTCATTGATCTTGTATGAGAATAAGTATCACTTTATGGTTCTGATAGCTGGTTTTTCTTGCAAGACCTTGGGACTCATTCCTTCAGAACTAACATATTCATAATAGAACAGGGCCGGTTAAGGAGTGCATACATTTGAAATTTAGTTTCACTGAAAGAATGAAAATGTGCCTTCTGAGTAGTTAGAAAGTATCATTGATTTTTCTCAGCTTGAAGACTGGACAAAATCTATTCTGGAGTTTCTTTTTCATCAAAAAAGACTTAAGGTTGACTTAGATGAGATTATAGTATTAAGAGCAAATTCTGCAGAAAAGAATGCATTAGGAGATCATTGCTTTCAATGTTATTAAATGTACTTAGACATATAAAATTCACATTAGCAAGATGTTTAATTACTTTTTAATTTTGAGTTGTAATCAATGGTATTGATTTAATTCCTTTTCTGAGATGTAAGAGTGAATGAAAAAACATTATAAAAAACAAAGACAGTATAGGGATTGGAGATAGTAATGAGAAGTTAAGCAATGGGCCTGTAACAATACTCGGGCCAACTTTCTCAGCTTTACTCATTCAGATTATATACTAGTATGGACATGAGGGAAACTCTGAAACCTATCCTCATCACATTTGATCTTACTTTAGCAAAAGAACTTTCAAAAAGCCACTTTTAGATTTATTAAGTAAATATGGTATAACAGTGGCATATTTCATCCTTTGTGAAATTTTATTTCTGCAGAATTAATTTATTTCTTTTTATATTAATGTGAAGTGTTCTATTCATCTCTGGGCATAAAATCACCAGGAGATGGGCTTTATTTCAATTATGCTGAAATGCAAAGTCTGTTCAACTAAAATATGTCTATTAATCTTGTACTTGGTTCCATACAACTTCTGTCTTACATGCCTTAAATGAATATAAATAAAGATGAATGGAGTTAGATGGTTCATCTAGTGCAAAAATCCAAGAAGCATCAACAAGTATGAAAAAAGTATAATGCGATAGACTAAATAGATTCATATTCCCTTATTTTCTCTCTCCCCCTCCCCCCTCTCTTTTCTTGCCTTCAGTAAAAATTAGGAAATGATATAACTGTTTATCCTCCAAAGATCAGTATTTAAGGTCTCTAGTGGTAGTCTACACTGCTACTGTCTATATTCATCATACACATAGTAGTTGAGGAAACCAAATTATGAAAATAATAGCCAGCAGCATTCTGACAAGCATAGTTTTCACAAAATATTAAGGACAGAGAAATAATTTAAAGGAATTCTTGTTATAGAACTATTCTCTATGAGTTCTTACTGTCAGAAAGTAGACAGAGAATCCAATCTAAAATGTTTCATCTCCAAGCAGACACATAGAGAGAATGGGTGTGCTAGGGCCTCTTGCAACTGCAAACGAACTTCAAGCAATTGTGCCACATTATGGATTTAGCTTTACATGGGTAATAGGGAATGAAACCCAAGCCTGAAGGCTTTTCAAGCAAGTAATGAACCATCGCCCCAGCCCAACATGCACTTACCTTAATCTAACTAACCACAGATGAGTACAAGAATCAATGATATCATTAGAATTCAATAGCAAGTTCTTTGCTATTCAATCATCTCCAATGCCTCCAACATACTTAATTCTTTTCTTTTCACATACTTAGCCTTTCACAGTAACTCAATCATTCTTGATGTACAACTTCTTTTTTTTACCTTTGAAAAATGAATGCATGTTTTATGGTATTTGTAAATTCTTAGGCCATAATTAGAGCAAAATCAGATAGTATGCTAGAATCAACTGTGGGCAAGGAGATAAAATTAACCTTGACCTGACATCAATAGGAAATGAATGCAATCTATATTACTCAAAATTCTCTCTATCCCTGTACCCTTTTATCCCTCCCTCCTTCCTTTCTCCTCATGCTAAAAATCTGTGTCAGTAATCTTATTCAATTCAATCAATGTTTGGCTGGAGAGATGACTCAGTAACATGCTTGCCTTCCTTGCAAGCATGAAGACCCAATTTTTATGCCCAGAAACCATTGAACAAAAAATAAAAAATATATATACAGGAGGTTGCATGCTATTGAAATCACAGTGCAGGGGAAGTGAAGAGAGAAAGATCTTTGGGCTCATTCTGCAGCCAATCCAGCCTACTTGGTGAATTCTAGGCCAATGAAAGAAACGACCTCAAAAAATAGTGTACAGTGACTGAAAAGAATGACATTTGAGGTTGTCTTATTGTCTTCACGTGCAAATGCACACATGTGCAACCATGTGCAAGAGCATGCATATAAATAAAATAAGAAAAGCAAAGCAAGCAAATCAAACTGGAGTTGAGCTGGAAGCTTCCTCCTTGTTGGCTAGTGGTTATAGTGCTGAAAAGGGCTATGCATCTGGTCGCAGGAATACTTTTCCCCTGAGGAGACCTGAACTCATGTCATCTCACCCAGATTGGGCACAGATGACAGACTGAAGACAATTATACAAAAAACAGTTTTAGTGAACCAATGAGTTTATTGGGGTTACCTACAGAGTTACTTATAGGAACAAGGGTGACTCAAAGGCAGCTGCATCACCACAAAGTCCCACTATATCCTGGATTGTGACCCCACGGAAGCTGCATCAAGGAGTCCCACTTATAGTTAACCTGCTATCTCCTATATAATCTAGCTTTTTCGCAAGATCACTTGCAGCTGGGGGATGGAGAGCAGGCAGGAACAATTGCTGTAACTTCAGGTGAAGGTCTTGCGACCCTCCCTTCCTCGATCTACAAGGAAGTTAGTTGTCAATAGCTCCATTACTATTACTATAGAACTTGTATCACTGTATTGTTCTGCTCCAAAATTGACATAGCTACCTGAACAAAGCATTTTTTACCTCAAAATGGCTTCATGTTATGCCCAGAGGAAAAATACCATAAAGCTTAGCCTGCTGGAGGAGAAAAGTGATCAACACACTTAAGCAACAGTAGTCCCTTCAATCTACATGGTTGTCCAGCCAGGCAAAATGTACAAATTGGACAATTATGGTATTTCTGTAATGGGGGAAATGGAAACAGGAATTTTAGGGTTCCTTGCAAATACACAATACACCAATGCTCCAACAAATTTAGAGTACACTGGATTCTTGTCTTATGACTTTAAAGAATTAAAATCCATAGACCAGAGGGAAAGGTTTAAAGAGACTTTATTAGCTTAAGAGAAGGAAAGAGAAGAAAGTGCAGAGAGCTCATGCCATGTGGAGGTTAGGAGGGGGCATAGAGCCCATGTGAGAGCAAGGGCCAAGACAAGGGAAGCTTACCAGAATGTCAAAGTTCAGGAGCCAGGCAAAAGATAAGCCAGCTCCTGGCATGCATCTATTTATAACCATATTGTGGTGGGTTTTACTTTCAGGCTCAGGTGAGCCTGAGATACAGCTGATTGGTCTGGGCTAGAGGCTGGCTCAGAACGAGGACAACCATGATGCCAACTTCTAAGGGCCAAACTTGACCAGCCACATTATCAGAATTAGATTTAAATTCTAGGAAAGGGGATCCCTTCCCAGGAGGGGCTCAAGTTGTTTGTGGAAAAACCTATCTAGGGAACTTCTTTAGGCAAGAAAAAAGAAGTCATATCATTCTTTGATCTCTAGCAAAGTGGATATTGCGAGGACATTCCTGTCTTTACTTTTGAGGCCGAGTCACTCTAAATTACCTAACAAAGCTACCTGACTCCCTCTCAAAACCAACTACTCTCTGATTGGATTTGAGACCTGCTCCACAGAAGAAAGTAAGGTTGTTATTGAAAAACCTAGCTAAAAGCCTATGCAGGGGAACAGCCACTACTTTTGTTTGCATAAATGGATATGATATGCCAACATAATTGACATCTATTTAATGTTTATGCCCATATTTTAATGCTATTCTCATTTTGGATTAGAGAAGCTTCTTTTATTCAGGTGGCAGGGGATATTAGGGAGAATCAAAACTCATCAGAAGGTTGAAAGTAACTTTAGAGTGTTCAGCACTAAGTGAAGCATCTCTATCTATCAGACCCTCCAAAGCTCACAGGCTCATGGCCCATTGCAGAAGAGGTGATCACATGAATGTAAGGCCAAAGGATGGAGAGGAGTGTTGACAATACTGCCTTCCATGTACAAACTGCCCTTGGTATTCATGATCTCACATGGCTGATATACCTACAGAAGACCTGAATAACAGCATGGAAAATATGATGAAATCAAAACATAACAGGGACTAGTTGAAGAGAAGAGATTCAGCTCAGGGAGTATAGGGAAGAGGGGGTACAAAGGAGGGTGGTGGAAAGGGATTATGATAAAGGTATATTGTGTATGTGAATTTTCTTGGTAACTTCTATATGTATAGACAATATCCATTGAAAAATTCCCCTCCCACCACCTTCTTTTTTGCTCTTTCATTTCTTTTCCCTGTTTTCTGCCACATCTTTCACGATGGACCCTAAGCTTTAGAGGATGTGTTACAGATGCCTCACTTAGTGCTGAACAATCCACTGACACTTCTTCCCATCACTTTGGTGAGTTTTATGTCACTATAGTGGTCACTATAATCGGAAAAGAGAAGCTTCTCTAACAAAAAGTGAGAGCAACATTAATATATGGGTGTAAATCTAAGTATTTAAAGGGGAGTTTGTGGGCATAACATATCCATTTAGCTATATAACAATAGTAGTTTCCCCCCTATGGTTTATAACTTCCTCAGCCATAGATTTTCAGTATCAGGCAGAAATTCCCTCCTGTGATCCAGCCTCAAACCAATCAAAGAACAGATGGTTCCCCCACCCCCAGCATAATAGACATGCAACTATTGTACCAGTTGGTAGATTTGGCCTGGCTGGCCAGCTGTAGAACATTCAGGGTCTACTGCTGGTTTAGACCATTGATTACTTTTCTTCCCCTACAGACTGCATAGCTCTTTCTAGCATCCCAACAGCTAGTCAATACGGAGGAAGCTTCCTGCTCAGCTCCAGCTTGATTTGTCAGTGACCTGAAGCCCAAGAATGTGGAGTCTTCAGCAATAAGAACTTAACATTTAGTTTTGGTGGGCAACCAAGAGTGTTGGCAATGGCTTATAATGCTGTGGTTGTACCAGGAGCCTCCCCGACCAATGACTCACTGGAAAGTATACCACCGCTGGCACTGAAATTTTCTTGTAAAAATCTATGGCTTCTGAGCACAGAAATATCCACCCCCACAGTGTACATCTGCCCAGACACACTCTCTCTCTTTTTAAAAATATGTATTTACACAAACAGACACACGCAGATAACAAGGTAGTAGGTTTCTATATGACTTATTCATAACATCTTTAATTTTTATGAGCCCTCCTCCCACCCCTTTCTCTCCTTCATCCCTCTCATACCCCGCAGTTTTTTTTTTATTTGGTTTTCGAGGTAGGGTCTCACTCTAGCTCAGGCTGACCTGGAAATCACTATGGCATCTCAGGGTGGCCTTGAACTCATGGCAATCCTCCTACCTCTGCCTCCTGAGTGCTGGGATTAAAGGCGAGCGCCAAAACGCCTGGCAACCCCCAGTTTTAATTGGCTGCTTTTAAAGTACTACTTATAGGGACAGACATATATGTTGAGAACACCACATCAGTATGTGTCTTTTTTAAGAACTTTATTTGTATTTATTTATTTATTTGGAGAGAGAGAGAGAGGAGAGAATAGGTACATCACAGCCTCTTGCCACTGCAAATGAAGTCCAGACTTGTGCCATGTTGTGAATCTGCCTTTATGTGGGTACTGAGGAATCAAACCCGGGCTGTCAAGATTTACAAGCAAGTGCCTCTAACCAATGAGCCATCTCCCCAGACCCATTTATAAGAATATATTTACTCTGAAAATGCCATGAAGTTTCTCCGACCTAGGCTGTAGAATTCTTCAATATATCCAGTCTGTTTTCTGTTTGCTATTTCAAGGAGAATCTCAGGTGTGTTGATTTTCCTCTTGTATACCTGCTTCTGCTCTCTATTTGTTGAAGCCATCCTTTCCAAGAGGATCATACAAGACAGACACTACTTTATGATCTCTTGCTGAAAGAAAAAAATCAACAAGGGCAATGGTTCCCAAACATTTGTACACAATGACATCACTTGGATATCAAAGTGGAAAGGGGACAAAAGTAAGTATATGGGGAAAAGAAAGGGCAATGAAAACAAAAACAAAATTCATTTGAAAACACCACAAATTCTTTGTATGCTAATTAAAATTAAACATTAATCCATGGTTTCTAGTTCCCACCTCCAAAATTAAGAGTTGTAACTATGGAAACTTGGTTGTTTTGAGAGAGGAGGGGTGTAAATAGTGGGGAGAGAGGTGTATAAAAGAGGACAAATGGAGAAGAGGAAAAAAGAAAATTATCAAATTTTCTCATATACAGATAGATATATAAATCAGAAGAAGCACTATTTGGAAAAGCAAGAAGACTGGCTGAAGTTGGTAAGACAGAGGGCAATGTGAGGACAATTATGATGAACATATATATGTATGGATATATATATAAAATACCATAAAGAAATCCATTATTTTATGCAATGATTTAAAATAATTATTTAAAAGTCACCACATTGGCTGTAGATATGGCTTAGCAATTAAGGTGCTTGCCTGCAACACCAAAAGACCCAGGTTCGATCCCCTGGACCTACGTAAACCAGATGCACGAGCTGGTACATGCGTCTGGAGTTCATTTGCAGTGGGTGCAGGCCCTGGCATGCCCATTAATTCTCTCTTTTTATTCTGCCTCTTTCTGTCTCTTAAATAAATAAATAAATAAATAAATAAATGTCACATAATGAACATTCTGATTATATAAAGTAATGATGGTCACTCTAGAAATTTACTCTTTGATTGGTAGTTGGGTGTCTGAGATACCTTTTGTATGGATGCCAATGGGGAAATTTGGTTTTCTTCTCCTGCCTTCTATGGCTCATGTGAATGCTTGAAAGTACACAACTAAAATGTATTTTAAAGCTAAAGGCCTGTACTTATTGGATGTGGGTGGATTATTTTGTTTTTGCAGACCCTGATGATTTTGTGTAACTGAGCATGTTCTGTTATAGCTTTTCCAATTCTTTCAGTTTTGAAACATTGACAGAGATAAGTAAGTGTTGCAGACAGCTTCAGGTTCGCTGAGATGAACTTCCAGACCAGGCACAGTTATGGAGGAAGGGATATTATTTATTGACGCTTACAGATCCAGGGGAAGTTCCGTAATGGCAAGAGAAGCAGCCTGCTCTTCACAGGACCAGGCAAGAGAGCAAAAGCCAACCAGCCACCACAGCACACAGAGCAAAACTACAGCCAAAAGGTCACACAGCACACTTCAGGAACTCCTGCTAGGCACATTTGCATATCTTTACAATGGACTCTCAAACCATCACCACACCTTAAGACCGGGCCCCCAGTGACCTTGCCTCTAGCAAGGTGATTGCAGATGCAAACTATAAAATAATAAAACACTGAATATATTGGGGGACATATATTCAAACTACCACAGTAAGTATGCTGAGAAGTGATGGACAGGGGTGGGATAAAAGGATATGGGGTGTGAGTAGGTTGACAGGAACTAAAATGTGTTCATCTTTATGTTGTATATAGGGTTTGAACCCTGTGATCAGGATCCACTGAACACTGGCATTTGTGAATTAGCACAGATAAGTAGAACATATAAGGAGAATTAATTGTTTATGAGGTCAGTTGATGTAAGAACCCACCTCACACACTTATCTATTTCTTTTTTTCTTTCTTTCTTTCTTTTTTTTTTTTTTTTGATTTTCAAGGTAGGGTCTCACTCTGGTCCAGGCTGACATGGAATTCACTGTGTAGTCTCAGGGTGGCCTTGAACTCACGGCGATCCTCCTACCTCTGCTTCCCGAGTGCTGGGATTAAAGGCGTGTGCCACCACACCCGGCTTACACATATCTATTTCAGTCAGGGAGAAAGAAAGTGGGCATACAGTTGATGAGGACGCAAGAGTAACCAAACTTGGATATCCTTTAAAATATCTGAAAACACCTGCCCTATAAAATCCTTTTTTGAGGACTGGGGACTTGGCTCAGTGGTAAAGCCTTTTCTGTGGAGTTCCAATCCCCAACCATCCATGTACCAAATGTGGTGTACCACATGGTATAATAGCACTGGTGAGGCTGAAACAGGATCATCAAGGGCAAGTTGGCTAATTAGATTAGTCAAGTAGGCAAATTCTGACATCAAGTAAGAGAATTTAACAGAGTAAATAAATGATGAATGATGAATGATGAAGGAAGGCATGCTAAGCCAAGGTCTGGCCTCCCCAAGCACCCACAAACATGTGAACATGCATACACATGCAAGTGCTTACAACAACAACAACAACAACAATAACAACCTGCAATTTTGGAAAAATTGTTTTAAATTAACAAATGTTATGACCTCATTTGGAGTAAGACTTATTGAGAAGAAGCCTTTATTTCTGTGCTATGGGCCTTTGTCTTATGCCTTATCAACCTCACTAGTTATAAACCAAAATTTAGAACTTTTAGGTGTGTTTTAGCTGAATCTCAATAGCTTATATTTTCATCTTGTATCAGTCTTTCAACAAAAGTTTGATTTGGGGTTTGAAAACAGGACTGTAATGTAAGAAACATAATACTACCTTGCAAACAGCAGTGTTGCACTGAAGTGCAGTGCCACAGATATTGTCTGTTGTATTTCCCCAATAAATAGTAATTTGTCACTAGCTGTCATTCATTTTATTTTTTAGATCTCCTGTGATGAGCTACAGAGTGTTTTACATATGATAGGTACTTACCAAATGAATATTATTCTGATCTCATTAATCTAAGGCAAATGTGACTTACTAGGTCTAAGGAAGGAATATATTATGCATGCCAATTCTTTTTAAACTCAAATTATTTTTATTCTATGAAATCATTTTGCTAGAAATATTTGAGACCATATGATAGAAGAATATATATTACATGAATAAATACTAAGATTTGTATCTAACACGTATAAAGCACTTTCAAAGTGTTCTGAAAATGTATTGCCTTGCACCACTTGTGTAACTAATATAACCAACAAGCTGATATATATATCATACATACTTCTATCCTGTGTACCTTGAGTAGCTAGTTTTCCCTTTCAGACTTTGATAGTTTAGAGGGAAAAGAAAATAACTTCACTGTGCTGTTTTATATTTTTATTGCTTAGGTATTTTATTTGACTTCTCGACGCGCAGCTTCCAAAGATTCATTCATCTAAATCAGCCTTAGGCTTCACTTAACTCTAATCCCCTGAAATCATGTTCAAACTGGTGGCATAAAGCAGCGATCTCGCTTTAAGTTTACTTAACCTTCCATTTCAGTAGTTATCATGTGATATTTTTATTCTTCTTATGCAATCACAAATTTTAAGGTTTTTTTATTTTTATTTTTAAAACTTTTTTTTCTCCAGCGGAGCCTTCAGAATGTACTTAGGAACATCTGTTAGTAACAGGGGAAAGCAAATAAGACATATTTCCTTGGAATTTTTTAAAATATTTTTTATTTATATTATTCTGATTTTACATTCATAGTATTGGTTCCATTGTCCTCCTCCCTGTCCTCCCATTTTCAAAAGGACCCTCATCAATGGGGAATGTGGGTCATGCATTGTGAGGTTAGTCAAGAGTTCTGGGGGGTAGGCCCCAGTCTCTGTGCATAAAGCCCCAACTTGTGACTCTAACAATCTTTCCACCCCCTCTTCGCGAGTTTCCCTGAGCCACATTGGGGTCATTTTAGTTCTGCTTCCTTGATGAGGTTTTGGGAGCTTCTGTGTTTCTGGATATCTGGCTTAGTTGGAGTTGGATGTTCTCTGTGTTTATCTCCTTCAGCCTTTTTCTGGTGTCGTGATCGCCATGAACGCTGTATTCTTGCCCTTCCCCTGTGTTGTTCTATGGTTTCAGCTGGGGCCCTGGTTAGGTGTGGTTAGCTGATCCTCCCTTCAGGTTCGTTGTCCACCTGAAAAAAGATAAGCAAATTCTCCAACGGAGAGAGAAGTTAGTACTAGATAGAAGGGATGACCATATATGTTTTGGAGGGAATTTTATATGTGTTGGCTCTCTTCTAGTCCACATTTGGTGGTATCTTGATCTTGGAGACTGAGCTCATTTTTTGTACCTGGTTTTGACTTATTTCCCAGTTCCAGCAATGAGTTCCATTCCACTGAGTGGATCTATTAGTCAAATCAAGAGCAGTTGGTTACCCACCATGGCTGTTTGCCACTACTGCACTTGTATGAACATTACGTCAAGTTGTTTCCTGCTGGGCATCTTAGACTGCAAGTTGTTTGGACCAATGTCGAACATTTTCCCCCAGTTGCTCGTGTAGCACCCTCTGGTACTAGACTAGCTAACTGTCTGGGGACTGACCTTCTTCCAGATTCTGGCCAGGTCTCTCTGTGTTTGGTCTCACACACGTATGCTGTCTTTGACAGTAGGGTCTTACCATTAACCTTTGGTGGGTCACCAAGAAATCTGACAGAAGTCTGTCTTTTTTGGGAAACCTTGTAGGTGTTTCAGATCAACAGCTCATTGTGGAAGTTAACCCCCTGCTGGCACTGGGTGTTATAAGTCTGCACCTAGGAAGGTGAGGGAGGAAAAAGATAATATAAAAGAGAAAGTGAGTATAGAGAAGAGAGGGAGAGAGAGAGAGAGAAGAGAAAGAGAAGCAGGACAAGATTAAAGTTGGCCTTCATGATGTTCTCTCCAGGTTCCTGTGATTCGGGTGTTCCCTCTGTGGGCCTGCTGAAGGATCAATGTTTTAGCCTGTTGTTCAGAGTAAAAGGTTTTATAGTATCTTTTCCTTTTGGGTCCCAATTTGTATCCCCCCCTTGTCCTCCCTCCCACCCTCTTATTCCCTCCTACCCTTACCCTTCCTCCATCCCACCCTCCTTGGAATTTTTCTCTTGATATGCTAGGGATTCCCTAAATTGCTGAACCTTTATGACAATCAAAGGTTTTTGCAAATTATTCATCGCTTATAATGTGGCTCCCATTCATATTTAGCTTATATTTCATATTTTATATGTAACTATATAGATCTCATGATTTTTTAAATCAAGTCTCACATAAATTCTACTTCCTCTACTTATCTGCACACCAAGAGGTTGTCATGAATAATGGAAGAAGGCCAAAAAATAATTTAAAAATTTAATACAGAAGAAGGAATAATAGGAAAAATTTAGGGTTCAGTGGAGTTGGATGGGAAAGGGGCCACAAAGAAGGGTCATGAGAGGGATTATATAACTTTTTTAATGAAGTTTTTTATTTTATATGTTTTATCAAGTTTTAATTAAATGCATGGCAAAAAATTAATGCAATTGAACCTATCCGTATACCAGATTTTCATTTATAAGATAAGGAAAGAGGCAAGTCATACTATTTACAGAAAATGCATTTGAGAGATCTGTTATGACATAAAGTAAAAGATAACAAAGGGACTTAACAACAACTTATACTGAGGGAAGACATTTTCAGCAGACAAAAGAATAAATCAAGTGCTTCTAGTTGCATATGATAAGCACTAAAATTGACATGAGTAGGGAGAAAGCTTACACTTTTACAAACAAAAAATATAGAGTATAACATAGATTCCAGGAAGAATGAAATTCAGAGTACACATTGAAATCTTATAGTCTAAGTTATGTATATTTTTAAGAAAGAGAGATGTATGAGTATTTATTGCTTTAGTAAGTGACAAAGGGGATGAAGAGATGGCTTAGTGCTTAATGCACTTGCCTGCAAAGCCTAAGGACCCATGTTCAATCTCTCTCCAGATCCCATGTAAGCCAGATGCACAAAAGATGAGGCAAGCACAAGGTTGCATATGCCCACTAGGTGGCAGAAACATCTGGAGTTCGACTGCAGTGGCTGAGGCCCTGGCATGCCAATTCTATCTTGCTCTGTCTAAAAAAAAAAGTAGAAAGTGGCAGACATGTTTAATGTCAATAAATACATAGAAAATCCAAATGAGGTACATTCATGGAGAATTAAAATTTAACCTCTAACTTTCTACAGGCAGAAAACAAACACAACAGTCTTTATGCCAAGAAGGATATCTTAAGAATGCCTGCTTCAGAGCAAAATAAGAAGAATGATCGAAAAGGGAAATATTTATGAGGCAAACACATATATAGAACATGCAGGAATGAGTACCAATCTCAGGGAGTAAAACTAGTAGCTAATTAATTTAGTTAACTATTCCAAATGGAATAATTTAGCAACATTTATACAATGAGATTCAGACTTCTTATAAACTAGCTATTATTATATGTATCCCATTCCCCTACCTTTTATGGGAGCACATTTCCTTGTCCTTATTGTTTAGAATGGCACTCCATTTTATGTTTTGATGAAATATAAAATATCTTTGGATCAAGTAATATAAACTTTGTTCTTACCTAGAGTCCAGATCCAAGCTTATATCCTTACTTAGAGCCTAGAGCCAAGATTTACCAAGCCCAGCTTACATCAGACCATGCCAGACAATGTGCAGGCTGACCTGGAACCCAAATCAGAACAAAATCCTCTGGTTGACAGGATTAAGGGTGTAGAGCAACACACACCCTTAGGGATTTTGACTTTATAAGACTGTTTGTTTTAATCCCCACACTTGTTTACTCTGTGCTCATTTTAATTGAATGTGTATTTTAGTCAGTTGAAGTTTAGACCTTGCCAGTAAATTGTTCCACCAGTCCACTACAATACTTGCTTAACAAGCAAATTCAACAGCTAGGATTACTTCTGAGGTTGGACTTGGGTACAAGTGCTACACTTGGCACCTTGAACTCATATCCTGAAAGTATATAAAGGTGGATCACCACATCTAAGAACAGTGCAAATAAATAGAAAACCTAAGCATCAAATCAATCCAGGATGCAAAAGTCACTACATTATAATACAAGAAACAAAAAAATCAAGACAATGCAATCCCACCAAAAATTACAAATCCATCAGAATTGTTCACCAATGAGACTGTTTTAGATGAAGTTCCTGACAAAGATTTCAAAAGAACGATGTTATCTATATTCAAAGAAATGAAAGAAGAAATGAAAGGAATCAGAAAAGAAAACAAAGGAATTAAAGAAGAAAACAAACTCCTGAAAGAGAATACAGGGAACCAGCTTAGTGAAATAAAAAGGTCATTACAGGACATGAGTAAGGAAATAGAAATACTGAAGAAAAACCAGG
This sequence comes from Orientallactaga sibirica, assembly GCA_036365145.1. NCBI lineage: Eukaryota > Metazoa > Chordata > Mammalia > Rodentia > Dipodidae > Orientallactaga > Orientallactaga sibirica. The sequence continues at coordinate 7,537,564 of JAEOAD010000840.1, forward strand.
CTGAAATCCTAGCTCTGAAGAACACAGTCAGTGAAATAAAAAACTCTGTGGAAAGTCTCACCATTACAATGGATGAAGGAGAGGACAGAATATCTAAACTAGAAGACCAGGTGGCAGACCTAATACAGACCAACAAAGAGAAAGACAAGCTAATATAAAGGTATGAATGGTAATTCCAAGACATCGGGACACTATGAAAAGATCAAACATAAGAATTCAAGGTATATCAGAAGATGAAGAATTTCAATCCAGAGGCTTAGTAGGTGTTTTCCACAAAATCATAGAAGAAAAATGTCCTCAAATTGGGAAAGAAACGCCAATGCAGATACAAGAAGCTATTAGAACACCAAACAGACAAAACCTAGAAAGATCCTCTCCTCGCCAAGTTATAATTAAACTACTAAACACAAAAACCAAAGAAAATATATTGAAAGCAGTTAGAGAGAAAAAGCAAGGGACCTTCAAAGAGAAATCCATCAGGATCACAACAGATTACTCAACACAAACTTTAAAAGACAGAAGGGCTTGGAATGATGTATTCCAAGTTCTGAGAGATAAAAACTGTCAACCAAGTTTACTTTATCCTGCAAAGCCATCTATCCAAATTGATGGGGAAATAAGGATATTCTACAACAAAAACAGGCTAAGGGAATTTATGACAACTAAACAAGCTCTATAGAAAATACTTGCAGGAATCATTCACACTGAAGAGAAAGCAAAACACACACAGCAAGAAATAGGAAAAAATAAAGCTGGGCGTGGTGGTGCATGCCTTTAATCCCAGCACTTGGGAGGCAGAGGTAGGAGAATTGCAGTGAGTTCGAGGCCACACTTAGAGTACATAGTTAAGTCCAGGTCAGCCTGGACCAGAGTGAAACCCTACCAAAAAAAAAAAAAAAAAAAAAAAAAAAAAAAAGAAAAGAAAAGAAATAGGAAAAAATAAACCATACTCAAATAACAGCTTTAAAAAGTGTGTAAAGTGAAAACAGGAAGAACTGCAAAACAAGAATAGTGAGAATAAGTACATATCTTTCAATAATAACTTTTAATACCAATGGCCTCAATGACCCAACCAAAAGACACAGGATTGCAGACTGGATTAAAAAGTAGGATCCTACCATCTGTTGCCTACAGAAAACTCATCTCTCAATAAAAGATAGAAACCTTCTTAGGGTGAAAGGTTGGAAAAAGGTATTTCAAGCAAATAGGCCTAGGAAACAAGAAGGGGTTGCTATCCTAATTTCTGACAGGATAGTCTTCAAACCAACATTAGTGAGGAAAGATCAAGAAAAGTATAGACCAACCAAATTGCAATAGGTTCACATATTAAAGTTCTCAATATTAAAAATAAAACAAGCATGGACTTTACTAATGTTATCTTCAAATGCCATCAGTGTAAAGGCAATGTTTGTTAAAGCTACAGAAAAAAAAGTAATAAAAATCATACCATACAGACCATAAAAAAGGTCACTTTATACTGAGTAAAGGAACACTCCAACAGGAGGACATTACAATCCTAAAAAAATATGCTCCTAACATGGGGGCTCCCAATTTCATGAAACAAACACTATTAGACTTAAGATCAGAGATAACTCCAAACACAATAGTAGTGGGTGACTTCAATACCCCACCCTCATCATTTGACATGTCTACCCAGGAAAAAAATAAACAGAGAGACATCTGCATTAAATGATGTCATGGAACAAATGGACCTAACAGATATATACAGAAAATTCCATCCAAATGCTGCAGAATATACATTTTTCTCAGCAGCACATGGAACATTCTCTAAAATAGACCGTATATTAGGACACAAACCAAATCTTAACAAATACAGGAAAATTGAAATAATCCCTTGTTCACTAAGTAACCACAATGGTAATAAACTGCAAATCAGCAACAAGACAAACTACAGAGCATACAGAAATCCATGGAGACTAAACAGTACACTATTAAAAGATGTATGGGTCATTGAAGAAATTAAAAAGGAAATCAAGAAATTCATAGACTCAAATGATGATAAGAATCCAACATACCAAAATCTATGTGACACAATGAATGCAGTCCTAAGAGGGAAATTTATAACTCTAAGTGCCTATGTTAAGAAATTAGAGAGTTCACAAGTAAACAATTTAATGCTTCTCCTTAAGGCCTTGGAAAGAGAAGAACAAGGCAAACCAAAAATCACTAGACAGGAAGAAACAATAAAGATTAGTGCAGAAATTAATGAAATGTAAACCAAAAAAAAAAAATCAAAAGAATCAATGAAACAAAGAGTTGGTACTTTAAAATGATAAACAAGATTGATAAACCCTTAGCAAATCTGACCAAAAGAGAGGAGACAAAAATTAACAAAATCAGAGATGAAAAGGGCAACATCAAAACAGATACCAAAGAAACTCAGAAAATCATATGGGCCTACTTTAAGAATATATATGCCTCTAAGTTTAATAACCTGAAAGAAACAGATGATTTCCTTGATTCATATGACCTACCAAATTTAAATGAAGATTAAATAAACCATTTAAATAGACCTATAAAAACTACAGAGATCCAAGCAGTTATAAAAAGTCTCCCAACTAAAAAAAGCCCAGGCCCAGATGGATTCACTGCTGAATTTTACCAGACATTCCTGGAAGAACAACACCAATGCTTCTCAAACTTTTGCATAAAATAGAAAAGGAAGGAATTCTACTGAAATCCTTCTATGAAGCCAGTATCACCCTGATACCTAAACCGGACAAAGACAGATCAAAAAAAGGGAAATTACAGACCAATCTCCCTCATGAACATAGATGCAAATATTCTCAACAAAATACTGGCAAACAGAATACAAGAATGTATCAAAAAGATCATTCACCCCAACCAAGTAGGCTTTATCCCAGAGACGCAGGGATGGTTCAACATATGCAAATCCATAAATGTAATACACCATATAAAATGGTCTGAAGGACAAAAATCACATGGTCATCTCAGTAGATGCAGGAAAGGCATTTGACAAAATCCAACATCCCTTCATGTTAAAAGTATTACAGAAACTGTGAATAGAAGGAACATATCTCAACATAATAAAAGCTATTTATAAGAAACCTACAGCCAACATAATACTAAATGGGGAAAAACTTGAAACTTTTCCACTAAATTCAGGAACATGACAAGAGTGTCCACTTTCCCCACTACTATTTAATATAGTACTGGAAGTCTTAGCCATAGCAATAAGGCAAGAGACACTCATAAAGGGGATACAAATCGGAAGGGAAGAGATCAAATTATCATTATTTGCAGATGATATGATTCTATACATAACAGAACCTAAAGACTCTACCAGCAAACTGTTAGAGCTGATAAACACTTTTAGCAATGTAGCAGGATATAAAATAAACACACAGAAATCAGTAGCTTTTCTCTACACTAACAACAAACATGCAGAGGATGAAATCAGGGACTCTCTCCCATTCACAATTGCCTCAAAAAAAAAATCCTTGGAATAAACTTAACCAAGGAAGTGAAGGATCTCTACAATGAGAACTTTAAAACACTCAAGCGAGAAATTGCAGGAGACACAAAGAAATGGAAAGACATCCCATGCTCTTGGATTGGAAGAATCAATATTGTGAAAATGTAAATCTTATCAAAAGCAATGTACATATTTAATGCAATCACCATTAAAATTCCAATAGAATTCTTCACAGAAATAGAAAAAAACAATCCTAAAATTCATCTGGAAACACAAAAATCCTCGAATAGCCAAAACAATTTTGCGCAACAAAAATCAGGCTGGTGGTATTACCATACCCGATTTTAAAAACAGCATGGTACTGGCACAAGGACAGACAGGTAGATCAATAGAACAGAATAGAAGACCCAAATATTAATACAGGCAGCTACAGCCATATGATTTTTGACAAAAATGCCAAAAATATTCATTGGAGAAAAGATAGCCTCTTTAACAAGTGGTGCTGGAAAAACTGGATATCTGTATGTAAAAGGATAAAAATAGATCCTTGTCTCTCTCCATGCACAAAAGTCAAGTCCAAATGGATCAGGGACCATAATATCAGACCTGAAACTCTGAAACTGCTAGAGGAAAAGGTACAGGAAACCCTTCAACATATTGGCATAGGCAAGGACTTTCTGAATATAACTCCAATTGCTCAGGGAATAAAACCACTTATCAACCACTGGGACCTCATGAAATTACAAAGCTTTTGTACAGCAAAGGACACTGTGAATAGAACAAAGAGACAACCTACAGAATGGGAGAAAATCTTTGCCAGCTATACATCTGAAGGGGATTAATATCCAGAATATACAAAGAACTAAAAAAACAGAATAATAAGAATCAAACAACCCAGTTAAAAAAATGGGCTATCGAACTAAATACAAAGTTCTCAGAAGAAGAAATACAGATGGCATATAAACATCTAAAAAAGTGTTCCACATCCTTAGCCATCAGGGAAATGCAAATTAAAACCACTTTGAGATTCCATCTCACTCCTGTCAGAATGGCTACCATCAAGAAAACAAAGTGTTGGCGTGGATGCGGTAAAAGAGGAACACTTCTACACTGTTGGTGGGAATGTAATCTGGTCCAGCCATTGTGGAAATCAGTGTGAAGGTTCTTGAGGCAGCTAAAAATAGATTTAACATATGATCCAGCTATAGCACTCCTAGGCATATATCTAAAGGACTCTTCTCACTGCCTTAGAGATACTTGCACAACCATGTTTATTGCTGCTCTGTTCACAATAGCTAGTAAATGGAACCAGCCTAAATGTCCCTCCATAGATGAATAGATAATAAAGATGTGGTACATTTACACAATGGAGTTCTATTCAGTGGTAAATAAAAATGAAATTATGAAATTTGCAGGGAAATGGATGGATCTGGAAAGGATTATACTAAGTGAGGTAACCCAGGCTCAGAAGCCAAATGTCACATGTTCTTTCTCATATGTGGATCCTAGCTACAAATGTATAGACTTGTGTGTGAACTGGAACCAAAAATAGGTGCCAGAAACCAGTAAGCTGGTAAAAGGCTATAAGGGAGGGAGAAGAGGGAAGGACTTAAGTGGATGGTATTGTACATATGTAAGTAGAAGAACAGATTATAGGGAGGGGAATGGCCTAAGTGAGGCCATGGGAAGAGAATGCAGAAAAGAAGGGCAGGGGGAGGGTCAATCAAAATTCAAGATAGTCTGAATAAGACTTATATAAACATACTTTTTTGAATAATGGCATATCCAGAAGCTATAGACTGTTACTAGAAAATTTTCAGTGCCTGGGATGGGATACCTTCCAGTGAGTTGCTGGCCAAGGAAGTCCCAGTAGCCTCCAAAACATTAAAGGCTATTGCCAAGGCCCCTGGTTTCCCTTGAGAAACAGATGGTAAGACCCTATTGACTGAGAGAGGTCATCTCTTGACTGAGAGGCAAGGTCACTGAGAAAGCAAGCTGATGCTGAGCAAAAAACCTTCTCCCTATAGACCAGCCAACTGAAAGCTGGAAAAAGCTGCACTGCATGCAGCTGTATGGGAGACAGAAGTCATCAGCAGTGAAAACAGTGGACACTGGAAAATTCAAGTTTGGCTATACAGGCCCAATGACTGAACAGGTGCAATAGTGGCATGTCTACTCTTGGGGTAACCAACTGCTCCATAATTGGACTGAAGGCCCTCTCTATGGGAGGGAATACATACCTGGTACTGAAAAACCTAAGCAAAAGTCTATGGCAGGGGAGGTCATGAACCTTAGGGGTATAAAGCCTGCTCTTGTCTGGCTAAATGTATATATTATTCCCAGCAAGCTTCCCTGAAAGCACTACACTTAATGTTCATATTCACATATTAACGCGACTCTCACTTCTGGTTAGAGAAGCTTCTCTTTCCAGATGGCAATGACCACTGGGATGACCCAAAAGGCAACATAGTGCTGAGAAGAAGGGATGGAGGAGTGCCCAGCACTGAAACATCTCTCTCACACCCTCCAAGACTCAGGGTCCATTGCATAAGAGGGGGTGGAAAGAATGTAATAGCCAAAGGAAGAGTACAACTCCTTACAATGCAACTGTTCAGACAGAAATTGGCCTTGATATCCATGACCTTGTGGTACCAAGCAATACCTTCACAAGACCCTCATAATCGAAGAAAAAGATGATGACTTCAAATTAAAAGAGAGACTAATGGAGAGAGGGAGGGGATATGACAGAAAATGGAGTTCTAAAGGGGAATGGGGGGAGGGGAGGGAAATATCATGGTTTTTTGTATGTAAGTACAGAAGTTGTCAATAAATTTTTTAAATAAAAATAATAAAAAAAACTGAGCTTATGACACTTCAAGAAATTGGAGAAAGAACTGATGAAATCTTATATTGCAATGGGTTAGCAAAAGAAGATCTTAGCTGAATAGGAGAAAAAAGGAGTAGCTGATGCAATGAGGTTAAGTACGGATGCAGAAATTAGCAAGAGTATAATCAGATCTGGTTGTAAAGATAAGGAAAAAAACTTACTGAGTACTCTTATTCAGCTACTTCTGAATCTGTTTTCAAATTTCATATATTGAATATCATATATTGAGAAGATATATTAAAAATGAGGCTTTTGGAAACAGAAAGTCCTTACAAGACCAAATCTTTAAGCACCTCCATCTTGGACTTTTCATGTTTTATGGCTATATGAAATATGTTTCTCTTATGCAGAAATTATTCAGCCCTTGTTTTTTATCTCATATAAGATGGAATAGGCTAAGATATATTTCCATTCTCAGGTTATATGTTATCATAGGACTTTGAGTGATGTTCACCTACAGTTAGTAGCCAGATTGACTATAGTAGTGTTGAAAGACAACTGTGACAGCTCTCTATACACCTTAAAGACTTTGTAGCTGAAATAAGAGTTACCTGTCTTTTATATACTTATCTTACTTACTATATAATAACAAATATCTTTCAGGAACATACAGTTGTGAGCTTCTGAAAACATAAGGTGATATCCAAGATGCCCACACTAGGCATGAAAGTGATCCCTTTGATAACTGTTTAGAAGGGAGACAATTTCAAAACTGCCCAGTTTTTTAAAAAAAAAAAACTGCCTAGTAACCATATTTCTTGTGAGTGCAAAGCAGTAGTTTCAATTTACTACTATTCAAATTGAATTTCTTTTTTTATGTGTTACCTCACAAGTGAACAATCTATAGCATAATTGGGTGGCATAATTGTAAGAATTGACATTCATCTGTGTTAATTATATTGTTTTCACGTGAAGTCATGAATAATAATTTCCATTCTCAGGCCAAGATATTAGTATGTGCTCCTCTAACTGAAATATTCATATTCAAAACATGAACATGCTGAAGAACACAGGAAGTCATTATAGCTGAATTTGATGAATCATTGGTGAAGGTTTATAGAAAGATAAAAGACTGGAGCAATAGGAATATCTATATCATCAAGGTCCTTGAATAGTTTGAAGTCTATTGGATTTTATTATATTGACTAAGACTTTGTCACTGAGAAATTTTTAGAAATTTTAGTGAAATATGATTTGTGTTTTAGAAAGATAACTATGACAGAATCAAAGATATTAAAGCAGGAAAGAGACCTCTTTTATCTTATAGCTCTTGAGTTATCTTTGAATAGGAGTAGAAATGAGGTTCACAGTCCATTGAAATGTTCTTATAATAATTATAAAGAAATTATAGAGAAATTTTTAACATTTTGTAAAAATTTGTTTTCTATACTGAATTCTATTTATTTTTCATTTATTTTTATTTTTTATTTTAGATATTTTGGTTTCATTTTACTTCTAGTAAAATATAAAGACCTATTTAATATTTATTATATACTTATCCAAGGTGCTGACAGGCAAGAGAAAGATACTATTTTGATATACTTTCTGTTTAATAATTACACTCCTGTGTTTTTAATGTATAAATTCAAAATATAGTAAATAAGTGATAGCTAAATCAAAGCAAAGGCTCAGCTGACAAAATTAGGGATAGATAATTACTGGTTTTGTATACTGCAGTTTGCTTTAAAGTCTTAAGGCATTATGCATTTCACATTGGACCAAAAAGAGGAAGTAGCATTGACCATTAAATTCCTTCATGTGGAACAGCACTTGAACATAGTATTTTCTTCTTGTAATTTAGTTAGTAGGGCACATGTATATAGATAAAACATTCTTTAGATAGAAAGCACAAAAAATCAAACATTTAATACAGCCAAACATAAGTAAGAAACATTGAGAATAATAACTTATTAGTAGAGGGCAGAGTGGCACAAAACAAGACCATCCTTGAAATATAGTCATCACCAGGACATGCTTGAAACTTACAAGAAGCATGAATATCTACTCTGTAACATTAGGCCAAGGATTTCAGTTTCTTTTTGTTGAGGTATTAAATTCAGTGAGAAAAAAAATGACTCTCTGCATATATATATATATATATATATATATATGGATACTTTGAGCTATTAATGGGCTTTCATTAATTTCATTTAATATAAAAGTTAATATAAATATCCTTTATTATTATTATAAACATAATTTTAGATAGGCCATGAAAATATTATTCAGTGTAGATAACAGGACTTATTTTCACATATTTTCATAAAGATTTTGATTGCTAGAAGGAAGTGTAAGCTATACCTGTTAGAATGCACTCATTAAAGCTATTACTCATCTCATCCACCAAGCCAATATGTAAATTAGTACTTTTATATACAGTTTAAGACACAAATTAGTTAATAAATAATTATGAATTTTAACTCAGACCACATGTTATATGAAATAGAAGAGGAAACTAACATAATTATGAATCACACCTATTACTACAATAATTGAGCATAAATGCATATTTACATTTTTCTTCTGGCTGTAACTCAGCTACAGTGTGATTTCCTAGGTTCAAGTTGGATTAGTAGCAAGCATCAGAAAAAAATGCATTCAGTTAAAAGTGTCATTTATGTGAAAAAGGGATAAATAAAAACATAAGAGAAAATCCACTATTTCATTTACTCAACATATATGTATTTAGTGTTCAATATTGGCTAGAATTGAGATGAAAATTATTCTGAAGATCATGCTCTCTATTACCAGTGCAGGAAAAGAATAATGAGTGTGACCATTGAGTATGTGAAATGGAGTCCTTTTGATTAGAAAGAGAAGTAATACTTGAAGAAATGTGTCAAAGTACCCTGGTCTCCTAGAAATTTCCACTTCACTGATCTTGAGAACTTAGCAAGCTGTAGCCTTTTGTACATTTCCATTAATGAATATGTTCTCTTTTACAGCTGTGACTCTAGAGGTGCTTGAAAGGCAAGGACTAGAAGTATCAAAAATTTTCAGTTAACTTTTAGTATGCAGTGATATATCCTTTGAGTAATAATTATAAATACTTTTTGGATCAAATCAATTCCCCAGTTCATTAAAAAGTAAATATTGAGGTCTGGAGAAATTGCTTAGTGGTTAAGGCACTTGCCTGCAAAGCCATAGGACCCAGGTTCAGTTCCCCAGGACCCATATAAGCCAGATGCACAAGGTGGCAATTGTGTCTGGAGTTCAGTTGCAGTGGCTGGAGGCCCTGGCGCGTGCCCTCTCTCTCTCTCTCTCTCTCCCTCCCTCTCTCTCTCCTTCTTGATCTCTCTCTCAAATAAATAAATAAAATATATAAAAAATCAATATCAACCTAAAGTAAGATCACAAAGTAAGACTCCTTCTTGATCATTTTTCAAATAAATAAATAAAATATATAAAAAATCAATATCAACCTAAAGTAAGATCACAAAGTAAGACAGTGTACTTAAGCTAGCAACATTTTTCTATTTTTTTTTAACATTTTCAATTTTTAGTCATTCCAGGACTTTAAAAAATTTAAATTAAAAAGAATAATATTTTCATTGTCATATAAAAAAACTAGATATATTCATATAATGAACAATGGTATAATTTCAATGAGTTTTGATTTTATATTTTCTATGAAATTTCTGAAGTTTCTATTCATACCCCAATTAGTATGTCAGTTTACCTTTTTTTAAAAAATTGTATGATTTCAAAAAAGTTACAGAATTGATATGTAACTCTCAATTGTTCAACATGCATGCTAACTTAAGGTCAACATTTATTTAGAGGTATTTTTCTTTTTTTAAAACTTGTTTATTTGAGAGTGACAGACAGAGAAAGAGGCATATAGACAATGGGCGCACCAGGGCCTCCAGCCACTGCAAACAAACTCCATATGCATGTACCACCTTGTACATCTGGTTTATGTGGGTCCTGGGGAATCGAGCCTCGAAATGGAATCCTCAGGCTTCACAGTCAAGAGCTTAACCTCTCCAGGCCCCTAGATTTATTTTTCTTATAACCTTATTTAACCTTATTGAAATACTTTTTTTATTTTTTATCACTATATATTATTTTGTGTTTTCTAGAATTTATATATCTGGGATCATACATCATGTACCATTTGGTCTAACTACCATTGTATTTTTCATAATTTTTTTAGTTTCATTTATACTGTTTTTTATTATTTTTTCTTTTGTATAACAGAGTAGTATTGCATTGCACAAATATGTGAGATTTTTGATCCGTGTACCTATTGATGAGTATCTTGACTTTTTACTCAGTTTTGAGGCCAAAATTAATATTATTGAATGACTATTTTTGAACTAACAGTGTGTCATCACACTTTCATTTCCTTTGGTGCACTCCTATGGGGTCAAGTGTATGTGTCACTTTATTTGTCCATTAATTCCTCACCTCATTTATTTTTATTCTTTTTCATTTTTAAAAATTTTTTTAAATTATTTGAGAGAGACAGAGACAGAGAGAAAGAGGCAGAGAGAGAGAGAGGGAAGGGGCACACCAGCGTCCTCTCAGCTGCTCTGAACAAACTCCAGACACCTGTGCCCCCTTGTAGTCAAGCATGGCATTTCGTGCTTGCCTCACTTATGCATCTGGTTAAACGTGGGACCTGGAGAACAGGTGTTCTTAGGCTTGGCAGACAGGCACCTTAATGGCTAAGCCATCTCTCCAGCACTTAATAACATAAAAACTAGCCGGACTTGGTGGTGTATACCTATATTCCAGATTTGGAGAGGTGGAATCGGGAAGAAGAAGAGTTGAAGGTCAGTCTTCACTGCATAGTGAGTTTGAAGCCAGTTTGGATTACATAAGACACTATCTTAAAAACCCCAAATCAAGTAAACAAAATAAAATAAATAAAATTAAATTAAATTTAAAAGTTAATAAAACAAAATATGATAACAAGAATGTCCAACGAAAATCAAAATAGTAATTAATTAGCATGAAAATAAATTTCAGTTTAGAGTAATGAACATTGTATTGCATTTGTTTGATAAGCCATTTAATAAAGTTAGTTTTTTTAATTATACATGAATATAATTTAATGTCTTACTTATCTGACTAATTAACATCCACAAAGATGGCATGAGATATATGCCAGCAAAGTGTGATATTGACAGAAAATTGGCTAATGAGTGTCATTAATTAAAAACTTATTTAGGAACAGGAAAATTTCGGGATAGTAAAATATAAAATAAATTAACACTTTGCAGATAAAATTAGTTTCCCTATATTTCAAAAACTTGAAACATTTAAATAGCATTATTAGTATAAGTTATAAAACTGAGAAGAAAACAGATTTTAAAAGTTCACGATGCTAGAGGAAAGACTGAATATTATTGTCTTTAGAAAATGAAAACTAAGGCTTATAACATCAAGATAGGGTTAAACTTATAGCCAAATTGAAATTTAAAAGGTTTTTTTTTTTCTGATAGTAAATTTATAACATATTTTTCTTACTGGATTTTGAAGATGAACACAGACTTTTCAAGTTTGTTGTATTTTCTTTTCAAAGTATAAAGAAATACTTGGTAATTATTATTATGTTTTAATAGTTCAAAATTTTATTATCTGTGCATCCTAAAAGTATAACTATGGGGGACTCCAGAGAAGATCACACTCCAAAGCCCTGAACAGTGAGTAGGGTATGGTGACCAGGGCGCAGGTGAGCTTCTACAACCTCATGTTGGTATCTTACCCACCTCTTTCTGGGTTTGGGAATCAGGCACAGTTTGTCAGTAATTCCCTTCCCACCTTGCCAACACCCCCAAAGCCTCTGCTGCTACCACCGCCATTAGAGACTCAGAAGCTGATCTCACTCCAAAGCCCCAGGCAGTGAGTAGGATAAGAAAATTCAGGGTCAGTTGAGGTCCCCTCTCACATGCGAATTGTGCCCCACTCTCTCTTTTTAGGATTGTGGATCTGTCAGAATATGCACAACTCCCTACCTGACTGCCTCCGGAAGACTTTGTCCTGCCACCATTAGGGACTGTGGAAATGATTGTACTCCAAAGTCCTGGATACAAGGGCTATGGTCAGTACGCCACACACCCTTGTGTGTACAGCCACCCTGAGCTGACCTGGCCTGCCTGCGTGCATCTCCCTGAGTAAGGGACTCCATAGCTGATTATACTCCAAAGTCTTGGCAATGAGTAGGCTGGCCCTCTCAGAGTCCATCCCAGACCTCCCTGGAGGTTGTACAGATAAGGAGATTCAAGTGTACCAACCCCAAACTGGCAGATACCACTCCCACCTTGATAAGGTTGAGTAAGCCACTCAACACAGGTTCCACAAGAGCTGTTATTGCTGGATTCTTTTTTTTTTTTTTTAAATATTTCATTTATTTCTGTATTTATTTATTTATATGAGAGAGAGAGAGGGGGGCAGATAGAGAGAATGGGTACACCAGGGCTTCTGGCCAATGTAAATGAATTCCAGATGCATCTGGCTTACATGGGTACTGGGGAATCGAACCTGGGTTGTGAGGTTTTACAGGCGACTGCAATAACTGCTAAGCCATCTCTCCAGCCCTATTGCTGCATTCTTAGAAAGGCAAGAGTACTATCTTGAGATTTTCAAACACTAATGCAAAACAAAAAGTAAGAAATCAAGGTAAGATATCTCCAACAAGAAAGCCTAATTCCATAACAGAAACCTGAAAAGAAAATGTAGAGGAAATTCCAGATACAAATCCAAAAATGGAATTATGACAAGAATATTATCCAAATTAATGAGGCCATGCACATAGCTTGATGAAATAGAAGACAAAAATTAACATAAAGGAAATCAAAATAAATTCAAAGGATAGCTGAATAAAATGGAAGAGAATCAACAAAAGGTAGCTGAATAAAATGGGAGAGAATCAAAAAAGCACAATAGACAACTGAATGAAATGGATGAGAATCAAGAAAATAAATTCACTCTGTGATCAGTGGAATAAACTCCATTAGGACATGATAAAATGCAGAAATAAATTCCAAGAGTCAATTACAACCTCAAACCAAGAAATGAAAATGGAATTCAATAAAGAGATGGTTATACTAAAGAAAAACATAATGGAAAACAAAAATAAATTATTTAAATGGTTTACAAGAAAACCTCACCAAAAGAATAAATTATGTGAGATCAGAGTTTCAGAGTTTGAGGAAAATACAGCTAAAAAAAAAAAAAAAAAAAACTAGGCGTCCAAAAGCAATGACAAGGTCAAAAACACATGTAAACAGAACAAAAGGTAAATGTAGAAACTTTTTAGATTGAACATTTGGCACTTTTGTGTACAAGAAGGGGAACAGCTACAGGCCAAAGGCATAGAGAATATATTCAATACAATTATAAAAAATTCCTAATCTTACATAAGAGAGTCCTATGCAGATATAAGAGACACACAGAAGCCAAATAGACAGGACCAGAGGGAAAAATTCCACACATCACATTATAGTTAAAATACTAAACAGAGAAATCAAAGAGAAAGGACTAAAACCTGCAAGAGAAAAACAGCTCACCACTTAACAAAGGTAAAGCCATTAAAATTACTTCTGGGTTTTCAATGGAAACTATAAAACCAAGAAGGGCTTGTGTGGTTAGTTTGACTGTATGGCTTCCATTGATTCAGGAGTTAAAATTAAACTTATAACTTGGATCTCTAGCCTCATGGCAGGAGGAGGTGTCACTGGAGTCCAGCCCTAAGGTTTCACTATGGGCAGATCTGAAATACAGCACAAAGGTTGGAGAGTAGCATGAGCTCTGGGTTCCTATTTGCTGATGGTATACTTGATGCTTTCAGTTTTTGCTGGCTGTTTGGTTGTTTCTTTCTGTTTGGATGTATAGAAGCAGCTTCTGCCTACATTGATGGAACTTTCCCCTGGATAAACACCTTCCTCGCATAAACTGTGCCTGGATTGGATTTTCATTACATCAAGGTTGAAGCTGAATACAATGGCCTGGGATATATTATTTCAAATTTTGAAAAACCAAGACTGCCAAATCAAACTACTCTACCCAGAAAAACTATTTCCCATAATGGAAGATGAAAGAAAAGCTTTCCAAAATAAAAGCAAGTTTTATGCATATGTGAGCACTAAGCTAGCCCTACAGAAAATACTGAAGGGAATATTCCACACTGAAAAGATGAACAAAATTACTCAAGAGACTGCAGGAGAGAAACAGTAATAATCAAAAAAAAATAATGGATATGAAGACATATGAATATCATTAAAACACCAAACTCTACAAATTATTCAACTTGTCAAGGATTAATCTATACATCTCAATTATAATTCTGAACATCAGTGAACTAAACTCTACGATCAAAGTACACAGATTCAAAGTACACAGGCTGGACCCATCCATTTGCTGTCTATGAGAAACCCACTATAGTTTTAGTTTTATATATATATATATATATATATATATATATATATATATATATATATATATATGATAGGATAAAAGTATTGGAAAATATAGTTCAAGAAATAAAAATAAGCAAATGTGGTTATATTAATATCTGACAAAAAACATTAAATGAAAATTAATCAAATTAGTTAAAGAAGGTCATTTTATATTTGCTAATGGAAAACTCCAACAAGAGGGTATTACATATATCTATTTATATGCACCAAACACACATGAACCAAATTTTATAAAGTAAAATCTACTAGACATCAAATCAGAAATAATTCCCAACACAATAGAGTATGAGACTTCAATAATCCAATATTATCAATATACAGATCATCTAAACGGAAAATAGAGAAATATTCAAGTTGAATAACAGCATAGATGATATGGACTTAACAGACATCTACAGAACATTCCACCCTAACTTTTCATAATACACGTACTACTTGTCACCTCATGGAATCTTATCTAAAACATATCATTTATTAAGACATAAAGCAAATATCCACAATATATCTGCAATATATCTCTGTAATATATCTGACAATAACACTCCAATGCTCTTGGATCAGAAGAATATCATGAAAATGGCCATACCCAAAAAAACAATATACATATTTAATGCAATTTAAATCAAAATTCCAGAAATATTCTTTATATATAAAATTGTCTCAAAATTCATATGGAAGTACAAAAGGCCTTGGACAGCCAAAAATCATCCAGCTAAAGGAATACTACCGGTAGTATCACCATACTTAATTTGGAAACTAAATAAAGAGCCACAGTAACAAAAACAACATGGTACTGCAAAAAAAAGACACACAGATCTCTGAAATAAAATAGAAGATCTGGCTATAAATTCTAATAACTACAGCTAACACTCACTTAGACAAACAGGCCACAAATGTTCACAGGAAAAAAGACAGAATTTTCAATAAATGGTGCTGGGTAAATTGCATACTTACCTGTGGAAGAATGAATCCAGACCATCTGCTCTCACCATGCAAAAAAAAAAAAAAAAAAAAAAAAAAAAAACAGGTAGTTGTAGCAGACAGCTTCAGGTTCGCTGAGATGAACTTCCAGACCAGGCACAGTTATGGAGGAAGGGATATTATTTATTGAAGCTTACAGATCCAAGGGAAGTTCCATAAAGGCAGGAGAAGCAGCCTGCTCTTCATAGGACCAGGCAAGAGAGAGAGAAAGCCAACCAGCCACCACAGCCCACAGAGCAAAACTACAGCCAAAAGGTCACACAGCACACTTCAGGAACTCCTGCTAGGCACATTTGCATATCTTTACAATGGAATCTCAAACCCACACCATTAACACTTTAAGACCAGCCCCCAGTGACATTGCCTCTAGCAAGGTGATTGCAGATGCAAATTATAACTAGTAAAACACTGAATATATTGGGGGACATATATTCAAACTACCACAGTAGTCAACATAAAATGGATCAAGGACCTCAATATAAAACAGGAAACTCTAAAATACATAGAAGAACACATGTTGAAAACACTCCAAGATATAGGCTTAGGTAAAGACTTTCTGAATAAAACACCTATAGCCCCTACACTGGCCTTTTCAGCCTTTAAAACAGGAATATCCTGCTTCCTATGCCCCATTTCAGAAGATCTTATTTAATTTCAGACAATGGCCTCTTTCATCTTCCTTAAGATTGCTAATGTGTTTTACAATAGCAGCTTCAGTAGCCTAAACTTGTCATGGGGTATAGTGTCGCATAAGTAAGACCACTGACTCACAGAATGCTGGGTTAAGGGCTGATGCATCAGGACTACACCCTAGAGGTTGGGATCTCTAAGTACAGTCTTGGGCTGCTTGAGGAGTCAGCCTTTATTGTGGAAAACCATAAGATGTTCATTGCAAAAACAGGATGGGAGTTAAATCACAAGTTAGACTACAAAGTTACACAAGGTCACTGTTAAACAGAAGAAATCACAAGGTATTCCTTCCATGAGTCACACAGGCAGAACTGAGGCAGACAAGGGACATTACTTATGGCGCAGATAACAGGAAGCACCTGCATTTCACAATAAGGCCAGTGATAATGATACCTGCAACTTCTCCTTTATTTGTCAAGAAGATCAGCTTGGGTAGTGATCTCCATTATGTGTGCCTAGAGGCAAGGGCTGCACAGGAGAATGTTTAACCTGGTCTACTGTGTCCCTTCACATAAACCAGTCTATGTGCCAGTAAATTTTAAACTTGTCTATGGGGGAATATATTGAAACTACTACATAATCCAAATGAATTTTAGTAAATTATATAAGGATAGTCCAAGTTTAATTTAAATATTGATATTCTACTGGTCCAGAAAGGACTGTTTTACTATTTCTATTTTATATTTATTGTCTGGGATGCCTTCCAATTGATTCAGGAGTTTGATTAAAGCTTGTAACTTGGTGTCATTGTTGGCAGATCCTAGGGTCCAGTCCTAAGGGGTAGGGGTGGACCCTGAATTCCAAGCTAAGATATGCAAAGTGCTTGAGTTCTTCCTGGGTTACCTGCAGCTTGGCTGCCAGTTTTTTTTTTTTTTTTATGGAAAACTTCTATACTTGCAGACAATAAACCATGATATTTCCCTCCCCTCCTTCATTTTCCCCTTCACAACTCCACACACATCCCCTCCCTCTATCAATTAGTCTCACTTTTATTTTGAGGTCATCATGTTTTTCTTCTATTATGAGGGTCTTGTGAGGGTATTGCTAG
This sequence comes from Orientallactaga sibirica, assembly GCA_036365145.1. Lineage (NCBI taxonomy): Eukaryota > Metazoa > Chordata > Mammalia > Rodentia > Dipodidae > Orientallactaga > Orientallactaga sibirica. The sequence continues at coordinate 7,555,053 of JAEOAD010000840.1, forward strand.
GCACTGCAAGGTCATGGACATTGAGGCTAACTTCTGTCTGAGCAGCTGCATTATAAGGAGTGGTACCCTACCTTTGGCTCTTACATTCTGTCTTCTAGCTCTTCCGCAATGGACCCTGAGCCTTGGAGGGTGTGATAGAGATGTTTCAGTGTTGGACACGTCTCTGTCATTTCTTCTCAGAACTATGTTGCCTTTTTTCGTCATCCCAATGGTCACCACAATCTGAAGAGAAGCTTCTCTAACCCAAAGTGAGATTAGCATTAATATATGAATGTGAACATTAAGTGAACATTCAGGGCAGTTTGGTGAGACTAATATATGCATTTAGCCAGACAGGTTTCTTGTGCTTCCAAATGAATTTTAGTGTTTTTTTTTTTCCATTTATGTGAAGAATGCCATTAGAATTTTAATGGGAATTGTATTAAATGTGTAGACTGTGTAGATTGCTTTGGGTAAGATTGACTTTTTTTTTCAATATTGATTCTTCCAATCTAAGAACATGGAATGTCTTTCCATTTCCTGGTGTCTTCTGCAATTTCTCACTTCAGTGTTTTAACATTCTCATTGTAGAGGTTCTTCACTTCCTTGGTTAGGTTTATTCCACAGTACTTTTTTTGAGGCAATTATGAATGGGAGAGATTCCCTGATTTCAATTTTGCATGTTTGTTGTTAGTATAGTACTTGTAAAAGGTCTATTTAATTGGTTTATTTCATCTTCATTTAATTTTCGTAGGTCATATGAATCAAGGAAATCATCCATTTCTTTTAGATTTTCAAAAGTAGAGGCATATATATTCTTAAAGTATGTCCTTATGATTTTCTGAATTTCTTTGATATCTATTGTAATGGTACCTTTTTTCATTTCTAATTTATTAATTTTTGTCTCTTCTCTCTTCTGGTCAGATTTGCTAAGGGTTTGTCAGTCTTGTTTATGCTTCCAAAGAATGAACTCTTTGTTGCAGTGATTCGTTGGTTATTTTTTTAGTTTCTATTTCATTAATTTCTGCCCTAATTTTTATAATTTCTTCCCATCTACGGATTTTTGGTTTGCTTTGTTCTTCTTTTACCAAGACCTTAAGGTGAAGAATTAAACTGTTTACTTGTGAACTCTCTAATTTCTTAATATAGGCATTGTAGCTATAAATTTCCCTCTTAGGACTGCCTTTATTTTGTCCCAAAGGTTTTTGTATGTTGTATTCTCATCATCATTTGATTATATGAATTTATTGATTTCCCTTTTGATTTCTTCAATGAACCATACATCATTCAATAGTGTACCATGAGTTTTTCTTGTTGCTGATTTGCAGTTTAATCCCACTGTAGTCAGATAGCATATAAGGGATTATTTCAGTTTTCCTGTATTTGTTAAGATTTGATTTGTGTTCTAGTATATGGTCTATTTTAGAGAATGTTCCATGTGCTGCTGAGAAAAATGTATATTCTGCAGAATTTGTATGGAATGTTCTGTAGATATATGTTAGGTACATTTGTTCCATGACATCATTTAATCCAGATGTCTCTCTGTTTATTTTTTGCCAGGATGACATATGAATTGATGAGAGTGGGGTATTGAAGTTACCCACAATAGTTGTGTTTGGTGTTATCTGTGACATTAACTGGGAGCCCCCATGTTAGGTGAATATACATTTAGGATTGTAATGTCCTCCTGTTGGAACATTCCTTGAATCAGTATAGAGTGACCTTCTTTATCTTTCCACAGTAATGTTAGTTTGAAGTCTATCCTGTCAGATATTAGGATAGCAACCCCTGCTTATTTCCTAGGTCTGTTTTTTTTAGATTCCATTTTCAATCCTTTCACCCTAAGATGGTGTCTATCTTTCATTGAGAGATGAGTTACCTGGAGGCAACAAATGGCAGGATCTAGTCTGCCAGTCTGTCTTTTGATTGGGGCATTGAGACCATTGATATTAAGAGGTATTATTGAATGATATGTATTTATTCTCTCCATTCTTCTTGGTTTGTAGTGCTTCCTGTTTTCCCTTTACTCCCTTATTTTAAGTGTCATTTGAATATGGCTTATTTTTTCCTATTTCCTCCTATGTGTGTTTTTCTTTCTCTTCAGCATGAAGGATTCCCTCAAGTATTTTCTGTAGAGCTGGCTTAGTTGTCATAAATTCCTTTAGCCTGTGTTTGTTGTGGAGTGTCCTTATTTCTCCATCAATTTGGATAGATAGCTTTGCAGGATATAGTAATCTTGGTTGACAGTTGTTATCTTTAAGAACTTGGAATACATTATTCCAAGCCCTTCTGGCTTTTAAAGTTTGTGTTGAGTAATCTGCTGTGATCTTGATGGGCTTGTCTTTGTAGGTCACTTGTTTTTTCTCTCTAACTGCTTTCAATATATTTTCTTTGGTTTTCATGTTTACTAGTTTAATTATAACATGGTGGTGGGGGGGGGTTCTTTCCAGCTTTTGTCTGTTTGGTTCTCTAAAAGGTTCCTGTATCTGCATTGCCATTTCTTTTACAATTTGGGGAAAATTTTATTCTATGATATTGTTGAAACACCTACTCAGCCTCTGGATTGAAATTCTTCTACTTCTACTATACCTTGAATTCTTATGTTTGATCTTTTCATAGTGTCCCAGATATTCCAATTCATATCTTCATATTAGCTTGTCCTTCTCTTTGTTGGACTGTATTAGATCTGCCACCTGGTCTTCTACTTTAGATTTTCTGTTCTCTCCTTAATCCATTCTACTGATGAGACTTTCCAAAGAGGTTTTTATTTGACTAACTGTATTTTTCAAAGCTGTTTGTTTTTCTTTAGTATTTTCTTCTTATTTATTCATGTCTTGTACTGACCTACTTATTTCATTAAGCTGGTTTCCTGTGTTCTCTTGGAATTCCTTCAGGAGTTTGTTTTCTTCTTTAATTCCTTTGATTTCTTTGAGTATAGATAAAAACTTTTTTGCAGTTTTTGTCAGGCATTTCATCTAAAACGGTCTCATTGTGGGTCATTTCTTATTTATAATTTTTGCTGAGATTGTATTGTCTTGATTCTTTGTGTTTCTTGTATCATAATATTGCAATTTTGCAGCCTGAGTTGATTTGATGCTTGGGTTTTCTAATAATATGCAGTTCCTTTAGGTTTGGAAATCCAACTTCATGTACCTTCAGAGTAGGAGTATGGGTGCATAACTAGAATGAGACCAGGCAAAGGTGAAAACAGAAAGAGAAGAGAAGAGGGGGGATATCAGACAAAATCAAGTTGCTAGTACATCAAGGGAACTCTGTCCAGGATACCAGTATATACGATATAAGGCAGATGAATGGACCAGACAGAAGTTCCCATTAGAAGCTTAATTCTAAAACCATAGGCTCTGGCTTGGGAATCCCAGGAGTGGAACTGGGTTACTCCCCACAGTGAGCAGTTAGCCAAGGAGATCTGTGAGGTCCCCAAAACAATGTAGGCCATTGTCAAGCACTTGATTACCCAAAAGAAATAAAAGGTAAGACCCTATTGCTGAAGAAACCTCAGGTTACCATTCCAGGACACTGAGAGAGCACTTGGGAACAGAGAAGAAAGCCACTCCTCTCCTGACAAGCCTTCATGGTGCTTGAAAATACTATGGGATCTACTGTGTGATAATCGTCACCAACATCATGAATAACCAGGAGACCCTGAAACCTATGCAACCAACCAACTGGACAAGAAGTACATACTTGTGCAACAGTGGCAACAAGCCTTTGGGAATAACCAACTGCCCTCTTATTGGACATGAGGCCCACTCAGGGGGAAATACCTCATAACTGGTGCTGAGAAACAAATCATTGCCCCACAGGGAGGAAACTCACACCCCAACTGTTCTCTGGACAAATTGATTGGGTATCCTCATCAAAATGTCTCTCAAAATTATATGCATATCACCCTTGAATCAATGTTGCTCTCACCCTTGGTTGGAGAATCTATTTTACAGATGTGGAAAATACTGGGGAGATCCAATATCTACTATTTCAATAAGAGAGCGAGTGCTCTTCATGAGATGTTCCATTTCTACCACACTTGCGGGGATCCGGAAGAAACCACAGAGGGAGCAGCAACACAAACATTGCTCCCAATTCTCGCCTGACAACCACTTCTAGGGAGATAGCAACCCTTTGGTGAGCTGCAACACATCACAACAGAAATACAGAGGCTACAGAGAACTCAACACTAAAAACAAACTGCTAACATTCCCAAGGCTCAGTGACTGTTATAGAAGAGGGGGTGAAAGATTGTACGAGCCACCAGGTGGGTAGAAATATCCTGAGGTACAGCCTGCCTCCAGAAACTAACAGAGGCCCTAGTTATCCCAATGTGTACACCAAGGACTCCAGTGAGGAAGACCCTCAGGGAAATGGGGACTGGGGAAGAGGGAAACAAGACTACAACATGTGTAAAAAATATATGTATGTAAATAAATAATTTTTAAAAATGAAGGGAACTGTTTACATATATGTCTTTTCATGGACGCTGTACTATTTAATTGATAATATGTTCTGCATATATTTATATAGGATTGCTAACAATAAGTGACATTTAAAATATATTTTAATTTAAATGTTTATAAATTATATATTCATTTAGTTATTTATTTGCAAAAAGATAGAGAGGGGGTGAGAAAGAGACAGACAGAGAGAGAGAGAGAGAGAGAGCGCATGGGCACACCAGGGCCTCTTCCCACTTTGCCACTGCAAATTAACTCCAAGTGCATGCGCCACTTTGTTCACCTGGCTTTATGTGAGTACTGGGGAATTAAACTTAGGCCATCAGGCTTTGCAATCAAGCACTTTAACCACTGAGCAATCTCTCCAGCTCTATAAATTATATTTTTTATTAAAATATATTTTTTTATTTATATTATTCTGATTTTACATTCATAGTATTGGTTCCATTGTCCTCCTCCCTGTCCTCCCACTTTCAAAGGGACCCTCATCAATGGGGAATGTGGGTCGTGCATTGTGAGGTTAGTCAAGAGTTCTGGTGGATAGGCCCCAGTCTCTGTGCATAATGCCCCAACTTGTGACTGTAACAATCTTTCTGCCCCCTCTTCTGCGAGTTTCCCTGAGCCACATTGGGGTCATTTTAGTTCTGCTTCAGTGATGAGGTTTTGGGAGCCTCTATGTTTCTGGATATCTGGCTTAGTTGGAGTTGGATGTTCTCTGTGTTTATCTCCTTCAGCCTTTTTCTGGTGTCATGATCGCCATGAACGCTGAACTCTTGCCCTTCCCCTGCGTTGTTCTATGGTTTCAGCTGGGGCCCTGGTGAGGTGTGGTTAGCTGATCCTCCCTTCAGGTTCATTGTCCACCTGAAAAAAGATAAGCAAATTCTCCAACGGAGAGAGAAGTTAGTACTAGATAGAAGGGATGACCATCTATGTTTTGGAGGGAATTTTATATGCGTTGGCTCTCTTCTAGCCCACATTTGGTGGTATCTTGATCTTGGAGACTGAGCTCATTTTTTGTACCTGGTTTTGACTTATTTCCCAGTTCCAGCAATGAGTTCCATTCCACTGAGTGGATCTATTAGCCAAATCAAGAGCAGTTGGATACCCACCATAGCTGTTTGCCACTACTACTGCACTTGTATGAGCATTACATCAAGTTGTTTCCTGCTGGGTATCTTAGACTGCAAGTTGTTTGGACCAATGTCAGACATTTTCCCCCAGTTGCTCGTGTAGCACCCTCTGGTACTAGACTAGCTAACTGTCTGGGGACTGACCTTCTTCCAGATTCTGGCCAGGTCTCTCTGTGTTTGTTCCCACACACCTATGCTATCTTTGACAGTAGGGTCTTACCATTAACCTTTGGTGGGTCACCAAGAACTCTGACAGAGGTCTGTCATTTTTTTGTGGGGGGGGGAAACCTTGTAGGTGTCTCGGATCAAGAGCTCATTGTGGAGTTTAACCCTGTGCTGGCACTGGGAGTTTTAAGTCTGCACCTAGAAAGGTGAGGGAAGAAAAAGATAGATAATATTATAGAGGAAGTGAGTATAGAGAGGAGGGGTAGGAAGAGAGAGTGAGAGGGAGAGAGAGAGAGAGAAGCAGGACAAGATTAGGGTTAGCCTTCATGGTGCTCTCTCCAGATTCCTGTGGTTTGGGTGTTCCCTCTGCGGGCCTGCTGAAGGATCAATGTTTTAGCCTGTTGTTCAGAGTAAAGGGTTTTATAGTATCTTTTCCTTTGGGTCCCAATTGTATCCCCGCCCCTTGTCCTTACCCCCCACCCTCTCGTTCCCTCCCATCCTTACCTTCCCCCCATCCCACCCTCCCTCTTGTCTGGTCCTCAGAGTGTTTATTAGGTTTGGCTGCATGTCATGTAGATTCAGGTTAGGAGCGATAGATAAACGAGACCATGCGATGATTATCTTTTTGTTCTTGGGTGAGCTCACTGAGGATGATCTGTTCCATGTTTGACCATTTTTTTTCAAATTTCCTTATTTCATCTTTCCTTACTGCTACATAGAATTCCATAGTGTAGATATACCACATCTTTGTTATCCATTCATCTATATATTTTAAATATTTAAATTACATAACCTGAGCAGAACATTTTGGTTTCTGTCTAGAATTGTGGTTTTATTTTTTATTTATTTGAGACAAAGAGACAGAGAGAAAGAGGCAGACAGAGAGAGTGAGAATATGGGTGCACTAGGGCCTGTTGTCACTGCAAATGAACTCCAGATACATGTGCCACTTTGTGTATCTGGCTTTACATAGATACTAGAGAATCAAACTCCAACCATCATGCTTTGCAAGCAAGTGCCTTTAACCACTGAGCAATCTCTCTAGCCCCTAGGATAATTATTTTAAGTTTTGTAATTTGTAGCTAAGAAATAAAATGTATAATTTGTTGGACCAGTGAACAGTGGACAGATAAGGGAGTATGAAAGGATGAGCCTGTCTTCTGCTGAAACTCATGGTACACATATTTTTTCTTACCTGTTCTTGAAAGGAAATTATACAAATGATAAAATTGTACAAATTAACCAATAGAACTTACTGTGTGATCAAGGCAGTCAAAGCTACTATTAGAAAAAAGATAAATGGAGATAAAAGAGAGAGCTTTTATATTGATGTTAAAATGATCTTTTTATTAAATAAATTCTAAAGTAAAATATGTAACAATTGCTTATTATTCAGTAGATCAGAGCTCCTTGTGCAAGAAAATAGTGTGCATATTATGTAACTATCCCTAGTGGCAAAATGTACAATTCTTTATGCAATTATTCTATATGATTACTTGTGAGATAGGTTTTATAGCTATAATGGCCAGATGTACACTATTAAATTAACATAATTATAATACAGATAGTCTTATACATCATGTAGGTCAATTTTAACTTTTAAATTAAGTGAACACAGGAAGAGATGTTAATAGTTTTCCTTTAAGTAACTCATTGTTACATTGCTTACAGTAGTAAGATCTCTTTAGCTCACAATAAACATATTTTAGTGTATTTCTGTGAACAAAGTCAAGACGATGCCATGTAAAAGAAAATACTTACACACTTTGAATGTAACAGATACTAAAAATAACTATTACTTCACATTTTATCTTTTTCAACACAGCCAGATGTGTGTCCTCTCTATTGTAATTACATTTTTTATCATTTCACAAGACTACGCCTGGGATACATAATAGAGACATAGATCAGAAAACAAACACTATGTATAGGTCAATTATTTCCTTAGTTTTAAAAATATTTGTAAGAATTCAATATCCATTTTAATTGGGAACTTAAATATATGAACATGTTGCAATTTGGTCACATTCCCATCTGCTTATACTCTTGTGTGGCCCCCCTCACCGTCACCCACATTCCACCGAGGTCCCTCCTCGATGGAGCTATCAATAGTCACTGTAAGGATATGAGGATACCAGACGGTCTCTGTGGGGGGAAATGCCTCAGAGTATAACTTCCCACACCATGGATTTTACATTCTTTCTGTCCCCTCTTCAGCAATGTTCTCTGAGCCTTGGAGGGCATGTGACAAGTCTCCTTTAATGTTCAGCTCTCCGATCCCTCTGAGTTTCTGCTTTTCATGACTTTTAAGTCTACTGCCATCTCTGTGGAGGAGGCTATCAGGCTAGCAGTGAGAGCAACACTCATATTTCATCTGCTACTTACTCTGAAATGTTTCCTAGGATGTGGAGGATGTGATAGAGAGGACTCATCATATGCTAGGCAGTCTTTTCTTGTCATACTGATGGGACTTGAGTCTCCCTGGCGTTGACTGCCATCTGTAAAGGGCAGATTCTCTAAACACGAGTGAGAGCAGCATGGATGAATAGGGATAAACATAGATATTTAGAAGATGTTCTAATGGGTGTAACCTCTGCATTAATCCAAAAACCTTGTAGGGTCTATGACCTTCCGAGCCATAGGCTTCTGACTTGGTTCTCAATACCAGCAGTTGATTACCCCCCATAATCTATGTGCTACTTTTGCACAATTAAGTACATCTTGCCTGCCTGGTTGATTCTGTATTTTGCAGGACCCACTGTTTGTTCACGCTGTTGATGATGTTTATTCCCAGCAGCTTGCATAGCACTTTAAAGCACTATGGGAGTTGGCTTCCATCTCAGTTCTAGCAATGTCCTGCAACTTCAACCTGTAGTGTCTTCAGAAATATGGCCCTACCATTTAGTTTTGGTGGGTAACTAAGAGCTTTGGTAATAGTCTGCATTCTTTTGAGAGCCTGATGAGCCTCTATGACCAGCAGCTAATAGTCAAGAGTAACCAGTTTGGTATGGAGATTTATCAGCAACCACCTATTGTTTTAGTGTATAGCTTTTTTTTACCCCTGCAGGGTGCTTGTGCCCCAAATCAATCAATCAATCTATCTTTCTATCTATCTATCAATCTATCTATCTATATACTCATATAATATATATTATATGTATATATTATATATTATATATATATATGTATATATATAATTTTTAATTAGATAGCCAAGGAGTAGGTTTCTATGTTACTGATTCAAACCATCATTTGAGTCTCTCTCCCCCTTCCATCTCTCCCTTCCTCCCCTTACCCTAGTCCTCCTCAAACCCTTCCACCCATCTGTATTATGTTCCTCTTCTTGTCTGTCATGTATCACTTTCTCTCATCCCTCCCTACTTCTTTACTCGCCAAACTTCATTCTAGCTTCCTTAATAGAACTACTGATGCTTACTCCAACTTATCAAGACACCAGGCTATTTCATGTTAGGAACTGCATATGAGGTAGAACATGTGGAATTTTTCTTTCTGAGCCTGGGTACCATGAGTACATAATTTTTAAAGGTCCATTGATTTTCCTGAATAGTTCATAATCTCATTTGTCCTTATGTCTGAATAGAACTCCATTGTGCATATGTACCACATCTTAATTATCAATTCATCACTTGTGCATCTGGGCTCATTTCATTTCCTAACTACTGTGATTGGGATATATGATGTAAATATTTTTCTTTAGTTTTAAATATATTTGTAAGAATTCAAAATTCATATCTTATTTTCCATGTTTTTATAGCTATATTTTATTTTTACCACACAAAGGATCTACAAATGATTAAAAAATAAAAGGTCCAAAGCATATGATTATATGTGAATTAAGATTTTGAATCTTACTCAAGATTTCTATTTCCTTTATATGCAATTACAATGCTAGAAATTTTGTGAGGAGCTAGTTACCTAATTATTGCCAAGTCCATTAAACACAGTTGATATACAAAATCCTAAAATAAATAAATTAATTAATTAATAATTCAAATATTTGTATTTGAGCCAAACAACCAAATGACTGTACTATAGGTAATAAAAATATTATAATTTACAGATATCAATTTTAGTAATGTCACAATTAAAAGTGACCATTAGAGCCGGGCGTGGTGGTGCACGCCTTTAATCCCAGCACTCGGGAGGCAGAGGTAGGAGGATTGCCGAGAGTTTGAGGCCACCCTGAGACTACATAGTGAATTCCAGGTCAGTCTGGACCAGAGTGAGACCCTACCTCAAAAAAAAAAAAAAAAAAAAAGTGACAATCATCTACTAAATTAGTTGGATGTTGATACTTTCTAATAGCTTTTCTCTTTTTGTAACATCTATCTAATAAGTAAATTAAAAGGTTTTAAAAGTTAAATATACAAGGTTATATCCTCTCATACTAATTTACGTCAAAGTCTTATAAACTTGAGAAGTTAACAAATTGATAACATTATTTCTACAAAACAAGCCTTAATTCTTATCATTATGGCTTATGGTTACAATTGGTTGTTGATTTTCATTTTTCCAATAATAAATATGATGGACATTAATTGTTTTGAAATAGATTTTTGGTCTATCATGTCTTTAAAAGCTGAGTCTATTTCTACTAATAAACTGGACTCCCTGGAAGAAATCACATAAACTACACCTACTGATGGAAATATATTGATACATCCATTCAGTACTAGTTAACACATAGAATTATAAGGGAGGCACAGAAACAGACATTGCCTTTCCCCCAAAGCTGATGGCTACCCCTATAAAGCAAGACCCACATTACTCATGGGGGGAGGACAGGAAGAAGGCCAAAGATGGTACATCATGATTGTATACACACTATATACATTAATAATAAAATGGGAAATTTTTAGCAATATATTTACCTGCCTATTGTAATCATCCTTATTGAAGTATAGTATAGTTTTATTTGGCTAAAATGTATAAAACTTAATTCCATCAAACATTTAGTAATACATGAATTTGAGGAAAATCTGGTAATTTTAAACAATTTGTGTTTATTCTTTGATCATTAATTTGTATGAATCCTATTGTTCCTCTATCAGAAACATTCAATTACTTTCCCCCTTATTTTTATTTTTTTTTTTTTTGGCGAGAGACACAGAGAGAGACAGAGAGAGAGGGAGAGAGAGACAGATAGAGAACAGGCATGAGGGCAGCCTCTCAGCCGCTGCAAACAAAATCCAGATGTGTGCGCCCCCTTGTGGTCAAGTGCGGCATTGTGTCCTTGCGTCACTTTGCATCTGGCTAAACGTGGGACCTGGAGATTGGAACCGCTGGAGATTGGAACCAGCGTTCTTAGGCTTAGGAGGCAGGCGCCTTAACCGCTAAGGCATCTCTCCAGCCCACTTTCCCTCTTACTGCAAGGGCATGAGCATATTTTGAAGAGTATCTGTTTCTGTCCTGGTGTATGAGATAATTTCTATAAAGTATCATTTGGTCTTCATGTTGATGTCACAAGTGGACATTCTGCCTGAGTTTCTGATCTGATTTTTCTCCTTAGTATCTATTATAATTTCTTCATTCATATATTCATTCACTTATTTTGGATCCCACTTTTTAAAATTCTGTAGATTCTTTAGTGTGAATGTGTCCCTGCAAAAACATGTGTAGGATATTTATTCCTCAATGCAACATATTGGTAGATAAAGCCTATTAGGTGTTAGGTCATGATGGTGCCATCTTCATAAATTATTTATTGGTGGAAGCCATGAGTTCTGATCCCTTTCCTTTTTACTATTCTCCCTCATCATGAAATATATTCTTCCATGGAGTAACATAGTGATGAGGCTTTGCCCAATGCCACCTGTTTGACCTTGAACTTTCCAGCTTCTAGTACTATAATAAATAAATCTTCCTTCTTTATAAATCACTAAGTTGCAGGTATTCTGTTGCTGCAGTACAAAATGGACAAAGACATCTGACATCTGTTTATTGATTCTCCCATGATGTATTAGCTACAATGTAAGCCAAAAGGCAAACATCAATGAATAGAGAAGAAACAATCATTATCTTCATGACACATTAGCAAGAAGGTATCACTATAAAATGAATTTTTTATTTTCAGTTATATTCTGTGCTAGCTACAAAGAAAACAACAGGAATGTAAAATGGCATTATATAATGAAAATGATTAAAGTATACAAAAGCAGATAACAAATTCATCATAAATTCATATCAATGAACAAAGATAATTACAAGTAAATAGTATAAATTAGTTACAAATAGAAAGTAAGAAAAAAAGGTGACATCTAGGAATAGGAAATGGCACATGATAAAATCTGTTGGGAAAGTTAAACATTATTGGTTACATGCTTGGAGCACAATATGTGAGGAGAGAACCTAAGAGTTGAGGCCAAGAAACTGCACAAAAAGTCAGATGTATCATACTTTGGATCCCTTGTTTAGATTGTAGATTATATTCAATATGCACTTTGGTTATAGAAGTCTAAAAAATGTAGCATGGGTCTTCTGAGAATCTTCTGAGAATCTGTATGTCTTTTAGGGCCTGCTTGAGAGCTGTGATCTCAAGATCTTTCAGCATCCATATATAAAACCAGCTAAATAACTCTCACTGTCCAAACTAGAGTTAGTACCTTTGTACTTGTTTATAAAAAAAAAAAAAAATCAGCTGCTTATTAAATATGCTTTAAGCTATGTTTCTTAAGTCTTAGATAATATAAATAGTTCATTGACTATGTAAATTGTCATTTACAATAGCATACATTAACAATAGTGAAGAAGTTTTAAAGATATATAATGCCTGCTTATAAAACTATTTTGAATTATGTTACACAAAAATGAAAAAGGGATGTATCAAGGTTGTTACTTGGGAGAATCAGTATTATAAAATTGTTAATCCGTACAAAGTCACATCACTTTTCACAAAATCCTAATTAAAATTTTAAGAACTCATTTTTTGGAAATTAAAATCAAATACGTTTATAGGAAATGCAAAGGAATAAAGCCTAAGCAAAATATGTATGTGAGTGATAAAATAAAATGAATCTTTATGTTTGATGCCAAGACTTTTAGTAGAGACTTAGTAATTATTCTAGTGTGGTTTATCCAAGAATTAAAAAAAAAATAGAAAAATGGCAGACTATCAAGTGGCAAGCCCAAGTGTATGCATGTGTGGATACGTTAGATAGCTTTTCATTGCTCTGACAAAGTATATGAGAACACAACTTGGACTAGAGTTTATTTTAGCCCCATTTCAATGCATGATCAAATTGTTCCATTGTTATGTACCTGCAGCGAGGCAGGATATCATGATGGCAGAGAAGCATGGCAGATTAACATCTTTCATCTCATAGCACCCAGGAAGCAGAATGATAAGAAGAGACAAGGTATATTTTTCCATGCACACATACCCAGTGACCTGTTTTCTCTAGCCAGGAACCAGCTCTTAGCAGCTTATGAACTCACCAATGGATAAACCTATTGATTAGGTGACTTTGTAGTTCATTCACTTCTCAATAGGGCCATCAACTAGGTAGCAAGACATCCACTCATCCGCCTTTTACATGGTACAGTTCATGTTAAAACAATAACAGAAAAACACTTGCCATACAATTCATGTTTATGGAGAGCATGAAGAAAATGTTGTTAACTTTCTTTGTTTGATGCATGTGATATATGTGAATGTGTATGTTCATGTGTGAGTGAGAGCACATCACAAGCCCTGGCACACATATGGATGTCACAGGATAGGTTAAGGTGTCTATCTTTGTCATCCTTCTTGTGTTGAGACAGAGTTTCTTTGTACACTCAGGTTAGTTATCCTGTGAACTTCTGGAAAATTCTCCAGTCTCTGCCTCCAATCTCACCATAGGCACACTGGGATTACGGATGTGTGTCAGAGAATCTAGCTTTTATGTAGGTTCTGGGGATCTGAGCTCAGGTACTCAGGCTTACAAAGCAAGCACTTTGTCTCTTGAGCAATCTCCCCAGGCCTTTGTTTTCAAATAAATGAAAATGGGCTATGGGAAAAAGTTTGACCTTCCCATCACACTATTTACAAAACAATATCAGAATGAGTATAGATTTAAATTTAGTAACCAAAAAATCAAGCAGAAAAGTATATAATGATATCTTCACTATTTGGGCAGAGGAAATATTTCTTGCATAGGACAGAAAATGAGTACCTAAATTAGACTACAGTGAAATTAATATGATTTGTTCTAAATAATATCATGCAAACCAACAGTAGTCCATCACAGACTAAAAAAATATATATTTGTAGCATATTTGTAATGTAATTTTACTTCAACTATATAAAGATCTATGCAAGTAAAACCAAAATTCATACAGCCATATATCTATCATCTATGTATCTGTTTAAATTAACAAGTGATATTAAGTGGGTACTTAACAAACAGAGAATTTCATTGACCAATAAGCATATAAAAGGTACCCAGTGATGTTATGCATCTGGAAAATAAGTATTAAAAGCACTGTCCTTTCTCTGTTCATGCCCTGCTGGACACTTAAGGCATCACAGTGTACACTGGTTACTAACATATCCATCCTACCTCATTTTCCCCAGAGGTCTCATCCAATTGTAGCATCACATCAAAGTCCAAAATTTCACTAAAATCTCATTCAATTGCAAAGTTCCATATAACATATTCTTTTAAATTAAATATTTTTGAGCCTCTTGCTATATTTCCTTATGAACACAATTATCCCCCACCTCTGGACTTACAATGGAAGGTAAGTTTAGGGTAATAATTGCGGGTTTTCCATCTAAAATCTGCTGAAAGTGGAAGTTAAAAGGTTCCAGAAAACATCCACACTCATCCAGAGAAATTCCTTGGGCTTTCAAATCTGGGAGTGGTGGGGGATTTCATGTCTCTTACCTTGTGGATCAATGCTCTACTCTGTACCCTCATTCATCGTTTTTCCTAGAAAAGCCAGTCTCTCTATTGGCCACTTGGTGAGATGACTGAAGTGAAATATCCTTCAGCTTCAGTAAGTTAAAATCTTAGTTTTATTAAAGTGTCATTTGTGAAAATACTATAAGCTTTGTATTTTTATTATATATTATCAAAAGGTTCCATGACTTTATAGTTCCAGCATTTTTTATAATATATTTAGTATTTTCAACATCTTGCAAGCAGGAAAGACTGAGAATTCCTTCAACTACAAGGAATTTCTTTCACTTTGATTGTTCTTTCAATTTATATCTTTTTATTTACACCTTAGTCCCAGTGCAAATCTCAACTTCATTTTTTTTTCTCTTGTTGCTTGCCACATTTATAAGAATTTCTCTCTCTTTAGTTTTCTGTAATGGTCTCTTGACTACCTTCTGAATCTTTTCTGGCACTTCTGCAAGCTGTCTGTCCAAATCAATGTTGCATTTTTGTTCACATTTTTCTCAGAATTCTACCAACCTCCCCTTATCAGTTAAAACACAACTCCTTCATCAGTTTTAGATAAATAGCATCTCATTGCTTGCATTTGTGTGCTGGTACATCTATTTGTGTTGTCATGCATTTACATGTGTGCACATGAATGTGAAGGCCAGCCAAAAATCAGATGCATGGTATCTTTTATTAATCTTAATTATTAATTTAACTAATCTTAGGTACATGGTATCTTTTATTAATGATAGGGTCTCTTGTTGTCCTGGAACTTGAGCCCCAGGGAATTTGCTGTCTGTGACCCTGCACATGCCACCATGCCTGGCATTTTTTACATGGGTTCTAAGGATCAAACTCAAACCCTTATGCTTGAAAGGCAAGTACTTTTCCAACTGAGCTATCTCCTCTGCCCTGTGCCAGTTGCTTCTCCTGCCATTATGGAAATTCCCTGGATCTGTAAGCTTCAATAAATAATTTCCCTTCCTCCATAACTGTGCCTGGTCTGGAAGTTCATCTCAGCGAACCTGAAGCTGTCTGCTACAGTAAAGTGGTACCGAGGAGTGTGGGGTGAGATGAACCTGACCTTGTGGATGTTCGTCTTTTGCAACCTTTGTTTAGATAATTAGCATTTTAATTATAATATCAAAATATGGTCCAGTTTCCTAATGCTGTTATGATGTATGCCTATA
Organism: Orientallactaga sibirica; assembly: GCA_036365145.1. Taxonomy (NCBI): domain Eukaryota; kingdom Metazoa; phylum Chordata; class Mammalia; order Rodentia; family Dipodidae; genus Orientallactaga; species Orientallactaga sibirica. Next base: position 7,570,877 of record JAEOAD010000840.1, read on the forward strand.
TTTTACAAGGTAGATAAAAGTCATGAGATTTTAAGATTTTGAGTTGGGCTAAAAGTAGAGGCACTGAGACTGGCGCTGGTGGCGCACACTTGATTTACATTAACCCCAGCACTGAGGAAAGAAGGCAGAGGTTAGGAGGATTGCTATGATTTATTTTGAGTTAAGAGGCCACCCTGAGACTGAAAAACATAGTGAATTCCAGGTCAGCCTGGACCAGAGTGAGACCCTGGTTTGCAAAACCAAGAAAAAAAGTCATATTTGGGTTTTGCTGAGGTTTGATGGTTTGATGACTGCTGATCGTGGTTGAGTTTGCATTGTTTTGTTTTTTTTTCTTAAATATTTTATTCATTTATTTATTTGGGAAGGAGAGGCAAAAAAGAGAGAGAATTTGAATATATGCAATATATTCCAGCCCATCCAATCACCCAGCCACTGCCCAAAGAACTCCATGACACATGCACCATTTTGTGCATCTGGCTTATGCTGTTATGGATCCTGCAGAATCAAACTGTGCCTGGTCTGAGGTCCTTTGGCTTTGCAGTCAAGCTACACATGTTTTTTTCTTAAATATTTTATTCACTTATTTATTTGCCTTAACTGCAGGTTCCAGCCATGCACCACTCCAGCTGCAGAATCCAAAGCCTTAAGGGTTATTTGGCTATAATGAAGATATTATAGGGGTATCTACCTTTCTGGGGGATTTAAAATAGTCTATTAACAGATATTCCATTGTTATAATGAACTATCTAAACATGAGTAATTAAATATTTAGCTCATATTTCTAGAGGTACAAAGGCATGGCACTGGTTCCTTTTCAACCTCTAGTGAAGGCCCCGTGGCACATCATAGTCCTGGGATACATGAGAGAGGGAAAGATGACAAAGCAAGATAGGAAGCTAAAAAGACAGAGAGGACTAAGGGTTCCAGAAGAACTATGGTCATTTCTTCTGAGAAACACCCAATGATTACAGTATATCTTATTAGACACCACTCCTTAAAGTCCAACACCTGTCAACATGGTCATGCTAATGTCTAAACTTCCAAAGCATGTATCCTTATTAAGACATTTAAATCATATCAAAATTACATGTTCAGGGCTAGAAAGATGATTGAAAAAAAATTTACATAGCCAATAAAACAAAAGTTAAGTCAGAAGCAAATTAATACAATACAATTATTTGGCAATTGATACGTTTGTTGCTGGACTTTTGTTGTGAATCTGTACAATAAGGTTAAGCAAAAGCTTTAAATTTCTGCAATTCTCATAGTGTTACATATTAAGAAACCAAAAATAACTAATGAACTTGAAAAGTCAATTCAGTGCATTAAAAAAATGAATGAAGAAATTAAATAAAATCAAAATTAAGGACACTGAAGACAGTGTTCAGTGCTTGAATTTTTGAAGAGTACACTGTAACATAGATCTGTGGTATTTGAAAAACAGTGATAAAATAGAGGATATATTATTTTTAGGTCTTATATAAAAATATGGTGTTTTAGATTTATTTAGAATCAACAGTTTTGCATGTTTTAGTACTTTATTGAACAGAATGAAAACCACAGTTAACAACACTTAATTGAAAATTTAATTTCTCCATATTAACATGGTAAAATATTTATTTACTTCAGGAAATTCGTGAGTCTGTTGCTCACAAAATATGGAAACACAACATCATAATTATGCAATTTAAGGTTATAAAAGGCATCTGGTCTCAATCTACAACATACAAAATGGTCTAATTTGTTCATTGAAGAGTTGCATTCCTTATTGTCTTGGAAGTATCATTTTTTGGAATTACAGATGAATAATATTTCTATAAGAACAATCAGTATTTTGTCAATATTTTGTAAAAATAACCTGGATTCTTTTCAAAATATAAAAGAAGCAAGTACTTTATTTAAAAATTATTTACAAAATTACTGTTTAAATAAATTGCATTTATAGATGTCAATTACATTTAATATCTTTGGAAGTTTAAAATTTTTATAAAGAAGTGATTTATTTCATTCTTATTAATGTATTACATGTTTTCAAAATTTTATTGGAATGCTCATATAATTATGTTGATGTCTATATTTTGTGTGCCATTGGGTGAAAATGACATAATTTTATATTTTAGGATTAGACCAAATAGATTAATTAGATAATACAGATCTGAAGTGCATAAAGTTAATGAAATCAGCATACATATAAAAGTATAGCCATACTTTTCCTTAATATTTTTCCTTTGGATCTATAATGTGTTACTAATAAGATTTATATTTTACATATAAACAATACTTATATACAAAATATTTGTGAGATTTCAAAATGACATTGAAGGAAGTTTGAGATTTCCTCATAAAAATAATTTCTTTGTTTGAAATATAGGTTTACCCAAGAGGCTCCCAATAGTCATATAATCTTAACAAGAATGAAACTTCCAGGCCATTGTTATTTAGAAAATGAGATACTAGATAATCTTGTTGGCAGTTTTGAACAATCATCTTCCCTGTTGTATGCATTTTTCTATTTTTATAACTTTGAATATAGGCATTAAAGAATTATAAAATTATCAGCTGGAGAGATGGCTCAGCGGTTAAGGTGATTGCCTGCAATGCCTAAAGACCAGAAATTGATTTCCCAGTACCCATGTAAAAGCCAGATGCACAAAGTGGTGCATGTATCTGGAGTACTTTTGCAGTGGCTAGAGGTCCTGGTATATTCATTCTCATTCTCTCTCACTTTCATTCTACTCTCTACTTGCAAATAAATAAATAAAAATATTTTAAAAGAACTCTGATATTAAACATATTAAAATCAAATCATTCAGAGCTGAAGAGATGGCTCAGCCGGTAAGAACACTTGCCACACAGGCAAGAGTGAGGGCCTGGTTCACATGACTTTAGATCCCCAGCACCCATTTTAAATAGTTGGTCATGGCTATAGCCTCATTCTTGCAGCCCTGCTGGGGAGCAGAGACCAGAGAAGTTTCTGGGGCAGTCTGGTCAGCCACTCTGACCAAAAAACAGTAGCTCTTCATTCAGACTCAATTATTGTAAAAAATCATGCAGATAAAGAATAGAGGAAGACACCCACAATTCTCTTGTGGTATCAGCATACACACTACACATATTACACGCACACAATTTTTGTTTTAAAATCAAAACAAAAAAGTTGCTTTGTAAAAGGAAAAAAACTCATATCCAAGATAAACTGTATCTGTTAGAAGCTGCTTTATTAAAACCATTTTGCTCATAACAAACTAAGTTCTAGCCATTTTTCACTTAGATAGCCCATTTGTAAATCAGCAATTTTAACATGTTTTATACCTAATAAAGAACAATTAAAGCAATCAATTTTAAATGAAAGACCATTAAACCAAATTAAGAACTTTTCTGAAGCCTCAGGACTAAACTAAATATGGCTGTTGAATTTGTGATAACTGGGTACTTCACTTTCGGTGTAAGTATTTACCTGGAAGGGGACAGAAGTGTCCTTAGTATTCAAATGGCCTACATGAAAGCTGTTTTGAGAATTTGTACAGAAAACCACTATCAAAGATAAATAAATAACAATGTAGAAAAATGATGCCACCTGAATTTCTTTGGTTGTGCAAATTAATTATATGAGACAATTAGACACCAAAATATAGAACATAATACCATCTGAGGTAATCATGAAAAGCATAAAACTCCAAATATTTTAAAAAAATGTTTAGTTACCTACAGTGGGACATATGCATTTATACATTGTCTCTGTTCATTATTTGTAAATAAAAAATAAAATAAAACTTTAAAAATCATGGCAACTATAGCTAATTGTATGATATACCATCTTTCAATGTACATAAGTATTTATATAAAAAGATAAATATGGGCTGGAGAGATAGCTTAGAGGTTAAGGTGCATGCCTGTGAGGCCCAAGGATCCTGGTTTGATTCTCCAGGTCCCACATAACCCAGATGCACATGGTGGTGCATGTGTCTGGAGTTCGTTTGCTGTGGCTAGAGGCCCTGGCACACCCATTCTCACTCTCTCTCCATTCTCACTCTCTCTCTCTCTCTCTCGCCCTCTCTCTGTCTCTAATAAATAAATAAAGATAAATATAGGCTTGCCCTTTAACACAGCCTAGATTAATGCCTTCAATATGTTAATTGCTTTATTACTATAATTACACATAAAATTAGTAATAATTTTATCAAATTCAGCTTGTATTTATTTTGAGACTGTGAGAGGGCAATTTTGGCTGCACAAAACTGTTGGAATTCAATTTGTGAAATGGCTACTGCTTTGAGAAAATTTTTCTGTGCATTACTCTGAGGAGTAGGTAAATATAGGTACATGGGTTAACATGCAGAAGTAATTACTTTATCTAATAGAATGTGAAAAAAATTTTTCACTGGTTCCACAGCATAGCATTTTAAAGGCACTAAAAGAATTTATTTGAAAAAATAACAATAACTACTACCAAACAGCTCACAATCATTTATATTTATGAATGTAACACCATTATCAAATATCACAATGTAAATTTATGTACTTTCATTAAAATTTACTAACCATATAGTCGGGCATGGTGGTGCACGCCTTTAATCCAACACTCGGGAGGCAGAGGTAGGAGGATCACCATGAGTTCAAGGCCACCCTGAGACTACATAGTGAATTCCAGTTTAGCCTGGCCTAGAGTGGAACTCTACCTCGAAAAAAACAAAACAAAAATATACTTACCATATAATAAATGTTATATAATATGATTATCAATTTAAATATTAATAATGACTTCATCATACTATTAAAAATAGTGTAGATCATGTAAATGATCAAATTTAATAAATATTTGGGCAAAATCTTCCATAATAAGACAAACAAACTGTTAAGTCTACCTGTGATTAAAATAGTTCTGGAAAGATAATAAAAGAATGATCTCCCCACTTCTATTCAATTGAAGCATGGGGTATTATCTATTAGGGATACACTGGATGGATATGACATGATATAATTTACAACTGTATAATTGCATAATTTTATAATAAGGAAGGCTGTATAGAAGACTAATTAAAAACATAAATTCCAAGTTTTAAAATTGTATAGATCTTTATCACAGTGTTAATAGGCTTGGTATAGTCAGTATGTTCATAATCTGCTGTGTGAAGATAGTTGATTTATTTGTAAAAGAGAGAGAATAGGTACCAACAGAGCCTCCTGCCACTGCAGATGAAATCCAGACACACGTGATACTTTATGCATCTGACTTTACATGAGTACTGGTGACTCAAACCCAGGCTAGCAAGCAAGCACATTTAAAACGTAAGCCATCTGTCCAGCCCCTACTTTCATGATTTTAGATAAGCATTTCTAATGATTCCTACAGTGTTATGGCTTAATTTCATCTAGTAGAAAAAAACATTAAAAATGCTTTAAAGTATTTATTCCTACCCCTGAAGATGTCTACTTTTGGTAACATTAACCAAAACCTATATGTCTCTGACTTTTCATTACTGCAGCACATTTTCCTCTTGAAAAAATATAGATTATAATAAACATTGACCTTACAAAATGCCCTATCTTTACTGAACAGTATTTTTCTGGTTATCCTGACATGTGGAAGGGAAAAGATGATTTTAGAGAGAGGTTTGGGTTTGACAAGATCTTGATTGCCCTAAACATGCCAAGGACATGCTAAATTGTTGGAATCTATTAATTTGGGCCACACAATTTTATCAGATAGAAGTACTGATGAACTAAAGATGAGAGACATATTCTCCATGGTAGTTGCCTGCTCATAACTGACAAACAAGAAAAGGCAATGAGAGATTAATTGTCACCTTTATAAATACACTTAATACTGTATATAGCTTCCTTATGTATCTATTTTATTCTTTTTTACTATAGATTGACTTAATGTAATATTTCTAGTTCCATTATTTTTTCACAAATGTCATAATTTTATTTTTCTTTATGGATGAATAGATTCCCATATGTATATGTATATGTCACATTTTCACTCTCCATCCATTTGTTGATGGACATGTAGGCTGATTCCATTTCCCTAGTACTAAGAAGAAAAGAGCAATAAAAATGGCTTAGCAAATCTCTAGTGTTCATAGAGTACTGTGATTTTGGGTCTCGCAATGATATACCTTAGTCATATGGTAGTAGTATTTTAACTTTTTTTTAAAGGAGGAAAAAGCTTATATTTGGCTTATAGTTTCAAGCGGAAGTGTTCATCGTGGCTACAACAGTATGGCAGGAGCAAACAGCCAGTGCTGTTTCTTTTCTTTTTTCTTTTTCTTTTCCCTCCCTCCCTCCCTCCCTCCATTCCTTCCTTCCTTCCTTTCTTTCTTTCTTCTTTCTTTCTTTGAGAAACCGCCATACTGATCTCTATAATAACTGGACCAGTGAACTCCCATCAACAGTGAATAAGGGTTCCTCCTTCCCAACAATTTTTGCCAACATTTGTCATATGTCTTCTTGATGTTAGCCATTCTGACAGGGCTGAAAATCAGAAAGTAGTTTTAACTTGCATTTGCCAGAAGGCTAAGGAAAATGAACATTTTTACATATTTTTATTTTTGAGAGAGAGAAAGAGAGAATGGGTGCTTTGGGGCCTCCTGCTACTGCATACAAACTCCAGATGCATGCAACACTTCATGTATCTGGCTTGATGTGGTTATTGAGGAATCAAACCCGGGCTGTCAGGTTTTGCAAACATGTACCTTTAACCACTGAGCCATCTTTCCAGGCCATTATGAATATTTTAAAATTATTTATTAGCTATCATTTCTTCTTTTGAGAACTCTTTGTTCAGTTCCATAGAACATTTTCATTGTTTTTTATGTTTAGTTTTTTGAATTCTTTGTAGATTCTAGATATTAACTCTATGTTAGATGTATAGCAAATATTTTTTTTCCCACTCTGAAGGCTGTCTGTTGCCTTCATTGACCTTTACTGTAATTTATTTTTTAAAATAAGTTTTTTTCTTAGGTCCTATTTGTAAACTGTTTACTGTACTTACTGAATGACTGGATATTTATTCAGAAAAACCCATTCCTTTTCCTACATTATAGAGTGTTTTACCTATGTTTTTCCTAGCAGTTTTAGAGTTTTGGGTCTCTGATCCATTTGGAGTTTATTTTTGTTCAGGGTGACAGATAAGGGTCTAGTTTAAGTTTTCTGCATGTGGATATCCGATTTCCCCAGAATTAGTTGTTAAAGGCTGTCATTTTTCCAAAGAGTACTTTTGAAATATATATATTTTTTAATTTGGGCAACCCTTGCCATGTGAGTTTATGCTCCATTGATCTTCTTGTCTGTTTTTGTCTCAACATGTTATTTTCATAACTATGACTCTAAATACATCTTAAAATCAAGTATTGTGATACTTTTTAAAATATGTTTGTATATAAATATATTACTAAGAGTTTCTTTGATTATCCAAGTCTTTTGTGTTCCAAAATAAATATTAATATTGTTCTTATCTGTTTGTTTGAAGAGTGGCATTGTAATTTTCATAGAGATTGCATTAAATCTGTAGGTTACTTTTGGTAAGATAGAAATTTTTACAATATTGATTCTTCTAATCCATAAGCATGAGAAGTTTTTTTTTTATTTTTCATTTGCAATTGTCTTTAATTTCACTGTTGAGTGTTTTAAATTTTTCATTATGGAAATTGTTCACTCTCTTGGTGAACTTTCTTCATATATATTTTTTAGACAATTGTGAATGGTGTTGCTTCTAAAATTATATTCACCAGGCATATGTACAATCAATTTCATAATACAAGTTGTATTAGAGGTAATGTATTCGATGAACTCTAGGCAATAATATTGGGTAATGTCAATTCCCTAACTTTCACTAACTGGTAGGCCATTTAGTCAGAAAATAGACAAACATTTGAATAACATATGTCAATATTGGTAAAATGTACTTAACATATATATACAGAACATTCCATGCAAACACTGTGGAATACAAATTCTTCTCAGCATCTAAGGAGAATTTCTTACTTTTTCTGAAACAGATCACATATTAAGATACAAAAATTCTTAATAAATATGAAAAAAATGAAAAAAAATTGTATTCTACTGATTACAATAGAACAAAATGACAAATCAGCAGCCAGTAAGATAAACTATGGAACATATAAAAACTCATATCCTATTTTGGCTTGGGGAAATTGCCATCTAAATAGCTGAGTGTAACCACCCATGCCTGTATACCAGTTCTTAGGGGATGTCCCTTAGTGAGGTTGCAGGTATTCCCCATGGTGTTGTGGTTTATGCTTTGTGGGAGCAGTAGTCAGTCATTTTTTGGGGGGGAGGAGATGCCTCTGGGCATGATGTCACAACCTGTGGCTCTTACAGTCTTTCCTCTCCCTCTTCCTCAAATTTCCTGAGCCATGGTTGGGTGTGTTTGGAGTCTACTTCAGTGATGAGCTCTTAGGAGCCTCTGGATCTCTGCTTTGGTAGGTGTTGAGTATTATTTTTTTGTTAATAAGCAATTTAAGACACCTAGCTTTGTGGTGATTTAATTGTACAATCCCCCCTCCGTAGACTCCTGTATTTGAAATTTGATCCGTAGTTGGTGGGACTACCATGGAAGATTGTGAAAGCTTTAAGAGGTGGGGTCTTGCTGGAGGAAGTGAGTCCCTTGGAACACGTCTTAAGGTTTTATGAACTGACCTCCCTTTCTATTCCTGGTCTCTACTTCCTACCTGCTGATGTGACAATGTAATTTTGGCTTCCTGTTACTGCCATATTGTCCCTGACATTGGACTTTACTTTTGATAGTGTAAGATGAAAATTAAACTCTTTTCTATGCTAAGTTGTTTGATTCTGATAAGCTTTTTTGTCCCAGTTAAGAAAAGGTAGTTATACAACCTTATTTCTGACATTTATTTCTAATGTTCTCCTTTCTGAATGACTTGTAAAGCTCAATTTTTTTTTTCTTGTGAATGTTGTGTTACTGCTTTTGACACTCCAGTTAGCTTTTAGCCACTAGGGTAAATCAGACTTTTCCAGTTAGGGTTTTCATCTTTTATTGTTTCTTTAGAGAAGGTAGTACAGAGAAGTCTGTTCAATATTCATTGCAGAGTTCTTTCCCTTGTGCCTGCTTGATTTAAAAGTTTAGCACTTCTGCCTTAGTGATGCTTAATTATTCTACTGTTTTATTAAATTAAAAGGGGGAAAACCCTCACATTTAATCATCCTCTGCATTGTACATTTTAATTTTAGACACAGATATGATGTAGCTGTGTATATATGTATTCTTGTTTGCCTTAAATATAAGAACACTCTGTCCATTATGGCATCTATGAAATTGGAAATATTTCCTTCTTATGCATTTTAAACATGCTCTATTGTTGAAAATTAATGGAATAAATTACCTACAAGTGAAACTGAGTATTAGCTGTACAGTAAAAGAGATTTTTGAAAAATAATCATTTGGCAGAATAAACAAGTAAGGAGGACAATTCCAAAGCAAAGGCACCCTCCAAATACAAAAATATTAGTAAATAGTACTGTGTCTTATACAAAGTTTCAACTTAGTCCTTAGAAGAAAGGATTTTTAAAACATAAATTTTTTTGATAGTGTAATTTTTAAAATATCATTATAACATTTTGGTAAAGTAGACTGGGAGAAGTTAGTAAATGATAACCTGTAGGTTTGCATAACCTCAAACATTACTTCATCTATGATAAAACCTGACCAGATTGTTCTGTAACTCCCTATATTCCATGCACTCATTTTAAGAGAAATATAGAGTGAGGGCTGGGAAGGTAGTTTATTTGATGAAGTATTTGCCTCACATTACCTACCTGAGTTGATCTCTAGAATTCACCTAAAAATGCCTTGTGTATCCATGTTCTGCAATCCCAGTTCTGGGCAATGCAAATATGGACAGATACCAAAGGGTCACTTCTCAGCCAATCTATTCTAATTGGTGACCTTCTGACCACTAAGACACTCTGTCTGAAATAAAAAGAATATGGTGTTCCTGAGCAACAACTTCTGGGATTTTCCTGTGGATATTAAACCTACACACACACACACACACACACACACACACACACACACACACACAAATAGAAAAACAGAAATATAGAAACAACAAGTGGAGTACTCTATAGTTAAGAAATGAACATGGAAATATGATTTACATCTCTATAATAGATTTATACTTTTCCAAAAACTGAGGTTGAAGATAGAAAAGCTTTTTATGATTACAGATTATCATGTTTTAAATGTTTTATTTATTTACTGAGAGAAAGAGAGAGAATGAATTAATAGGCATGTCAGGGCCTCCAGCCACTACAATAAACTCCAAATGCATGTGCCACTTTGTGCATCTGGCTTATGTGGTACTGGAGAATCGAACCTGGGTTGTTAGACTTTTCAGACAAAAACCTTAACCACAAAGTCATCTCTCCAACCCCATATTATCATTTTTAAAACACATATAATAACACATGAAACACTTGTTTAATATTTTGCCACCTTTACAATTTTTATTTTTATAGATTTACTAATTTATATATTTATTTTTTTTAACTTTATAAACTCAAAACTCCGAGAATCCAAAACAGGTCACCAATTTAACTTAAACCAAATTCTAGTGAAATAATAACAGTAGCTAATAATATTTATTACTGTGATGGCTAATGTGATGGTAATCATGATTACCAATATGAAGGAATCTGGAATCATCTATGTAATAAACCTCTGAATATATCTGTGAGCTTATTTCCAGAGAGGGTTGAATGAGACATGTAGATCTACTCTGAATGTGGACAGTACTATTCTGTAGACTGAAAGACTAGATACTTAAAAGGAATAAATGGGGCCAGGAGTGGTGCCACACGCATTTAATTCCAGCCCTTGGGAGGCAGAGGTAGGAGGATCACCATAAGTTCTAGGCCACCCTGTGACTACATAGTGAATTCCAGGTCAGCTTGAGCTAGATTGAGACCCTACCTTGAAAAAAAAAAAAAAGAGGAATAAATGAAGTAGAATTAATCATCTCTCTTTGCTTCCTGCCTGCAGCAATGAGAAAACATAGCTAATATAGAATAATTGAGTGCTCCTACTATGTTCTGCTAAAGTATTTGGCTGCATTCTGTGTTCTGAGAAGTCAAGTGAGGCAGAATTAAATGGCAGTGGAGCAATATGTGTGGCAGTGCAATACTCAAGATAAGATAGCATTCTGGCTATATTGTGGCTACATCCCACTACTCTAATCCATGTCATTTACAAATCACTTGGAATTTTCTCCACATAAGGTTCCTAAAGAAGACAATTTTGGAATATATATGGTGCTCCTTTCTCTAAGCTGATAAATAATACAGATATAAACAAAAAATCAAATTCTGAAGAAGAATTTAGAGATTAAGAAGCTAAAAATTTAAACTTAAATTAGAGCATGGATTATCTATAAATTAATGTTCTAATTTCTATGGCCAAATGCCTGACAAAGGAAGGAAGGAGGGGGAAGTGAGGGATGGAAGAGAGAAGGAAGGAGAGGTTTATTTTGGCTAACAGTTTAAGGGTATAGACTACCATGGTGAGGATGAGATAATGGCAGGAATTGCTCTCACTATGGTAGCAGTAGAGTGACCAAGTTTGTCACAATGTGCTAAGAGTCAGGAATCAGAGAAAGATGAATGCTAGCATTCCACTCACTTTCTCAGGTTTAACCTTCTTATGCAGTCTAAGTCCCAATATCATGAAATGGCAATATCCCCATTCAGGGTGAGTCTTCCCTCTTAAGTTATACCTATCTGCAAACTCTAGCACAAGCACTCTCAGAGATGCATCTCCTAGATGATTCCAAATAGAGTAAAGTTGACCATGAAGATTACTCATCACAACTCTAGATTGGTATAGATGTAGGTAGATTGAGGTTGGTGGGGTTTGGGATAAAAGACTTTGATCAGACATGCTGTACATATGCATGAAAATATCACATTGAACTCACTGTACAAAATTAATATGCATTAATGAAGAAAGACAAATATTTTGTTGCACAAAGCTTAAATAAGCACGATGTGGCATTGTATAATGATGCCAGATGAGGAAACAGGGATGTTCATAAAAGACACAAGTAAATTAATGAAACTCCATGAAGGAATATACAGAAAAATCTGCTGAATCAGTACTGCTTGATGAAAATACACAGTTTCAATATTTTTGTTATTGGTGTTGGTTTGCACCAGATTACTGAGGTAAATAATTGTAGTTTAAGATTCGTGTGAGAGATAGAAGTAGAAGTAATTATGAAAGCTTGAATCTTTTGGTAATTTGTAATGCAAATAGCGATTAGCAGTAATTAAGGAGTTTGTATACATGAGGAGATTGAAGTCCAGGGATAATAAACTAAATTGCTTGAGGTGAAGTGGGATTTGAGCTTGCATACATGAACAATTGATCTTGCTTACTGGGTTCTGACTCATAGCATCAGAATTATCTTCCAGAAGCTAAGTTCAAGTTGGGCCTTACTGAACCTAAATTGGTATTACAGATTCATGAGTGGTTCACGCTTTACATTTGAGTGTGTGCTTAACTTCAGAAGTTGACAGATGACAAATCAGGAAAGAAGAGAATGAGACTCAGAAGAGGCAGGTGATAATAGTTTCATGGAGGTGAACTTAATTAACTTATAAAATGAATGAAAGTAAATTCATTAAGTTGCTCAACTAGAGAAACAGGGACTGGGCTGAGACTAGAATTCATCTTTTCCAAATTTGAAAAAGTGTGGCTTACCTTAAAGAAAAAACAAAGTGTTGAATTCTTCTTTTCAAATATTTGTGTCCCAGCACTTTTTGCTACAATTTTTATTAATTCAAAAGTATCCCAAGTTAAACTACTTCTCCTAGGTAGTTTATACTCAAATAAGATGACATTCATATGGACCCTCTTGTGAAGAATGGAAAGAAACTAAGAAAAATAACATTAATGTTTATAATGTACATTTTCTTTTTTAAAATATATTTTATTTACTTATTTATTTGAGAGAGAAAGAGACAGAAAGGCAGAGAGAGAGAGAGAGAGAGAGAGAGAGAGAGAATGCGTGCCAGGGCCTCCAGCCACTGTAAATGAACTCCAGATGCCTACGACCCCTTATGCATCTGGTTTACGTGGGTCCTGGAGAATCGAACCGGGATCCTTTGGCTTTGCAGGCAATGCCTTAACCTCCAAGCCATCTCTCCAGCCCTATAATCTACATTTTCTGTATGACCCAACAGTGTCACTAAAGCATTTATTCCACAGAAATCACAAAACTTATATTCATATAAGCTAATAACTAGAAATAATCAAAATGTATTGGTAAACTATCTATACTGAAATATTACTCTGCATAACAAGTGTTATAAATCAATGTATACAAATCAGTAGAAGAAATCAAAGCAAATAGATGGTCAGAAAAACAGTAGGCATTTAATTTGAAGTAAAATCAACCTTGAAAGTGTAGCTAATATGTGAGATTGTTATGCCTCTAAATGAGACAAAGAACTAAAGTAAATAGTATCTTGTTTTCAAGACCTCTTGCAGTTTGTGTTGAGAGTTGGAATTTGGATGGAAAGAAGTGGAAGGGAGTCTTTGAATAAAGCTGTAAATAATACAATAAAAATAAAATGAGGAGAAAAGCATACATAGAAAGGAAATGATGATTTTTCAAACTACTGAGGGATATTAAGTCACTGTAAAACTAAAGTGCAAAGGAAAGGAAACAAAAACAGTAAACCTTTGAGATGTATAAACTTTTCATTGTTATTGAATTAATCTGTGATGAAGTGAAATTCAACCAACTTCAGGTATTTTTAGTCAAAGACTATGGATATTTCTTTGCATCTTAGATTCTTCCTTAAGGAAAAGTTAAGGATAATGACAGGTCATGACAATAAAACAGTGTTTTTTGTTCCTGATAAGCAAAGATACAATTTATATAAAAATGAGAGAACATCTATGAAGATGTAAAATAAGCCATCTCTTTATAAAACTTATGTGCCAATGGCAGAGAGGGAAAACAAAGGAAAAACAGATATACAGAATATATTTGTTTCAGAGGATCCTTTTTACACACCTGATTATATTGCTGTGTTCATTGTTCCTACTTTATAAACTGTCTCCATGACCTCAAAATACTACCCATTTTAATAAAAACCAGTAAATTGTAATTATTTAATATAGTTTTATTTTTAGTTAATCTCTCTTGTAAGCCTTACTTTAAACCACTATCCTTTTTCGACATTTGTGAGTAAAAGCATCATTTTGACAGCGTTAAGTTCTCATCATGGTTACTAATAATAGATCAAAGTTGAATGAGTCCAAAACCTTATATGCTTTTAGGAACACTGTCGGTCATTGTTGCAGTCAGCTTCTCAATAATGGTAGAGAGCACCCAACCAAGAGCAGCTTGTGGGAAGAAAGGGTTTATTTTGGCTTATAGAATTGAGGAAAAGCTCCATGATGGCAAGGGAAAATGATGGCATGAGCACAGGGTGAAAATCACATCCTGATAAACATCAGGTGGACAACAGCAGCAGGAAGGTGTCCCAAATACTGGTAAGAGGAAGCTGGTTATAGCACCCATAAGCCAGCCCCTGACAATACACTACCTCCAGGAGGATCCAGTTTCCAAATTGCCACCAACTGGGGACCAAGCATTCAGAACATATGAGATTATGGGGGACATCTGAGTCAAACAACTAGAGTCAGCATCTTTTTTTTTTTTCTCAGAAAACAGCTGGGAAAATAAAAATACACTTAATCCAATTTACCACTAAATGCACAAAGGTAAGTTTGGAGGCAAAAGTTGCACCAGATAATGTTGCAACAAAGATTCCTCAAACACTGAAAGACACTTTATGATTCTTAAAAGACCATTTAGAAAGAATTTCAAAATCACATGGTGTTACATGTAGGTAGGAGTAATTTCTTTTGTTATATTTATATTACTACATAGAGAATAATAAAGTTGATGTTGGATATAGCTCGGTGTGGGATAAGAATTCCAATCCCAAGTTATCATCCATGTTTAGTTAAATAATTGACAAACCTAGATAGGAAGAGAAAACAAATTGAGGCTTAAACAGGTTGCCATGTGGTAACCTGGTTTGAGCATCATTATAACCTTGGAAATGTAAATTCCAAGGCACTTAGTTGGGATGAGTCATTGTCAGGCTTAGGTGTATAGCAGAGATCTTTAATAGTTGTTGAGACCATAAGAAAGCTGTACAAGTTTACAAAAATCCAACCAAAATGGAAAAGACATGGAATCATAGAATTGGAGAAAATCCAGGAAAGGTTTTTAGGGTCAAGGACCAGAAAGTGGCTCTGAGAGGTCATTTTCTAGTCTAGTCTAGTCTGTGTTCTTCATAGGCCTCTGTCCCTGATTGACTAAGCTACCTTGTTCTGATTCTCTATCAAAGTGATTTAAAATTATTCTTCATGAATTGAATTTAATTAATAATAATTAATAATTAATAATTTAATTAATAATATTCATTATTTCAATTCTGGTGTTTTCCTGATAGTAACTTTTATTTATGTTCCCCTATTGTTCTTCCATCTATATTACTATTTTGCTTTCTGGACTACACTCAATGAATAAAGAACATGGAAAGATATTTTCAAAGTGAGGAATCATAAAAATTGTGATGTGTCATAAAAATTGTTGCCTCACTCAAAAATATTTTGTGTTTATTTGTTTGAGCTTGTTCACTATGTAATCCATAGTGGCCTAGAATTCATTATCCTTGTGTCTCTACCTCCTCAGTGCTCTAATTAACAGCTGGTTGCCACTATGCTTAACAATGATTTTATTTCATTGCATATTTCATTTCATAATGCTTTCCTTGGTAAATATTGACCATGAATACTGATGGGATTCATGTAGACATTTTACTTCATGTATTTTGTGGATTCTGATCACATTTACCCTAGATATTCCCATTTTACCATCCTTCTAGTTCCATTACTCGTTTCTGCATTTCAGTGTCTTTATTTTTCTACACTGTTTTAAGTTTTTCATAGTACAATTCTTTGACTTTGTTGACTGTGTCTATGCCTAGGTATGAATTCCCTTAATCTTTTACTTCCTTGATTAGTTTTTTTTTCTAGGTATACTTTTTGAAGCCACTGTAAATGAGAGTTCCTCTTTCCCCACATCCTCCCCAACATTTATTGTCATTTGATATTATTTTAATGATTACCATCCTTACTGGAGTAAGGTGGAATCTCATAGTTGTTTTAATTTGCATTTCCCTGATGGTTAAGGATGTTGAACATTTCCTTAACTGTGTATTAGCCATTTGTATTTCTTCCTCTGAGAACTTCCTATTAGTTCTCTGTCCCATTTTTGAGCGTACTGCTTGAGTTTTTATTGTTTAGTTTTTTTTTTTTTTTAATTCTTTGTAGACGAGATACTAGGCTTCTTTCAGTGGTATAGCTGATGAAGATTTCTCCCAATCTGGGGGTAGTCTATTGACTCTGTTTATGGTATGTTTGTCTGTGCAAAAGCTTTTTAGCTTCATGATATGCAACTGGTTGAGTGATTGTTTTTAATTTCCTGATATGCAATGATCCTTCTCCCTCTTGATTGCTGGTATTAAAGACATGTGCCACCATGTATTGGCCTAATTGTTTCTTTAATGTCCATGCTTTTTTCCCTTTATTGGTGTTCCAATTTCATTGCTGAATTTTTCTCTTTATTTTTGAATTTCTCCTACAAGTTACTACTTATTTTGGTTACTTTTGGAATAATCTTGTCTAGATCCAGAATTGCTTTCCTTTGTTTGCTCATTTGCTTATCTGAGTCTACTATATGGCCATGGAACTTTTCAAAAAGCAGAAATTGCAGTTCTTTCCTTGACATGATATTTCAAATATCTCAATGATTTTGGTTTCCATCATAGGGAAGTTGTGAGTTTCATCATGTATAGTGGTTGATTGTTTTCTTATAATATTTGTTTTTCATTTTTGTGTTTTTAAATATCTGTTCAGATGGATGTGTCTTCTAGTTTTAATTTTTCCCCACTTAGCCATTCTTTTTGTAAAATGTACATTCTCTAGTAGGTTGTGTATTTATGCTAAATTTTATTTTACGGTGAGGTGACAGCAGTTCCCTTCTTAATTTACCAGATGCCCTTGCTTTGTATTGCTTTACTAGATACTTGTATACTTAACTGTATCTTGAGCACAATTCACTGACCATGGTGTTGGTACACTGGTTGAAGAAAATTTACTTTATTCATTAGTTATAGATAAGAGCATTTATATTTAAGTACTAAAATGAGGAAAGAATGGGGAAAAGAAAATAGAGAATGTATATAATGAAAGGGAAGGAATTTTTATGGATTGGAGATATGAGACTAACAGAAGTGCAGGAATGTAGACATTTTTTAGGTTTAGAAAAGTAAGGGACAGTAATGAAAGTCTTTTACAGTGAGATATAAACGAAGAGACAGTACCTCAATAGTTAATGTAGAAAATTACACATGGTAATAACATAACATAATAATAATTTTTTTAATTAAACAGGTTAAAGGATAAAAGTAACAATTGAATAAATGAGAAAACATTAAATAGAAGATATTATGGTCTTAGCCTGAATTTTTCTTCTAATTTCAATGATGTACTTTTATCCTCCCAAGAACTGTAATTTGTACCAGTCTCCTAAGTAACAAGAAGGACTGCTCCTCTCAACAGTTCAGACAAGTCAAGCTAGTATGCCTTTCTAGATGAGAATTATTTTTGTGAGTATCCTCCATTTTATTCCAGTATTTTCATGCTAGTTTCTCTCTCTGCCACCCCCACCAGATGCATTCATGCTCAGACTGAGTTAGGGATCTAACTTTCTACAGGCAGGGCTCTCTGTGATTCACCTCTAAAGGGATATGGAAGTCTTTCTCATAAGGCTATGTTTGTGTATTGGTAGAGTGCTGTGCTCCATAGCCATGGACTCTGGTGTTGTTTGACTCTGGCAATGGTAGGGTAGTGGGAGTAATTTTCTCTTAATGGTAGATTTGTGTTGTTTCCCTAGGCACACTTTATGTTCCCATACTCTATTATGTTCTCTATGAATGATTGATTTTTGCTAACCTTGTTCTTCTCTCTGAAGTTCCATACTTCACTCTTGTGGGTGAATAGGAGCCTCATAGATTGGATTTCATTGGCAGGTACCAGGCTTCTGGGAGTTTTGATGGACAGCTGCAATAGTACTAGTTAGTGCCAATGGTCCATAGGGGTCTTTTTGTAGGAGATTACTAATGGTACAACTTCTTCAGGAAGATCACTGGCCACAACATTTAATGCTGATTTTCAGAAAGGCTATTGTGGCTGTAGCAGCAGTGATAACTGTAGCAGTAGCAGCAACAGTAGCAGCAGGAGAAGGAGAAGGAGGAGGAGGAATGGGCACTTGGTTCTATAGTTGGGAAAAAATGATTAGTATGTAGAACAATTTCTGTAAAGTAAGATGGGGAGTTGGCAGGAACAGCTTGGCTTAGTTGTACAGCAGCACTAATCCTCATGTACTAACTATATTCACTCACTCTAAAATGTAGCTTCTAATCTTCCATCTTGCCTATAAGCCCTGATGCTTCTTATCCAATTTTATTTTTGAAGACTCTCTATGTGCCCTAAAATCTTGTCTCTTTAATAGAAAGTCTCATGAGCTACTGAGAATAATGTGCATTCCTCAGTTTCTGGCAGAATATTCTAATGCTGTTTGTTATATCTATTTAATCCATAATGTCACTTAAGTCTTATTATTTTTGTTTTTTTAAATATTTTGTTTTTTTATTTATTTGAGAGAGGGGAAAAGACTGAAAGAGAGAGAGTTTGGTTATTTTGATCTGCTTCTTGTAGGCTCTTGAGGTTGGTTATTTGATGCTTTGTGTGGAGAATTCCCTGAAGTATTCTCTGTAAGTTTGGCTTTGTGTTCATATAGTTGTAAAGCTGAGTTTTATCATGGAAAGCTTTTCTTTCACCATATATTATGAGGGATACTTTTGCTGGGTAGAATAATTTGGGTTGGAAGTCATAAGTTATTAGACTGCAGTATTCCATGCCAGGCCATTCTGGCTTTCAGTGTTTCCATTGAGAAGTCTGTAGTAATTCTGATGGAGTTACCTTGTAGATGTAATGTGTTGTTTCTCCCTAGCTGCTTTTAGGACTTTCTCCTTGTTACTGATATTTAGAGTCTTAATGATAATATGTCTTGGGGAATTTCTCTTTCGGTCCAGTCTGTTTGGCCTCTAGCCACTGCAAATGAACTCTAGACCTTGTGCAGCTGGCTTATGAGGGCTCTGGGGAATTGAACCTAGGCCCTTTGCCTTTTCAGGCAAACACCTTAACCACTAAGCCATCTCTGCACGTGTGTGTGTGTGTGTGTGTGTGTGTGTGTGTGTGTTTTGAAGCAACTAGAAACATTGTTCCAAAAGAAATTTTATACAAAATTCCATGCATATAATACATATTTTTAAAAAATGTCTCAGGGCTGCAGGATAGCTCAGTTGGTAAGGGCACATGGTATGCAAGGATAAGTAGCTGACTTCAATATTCAGCATCAACATAAAAAGCAAGCCATGGCCACACTTGCCTGTAGCCCTAATTCTGAAGGGGGCACAAACAGGAGAATTGCTGGGACTCATTGGTAACCAGTTTAACTGATGAACATGGCAACTCCAGAGACTGTCTCAAGGAAAAAAAGACAAAGAGTGACAGAGAAAGACACCAAACATTCAACATGAGCCTCCATATGTACACACATACACAAATAAATACATATGTACATGCATACATGCATTAAAAATAGCTAGAAAGTCTTTGCCATAATTTGAGATGTAGGGGTACATTTTGTATTTTGACTTTATCAACTTTGTCAATCATTTCATTAAAATATTACAACTATTGAATTTCACTTCATTCAAAATATTTGAATACTTTTAAGCCATTAGTATAGTTTTAACTTCACTCCCTGATGTTTGTGAGTCCATATTTTAACGCCTTGTCAAATTTTGAAGACCAACCTTCCCAAGTGACAATTTTTCTCTTTATTAAGTGTATACTTTGTATGTATATATCATGTGTTGGTACCATCATTTCTCTCCTCATTGTCCCCACTCCACTGAGGGCTCTCTTTAGTCGGATTGCTGGTATTCACCATGGAGTTGCAGGATATGAGTTGTGAGAGTAGCAGTCAGTCATTATGGGAGGGGGACAATGCCTATGCTTATTCCCTCAACCCTGTGGCTCTTAACATTCTTTCCACCTCCTCTTTCACAAAACTCCCTGAACTATTGTGGGTGTGTTTTAAGTCTACTTTAGTGTTGAGCTCTCAGCAGTGTCTGGAGTTCTGCTTTGGTACATTTTGAGTATCCTCAGTGTCTGTATCCATCACCTTGGCCCAGATTGTCAGGCTCATCATGGAAGCAGCACTCTTGCTCATCTTACCCATTCCTCTGTGGTTTCAACTGGGCCCAAGCTGCTGTGCTAGGAGCGGTTCATCTACTGTAAGGGAGACAGCTATTTATTCTTGTCTTGTTGATAGATTTTGATTGTTCTCAGTTCTTGCTGCTTTCTGAAAAAGAAAAAGCAGATACTCCAAGTGACAGTTTTTGATGTTTCCATTTTCCTAATACTTCAATAACTCCATATATTTTATGAAATTGAACACAAATTCCTCAGTTTCTTAAAATAAACTTCCAAGTGCTCAGCCAAACTGACAGTTTGGTTTGGGTTAAAGATTTCCCTACATTTTTTACTATGCCTACATTTTTCATATTTTGTTTGGCATGCTATTATTTCTGACCAATCCACCATGCTATGTTTCATGTGTCTTTATAGGAAAGCATCAAATTTCTATAGATGCTGAAATCATTTCTTATTTCTTTCTTTTCAAATTGAACTTTCTTTTCATAGAAAACCTCTTTAGTGAATATATACTGGTCACCCTACCCATAATTTCTTCTCTTGCTTTGAAAACTCCCATTTATAATGAGAAGGCACTTTCCCTTCTTAGACCTGATAAAGTATGCCAATCAACATCAACTTTGTCAATCAGAGCATGATAGAATCCTGATTATAATAATTACCATTCAGATGAGCACATAAGTGAATATGCCGTAATAAAATTTGATTTTGCAATAAATATTAGGAAAAGATATTCCAGCATTTTGTTCACATTGATGAGAGCACCAAATACTAGTTGGATCCTGCTATCAGTCACATTCTCAACATAGAAATAGATTAGCATAAACTGGAGAAAAAAAGAGGAAACTGGATTTTTGTTATTGGGATCTTAATCAAATTTTAATGTGCATTAGACTTAAATTTATCTGTATTTCAGTGTGTATTCCCTCATAATTTTACCTCTTTACTTTTAAAAATATTTTTTATTTATTTATTTGTTTATTTATTTGAGAGAGAGAAACAGAGGGAGAGAAAGAGGCAGACAGAAACAGATAGAGAGACAATGGCCATGCTGGGCCTCTAGCCACTGAAAATGAACTCCAGACACATGTGCCACCTTATTCATCTGGCTTTATGTGGATACTGGGAATTGAACCCATGACCTTTGGCTTTGTCAGCAAGCCCCTTGATCATTAAACAATCTCTCCAGCCCCATTTTCACTTTATTTTCCTTAAATCTTTGAAATTTCTCAAAGGAAATTATTTATATTTATCTCTATTGAATCTTGCAAACATTTTTAGAATTTAAGAGATGATTCATGTCTGAATTGGAACTAATTTCAGCTTATATAAATGTTGCTGAGCATTGGAAGACCAACCAAACTAGAAATTTTTCCCATGAATGGTACATTTTCGTTAGATCAATATATATGTTGATACCATGTAAACCATTTTTCTATTGGATTCCAATGCAAATATAAAATATTGTTTTGTGACTATTAGTGTCAATTTATTTCTAGCAATTTAATAATAGGTCTGAAAATTGATATTAGGTTTATGAGTATTCTGGCTGAACTAACTTAAAGAGGTTCTTACAAAAGCTAAGGGAGGGTGATCAAACATCACGTGGGGGATTCTGGAAGTTAAGTTACCTGACCATCTATCAAGGGTTTATGTTCTTTCTAACATTTTTGCTGGAACTGAGCATTCCCTTATGGTGAACTACTGATGGTATGTGTGGATTCTGCATCTTTGAAGAAAGTGAAAAAGTGCACTATTTTCGTGCCTCCTATTCTACAGAATTGATGATTATTTCAGAATAACCATATATTCAAGTACTTGAAGTAATTTGGTAGAAGAAGAAATATTTTTAACAACTATCTTTGCTGTATAATCAAGAAAACCATACATATTTTTTCTGTAAGAAACATAAGGGTATTAATCATACTTTGTTTCTCTTCCTGGAATATCAAAAGTAATTAAGAAAGAATGATTTAATAGACTAACTCTTCAGATAAATAGAAATGCTCATTTTCTTTAGTTAAAGGTTAATGAGGTCCTGGTACTCCATTTGTAAAAAATTGACCAGTTTGGATCATTAAAGATAACTCCCTGTTGTTTATAGTAATGCATCGACTCTGCTGGCCAGATTTTTCTTAAAAGCACAAATATCTGGATATATGTTGTAGCAGACAGCTTCTGGTTCGCTGAGATGAACTTCCAGACCAGGCACAGTTATGGAGGAAAGGATATTTATTGAAGCTTACAGATCCAGGGGAAGTTCCAAAATGGCAGAAGAAGCGGCCTGCTCTCACAGGACCAGGCAAGAGAGAGAAAAACCAAGCCGCCAGCTACACAGCACACTGAGCAAAACTACAGCCAAAAATTCACACAGCACACTTCAGGAAATCCCACTAGGCACACTTTACATATCTTTACAACAGAATCTCAAACCCACCACACCTTAAGACTGGCCCCCAGTGACATTGCCTCTAGCAAGGTGATTGCAGATGCAAACTATAACTAATAAAACACTGAATATATTGGGGGACATATATTCAAACTACCACATATGTGTTCTACATTATTAATAAAATGTGAATACTCAATATTTTGGTATGTTTTGAGAGAGTAAAATAAGTGTCAAAATTAATATTCACAATACTCTTACTACTTTATTTTATCCAAAATGTATTCATAATAACCACATAACTAAACAAAAGAAAAGACAACAAAAGAAAGAATTGGTATTTTAGACTCTCTAGCACTTGCTTGTTGTTACACACTTCACAAGGCATGTAACTTTCTTTTAGACAGAGAAAAATATAAAGAAATTAGCCAACCAGAAAGTGTCTATGAAACTAACAGGAGTGAATTCTCTACTTTGTGAACCATAGGGAAATAAGATTTTCTAAAACTACACTCAGAATTTGGCAGAGAACACTTTTACATTTACAATATTATTGTAATAACTGAGCTTTACAATAACTATAATACCACATTTCTGTAATATCTGCTATTTCATTATAAATACCTGAACTCACATAAAAGTTCCAAGTAAAATCTCACCATAAAAAACATACCAGACATTCAAATTAAGATATTTTCATTCTTTAACTTTATTACTATAGAAACAATATTAGCTTTATTGCTGTAGTATATCAATTCAAACTTTTTTTCTGGACTCTTAAAGCTCGAGAAACAACACAATAAACAGTAATTATTAAGTACATTGATTTTATAACTTTTCATAAAATAAGATTAAAAGTATCCTTATTTCTATACAGGATCCCTTGACCTTAGAAATAGGACTTTTTACAGATCCTGTGTACATATTTATTTATCTAACAAAGACCTCAATATGTTACAATACTATCAGCTAATCATAGACACTATATTCACCACATGCTTGGAAAGTTTATCAATTTTTAAGAAACTAAATTTATATGTTTCTCAATTATATAAGGGCCACTTTAAGTTCCAACCTTATGAAAGACTATTAGATGCCTATAGTCCCAGCTACATTCAAAGCTGAGGTGGGAAGAATTCTTGAGCCGAGGAGTATGAGACTAGTATTGGAAACACAAGAGTGTTTCAGAAATGAAACAACCACTACGAAACAACCAATAAAACATTCAAAGACCCTAAATATCAAAGAATAAGAAGGACATAGAACATACAGTATGAATTTTTTAGATTGTTCTCTGTTCATTTTGCCTTTTTATTTTTTAAGTTGTAACTTTGTATGGATACAACTGTTAGTAGCATCATTGCTCTCATCCCTGACACCATTTCTCTGACCCCGCTTCCTTAGTGGGATTGCTGGTATTCACCATGGAGTTGTGGGTTATGAGTTGTGAGAGCAACAGTCAATCATTGTGGAAGGGAGGTAATGTCTCTGACTATTCCCTTCCACACTGTGGCTTTTCCATTCTTTCTAACTCTCTTCTGCAAAATTCCCTGAGACTTGCTGGGTGTGCTTTAAGTCTATTATAGTGTTGAGCTCTCAGCTGTTTTTGGATTTCTGCTTTGGTGAATTTTGAGTATCCTCAGTGTCAGTCTCCATTACCCTGGTGCAGGTTGTCAAGCTCACCATGGTAATAGCATTCTTGCTCACCTCGCCAGTTCCTTTGTTTTTTCACCTGGGCATTGGCTGCTATGCTAGCAGAGGTTCATCTGCTGACATGGAATCAGCTATCCTTGTCCTGTTGATAGATTTTGGTTGTCCTCAGTTCTAGCTGGTTTCTGAAAAAGAAAAACAGATTGTCCAACAGAGAGTGAGATCAGAATATGTTAAAGCATATAACCATTGTTAATATAGAGAGATTTTGATGGGTGTAGCCTCACTTTTAGCCAAAGACTAGTGGCAGTGTATCATTTTCATTGAAGTACATAATCTTGGTCTCCATTGAATGCTGGCTTGGTTCCCAGTTCCAGCTAACATTTCATTTCTACTGAGTGGATCACTTAGATATTCAGAAAGCCATTGGTTGCCTATGTAGGGTGGGTGCCACTATTGCACAGGTGTGTGCATCTTGTCAGGATGGTTGCTTGCATATAGTAGTGTCCTCTGCTTCTTTGCAGAATTGTTGGCAGTTTTCTCCCAGCATCTCATATTGTGTTTTGCAGTACTATATGGGCTAAACATATGAGAGCTGACTTCCTTCAAGATTCAGCAAAATCTCTTGATGTTCTGTGTTGGCAGCATGTGTTGTCTTCAGTAAAGGAGTCTTACCTTTCCCCTCAGGAGGGTAATCAAATGCTTTGACAGAAGTATGTTTTGTTTGAGGACCTCATAGGTCTCTCAGATAAACTGCTCAACACATTTCTGGTATGGGGATTTCCTAGCCAGGGCCAAATATATTAGGGTTAGGCATCATAATATGAATTTTTAGTATGGAATCACAAATTGTAAATACAAAATGTATGTTCTGTTATTTATAATTATATGCATACACATAATTGCATAAATTATATATAGATAGTATGCATAATATATATAATGTATATCAAATGAACTTTTTTATTATTAGATATGTATATAGTGTATATACAGCCATGATGGTACCATCGTTAGCCTTCTCCCTGTCCTCCCCCATGGGTAATGTGGGTCTTGCCTTATGGGGGTAGCCATCAGTTATGCAGGAGAGGCAATGACTCTGTGCATAATGACCCAACTCATGGCTCTAACAATCTTTCCAGCCCTCTTCTGTGAATTTCCCTGAGTCATGTTGGGTTCATTTTAGGTCTATTTCAGTGACAAGGTCTTTTGAGTCTCTGTGTCTCAGGATATCTGATTTGGTAGAAGTTGAGTGTTCTTTGTGTCTCTCTCTTTTGCCTATGTGCTGGTACCAGGTTCACTGAGATAGCAGCACTCCTGCTCATTTCCCCTATAACTCTATGGCTTCAGCTGGTGCCCTAGAGAGGTGCATTGGGCTGATTCTCGCCTCAGGTTCTGCATCCATCTGCAAAAGAGAAGCAGATTTTCCAATAGAGAGTGAGGTCAGTGTAAAATACATGAATAACCATTATTATTTTAGAGAAAATTTAACAAGTGTAGGCCCTCTTGTATCCCACTATCAGTGGGAGCTTGATATTGGAGAGTGGGCTTATTTTTGGATATGGTTCTGACTTGTTTTCTGGTTCCAGGTATGGGTTCTGTTCCACTGAGTAGATCCATTAGCCAAATTATGAGCAGTTCATAACTCACCATGGTTGTGTGCCACTATTGCACTTGTATGAGAATCATGTCAGGTTGTTTGCTCCTAACTGGGGGAAAATGACCAATATCTGTCTAAGCAACTCAAATGAACATATTTTTAGGCAAACACTGTGGCCAGCATAGTGACTTAGCATGTAAAAGTCTGGTTAACTCTTTTTATTATATTCTACTTTCCTTCCTGTTGGGGTCCCTCCTAGGGCCAGCCCAGGAGGGGATGCAGAGTCTCCACTGGGCAGGGGGTGAGAGGTGTAGAGTCAAGACACAGACACCGGGAGTCAGGTGGAAGCAGGCAGAGGGCGAGCTGCTGTAGACTTGTTTATTCAAGGAAGTGTAGGGGTTTCTAAGGGTTTGGCTGGCCAATCGTTGTATGGGGTGGTTCCCTTCTTGTGACTAATGACAGCCTGTCTCCGGGCAGATCATCTGGCAGCAGGTTGCTTACAGGCATGGGGTTGTAGCTGTTGTCATGCCAGGCCTGTGCAGAATGCCATGTCCATAGAAGCCACTTCCTGGTTCCTCCTAGCAGGCCCGACCTGCACTGTGCCATACATACTAGCAGGTGGCCTGGCTAGGGCCCGACCTGCATTGTGCCATACACCTTCCAATATATTTTGCCTTTAATAATTATTAAATGCTTGTCTATAGAACATTCTCTAGCTTACAGTGTTAAATGGTACTTTGTAGATTAATATTTGAAAATTGTTATGACAAATTTTCTCCAACATTCCTGCTTATGCAGCTAAGGGCAAATCTTCTCCCCTTTAGGGGATTAACAGTGCTCTTTTTGTGATTATTTAATTCATTGTCTGAGAAAGGTGTAACAGAATTTAAAATTAAAGAAAATTGTCTCATGTTTGTTTACTACATATGTGGCAAGTTGAATAGTTCTATCAAAATGATGGTAGTCTTAAAAAAAAACAGTAAAAATTACACTTGGCACTCATTCCACAAATACTAAAAATGTATTTTATGCAATATGTAAAACATTATCATCCTTTAATTTAAAAAATAGGGTATGGAAGTACTCTATAGCATTTAATTTTAAACTAAGGAAATTGTCAACAAAGGGAGGATAAAAATTAAATCTAGAACATTTTCAATACTTGATTTTTCTTATCAAATGACCTAACATAGCTCAAGAAATCAAAAACTGTTTAGAAAACAACTTTAAGAGCAGATGTGACAAACTCCCTCTTTGTTGGGTCATTAAACTCTTTTAATTATATTGTTAAGGAAAAGGTGCTTCTTGAATTGAGTCAAAATCAGCTTTTGTTCAATGTTTTAATTTACACATATGTTTCCCCAGCTCACTACATAGCTCACTTTGGCAGGTCTTCAGGTTATACAATTCCATCTAAAAGTGAGGCACAGAGTTGCAACGTAGGCATAACTAAGTTGAATCAAATAAAAGGTCCCCAAATCAAGGCAGGTTTCTATCAAAGCACTTGATTACATGCCTGAGGCAAAAGGTAAGGCCCTATTGTTGAAGACACCATGTTCTGCTGATACAGAGCATAGAGAGACCTGGCTGGAATCCAGAAGAGAGCCAGTCCCCAGACAGTTAGCCTGTCTAGTGCTAGAAAGTGCTACATGAGCTACAGGAAGAAAGTGGCCAACAACAGTCTGAGCAACCATAGGTCTAAGCTGCTCAGAAGCAAACACCCTGACAGGATTTACAGTCCAGTGCAATAGTGGCACACATTCTTGGTGGGTAACCAATAGCTTTCTGATTGGCTAAGAGATCTGCTCAGTGTAAAGGAACCCATACCTGGATTTGGGAACCAGATAAGAATCCTATGGAGTCAAAGATTATGCTCTCCAGTGTCAAGCTCTCACTAGTCTTTGGCTAAAAGAGTTCCATACAGCAAATTCTCCCTACGTTAATAATGCTTATCCCATTTAAACTATGCTGACTTCACTCTCCATTGGAGAATCTGTTCTTTTTCAGAAGGTAGCAAGACATGAGGAAATAAACTACCCCCCATACTTCAGCCAAGCCACACCTCAAACCACAGAGGAAATGGGGAGATGAGCAAGAGTGTCACTTCCATGGTGAACCTGATAATCAGTGCCAGGGTAAAGGAGACAGGACCTTAGGATACTCAACACTTACCAAAGCAGAGATCCAGAGGCTCCTAAGACCTTATAACTGAAGTAGACTTAAAACTCACCCACTGTGGTTCAGGGAATTTGGTGGAAAAGGGGACAGAAAAATTATAAGAACCACAGGTTGAGAAATCATGCCTGAGGCATTGCCTCCCCCCCAAAATAACTGATTGTTGCTCTCACAATGCATAACCAACAACCCCATAAGGAATAACTGCAACCCCAATGAAGAGGGTCCCCAGTGGAATGGGGGCAGGGACAAGGGAAGAGAGAGTGTCACCACGTGATATATCCGTACAAAATATGTCACTAATAATAAAAATAATAGTCAGGTGTGGTGGCGCACACCTTTAATCCCAACACTCAAGAAGCAAAGGTAGTAGGATCACGTGAGTTCGAGGCCACCCTGAGACTACATAGTGAATTCCAGGTCATCCCGGGCTAGAGCGAGACCCTACCTCAAAAAAACAAACAAACAAAAAAGAATAATAACAATAGTAATAATAAATTTAAAAGAAATTATATAACACCTGTATTATCAGTTTTTAATTTTTACCTTACCAAAATGCTATAAAATGGAAATTTAAATTTTGTGGAAGGCCAGCATTTTTTCATATTTCATTATATAAAATTCCTATGAAACCTCATTATCTACAAGTTTGAAGAATGAATTACATAAGATAAATTTTGAAATCAGAAGATAGGCTTTGTTATATTTCTGTGAACATCCAAACATAGATAGTTACACAATAAAATTTCTTTCATGTTTTAAAAATGTCCTAAGTTGGTCTGGAGAGATGGCTTAGTGGTTAAGGTGCCTGCCTCCTAAGCCTAAGAATGTTGGTTCCAATCTCCAGGTCCTACTTTTAGCCAGATGCAAAGTGACACAAGTGTGCAATGCCGCACTTGACCAAAAGGGGCCTCATGCATCTGGATTTTGTTCGCAGCAGCTGAGAGGCTGCTGGCGCACCCATCTCTATCTGTCTCCCTCTCCCTCTCTCTCTGTCTCTCTCTGTGTCTCTCTCCAAAAAAAATGTCCTAAGTTGTTATTTCTCTAAGTAATTTGCCATACTATTTTACTAATATGAAAGAAGTCTAACACATTGCAAAAGAATATTGTAATTACCAAATATGAGTATTAATAGCATCTTAATATTAACTTATTTCATATTTACTTTGCATTAAATTGTAATCAAGCTCAGTGAAAACATAACTGATTGAGAAATGAATATGACAAAATTTCAGCATTTATGATTTTTGAGTAAATGCAGCATATTATTAAAAAGAATTTGAAAATGGACATATTATACTTAGATCAACTTAGAAATTTTAGTACTTTATTTATTTATGTATTCATTTATTTCAGAAAGAGAGAATGAGGCAGACAGAGAGAGAAAGAGAATGGTCATGCCAGTGCTTCTAGCCACTGAAAATGAACTCAAGACACAGGCACTGCCTTGTGCATCTGACCCCAGAAATTTTAAATTAAAACAAATTCCTAAATGTCCAATGCTCTCTAATTTGTGTAATTTTCCTTTTTTCTCAGTCTTTAAACTCTATTTTATATTACTGGCAGTGGTTTATAGTAATTTCAGAGATTTTTTTCCATTGTCCTTTTAATCTCATGGATTCTTAATTATGTTTGACTAAAAATATATACCATTGTTGTATGCAAATAGATCTAAGAGATAAAATGTCAATCCATTTATAAAAGCTAGAAATAAAGGCTCATATAAGGTCTCATAAAGGATATAAAATTCAAACAAAAAAGTCATAGAAAATGATTCTGAAGGGGAAATATAACAGAATCATCATACGTTCAATTTTTAAATTTTATTTTTATAAGTATACAAATAAATTAGTTTCAGGATGGTTTTTGCAAACCATTTTTTGTATTTTTGTTTCCTTTCCTCTGTCTTTCCCCATTTGCTTCCCTCTTTGTGCCCTTCCCTCAAATAACCTCTTTTCCAATTTCATGCTACAACACATTCCTATTTTTGTGACAGATTTTGACACAGAGAAATGAACAGATAAGAAATGATCTGAGATTATCAAAGAGAGTTTTTCTAAAATAACATGGATTTTTCATAATTGAAAAACTTAAGTTTGATGAAGAAAAATGTGCATATGCATGCATATATACATATATTTAATATATAAGGTTATCTAAAGTATATATATATATATATATATATATATATATATATATATATATATATCTTTGCTGTTATTTACATGCTTAACTTCATCCACAAATAATCCACATTTTTACAATGTAATGTATTTATATCTAATTAAAAATATTTTAATTGATTTATTTGAGACAGAGAGGCAGATACATAGAGAGACTAGGCTCCCCTGGGCCTCTAGCCACTTCAAACAATCTCCAGACACATGAACCACCTTGTGCGTCTGGCTTATCTGGGTCCTGGGGAATCAAACCTGGGTCCTTGGGCTTCACAGGCAAGTGCTTTAACCACTAAGCAGCCCTAAATATCTAATTTTTAATTTTTTCTAAAACTGGGAACTTTAATATATGACCGTTTTGCAATTTCATTATATTCCCATCAGGTTATACTATAATGTCCCCTTGCCTTCTTCCAAATTCCATTGTGTGTCCTCCTCAGTGGAGTTATTAGTAATCACCTTGGGATCATAAATGCATCAGTAAGTCTCTATGGGAGGTGGGATAATGCCTGACAGTACACTTGTCCACTCTTACATTCTTTCCATCCCTTTCCACAATGTGTCCTAAGACTTGAAGTTTATGTTATAAGCTTTGAGCTTTCAGCAGCCTCTGATGTTCTACTTTGATGAATTTTGAGTCTCTTCTGTGTTTACTACCATATCCCTGCA
Source organism: Orientallactaga sibirica (assembly GCA_036365145.1). Taxonomy (NCBI): domain Eukaryota; kingdom Metazoa; phylum Chordata; class Mammalia; order Rodentia; family Dipodidae; genus Orientallactaga; species Orientallactaga sibirica. The sequence continues at coordinate 7,601,950 of JAEOAD010000840.1, forward strand.
GGAGGTTCTCAGGCCAGCAGTGAAAATAATATTCATATTTAATGCCGCACTTCCTCTGTTGTGTTTCCTGTTCGCTGGTAGTTGTAGCAGCTAACCTCCAACCCACAGAACTATAAAATTTTGCATAAATAGGGCTGGAGAGATGGCTTAGGGGTTAAGGCGCCTGCCTCCTAAGCCTAAGAACACTGGTTCCAATCTCCAGCGGTTCCAATCTCCAGGTTGCACATTTAGCCAGATGCAAAGTGACGATAGGGCGCAATACTGCGCTTGACCACAAGGGGGCACAGTCATCTGGATTTCATTTGCAGCGGCTGAGAGGCTGCTGGCGCACCCATCTCTATCTGTCTTCCTCTCCCTCTCTCTGTCTCCAAAAAAATTTTGCAAAAATACTTTGCATCTATAGCAGCACATTTCAACAGAACTATTACACACACACACACACACACACACACACACACACACACATGTGAGCATGCGTGAATGGCTAACATAAAAAATGGACACCTATATGCATCAATAAGAATTTAGAGTTACATGTACCTTCATATATGGTGGACAGGTAAAAAAAATAGTAAACTAATTTGTAAATAATTTGTCAGTTTGCCGTACAATTAAACATCTACCTATACTGAAATGAAGCAATTGTACTTACATGTATTAACAAAGGAGTAATAAAATTGTATGTATCCAAAAATAAATACTTAAGAATTTTCACAGCTCCTGTATTTTAGTTATATTCCCTCTTCTTAAATAAAGGCATGATTACTTTCTCAAAAACTATTGCTTGTCAGTTTAATAAGATAAGTAATCAAACTATGCATCTTTATTGTTTTATTGTTCATTAGACCATAATTTCCTCTTTTCTCATAATAGTATGTCTAATGAAATCAAGGTTCCTTAGCAGTAATTACATAAGGAAATAAAGACTTATGTATGACTAACAGACATTGATTTTTGTCTCATTACATGATGACTATGTCCCTGGAAAATTGTAGCTGCATTGATGCATAACTTAATTATCAGTAACAGAAAATTTGCAGAGAGAAAATGAAAGAATAAAAGGAATCGGGAAACATAAATATAACTAAGCTAATAAAATATTATGACTCATGAAAATAAGTATAACTGAATTTACTTATTTACCAATAAAGACTACTTTTTCAAAGTAGGCTATGTATTCAAGCTATTTTGGCAAAGATAGTAAATAATCAAATTAGAAATATATTGTTTTATTTTTTACTGTGACTTGTTTTATTAGTTAAATTTTCATTCATATATTAAATTCTAGAAGGCTATTGTGATGATGCTTGAATTGACTAAACTATTGTATCTCTTCCAGACATAACTTTATACTGATCACTACTGCACTTATATAGAAGTAATAAATTCTAGTGTCCTGCAGCATAATGGAAGGATCATAGCTTACACTAATCTATTATACATTGTATAAATAATTAGAAGAACTGCTCCTAAAATTTCCAATAAAAAGTAATATAAGCAAGTGGAAACTTGATCAGTATACATGATGTGCATATACTGAAATGTCACCCATAAATAACTAAAATTTTTCTTTAGTAAGATGTTTCAGGACATGTAAATTTTAATTAACATGACTTGGAAATTGTACATCAGAGCACATTATCAACTTTTACAGGACCCTGTACCTATAAATTTTTGTAATTAAAATGAATTTATTTTAAAATTGTAGTTACATATTAAAGTGGTTATTTATTGTCAAAATAGAAGTCTGCTATGGTTGTTAATAAAGAAATTCTTTATTCAAGGGAACTATTACAGAGAGATATTCAAAACCTAAGGAAGAACTGAGTCAGGGAAAGAATGCATCAGTACAATTTTTATAAGTAGAGATTGGAAGGAGAAGGACAGGCTACTAAAACAATTATAGGCGGCATTAAAACATACCAAATTGTCTCAAACATTGGAATAATGGGAATGAAATGCATGGGGCCTGAAATGGAGCAAACATATTGCACTGCAAGCAGTTCACTTTAAAAGTTTAAGGTCAAGCTTTCTTAATCAATTGAGTCAGCTTGAGTTTTTGTCAAGCATAGAATTTGATCCACCTTATGAATCCCATCTCATGCTTGCAACAGCCTCAGGAATACATCATCCTTGAACAAGTCAGGGATAATGGAAATGAACTAGAGAACGGCTGGCTGAATTAGTCAACACCAAATTTTTACTGGTGCTATTATTCCTGGATAACCAGATGTCCTCCTGGCTTGAAAGGCTGCCTCACTAATAGTTGTCAGGTGATTATTTTGCAGATACATTTGATCAAGGCAATGCCTATGAAAAGAAGTAGTAAAATAAATAATAGTAAATTGATTATAGAATAAAATCAGGATATTATTTTATAATGCAATCACTCACATGGATTTCAAGCCATAGGTAAAAAAGAATCTCTTTCTGATTATATGTGTAAAGCTACTGATGTGATTAATTTCTTAGTTTTAATACACTGTCCTTGCAAGTGGCTCAGTATAATCAACTGGCTGCTAAGTAGGCTCCTGATCACACCAGGGAAGGTGGCATATCAGAAAATCAGTGTTGGCATATCCTATTGGCAGATTTGCTATTCTAAAATGGGTACCAAGGTTTTCCTTAATGAGTGGAAGTCTTGCATCCCTGCCACCATGACTACATTTTTAAATTTTTTTTTTGATTTTTAAAAATTTTATTTATTCTTATGTATATTATTCTGGTTTTACATTCATAGCAGTGACTCCATTATCCTCCTCCCTGTCCTCCCTCTTCCATAGGGACCCTCATCAATGAGGAATGTGGTTCACACATTGTGGGGGTAGTTGTGGTAGTTTGAATATATGTCCCCCAATATATTCAGTGTCTTATTAGTTATAGTTTGCATCTGCAATCACCTTGCTAGAGGCAATGTCACTGGGGGCTGGTCTTAAGGTGTCAGTTTGAGATTCCATTGTAAAGATATGCAAATGTGCCTAGCAGGAGTTCCTGAAGTGTGCTGTGTGATCTTTTGGCTGTAGTTTTGCTCTGTGTGCTGTGGTGGCTGGTTGGTTTCTCTCTCTGCTTGGTCCTGTGAAGACAGGCCAACTTCTCCTGCCATTATGGAACTTCCCCTGGATCTGTAAGCTTCAATAAATAATATCCCTTCCTCCATAACTGTGCCTGGTCTGGAAGTTCATCTCAGCGAACCTGAAGCTGTCTGCTACAGTAGTCAAGAGCCATGACTACATTTTAATGAGCCAATTAGGCAATGACATTGGTAGATGGCAAAAAAGACTGTATCCACAGGAGAGATCAGCTGATTTTTAAAATTCTTATCTGATAATGCAACTCTGTGTTGAATATTAACACAAGTCACAAGTATGTCTATGTCTTTCACATTCAGGAGGTTTATGCTTGTAACTCTTGTCTAAATTTCTATGTCACATTTTTCACTGTGTACCTTTAAACTCCCTGAGTATAGCCAAACCATTGGCCATCACTCGTGAATTAATATGAAATCTCAGTTCTCATTCCAAGAAAAGTGAATGATTAGATTCAGTGTTTGCATGCATACCCAAGAGGATGGTTCTAAAGTTTCCTCGGTGGATGTCCCAGGTAGGTGCTAAAGTGTTGCATCTGTTATGACAATACTGTCCATTGAGGTAGTCCATAGATGTCATCCGGAATCAAGTGCAAACACCATGTTTTATTTTTATTCCTCTATAAGTTAATCATAGGATACTCCCCATAAGAGCATAGTGCAAGCTGCAGAAAAAGGCAATACATCACAAGTGATTAATTTTCATTGTCAACATGACTAGATTCCTAATCATCAAGGAGACACACCTCCAGGAATGACTTTGAGGGAATTCCCATATATGTTTAACCAATATGGAAAGATGATGTGAAAATATAAATGGAGGCTAGCTAACATGGTCTTTTATCCTGTGGTAATTTTCTTAGGTTTTGTAGATTAAACTGCTATTTCTTAACTGGCTGAAAGAATCATTCTCTGATTTCTAGCTTGTGAATCTTCAGAAAGCAAATGACATACCTTAGTGTATATTCTCAGGCTTGTATATACAAATTCACTAAATACTAATATGTAATGGCACTTATGCTTTAAAGTCAGTGCATTCAATAGACTTGTACAAACTCAAATGTTTCTGAAATATGAAAGGACATGCAGCAAATATTCAAGAGGCTAAAATGAAAATTTAGTCACTGTATTATTGAAGGCTCCTGGGCCAATCTTATAGGCTTCCTTTAAGCATATATATATATATTAATTCCCCAGGTATACAAGTATGATTTTTTAGAATCTTAATCAGTAATTTGAATACCATATGATTGTTCATACCACTAGAGGTGTTTTTCCACCAAACTTATTACTATTGCTTATCTTTAATGGAAAAACATTTATTATTGCTTTTGTTGTTGTTGTTGCTACTACTAGTACACAGGAACTCACTATGTAGCCTGATCTGGCCTGGACTGTTGTTCCTCCTGCCCCTAACTCTTGGGTGCTGAGATAATTCTTATGGAGCATCAAATGAAAGCACAAAATGAAAAAAATAATATTGTGGGACTGGAGGGATGGCTTAGAGGTTAAGGCATTTGCCTGCAAAGCCAAAGGACCCAGGTTCTATTCCCCAGGACTCATGTTAGCCAGAAGCACAAGGTGGCACATACGTCTGGAGTCGTTTGCAGTGGCTGGAGGCCCTGGCATGCCCATTCTCTCTCTCCCCCTATTTCTCTGTCAAATAAATAAATAGATAATAAAATATTTAAAAAATAATATTGTAAGATCCTTTCCCTTCAAAGAATTCAAGTGTTCACCTATTTTTATGAATTCAATAATGGCAGTAAGTAACAATAATGTTGCTAGAGAATTCACTTCCTCTTAGCCATATTCCCATGACAGCTAAAAGACATTCACGTTTCAGATAAGTATCACAAAGATAAAAACCACAATAATTAGATAAAAATTCATGAACAGCCAGGCATAGTGGCACATGCCTTTAATCCCAGCACTCAAGAGGCAGAGGTAGGAGGATCGCCAAGAGGCCACCCTGAGACTACATAGTGAATTCTAGGTCAGCCTTCCTGAGCTAGAGTGAGACTCTACCTCAGAAAAAAAAAGAAGAAAGAAAGAAAAGAAATTAATAAACATATGAAATAATACAAAACTAAGTGAAACATTACTGAAAAAAATTGAAAACTTCACCTTTATTGCTATAAATATTTATATGTTAGTATATTAATAAACATTATCAAGGACTTGTTCTTTTCAATGAATAGAAACATTTTCACATTCTTATATTTTATTACCATGAGCATTCCTAAATTTTTTTGTAGTGAAGAAAGAATGCTATGTAATTCTATGTGATATTTTTTGGGTTTTTTTTTTTTTTTTTTATGTTTTTGAGGTGTGATCTTCAAAAACTGGAATTAATGTATTTATATTTGTCAAATTTATCAGTGCTGGGATTAAATATTTCTATGTGATATTTTGATACATGTATATTTTGTGTGATCTTCAAAAAACTGGACGTCATGTATTTATATTTGTCAAATTTATCAGTTAAATATTTCTAGATTTGCACAAATGTGTGCTTCATATGTTACTATTAACAATAATCAACTCACTGTTTAATGGAACACTGGATGTTCTTGTAACTAACCACAAATTAATACCCATTGATCAACTGTACCTCATCTTTCCTTTGCAGCATTGCTATAGTTACCTTCTCCTCACTGAAACAAAATAATGGTAAAATGTGGAGATATATTTAAACAAAGAATCATAATTAATTTGACTTATTATTACTAATTTAGTGGTCTGTCTTTCCACTATGCTATGAAATGTGTCAATGGCAATTGATGAGTTTAAAAGAACAAATACTGTGTAAATAAAACCAACATGTAGGATCACCAAAGGTTACAAACTTAGGTCTGGCTTAAAAATAATTGTGTCTTTCAAAACAGATGAAAAATTTAAGCAAAAGTAAATGAAGTATTATATTGTATTATGACACAGAAACCTAGAAAACCTGAATAAACCCATGCATTGTCACAAAAATGGAAACATGTAAGTACAGCTCAGGAAACCATTTGTATCATATAAATTATAAAATCTGTGGATTGGAAGAAAATATACTTATCTACCTTTTTTAGTTTTTTATTAAGTAGACACTTGGTGTGGACACATCACGTGTTGGCACCATCATTTCTCTTCTCCATAACCCCATTCCACTGGGGCCTTCCTCATTGGGATTTCTGGTATTCACCTTGGGGTTGTTGATTAGGAGATGTCAGAAAGTAAATTCTGCTTTTAAATGCTCAATCAAACCTGCAAGAACAAATTTAATTGGTTCCTAAAACGTGCCAAAACTTTAAACCTGAAGTTTTCAAAGACTGAAATAAATCTTAAATAAATGTTGAATCAATATACACAAAAAGAGAAACAATGACTTAAATAGTGGTAATTTTTTATCCCATATATAGAAACTGAACTATACTTGTGGTAGGAGGAATGCCCCCATATGTAAAATTCTCTTCAGGATTGTGATCTCCATATGCTCAAAAAGTCAGAACAGATGGTAAAATACCTATGTTTTGGAAATTTTGTCACTTCATCAATTATCTGGTGTATTTTGCTTATACATCCTGTCAATCAACTATTTGAATGTCTGATGCTTTTATAAATGGACATATAGTGACATTTCAACTTTTTTTAAACCAATAAACAACATGGGAATTTAACTATGATAAAAGGTTTCTGGAGCTCATGAATCACTATAAAGACATTTAATAATGTTCCTTCCCAAAGTCATCACAATGTTGCATCATTCTAAAGTGACATGGACATATGCACTGAACTAAGAGGAATAAATGTTAAAAAGCTATCCTATCTCTAAGAATAGAAATAATAAATATCAGTAGGGTAGATTTATGTCCTGAATCTAATGTTCAGTAAAACTATTGTGGAGTATTTGAAGCACTTACTGACTGCATGCAGTGTCCTTTTGGATTTTATGTTACTTAATTTTTATATAAAAATGAAAACTTAAATCCATAAATGTTTTAAATATGAAATTGCATATTAATAGTGAAATGCAAGGTTAAAAGACCATAAAAGTGAATATGTTTGTGATGTTGGAGATTACAAAGAAGGATATTTTAAAATATTTATATATCAAGCAGAAAATAATTTTGTGTTAAAGAGATTCACTTAGGAAAATTTTATCTTACAACTGATAGGGGAAGTTTTTACTAGGAAACAAATAGGGTGAGAGGCAGTCCTATAAATCTAGAGAAAGTCCCTATGAGAATAGTTAAAGTTATATAAGGAAGGAGGAAAGGGAACTGCCTAGGGAAAGAAGAAAGAAAATCAATTTATGGGATATGTCAATGACTCCTTCAGTGTCATTGGGGAAGGTCTTGTTTTGGTCGATGATTTACAAAAGCAGACAAAGAAGTGAGTACCTAAGATTTTGAGAAAAGGATAGAAAAATGAGTATACAGTCAGACACAAAGTTAATGACATCACAGTCAAGGAATGCAAAACTGTTGGGGAACAAAAGGACTTTGGATTCCTTGATGTAATGCTGATCCTTTAAAAGAAAAAACAAATTATTTTTGATGCACAAAAGCATGTATTTAATTATATGAACATAGCCAAATTAATAAATATTTGAGTTAACATTCCTTCACATTCAATTTTTATTGCAGAAACTTACCTTACAGAATTACTATGAAAATAAAAAAAAGTCAAATAGTAACAGTACATCTTAAATTATGAGATTGAATAATTTCTGTAGGTTGTCAGTTTCCTCATTGATTATTGTACTGTACATAGGATGTGCATATTATATAAGCTGGGGGTAGGATATATAGAACATTCTTGCACGTTTATTTGACAGAAATTAAAATGAATAATTGTTTTAAGATAAATATTTTTGAATTATAGTATGATGAGTGAAAACCTGAACAAACATATCCCTCAAAGTACAGGCATTCACAGAGAATCTATTCCAGAAGAAAAATACAGTAGTCTAATTTTAAACTCAAGCCATTTCATTTCACATATATTAGGAAATAATATTTTCATACATTCCTTTCTCAAGATTTTCTGACTTTATAGCTGTATGATTCTAGTTTTGCCTCTTGAGTCATTTAAGAAACTCCAAGGGCTATATTGATCGAGAGAGATATAATTATAGTGAAACAAATTATAATTATTTTCTGCTGGGAATAAAAAGATAAATATTCTCCAGAGGGTATCACTAAGGGAAGTAGAAGATGATGCTAGAAATTGTAAGTAGATTATATTTCTTTATACAATATATTTAACAATTTGATTTGAAAATAGAATGCAGTGGCATTTGATATGGTGACTATCCACCTGTGGGCATTTTCAAATTGAACCTAGACCACACTGTCCACTGTTATCGCCATCACCTTGACCATTAATTTTCACTTGTTTTTCAGACTTTCATGGAGGTTGTAATTTTATCAAATGTTTGCATAATTTCAATGTGAAATTTTTTACATAATTTTTTATGAAGTTTTATAATCTGTGAGATGGATAACAAAACTTAAGATGTGAATGACATGAGCTAGTAGTGCTCCACACAATTAACCACATGGGCTCTCAACATGCAGAATGAAATTTTGTGGAAAGGAATATGTGCACATATGCCAAGACCATGTTGAAGACAATTACTCAAATATAGCAAAGTACTCAGACTAAGTGCATTTATATCAGATAATGGGTAAACAGTAAAATCCAAAGCCCTACATGAGCTGGTCAGTCCCTAGTCAGTGCACCTATGGCCATCATCCAGACTTCTCAAGTGCCCGGCTATATTCAATGTGAAATAAAAAAACATCCCAAGTCTAACACCAAAATACAGGCTCTGACTCAGAAATATGCTTTTAACTTTCTCTTTAAATAAGACAATGACAGAGGGGAAATCAAGCTTGAAACATAGCAACTATTATTTTGGTAAGATAGCAACCAAAATTTAAAGCAAAAGCTATGTGTCCAGGTGTAAAAGGCATTAAGGAATAAGCCATAACATCAAGTGATGAGGAAGAAAACACCAAACATAAGACTTACATTTTTAGTACATCATTTTTTTCAAAATCAAATAATAGCTGAATAATTATTTAGGAATGGTTTAAAAATAACTGTACAAGGGGCTTCCTGAAGGAAAAGAGAATGGCAGAAGGCATTTTCTCTAATACAACATAACTATAAGGTCTAACAAGTCCATACTTGGTTGTTGGAAACACAGAACAATGAAGCTTTTACTATGATTCATGAAATCAGTCTTAGACTGAGTTTTAAATACAGGAAATGCAGGGAGGAGACTGACTTGTATGTGTGACACGGATAGAAACATAACTGTAAAAACAGTAACAAAAATTAAGTAGCATGCTGCAGAGACTGAAACTACTTTTAAATCTTTTGTCATTAGCAAGTTTTCTAAGGCTTGGCTGGTATATGAAACATTAAAGCAATACTGGAACAATGGCAATGGGGTTCATACAGCATTTATCACAGTGTAGGGAATGCTCTTTGGGTTCTGATTTGACAGCATTTTCTCTTTCACAGATAAAGTTAATTCTAATAGATAACTGAAGTACGAAGTGAGATTGACAACTGTAAATTGTGAGATTCTCCTTCTAGATCCTCATTTGTCAAAATAGAAGGACTTCACCTGGGGACATGAACAAGGAAAAAGCCCCATCACTGCCTGAAATGAACATTATATAAACTGTCACTCCATAATCGTAGGTGTGGATGGACCTGAAAAATAACCATGTGAGAAAAAAACTTGCAACAACCCATGTCACGTAGATAATCAGTCTAACACTCAAATGCTACCTGCCTAAAAAAACCTAACAGCCCAGTATCAATAAAGTCTTGGCAAATACCTTTCATCCTACAACAAAAATGAGACTTTTGACTATTGATATTGACAAAATTTTTTCATCTAGAAAATAACACCCTTTTCTCTGTGGTTGCATAAATAGAGAAAACTGTAGTGATACTTCATCTTTAAATATTTGTATTTGTGTGTGTGTGTGTGTGTATGTACATACATATGAATGTATGTATGTATATGTGTGTGAGTGTGTGTATGGACAAAACCATGATATTGCATGCATGTGGATGTCAGAGAAGCTTGATTTGTTGAGACAGGGAATCTCTTCTTCATATGCCACTGGGAAAGCCAGGCTAGCTTGCTTGCAAATTTCGGAATTCTCCTGGCACTGCCTCTCATTGCTGAGGGCACTTGGTGTTCACAAATGCATAACACTTTACCTCTGGCTACTGTGGGTGCTGGGGATCAAACGTAGGTCAGCAGTCTTGGAGAGCAAGTGCCTTTAACAGATGAGCTATCTTCCCAGCCCTGATTCCTTTTATGATTAGGGCACCAATACTATTTCATTAGGACTTCTCTTTGATGACCTCATTTAATTTAATTGCCATCCTCAAGGCCCCATCTCCAAATAAAGTACACCATTGGTTAAGGTTTTGCTGTAGACTAAATGTTTATGTTCTTAAAAATGTATGTGCTGAGGGGCTGGAGAGATGGCTTAGCAGTTAAGGTGCTTGCCTGCAAAGCTTAATGACCTGGGTTTGGTTCCCCAGTACCCATGCAAAGCCAGATGCACAACGTGGAGCATGCAGTTAAAGGACCTTGTGCAGCCATTCTGCCTCTCTCTCTCTCTCTTCTCTCTTCTCTCTCTCCTTAAAAATAAAATAAGAAATAAAATAAGAAATAAAATAAAATAAAAGTTGTAGGCTGAAATTTAACCATTAATTGGGTTGTGTTTAGAAGAAAGCTTTTACATCTTTGGTGGCTAAGTCATACAAATAGGGCCTTAATTAATGTAATTGGTGCACTTACAAAAGAAGTCCCATATACCTCATCTCTTCTATAATATGTGAACACAGAGACAGGAGATTCATGTGTGAAACAGGTCTTTACCAGGTACCAAATTGCTTGCACCTTTATCATGAATTATTGGCCATTGGAAACTATGAGAAGTCAATCTGTGCTGTTTATCATCCACATAGTTTATGATTTTTATTATAGCAGCATCAACAAGCTAACACAGGTTTCGAGACATTGATTTGAGTGGTCATATTTCCTTCCATAACAGTAAGGATTATCTAACCCTTCTTTGAACAATGCTCTAGATTCTTCTTGCAGGCTTAAAAGCAAATAATGAAAGAATGGAGCTATATTTACATGAAATAGATGTGAAGGCAAATATTAATAATATCATCAAATAATGGGTGGTCTTTGGATATCCTTTTTGTTTTTATCATTTGACTGTTGTGGTTTTTCCATTGTAGATGTTGAAATGCATCATGGCTAATATGAGACTTTCATAAACAATTTTACATCATCTTTTCTCCTTTCTTATTATAATGTTGACTATTTTTTAAAATTTAAAGCCAGTGTATTTTAACTGCCCAACATTTTTTAAAATTGCATTTTCTGTTTTCAAAAGTTTAAAATGGATTTCACAGTTGGACAGATATGTTGGAAGGAAATGTGTTTTTATACCAAATGGAATCATGCAAAAATATTGTAAGTGATAAAAGCCACAGAAAATGTTCTATATTGAATGATTCCATTTATGTGAAATGTTCTTGAGGTAAGTCCATAAAGATGGCAAGTAGATTAGTGGTATCATGTGGTCATGGTCAGAATTATGTAATGACTATTTTATATGTACATGTATTTTTAAAGAAAGATAAAATATTTTGTACCCAGATAAAAGATCCAGTAGCAAATCCACTGAACTGAGCAAACTAAAATGATAATGATAATGTCATGTTTTAAAAAATATTTTATTTTTATTTATTTATTTGAAAATGGGGGGGCAAGCCAGACCCTCTACCCACTACAAACTAACTCCAGGTGCATGAGCTACTATGTGCATTTGGCTTATGTGGATTCTGGGGAATCAAACCTTGGTCTTTAGGCTTTGCAGGCAAGTTCCTTAACTTCTAAGCCATCTCTCCAGCCCCCTTTTAATATATTTATTTGAGAGAGAGAAGTTATTTTTGACTACAGTTAAAATGTTTTTATTAGTTATGTACATACTGAGTGTGTAAACAGCACATTTATCCTCTTCCCTGTCCTCCCCCCTCCAAAGGGACCCTCCTTGTTTGGGGATGCTAGTATCCCCATGGGGATTGTGGATCGTGCATAGTGGGGGTAAACATCAGTTATGAGGAAGAGGTAATGTCTCTGTGCATAATTTCCCAACTTGTAGCTCTAACAATCTTTCTGTCCCCATTTTCATGAATTTCCCTGAGCCATGTTGGGTTTGTTTTAGATCTACTTCAGTGATGAGGTGTTGGGAGCCTCTGGATCTCTGGATCTCTGGTTTGGTAGGAGTGGAGTGTTGTTTGTATCTATCTCCTTTGCCCTTGTGCTGATACCAGATTTGCCAAGAAATCAGCACTCTTGCTCATTTATCCAATTACTCTATGGTTTCAGCTGGGGCCTTGGTGAAGGGCAATGGGCTGATTCTCTCCACCAGTTCTGAGTCTATCTGAAAAAGAGAAACAAATTCTCCAATGGATAATGAAGTCATCACCAAATAAATGGGATAGCCATTATTAATTTAGAGAGAATTTAATAGGTGTAGGTCCTCTTGTAGCCCAAGAATGGTGGGAGCTTGGTATTGGAGGGCAAACTCGTTCATAACTAATAAAGAAATTTAAAAAAGAGAGAGAGAAAAAGATAGGCACAGGCAATATATATATATATATATATATATATATATATATATATATATATATATATGGTATATATATATATATGTGTGTGTGTGTGTGTGTGTGTGTGTGTGTAAAGGAAAACACTATATACATATATGAGCTTTTTCCATTACATACTATATATATAAAATGCATGTATGTCTATATTTATCCTATGTATGCATGTAAAATATTTTTATTGGTGCATATAACACAAGTCAAGAGTATTAAATACTTATAAAATCATTTGTATATTTAAAAGTTAAAGTTTGATGTGAAACAAATAAGAATTTTAGCTATGGGTTAAATGAAAAAAATATAGATACTACAAATGAAGTGATTAATTAACTGAATGTCTGAAAACAAAACATACCCAAAGTAAAACAAAGAGAAAATAAAAAAATGCCCAAGCAGAGCAAATAGTGGGCTGTAAGTACAATAGTAAATGCATCAATCCCTGAAGGAGACTGGTGATGGTAGAATAAATTTATTCAACTTTACATGGGATGAAAAATTTCAAAATCTAAAAAGCTCTGTGACTTCCAAATACAACAGTGATGCAGTATTTTATAAGAAAATGCTATAAGGGAGGGAGGAGAGGGAAGGATTTTAGGGGATGGTATTGTATATATGTAAGTTGAAAAACAGATTACAGGGATGGCAATGGCCTAAGTGAGGCCAGGGAAAAAGACTGAGTAAAAGGAGGGTGGGTGGCAGGGTCAATCAAAATACAAGATATTCTGAATAAGACATATGAAAGCCCACTTTTGTGGATAATGGCACATCCAGAAGCCATAGATTGCTACTAGAAAATTTTCAGTGCCAGGGATGGGATACCTTGCAGTGAGTTGTTGGCCAGGGAGGTTCCTGTTGCCTCTAAAACATTATAGGCTATTGCCAAGGCCCTTGGTATCCCACGAGTAACAGATGGTAAGACACTGTTGCTGAAGACTTCACATGCCTGAGTGGCAAGGTCACTGAGAAATCAAGCTGGTGCTGAACAGAAAACCTTCTCCCTGTAGACCAGCCAACTGAAAGATGGAAAAAGCTGCACTGCATGCAGCCCTATAGGAAACAGAAGTCATCAGCAGTGAAAACAGTGGACACTGGAAGCCCCAAGTCTGGTCAGAAATGCCAAATGACCAAATGAGTGCAATAGTGTCATGTCTGCTCTGGGGGAAACCAACTGCTTTCTAACTGGACTGGAGGCCTGCTCTACAGGAGGGAATCCATGCCTAGTACTGAAAACCTAACCAAAAGCCTATGGCAGGGGAGGTCATAAGCCTTGGCTGTATAAAGTCTGCTCTTGTCTGGCTAAATGCATATATTATTCTCACCAAACTGTCCTGTAAGCACTTCATTTTCATATTCATATATTAATATGATGGCAATGACCACTGGGATGACCCAAAAGGCAAAATAGTGCTGAGAAGAATTGACAGAGGTGTGTCCAGTACTCAAACATCTCTATCATACCCTCCAAGGCTCAGGGTCCATTGTGGAAGAGGGGGCGGATAGAATGGAAGAGCTAAAGGAAAGGTACAACTCCTTATAATGCAACTGCCCAGGCAGAAATTGGCCTCAATATTCATGACCTTGCAGTGCCTAACAGTACCTTCACAAGACCCTCATAATAGGAGAAAAAGATGATGACATCAAATTAAAAGACAGACTAACAGAGAGAGGGAGGGGATATGAGGTAGAGTGGAGTTCTAAAGGGGAACGTGGAGGAGGGAATTATCATGGTTTATTGTCTCTAAGTTTTGAAGTTATCAATGAAAAAAATTTTTTTAAAGAATTAAGTTGCTCAAATGAAGCTAGAAAAGATACATGGAAAGAAAATAAAAGTAAATATAACTGACTTTTTTGTAAAAGAAACAGTGGAACACTGTTTTTAAGTTCTGTATGCAAAGAAGCTATAAGATTCCACAGATACTCCTATACACAATTTTTTAAAATTATTTTCTTTATTTTTGGAGAGAGACACAGAGAGAGAGACACAGAGAGAGGGAGAGGAAGACAGATAGAGATGGGCGTGCCAGCAGTCTCTCAGCTGCTGTTTATGAAATCCAGATGCGTGCGCCCCCTTGTGGGCAAGTGTGCCATTGCGCCCTTGCATCACTGCATCTGGCTAAACGTGGGACCTGGAGATTGGAACCGGGTTCTTAGGCTTAGCAGGCAGGTGCCTTAACTGCTAAGCCATCTCTCCAGCCCCTATACACAAATTTTAAATGGATATGAATAATTTTTCATATATATAAAGCCTATAATAGTTCATCACCAGCAGTTCTACACTACTAAAAATGTTAAAGCCCTTCTCTGAGACAAAAGTAAAATGATAGCAGATAGAAAACTAAATATAAAATATTAGATTGACGGAAATGTTAATTGCTTGAGTAAATGAATAGATTTTAATCATGTTTAAGTATCTTTAAAAGATACTATGCTATTTAAACAAAATAAATAGCAAGTTATTGTGGAAATCATAGTACATTATCAATTAGTTTATTGAGGTTACTACAGGAGCATGGGCGAACAGTTGCTTATAAGCATACAGCTGCATTACTGAAAAGCTTCACCTCAGCATGGAAATAACTCATGAAAACTACATCATTATAGTTCCCTGTGCAGTTTGCAGGTGGGGCCATTGAAGAGCCTCTTCTCCCACAGCAACAGTTTACTGATTATGTAACAGTGGTGAGGAGACTTGTGAGTTTCCAGAGTCTTGTTAATCCTCCCTCCACTATCCTAGAGGGAGTGTTTCAATCCAGAGGAAATACTTACACAACATACTCCAAGTCATTCTTTATTGCATTCATATACAATTTCCACTTAAATATTTTGTTTATGGCTCATATTAAGTATATCATAATTTTGTACATATATACACTCATTTCTGTAAATAAATAAAAAAATATTTTATAAGTGATTTCAAAAAACCTTTGATATTGTTTTCTAGTCTATTCCAGTAGTTTGTATCCCATTGCACTTTACAATGTGTGTACAACTTACTAGGTTTAATATGACAACACATCAACTAGCACTGCATTTCAAAAGCTCACTTAATAAGCATAGTTGGAAATGGGTCAGATTTAAAAAATTAGCTGGTGAAATAAATTAATAAAATTAAATATTTACTTTAGATAGAAGAAACTATATTTATTCTCACTAACCAATTATTTGATAAAATTTCACTATCCATGCAATTATGGGACACAGCCCTTAAATTATGGAAATTAACCCTTGTAGTTACCCAAGAGTAGGATTGTGGACCCTAGGAGCAGAGCCTGAGAGATAGGAGATGAACCTATCCCTATTCTGTTAGAATGAGCTAACTTCCAATTATAGTATTGCCTGAGAGAAGAGAAATAACCCTTGGAGTTATCCCAGGGTAAATCTGCTATATCTGCTGTTGCTGCTGCTCTGATCTGCTCTGTGGCTGTAGATTCTTCATACAGGCACTTAATGGCATTTTTATTGTACAGTAAAAAAAAAAACAGGAATACATGAACAAGGAGAACATTGTATGAGCAAAAGCTGAGGAGCTTTTGATTTTGGATAATCCTTAAACATTTTTTAAAAGAAGGAATTTCAGGGTATGACCTGTTGGACTTTACTAATCCAGAACACACACACACACACACACACACAGAGAGAGAGAGAGAGAGAGAGAGAGAGAGAGAGAGAATTCACAAATGCAATCATATTAAGTCCACATGTTGTCTTCAACAGATCTGTGACATTGTTGTCTTCAGTACTATAGTCAACACTTATTATGCATATATGTTTGTTCTGGGTCAAGAGTTCAAACAGGCCTCTAAGGAGATTGGGCAAAAATTATAGCGTAATATCAGTCAGCATCTTTAAACATTGCTTGTCAATATTGGTCATCTGTGCTGTTCAGGCCACAGGTACACCAAGGCAGAGGAACCTAGTCAAATTGCTTTATGTGGGTGGGTTACATGCTTATAAGATTAACCTCAGGGCAAGTTTCAAGTAAAGAATTTGGCATCTCACAAAAGCTATTTGCAAGTTACATAAGAATTATCCCTACAGTTCTTTTCCCTAGTTTATTCCCATGGTTCAATTTTTAGATTTCATTCCCACAGTTTATTCATATAACTCATTCTAATTATTCATCTCCACAACTTCATTCACAGCTTCATTAGTCACTGTGACATATGATCAGAAATATGTTTCTATTGAAATGGACTCAATTTCCTAGTCATTTTGAAAATAAAACAAATATTTAATGAGAGCTTCTTTTACAACTATGTTGGTAATATCTAATGTAACATTAGGAATATTGCATTAAAATATTTAGTTTGATGTGGACTTGAAATATGTGGCCATTTTCATATTCTATGAGGTCATGCAAGACCTGTACTCAGAAATAATCGTTAGGGGCTAGGTAACAGTTTTATAGAAGCTATACCTAATAATTTTTTGCAAAATCCCTTACTGGAGAAAAATTACATAAAATTCTTGTTTCCTTGATAAGTGCAATTTCTATTAATTACTGAATTATCCATATGTATCTGTATCAGTGTATCATCCTTAAAACCCTGTTTTAATTTCTAAAAGAGAATCCAATATGTTAAAGAACATTAACAGTTACTCAAGATTATTAGTTTTATGCCTTTTAATAGAAAATCTTCTGTACATTTTTTGTGTGATTCAGACTTCTTGGATCATGTATTTGTGGACATGCTGTGCATTGATTCTGACTTTTTATTTCTTATAACAATAGCAAACAAAATGGATTTGAAGCACTCTTTTAATCATACTCCCAAACCATCTCTGTTTATGTTTACATTTTATACCATTTGCTTTTTCCTTTCCTTTTGTTTTGAGAATAAGAGCAAAACAATATTACAGGATATGAGAAGACAAATGGAGATAATTTTATAAAGGATAAATATGAGTTTTCTGTCTCATTTTAATGTCATTGTTTAAATTTTATCTATTCATTTTATTTATCTGAGCAACAGTAAGAGGCAGATAGAGAAGCAGAGAGAGAGAGTGCACCAGGGCCTCTAGCCACTGAAAACAAACTCCAGACACATGTGCTACTTTGTGCATCTGGCTTATATGGGTACTGGAGAGTCAAACATGAGCCCTTAGGCTTCTCAGGCAAGTGCCTTAACAGTAAGTCATCTTTTCAGCCCCATAATATTTTACTTTTAATTGTTACTTTAATTTAAAAAATATATTGTTCATTATATGATCATTTGATATATCTATGTAATGTATAATGATCAATTCAACTGAAATGAATGCTTTATAAGTGTCCATTACCTCCCTTCCATCACAACCAAATTATCTTCTTATGTCAAATACATATCTTTATAATTTATATATTTTTGACAGTGCCATACATGTATATCATGTTTTGATTGAATTATTTAGTTCTCCTCCCCATCATGCTGAATGATTTCTTCATTATTCATCCCTTTCCTACATTCATGACTTTTTTTTATGTCTACAGAGTCTACTTAGGATTGCTTGAATAGGCATGACTGGGAGGTTATTATCAGAGCATGGTCAACTTACCAGTGTTTATATTACTGAAGAAAACTTCACCCCTTTTCCAGTAAACATGAATTGCCAATACCTCCTCAAGGTGGGATGGGGACCCATGAGCCCCACCTTCATCCTTGATGGAATGTTGGCATGCAAAATTCTGTTCAGGTCTTCTATAGGTAACCATAGTTGCTGTGAATTCATGAGTACAATGACCATGCCATGCCCAACAGACAATGTTCCGGAGCACTTCTCCTTTTCTCCAGCTGTTCTATTCATGCTACCCCTGTCACTTGTTTTCAGCACTTTGACCATGCTTCGAAAAACCAAAAAAAAAAAAAAAATCATTAGAATGAGATTAAAACCCTTGTTTCAAATTTCAATGGTTGATCACATTTATAAAATTAATATAAGGGTTACAGATGGGACTCTTGATCTAGGGATTGCCAAGCACAAGAAAAGCCAAAGATTCAAACTCCAACTCCACAGGAAAATCTCAGTTAACGTAGAGATTATATTAAAAGTGTAAGAAAAGGCTGGAGGGATGGATCAGCAGTTAAGGTGCTTGACTGCAAAGCCTAACAACCTGGGTTCAGTTCACCAGTATGCACATAGAACCAGATGCATAGTGGCACATGCATCTGGAGTTTGTTTGCAGTGGCTAGAGGCTCTGGCATGCCCATTGTCTCTCTCTATTTATCTTCTCCCTATCTCTCCCTGCTTGTAAATAAATAAATAAAATTACTTTTAAAAATGTAACATACTTCCTATTCAGTTCTCTATCCCATTTTTGAGTGGGCTGCTTTATTTTTTATTGTTTAATTTTTTAGTTCTTTGTAGATTATAGATATTAGGCTTTTGTCAGTGGTATAGCATGTGAAAATTTTCTCCCATTCTGTGGGTAATCTATTGGCTCTGCTTATGGTATATTTGTGCAAAAGTTTTTTTTTTAATCTTCATGCAATCCCATTGGTTGAGAGATTGTTTAATTTCCTGCACTGCTGGGGTATTGTTCAGGAAGTCCTTCCCCATTCCTAAATCATGGAGAGTTCCTCCTATTTTTTCTTCTAGTAGTTGAGGATTTACAGGACTTATATTAAGGTCTTTAATCCATTTGGAGTTGATTTTTGTGTATGGTGAGATAATTGGGTGTAATTTCATCTTTCTACATATGGTCATGCAATTTGTCCAACAACATTTGTTGAAGATGCTGTGTTTTCTCCAGTCTACATTATTGCCACCTTTGCCAAAGACCAAGTAGCTGTAGTTACTTGAAATAAGTGTCAGGTCTTCTCACAGGAAGAATTACAAATAGCAAACACATACTTAAGAAAATGTTCAACATCCCCAACCATCAGAGAAATGCAAATTAAAACAACTATGAGATTCCACATTACTCCAGTAAGGATGGCAATCATCAAAAAGTCAAATGACAACAAATGTTGGTGAGGATATAGAGAAAGAGGTATCCTCATTCAATGTTGATAGGAACGTTAACTTGTACAACCACTATGGTAATCAAAATGGAGATTCTTTTAAAAAAAAAAAAGGTGAATATAGAACTACCAACATACCCAGTTATTCTCTTACTAGACATTGACCTTAAATGCTTCACTACAGAGATACTTGCTCAACCATGTTTATAGCTGCCCAACCCATGATAGCTGAGAACTGGAATCAACCCAGGTACCCATCATTGGACGAATAGATAACAAAGATGTGGTACATATACACAATGCAATTCTACTCAGGAGTAAGAAAATGATACAGTGAAATTTGTAGGAAAATGGATGGATTTAGAACAGATCATACTCAGTGAATACACACAGTCACAGAAAAACAAATGCCACATGTTCTCACCCATCTGTGGTTCCTAATCTGGATCAGCTTGAGTTGCCAGCATAACTGATAGGCAACTTGAGGCCCAGACAGTAGGGATGGAAGGGTGTGGGTGAAGGAAATGGAGGGTTGGGGGGATAAAAACAAAACTAAACTCAAAATAAACTGGTACCATACAAACCTTTATCCTTGATAAAGGGGGAGTGCTCAAAAAGAAGAGCACTGGAGAGGGTGGGATGAAGCCTAACCTTAAAAAAACTGGCTCTGTCCTGTAACTCCCAGTACCAGAAATTGATGCTAGCCACATTGAGCTCTTGATTGGAGAGACCTATGAGGTCCCCAAAACATGACAGGCTTCAGTCAAAGCACTTGATTATCCTCCTTGAGGTCAAAGGTAAGACCTTATTGCTGAACCCACCATATGTTGCTGACACAAAACACCAAGAGACCTGGCTGGAATCTGGAAGAGAGTTAGTCCCCAGAGTTTGACCATCTAGTGCTCAAAAGTGTTACATGAGCGACTGGGGGAAAATGGCCAACAAAGGTGTGAGTAAGCAGGAGTCTAAGCTACTCAGAAGCAACCAGCATGACAAGAAGTACACACCAGTGCCATCGTGGCACACAGCCTTGGTGAGTAACCAATAGCTTTCTGATTGGCTAAGATACCCACTCAGTGAAAAAGAACCCAAATCTGGAACTGGGAACCAGGTCAAAGTCCTAAGGGGACAAAGATTATGCTCTCCAATGTCAAGCTCCCACTAGTCTTTGGCTAAAAGAGGGGCCACATCCTTCAAAAATCTCCTCCAAATCAATAATGCTCATTCAGTTTAACCTATGCTGACATCACTCTCTGTTGCTGAATCTGTATTTCTTTTTAAGAATGTAGTGAGACCCAAGAAGATAAACCACCCCTCACTTCTCAGCCAAGGCCCAGGTGAAACCACAGAGGAATTGGGGAGATGATCAAGAGTGCTGCTTCCATGGTGAGCCTGAAAACCAGCACCAGGGTGAAGGAGACAGACACTGAGGATACTCAACACATACCAAAGCAGAAACCCATAGGCTCCTAAGAGCTCATCATTGAAGTAGACTTAAAACACAACACCCAGGCTCAGGGAATTTTATGGAAGAGGGGATAGAAATATTGTATGAGCCACAGGTTGGGATACCCAAAGGCCTTCCCCCAATAACTGACTCCTGCTCCCACAATCCATGGGGAATACCAGCAAACCATCTGAAAAGGGCCGACTGCAATATGGAGGAACAAGATGGTACTAACACATGATCTATCCATTCAAAGCATTTTCTTGAATAAAAATGCAATATACTATACAATTGTAATATATCATTTAGAGAACAAAATGTAAAATCAATTTTCAATTGGACTTTAGCATTGTTAACAATTTGACTTCACTATGAAATTAATGTTAACATTTATACAATTTATTATGAAAAAACCTATTATAAATATGATTATAGTTTTAGAAAATCTTTGTTCATATTTCAATTAGTTTAAAAAAGCATTTTAAGCTGGGCATAGTGGAGCACGCCTTTAATCCCAGCACTCGGGAGGCAGAGGTAGGAGGATCACCATGAGTTCGAGGCCACCCTGAGAATACATAGTTAATTCCAGAATTCCAGGTCAGCCTGGGCCAGAGTGAGACTCTATCTTGAAAAATAAACAAAAAACAAAAAAAAAAACAACAAAAAAAAAAAAACCTGTATGGGACCTAAGATTTCCAACAAAATAATTAATGTAGATATTTGTTTTCTTGTAACTACTCTAGTGATAACTTGTGTTCCCCATATGAAATCTGGGAACATCAAGTAATATTCATTGTAACAATTCCACTGGCAACTTGAAGGCAGAGGCTCAATATGGTGCTAAAGAATATACCATGCACAAGATTACACTGTGAGCAGAGTTAAGCAAACACCAATATCAAAGGGCTAAGTCTAAAAACTTCTCCTCCAACTGTCCTCTTTTTCTGCACTATGTTTTAAAAAAAAAAGGGGGAATTTTTGAAATGGTCTGCTCTGAGACCTCTTTCCTTAAGGCAAGCTTGAAATAAATGTGACATAAGCTTATTCATAATTTAGTTAAAATGGGTTCATCTAAAGTTGATTTTTCCTGCTACTTAAAGTAACCAGACCAAGGAGCAATGAGAAGATAAGGGAAATTATGAGGTACAGCTGTCAAACTTCTAGTTAACCCTATTTTCTTTTGATTTATAGGTTCAAGATAGCTATGATCTGATTAAAAATATGTATAAGGGCCTGGCATGGTGGCGCATGCCTTTAATCCCAGCACTTGGGAGGCAGAGGTAGGAGGATTGCCATGAGCTCAAGGCCACCCTGAGACTACTGAGTGAATTCCAGGTCAGCCTGAACTAGAGCAAGACCACACCTTGAAAAAAAATGGAAAAATATGATAAGTAGTGCTAGGACTGTGTTCCTGCACCGACAGGTGGGAGAGGTGTTATGGAGTGAGTAAGCCACACCCCTGTTTCCCTGTTTCTCCCAGCTCCCTGGTCTGGGTTCCCTGGGCTGGACTGTGTGCTACCAGGTATAGCACAGAGTGAGTAGGCCAGATCCCTGAACACTTGCTCTTCCCAGTCCCCTGGTCCTGATAGGTCCCCTTGTACATTGCTTGAGGAGGACTGGTCCCTGTGTGAGCTGTGGAATCAGGCCTTTTGCTCTGGTATCCTGACTGGTCACTGGGTACCAACATCCCTGTTCACCTGAGTCAGAGGTTGCATGGGCCAAAGGACAAAATCTTGCTTCTGCCTCAATAATGAAAAAAAGTCTTCCTAAAATGGGTAGAGAACAACTCAAAAAAGTCAATGAAAGTCAGATATCTGAGAGATCTTCACCAAGGAGTCCTAGTCCTCCAATGAAATCATGGAGAAATCAACAGAAATTCATTCCCCAAATGAAAACACCATAACCAATGAAACCCTGATCAAAAAATCACTGAACTGGAAGCAAACCATCAGAGAACCAACAATTGTATCAATTAAATTGAACAGAATCGTCTCCTAGAGCATTCAGCTTTTGACACTAGGCTTAACTTGATTGAAGAAAATTTTAGAACCCTCCAAAGAGTTATGGATAAATTGGAGGAGAGTCAAGAAATGGAAGATCTCAACAACCAATTGATTAAGCTTAATGAAGACTTGATCATTAAATGCAAGAATGAACTCCAGGAAGCATCAAGAAAATCAGAACATATCATTCTAAGTGAAATCACACAATCACAGAAAGATAATCGTCACATGGTCTCATTCAGCATCATTCAGGACTCCTAAACAATGAATAAAAGTGGGGGAGAGAGGATATAAGATTATAACCTGATAGGAATATGACCACTTGAAATATGTTCACATATAAAAGGCCTAAATTTTAAAAGGGGGAGAAAAATATAGCAACCTTGTTTAAGGGTTATGAAACTATTGATGTTGCAAACTGTGAAATATTTGTTGGACAAGTTTAAAAATAAATAAGAGAACATACTCTGTATGAATTGGGAAATCAATCATTCTTATAAAGAGAAAATTACCTTTGTAGAACTCTAAGTTTAGCTTACTCAGGCACATAAGCACTTCCTACTACCTAGGAATGCAACTATTTTATTAGTCATTTCCCAAGTGCATGATGAATTTATTTTCTATCTCCAATATTTGTTAATATTTTATTATTTATTTGAAAGAATGATGGAAAGATACAGAGGGGGAAGAGAATGGGAGTGCCAGGGCCTCCAGCAACTGCAAACTCCACACTCATGTGTTTTAATTTAATTTTTTTAAATTTTATTTATTTATTAGAGACAGAGAGTGGGAGAGAGAGAGAGAGAATGGGTGCGCCAGGGCCTCCAGCCACTGCAAACGAACTCCAGATGCATGCACCACCTTGTGTATCTGGCTTACATGGGTACTGGGGAATCAAACCTGAGTCCTTAGGCTTCACAGGCAAGCACCTTAACCACTAAGCCATCTCTCCATCCCATCTTCTATATTTTTATAGTGGTAATAGTGTACAGTTATTTACATTAACAACTATCCCATTATAAATCTGGTGCTATACAATAATTATAGTTAATAAGAGAAGATGCTCTAATATTCTCAAGATCCAGGGAGCACACACAACACACACATACATGCATTTGCACATATAAAATGTGTTATCATGCATTAATTTATTCCTTGATCACTATTAAATATGTTTGTTCTTATATCAGTTTTAAAAAACCAAAGGGGTTATTGCTTTTTTTCCCTTCTGAAGAGTCTTGATGATATTTATCCTTCTCTATCAGTGCAAAGTGTTCTATCCAGGATTCTCTGTAGGGCTGGCTTAGTGCTCATATATTCATATAGCTGGCATTTATCATGGAATGTTTTTCTTTCTCCTTCTGTTATGAGGGATAATAATGCTGGGTATATTAGTTTGGGTTGACAGCCATAGGTTTTCAATATTTAAAATACTCCATGCAAAGATCTTCTGGCTTTTAGAGTTTCCATGGTGAAAATGGATGTTATTATTATGGGCTTAACTTTTTAAGTGCTAAGCTGTTTCTCTCTTGAGGGTTTTATTACTCTTTTTTTGGTTGGTTTTCTTTTTGTTTGTTTGTTTAGTATTTTAACCATAATGTGATGGGGAAAATTTCTTTTCTAATACTGTTTATTTGGCACTCTCTATGTCTCTTGTACTTTGATGAGCTTCTCTTCTGTAAGGTTTAGAAATTTTTCTTCTATAATTTTATTGAAACTATTTTTTATGCTATTGACCTAAAGTTCTCCTTGTATGCCCATGATTCAAACATTTTGTCTCCTTATAGTATCTTACATCTCTCTCATGATCTGTTCATTCTTTTTGAACTTCTCATTGATTTTTGCCTCTTTATCTAGAATTGGGTGGTAAGTGCAAATGAGATGCCATTTAAAAAAAAGGAAAAAAAGGAACAAATCTTTCTTATAACTTAGCGAGTAGTTTCTTTTATTTCTTCTGTGAGTGTGTATGTTGTTTGAGTGTATGTGTATGCATGTTTATATGTGTGTGGGCATACTTGTGTTTATACTTATGTGCATACATATGAAAACCGGACTTCGACATTCTTTACCTGAGTTTGTTTTTTTCTCATTAGGAATATTCTTCTGTCCAATTTCTAATTTTAGTTACTCTGTCTAAAAAAATATCAAACTCACCTTATTTGCTATGCCTGCATCTATAATTATGCAAGTCAGATAGCTCTATCAATTTCTAGATGTTGGGCTGGAGAGATAGCTCAGCAGTTAAAGTGCTTACCTGTAAAACCTAACCACCAAGGCCTGATTCCCCTATACCCACATAAAGCCAGATGCACAAGGTGGCACATATATCTATAGTTCATTTTCAGTGCCTGGAGGCCCTAATGTGCCAATACCCATTTTCTTCTCTCTCTCTCTCTCTCATCTCTCCACTTGCAAATAAAAATAAATAAAAGCTGGACATGGTGGTGAATGCCTTTAATCCCAGCACTTGGGAGGCAGAGGCAGGAGGATCACCTTGAGTTCAAGCTACCCTGAGTGAATTCCAGGTAAGCCTGGGCTAGAGTGAGACCCTACCTTATAAAACAAAACAAATAAGTAAATTAATTAAATATATATATTTTTAATAAATTAATTATTTTATTTATTTTTTGGAGACAGACACAGAGAAAGACAGACAGAGAGGGAGAAGGAGACAGAGAATGGGCACACCAGCAGTCTCAGCTGCTGAGAACGAAATCCAGATGTGTGCGCCCCCTTGTGGGCAAGTGTGGCATTGCACCTTTGCGTCACTTTGCATCTGGCTAAACGTGGGACCTGGAGATTGGAATCCGGTTCTTAGGCTTAGCAGGCCGGTGCCTTAACCACTAAGCCATCTCTCCAGCCCTAAATATATATTTTTAACTATCAGATGTCATTCACGTGAATTATGAAGTGTGTGGCAACACATAAGGTTGTGCTACCCCAAAGTTCCTGAAACTTAATGGCTTCCCTTGAGATTTCAGGTTAGGAATATGTGCTGTCCTACCATAGTTTGTAAAACTTGGTAAAATGTATCTGAGTCACCAGTCTTTAACACAGTATGTTGCCAGATTAAAATTTCAATCCACAGTCCCAAAATTTTTTTTTTTTGATCTAATGGAATTTATCTGTATCTTGAAC
The DNA here is from genome assembly GCA_036365145.1 of Orientallactaga sibirica. Taxonomy (NCBI): domain Eukaryota; kingdom Metazoa; phylum Chordata; class Mammalia; order Rodentia; family Dipodidae; genus Orientallactaga; species Orientallactaga sibirica. The sequence goes on from JAEOAD010000840.1 coordinate 7,628,278, forward strand.
CATTTTTTAGTTGGTACTTTGGAACTGTTGGTTGTATTTTACCTTTGTAGAAGTTTTGAACCATGTAATAAAATAAATTTTTAAGTAACAGTATGAAAGCCCAAGATGCTATCATTGTAGTTGGAGAAATAGCTACTTTAACAGAGTGGTAAAAAGTTGACTGCCTGCTCAAGCTTTGAACAAGAATCAACCAATCAACTGACTTTTTATTTGATAGAAAGCAGAAATCCCTTCTACAAATCAGTACTTTTGGAACTGTTGGTTGTATTTTACCTTTGTAGAAGTTTTGAACCATGTAATAAAATAAATAAAATAAATTTTCTTTGTTAAGAGTTATTATCATTGTTTCTGAAAATTGTGGGCCAAAAAAGGAACAAGTGACATATGCTTCATTGGAAGATGCCATTTTAACCTCATAAAAGAGAAGTGAAATTTATCACATAAGGTGCAACATAAATTTGATTCATGTGCATAAATAATATTTTGTAATTCTTAGTAGGAAGAAAGTGCATAGCTATGCATTTATATGTGACTAATAGTTTAAAGCAACATTATCTTTAAAGTAAACATGAGTGGCTACAATGAAAATCTCATGTAGTTTCTCAGTATTCCAGTCACAGATGCCAACACAAATTCATTCGATAGGCTTAGTCTGTTTAAAATTTCATTGCAGAAATAAAGAACAAAGATTTAGGGCTGGAGGAATGGCTTACGGATTAAGGCACTTGCCTGCAATGCCAAAGGACTCAGTTTCTACTCCCCAGGACCCACATAAGCCAGATATACAATGTGGCACATGTGTCTGGAGTTACTTTGCAGCAGGCTGGAGACCATAACATGCACATTTTCTGTGTCTCTTTCCCTGTCTCAGTCTCTCTCAAATAAATAAATAAAAATTTTGAAAAAGAATTAAGATTTAACTGTATAGTGTTAAATGTAATTTTTAAAAATTCTTTGATTTCTTCTTGTGAAAATCAGTCATGGTAAATTGGTATGTTGTTGCACATTGTCACACATATATGGCAGTATTCCTCCAGTCTCTTCCACAGAGGCAAAGAAAAAGACAAGGAAAAACAGTATCCCACTATTGTGGGTTTATCTTTGGGACAAAATCCAAAAGAAAAGATCAGGATCAGGATCAGGTATAAATGTTAGAAATCTGTTTTCTATATCTGTCTATACGAATGCTACATTTTTGTTCTTTATTCCACTAATTACATTTGCTTAACACTAGGTGTGACTTACTTATACCAGATGATAATAGCTTGGACTGTAGTTCAACTTTCTGATTTGTATTTTCTTTTCTTTCTTTCTTTCTTTCTTTCTTTCTTTCTTTCTTTCTTTCTTTCTTTCTTTCTTTTTTTTTTTTTCAAAGTAGGGGTCTTTTTATAGCCCAGGCTGACCTGGAATACACTATGGTCTCAAACTCATGGTCATCACCCTACCTCTGCCTCCTGAGTGCTGGGATTAAAGGTGTGGACCACCATGCCCAACTGATGTGTGTTTTCTTGATTCTGTGAATACTGATTTCTAGAAGGGATTTTGCTTTCTATCAAATAAAAAGTCTGGTTGATTGGTTGATTCTTGTTCAAAGCTTGGGCAGACCGTCAACTTTTTACCACTCTGTTAACATGTTTCCTACTGTAAGATCCCTGTAGTAAACAGCTTCAGGTTGCTAACATGACCTTCCAGACCAGGCACAGTTATGGAGGAAGGGATTTATTGAAGTTTGCAGATACAGGGGAAGTTCCATAATGGCAGAAGAAGTTGGCCCTGCTTTCACAGGTCCAAGCAGAGAGAGAGAGAGAAAGCCACAACAAGCTAAAAGCTACACCACACAGCACACTCTTCAAGAACTCTAGGCAGAACTAGGCACACTTTGCATATCTATAGATTAGAATTTCAAATCCTCCACCACCCCTTAGGGCTGGACCCTACGATCTGCTCAATGACACTTTCTCCACTCAAGTGGCTGCTGATATAAATTACAAACTGTAATAAAACACAGAATATATTGGGGACGATCTATTCAAACTACCACAATCCCCCTACATTTCACACTATGGAATTTCTCTCACTGGGAAATATGAAGCCATAGATGTGTGATAACTTACAGATTTGATTGCTTACTGTCTATTGGTTCAGTGGAATAATTATACTTAAAGTGTTTCAAACCATTATTACTCAAAGTTCCCACTACAAAATAAATTGCTTTTAATTATGACATTGCTCATTTATACCTTATTAGACCTTAAGTTCTTTATTACTAGCTTTTAAGTAATTACCTTATTATTTCCCTAGGGGTGTGAGGCACAATCATCTAAAGTTGCTCTAACAGTGTGAAACTCACTAATATTTTAAATGTCTTTTGCTAAAAATCGCCATCTTATTACAGTATTTCCACATTTTCTTCAGTCATATTATAGTTGTCATTGTAAATAGGGATTTCTATTTTATGTTTTATTTGTTTCCTACTAGTAATGTTAATAATTGATTTCATTTCTGAATCTAGATAATTACTCTATCCATAGCAAAATGTACTTGATCCTCAATAAAGTTTAATAAAATGAAAATGCTTCCTTTGTCATTTGTCAGGAACATATACATATGTCAAGGCTGATTTTTTTTTTGGCATTTTCTATTAGTGCAGTAAAAACATTTAAAATTAAATCTACCATCTTAATAAAAATCTGAGTGTTTGACAGAGTATTGTCATCATTAGATACAAAGTTACAGACCAGATTTCTAGAATTTACTTAGCTTTTGTAATGGAAAGTTTACACCTGTTAGCCAATATCTCATCATTTTCTCCTCCCCCTGCCTCTGGAAGATGCCATACTACTCTATCTTTCTATGAGTTTGTCTGCTTTAGATACCTCATATTTATCTTTTTGTGATTGGCTTACTTCACTAAACATGATAGCTTTGAGGTCAACTCATGTTGTTGCATATGACAAGTACACCTGTTCCAAAAATGAGTAGCATACCATAGTTTAATATACCACATTTTAAAGCCACTTATCTGTTGGTGAGGGTTTAATTTGTTTCTATATCTTGGATATTGGATTAGTGACTTGGATAAATTTGTTTCAAATAATACATACAGATAATCATCTAATACGTGACAAGGTGCTTAGCATGATGTCCATTTACATACATGTATGCACATATATGCAAATATATACATACATATGTGTACACACACCCACACATACATATTTCCCTGATGGTTATATCGCATCCCCACATTCTACTTCAAAGATTCCAGGGAAATGTGAAATATCTGGGATTCTTTTTTCCACTTGTGTTTTGATACTTTGTCTTGGTGAAGTAATTATTTACTTGTGGCATTTGTTTTTTAACTACTATAAGTTTCTTACCTGATATAAAAAGTAGTTTTTCTATTACTTATCAATTTATAAATTTTATCATATTACTATAAAAGCTTAATGTTTCTTAACATCATAATTTTCATTGCTTATGTTTTAGTTGTAATAATTTTGTCATTAATGCTATTCATTTTAGATGTTTTTCAAAATAAACATAAATGATGTTGAAGTATTTCATATTATCTTGATATTTCTTTCTTTTTTTGTCATCGAGGTAGGGTATCTCTTTATCCCAGGCTGACCTGGAATGAACTCTGTAGTTTCAGGGTGGTCTCAAACCCACAGTGATCCAACTACCTCTGCCTCCCAAGTGCGGGAATTAAAGGTGTGTGCCACCACAGCCAGCAATCTTGATATTTTTCAATGATATTGGATTAAACATTTTGTAATCTGGTCAGCTATTTACCCTAAAATATGCTAAGGACATAAAATTATTTGATAATTAAAGTATATCTAATAAGAGAATGTTTCATTTTTAATTAGAAAATATAATAATGGACAATAAAATTATTTTAAAATAAATTTTCAAATAAAACATTTATAAAGAAAAGTATGCAGATTATATGACTTCATTAATATTCTTTGCAACTGAACTGCTAGGAGAGTAGGGTATGTCCTTTAGAGGTGTAGCAACTAAAGGATTTCCCACCTTCCAGTAAATAACCTACCACCCATGATTAACAAAGCGATCTTAATTATAATCAGTGAATCAAAAACAAATAGACAAGGCATGGAAATAGGATGGAGACATAATAAAAAGAATGATTTTAGTAAGTATAAAGGGAAAGAGGGAAGAGAAAGTATTAATTGGGGAGTGGCATTCAAACGCACTGTATACATGTGAAAGTGTCAAAAATGTAAAAATGAACATATTGATATATCAGTGAGATTAAGAAACAGACCATCACCAGCATTCCTTGTCACCACCATAAGTAAACATGAAATACTACAAAGCAATTGCAACAAAGGACATCTGCAGCATGTAGGTATAAAGATAATTCCTTCAAAGAGAAAGATATGCTATATGCTAAATAACACCTTTTATTCTAATAAATATATGCCATTTAGATGAAGGACAAAAATTAGCATGCCAAACCTGTAATTCAAAGGTAATTTTAGATGTAGAAATTAGCTAAATTGAAATGTAACTTTGCATAGTTCAAGCTTCCACATATGCATAATCTTTTCCTGGACTTTGTATTATATTCTTTTCTACTTTTGTGTGTGTGTGTGTGTGTGTGTGTGTGTGTGTGGTGTTTGAAGTATGGTATGTGTATATTTGTGTGCTCCCCATATAGGTGTATGTAGAAGCCAGAGAAAAATGTGGGGTATCATTCTCTTATTGTCTATCCACCTGTTTCTTACTTTGAGATTAGTTCTCTCTCACAATCTGAAGCTGCTGTTTGTTCGGAAAGCCCCAGAGATTCTCTGGTCTCTTCTTTCTCCAGATTGTGGATACTATGTGTATGGTCATACCTAGCTTTTTATGTGGGTCATGAGGACTCGAACTTGGAGGTCTCCAGCCCTTGACGCCATCAGGCTTAACCAACAAACACTCTTACACATAGGTGACTCATATCCTCAGAGGTAATTTTGATGATAGAAATTGATTCTTTTCATTTTTCTTTTAATATGGATTATTAGAATTTCAATTTATTATTTATTTAGAATTTTGCATCTTTGTTCATGAGAGAAATTGATCTTCTATTTTCTTTTCTTTCAATGTATTTTTGAAGCTTTATTTAGGTTAGGAAGAATCCACTCAGTTTTTCATTATCTTAATAAATGTGTACAATGCATGAAATTATTTTGAAGTGAATGTTTTAAGAAAGAATCAGCAAAGTCATTTGATTAGAATTTTCTTTGTAGAATAAGGAAGGACCTGGAAATTATTTTATTAAGAGAGGTGACTCAGAATCTTAAAAACAAATACAATATTTTCTCTCTTATATGTCACCCTTATATTCATATATGTGGATATATATATATATATATATATATATATATATATATATATGAGATGGGTGTGTGGTGTATATATATGTGTGTGTGTGTGTGTGTGTGTTGTGTGTGTGCGTGTGTGTGTGTAGGTATATTCATACATATTATATATATATATACATATATATATATATATACATATGTGTGTGTGTGTGGTATAAGCTATGGAACTAGAAAAGGCAGGAGAAAAGAGATTTTTAAGGAACATGGGCAATGTTAATTGAATACAAGTGACAAAGAAGCACTACTGATTTAGAAGGGTATAAGCCAAAAAGTGGGCAAGAAGAGTGAGCATGGAGTCACAAATGAAGTTCGTATGAAAATGTCATAATGAAACCAATTACCTTGTATGCTAAGTATAAATAAATTAAAATTCTTAAGTATTTAATTTATATATTAATATGTAAAAATTTCTGAGATATGTCATTTTCTATATATTAGTATTAATAAGTTATATTTTTCTAGAAATATTATCCTTACAATTCTAATGTTTTGACATATTTGTTCCTAAAAGGGTCTTGTTTCATTTTCTTAAAATCTGAAGGTTTATTTTCATATTTTTTGAGAGATGGTCATGTTATGATATATACAAATTTTGTAGCCCTGATTGGCCTTGAACTCATGGAAATCCCCTTGCTTCAGCCTCCCACGTACTAGATTTACAGTCAATATTCAAATCTTTAGAAATATTATACAACATTTTTTTATTCCCTGCTTATTTTATGCATTTTTGTTTTCTTAAGAAAACAAGCAACTGTCTTTGTAATCAAGATTTGTTTTTTCTTTTCTGAATGTTCTTGGTCACTGCATTTTAGTATTTCTAATATGATATGTATAAGTGTGATTTCTTTGTCTTTACATACTTTGTGCCTAGAATTTCTTGAAATTTTGGTTTGATATGTTAACTGATTTTGGAAAATAATACTAACTGTTATCTTTTGGGATATTACCTTGCACTTTCCTCTGTCCTTATGGCTCCCAATGGATTGTTAGACATTCTGCATTGCATATATATCACCTTCTGATTTTACCTGTATTTTTCACTCTTCTTGCTTTCCATTTGAGTTTTATATGTGCCCAAGACAATTTCAGGAGCTGTGACTCTGTTGATTTATATGTTACATTTTTATTTTTTATTTTTATTTTTTATTTATTTATTATTATTATTATTATTATTATTATTTTGGTTTTTCGAGGTAGGGTTTCACTCTAGTCCAGGCTGACCTGGAATTCACTCTGTCTTCTCAGGGTGGCCTTGAACTCACGGCGATCCTCCTACCTCTGCCTCCCGAGTGCTGGGATTAAAGGCGTACACCACCACGCCCGGCTCATTTTTATATTTTTGTTGGTTAATTTGAGAGAGAGTGCTGGTGCACCAGGGCCTCCTGCTACTGCAAACAAACTCCAGATTCATGCTCCACCTGGTGCATCTGACTTTATGTGGGCACTGGTGAAAAGAACCCAAATCTTTAGGCTTTGCAAGCAAGTGCCTTTAACTACTGAACCATCTTTCTATTCCCTGTTAGTTTATTAGTATCATGTCATGGCTTTTTTTGTTTTGTTTTGATTTTTCACATAATAAGAAAAAAAATCTATTGAATCTACTATATTGGTAAGTGATTTCAATAGCAGTTATATCTGTTTGTTTCTAAAGTGCCACATTTTTTCTTTTGGTAGTTTACTTTTGGTAAATTTGGCAATTTGTACCACCTGCCCTGGTAGACTGAAAATAAAGTTATTATAGGTGCCTTTTAATTTTGGTTCTTACTTGTTCCACAAAGTTAGCCTTCTTGTAACCCAAATGAAGGTCCAAGGCATTTACTAGTACCTTTTAATCCTTGTTGTGTTCTGAACACTAATTATACCACCTCATTATCAGATTGCTGAAACTTCGACTACTGAGCTTTCAACAGCTTTCAGCTTAGTTTCACTGTTTTGTGCTCTGAAACAATTTAAAAATTTAGCAAATGTCTCAAATGAAGCTTGACTTTTGACTCTTCTTTTTTCCTCAGAGATACTCATCTATCAAGTCTTGGCTCTCTTGGCATCCACATATTTTCATTTCTGTGATTGCTGCTCTGTAGAATTGCTAAATTCTGTTGATTTTTCTTTCTTCAAGCAACACAACTTGACCATATCTATAAAATTTTGCCTGATACTAAGAATTAGCAAGTGTACATAAGAAAATTCAACACAGAGTACCTACTCACTTTTCTCCAGTTCACTTCATGATTTTGAAGAATTTGACTCTTCAAGCTCTAAGAGGTTCAACTCATCCAATTAGAATGCTTCAGTATTGAGTTCAAACTATAGTTCCTTAAGATGCTTTGCAGAAATCATGTTGATTTTTTCACAAGCTACTTCATCATAATCAGAAGCAAAAGTCTCTTCAAACTACCATTCATTAGATTTGCCTGTCACTCCCCCAGAAAGCAGTGTCATTTCATTAAGTTTGTTTCAATTATTTAATTTTATTTTTAGTTGGGATGAAGAAATTCAGGTATTATTCATTCTGCCATTTTCAAAAACAATATGTTTTAGTTGATTCTCATCCCATCTTCTCTCTCCAAATTCCTTCCCATGTTCCCTGTCTCCCATATTATTCCCCTTTCAGTTTACCTGTTACATGTGTCTTTTCGTCCTTCTCTGACTCCTCTTCCCACTCATCTCTTTATACTCACTCTTTGTTCCCATTATATCTTTATAGATTTTACCCACATTTGTTCCTTTTATATATGCATACTTTTCCATATTATGAACTTGGATCCACATATGAGAAAGAACATGTGGTTTTGATCTTTGTTAGCTTGAGTCATTTCACTTAATATAATTATTTCCAGATCCGTTACTTTTCCTGAACATTTTATAACACCATTTTCCAAAGTGCTTAACAAAATTCCATTTGTATATGTACCAAATTTTCATTATTCATTCATTTATTAATGGGCATCTAACCTGATTCTAATTTTTAGCTTCTGTAAATAGAGCTGAAATAAACATGGATGTGCAAATATCTCTGGTACATGTCCACACATGGTTTAATGAAATGAAAACAGTTCACAAAAAAGAAAACACTAAATATCAAGTACTTAAAAATGTCCAACATCTCTAGTCATCAAAGAAATTAAAATCACGCTGAGATACCATCTTATCCCAACAGAATGGCTATGATCAACAAAACTAACTATGTATGCTGGCATGAATGCAAAAAAAAAGAGGAAATATTAACCAGGGATAGTGATAGTACAAACTAGTACAGCCATTATGCGTTTACTTTTACAGCCCCTAATGAAAAGCCAACATCAACAAAAAGACACACTCGCTAGTTTCTAGGGAAAAAGATATAGATGATTCCTGAATATATCTAAGGAAAACTTCACTTATGTTCATGAATTTTTCTGTCCTGGTAGGGCTTTATTTCTTGCTCATATTATACTTTATAATACTTTATAAAGTATTATTTTTTCAAATTGTCTCAAGCAATGATAGGGATTAGCCAGAACAGACTTTTTAAAATTCTTCATGTCAGTCTTATTTTTGTGCCATCATCTTAGCTCTTGATCAGCTCAACTTGAATGAAAATGATTAGAGACCCTTGGATTTGTTTCCTGAAGTGTTTCCAAATATGTAACTTTTATCTAATCTTTTCCATATAAAGGGACTTGCAAACTTTTACCTAAGTGACTATCTGGCTACACACTGGCCAAATAAAGACAATGAGATTCTTGACAATTATTTAAGATAAGCTCTTAGCTAACACTCATTACAGGAGACCCAAAATGACACTGTAGTCCACAGAGATTATGGAGGGTAGTTCACATCCTTCCCACTGAGTGCAAGCTATCTCCAACCCCTCCAGTACTCGCTTCTGTCTTTCTGAATGCATGACTGGAATTTGTATACTAATGTACTGGCAGAATTAAACACAAGTTTGTTGAATTTTGGTACGGGAATATTATGCTAAGAAATCTGAGCAGAAATGCACTAAAACTGCTTCTACTTTAGAGAAAATAGTAAAACCAAAAGCAATACACACTTTCTAAGGAGCTGATAATGTCCTGTAGGTAATCACACATTACCAACTAAGGGAGTTATGTTCATGTATAGTGGGTGTACAAAATAATTTGTTATTATTTCCCTTTTATCTAACCTAACAAATATAAATTATATTTAATAAGTTACTGAATATCAAGAGGAGGCATGAATAAAACCAACATTATCTCATCATTTTCTGGAGAAAGGATGAACCACCTTTTTGTTTATACATATGTTAGCTGTAGCATGTCCTACAGAAGTACTGCATTGCAATTATGTTTGTGTTCAGATTGAATATGGCTTACAGACATGGTTTTGGAGGCTGAGTTGACAAGGGACAGATTTCCATAATCAATTTTATATGTCAACATGGCTAACCTAAGCTATTTAATCATTCAATCAAACATTAATCTGGGTTTTGCTATGGAAATATTTTGTGGGTGTTGTTAACATCTCCAGTCAATTAATTTGAATAAAGTAGATTATTCTTGACAATTTAAGTGGACCTCATCAATTAACTAGAATTGTGTTCTTCTCTAGAGAAGAATAAATTCTGCCTCAAGTCTGCAGCATCAACTTTTGCCTGAGTTTGGAGCCTGCCAGCCTGCCTAACAAAATGCAGACTTGTGAGTCCCCGCAAATGTTTTCTCTAATTCCTTGAAATAAGTCAATCTATATATCTTATTGTTGGTATCTATTTATATAGATATGTTTATCTATATTCATCCATCCACTTGGCCTCAGATGGCGTTTATAACTACTTTATTCAGTATTCCTTCTACCCTCAGCAAACATGTCAATCTGTCTTTGTGCTTTATCTGGAGGGGTAACCAATATAGTCATTCCTGAAATGTCTTGGACATGTATACCTTTGCCTTATTTGAGTTACTATAGTTTCCCATTTGCCTTGATCATTGAACATGATGCCCTAAAGGATCACTTGCACCCTAGACATTGTCATTCTTACCTGCATTGTGGAGGATCAGTCCAATTTTACACTGAGAGTCTGGATCATTCACACCTGCTAGCACTGTCATTCCTCCCTTATCCTGTTAACTCAGAATATCAAAGTGGTCAGGAGGAAGTTTTAGCTTCCATTTCAATGGAATGTTTGTTGTTCCTCTTGGGATAAGTACTCCTCCCCCTGGGACCAAAATTGCTACTTCAGCAGGGCATAAGATTTTGGGAATATGAAGCATAAAAATGGCTACAACATGCTACCCTGAGGCTAGAGAGTTAATTCCATGTAAGCGTGGGCAAGAGCAAGACCCTGTCTCAAAAATAAAAATAAAAATAAATGGGTAGAGAGTAACTTGTGTTGATGGTGTGTGGTACCATTTCATTTTCTACCCACTTGTTCCTGTACTCATGAAACCTGGCTATAAAGAAAGTAATATTACACATATGATGTAGATTGAGAGCACATATGACCTTCTGTAAAATCCTGCCCAGCTGTCCAGGTGATTTCCAACCAATTGGTGCTATAACTGTACTTTTAAAGGGTCATTACATGATTATAACAAGCCAACAGTTTCATGAACTTGGAGGACATGGTAATTCCAGTGAATTCCATGAGTATGAGCTCACTGTCACATTTATTTGGCTGTGATGGTGGTATATGGCATTCTATAGTTCCATAGATGGCAGCTTCTAAAAGCATTATATGCAGAAAAGGCAGACCCATGCCCAAAATAAGTATTTATTTCAGTAAGAATGAAGTGATATCTTTCCCATGATAGAAGTCATCCAATGTACTTAACTTGATATCACCAGAGAATGATGCCATAGAGGAGCTCAGTGTTGGTCTCTTCTGCTGGAAGATTTGGCATTAAGCAGATGCATAGCCCAGTCAGCCTTGATGAGTGGAAATACATCAACTTGAGTCCATGCATGACATCCATCTGTGCCAACATGACCACTTTGTCCATGGACCCAGTGTAAAATGATAGTAATATCCAGGTAAAGACATTGTCTACTGTCTATAGAATGAGTTATCCTATGTACATGATTATTAAAATCCTCTTCTGCTGAGGTGACTTTTCAATAAGCACTTACATGTGTGTCTTTAATCTGTCATCTATTTGAAGAAACTTCACCACATACCTCTTCCCCATATATGGTTCTCAACAATTTTCCAATCATGATCCTTTTAATTCCCTGACCAGCCTCTCAAATCATTGGTTGGATACTATGAATCAGTATATAAGCATACATCTGACATTTTTGATGTCAAGCAAAATGCACAAATATTGTGCAATTTCTGAATTTCCACCCATTGAGAAGATATTTCATCACCACTGTTCTTCATGGTTGTCCCAGAAACATAGTACCAAACTTCTAGGTGGTGCCTGCATAGTATAGTACATAGTACAGAACCATCCTCAAACTAGGCCCTAGGATTCTCTTCCTCAGTCACTTGATAATAAGACATGCCCCATAGTGGCATGCTTGGGGACAGAAAGCATTGTAATATGAGTAGGAACCATAGGCACTTGATGAAATTATTCATGTAACTTCTTAACTTAATAAGGAATATCTCTACTCACGACACACCATTGACTTCCTAGAATTTTTAGTGAGATAAAAGGCCCTGGAAGCTTCTTATGTGCATATGCTACACAGCTGCTAATCTCTTCAAACCTACAAGGGATATGATATGGTTTTGGGTTCATTATTCTCCCTCATAAAGGCAGCTTTAATGGATTCCATTTGTTCTTCCAACCATAATAGTTCTCACTCCAAAAGTCAGGGCATGAATATAGAGATTTTGCAAATTCATATATATATATATATCCCAATTATATGTCTTCTGAGACCAGGGAAATAACTACAAGATGAATTCCAGGACTCTATAGATGTGTTATGAGTCTGACTTTGACTAAATTCCATTGATCACCTGATCTCCATAAGCCCCTACTTTAAATAGAGAGTAATGTAATGCTGCTTGGGATCTCTGGGAAATAATGATATTTTATAGCCATTGTCTATGAGACCTCAAATGGGCTGTTCCATAAAGTACAGTTACATTGATAAAAGGCCATTGGTTCCTTTATGAAAGGATGGCAGGAAAATTAATATTAAAACTTTGTTCAAACTGTAGTGATCTTTCTTGAAGGGGATTTGACTTCTCCTTCATTTAATGGGTCAATTGAAATAGCCATGTTTCAGCTAATCACAAATAGTTTATTGGTCAGATCATGCCCAAATAAATATCTCATTGTTCCATACCAAAATAAGCAAATGTCTTCTGCCATACCAGAAATCTGTAGCTAATCAAGTAATTTTTTCTATTTTGCTTCTGTTTGGTCTGTGGGAGCTTACTTCTACACTTCTGGGCTAAGCTCTCTAATTTATTTTTCTGGTGCCTACTGCTTCACAAATTGTTCTTACTCAAATAAAATGATAAATCTATTGTGTATAAAGTATTTTATTGTTACACTAGATACTTAATGTGTCTTAAATTTCAGTGCTATAAAAATACAGACTAAAACCTATAGAGAAAATTCTTAGGAGGTAAAGATAGAGCAATGACTTAAAGCATAAATTTAGTTTTTTAGCATACAGCTACATTCTCTCTGAATAAAGAGGCAGAACCTGACACAGATCTGAAATAAGTGGTGCTACCATATCTAAGACTAATGTTTCAAAATAGGGAAAAAGGGTTGGAAAACTTGAAGTCACTAACTCTTTTAAAATCCATCAAAGATTTGGTATCACAGGATAAGCTATCTCTGTGATAAAGTTAGAAATAACAAGTACAGAGAAAGACAGCTTGCTGGGCACAGAAACCACTGGCCCCATGAACTCAGAGATACATGCAAGCAGTACTAGACTAGCTTGAAAATTAAAAACTCCTGGAGGCCTAATCTAACTGGAGATTTCACATTTATCTGATGACTTCCAGTAGGCCCATCAAGTTTTAATCATAAAATTCTCAGAAAAAAAGTCCTTCCTGTGTCCATGAAGGAGAGGAAAGAATAACTACTTAAAAGAATCCCAAGGAAAAGTAACCATTTTTGAAATATATCTAGAGTATTTTGTTATATTTAATAAATTCTGTCTTCAAAGCAAACTACTTTGCTGAAGTTTATCTAGCCTAACAAAAATACATCTAATCTTCCCTTCTCACACATCATGAATGAAAAGACTATGAAATTTCTTAAGGTTATGTGACCAAGTTCTATTTTATCGGGGTTCAAACACAAACCCCATACCTGAGTTCACGTCCATTTTACCAAAGAATTGAAATAAAACAAGCCTGAGAAGGATAATCATTAAATTATTACATTTACTCCATTTCAAGGGAAGTTAGGCAGGGACAGGAAAACTTCCAGAACTAAAGGGTAAGGAGTGCATACATCCAAGTGGTCTAAGGGTTGTGTAAAAGTCCATGGGCCTAGGGAAAAACAAACATATCCTTTCCTACTGTTACAGTCAGGTTCACATTACTGGCAGAACACACCCAACCAAGAGCGGCTTGTGGGGAGAAAAAAAAGTTTATTTTGGCTTACAGACTCAAGGGGAGGCTCCATTATGGCAGGGGGAAATGATGAAATGAGCAAAGGGTGGACATCACTTCCTAGCCAACACCAGATGGACAACAGCCACAGAAGAATGTGCTAAACACTAGCCAGAGGAAACTGGCTATATTACCCATAAGCCCGCCCCCAACAATACACTGCCTCCAGGAGGCTTTAATTCCCAAATCTCCATCAGGTGAGAACCTAGCATTCAGAACACCTAAATTCATGCGGGACACTTGAATCAAACTACCACACCTACCCTGGCAGCTTAGCTTAGCTTAGTTTAGCTAAGAAGAAACCTTACCAATGACAAAAATCTCAGATTTGGGGAGGTAAACAGGAGTCTGAAAAGAGGGGAAACATCCCAAAGCTCTCCTGAGCAGAATTCTGCACCTCAACCTAAGTAATTCCAGCTCTGTAGCAACAGCTGCAGATAGCAGGAGAAATGAGTGATGCAAGCAGCCAGAAATCAGTTTAAAGTTTATCTTATGAGCCTTTTTCTAACTACCCTTCTCAGTTACATCCCCAGAGCTATGGTCTCAAATCCACTTAAAAGTTATACTTAAAGTCTCAACATGTAGCTTGGTGGTGCAGGACTTGTCTGACATATGTATGGCACTGGCGTTTGATTCCATATGACCAAAACATAAAAACTGTAGCTGGACTCATTGGCAGAAGCCTGGAACCCCAACACAGTAGAGGGTGAGACAGAAAGATCATTCGTTCAAGGTAAATCTAGGCTAAATAATGAGACTTTGTCTCAAATACTGAATTTAACCATGTACTTATAAACAACCTTCTATGCAAATTGCCTTGATGTGACTCAGAAGACTTCAAATTCATTACAAATGGATTATATCAGTGAGGAAGTTCTGGCATAGACTCATCTTAAGAACATAGATATAGGGGAGAAAACTAACATATTTGGAGAAAACAAGGACACTAGAAGAAAATAAGGTTTCTGACATGTATAGGTATAGATAATTGCAAGTAATAAGCATAGTTTACATTATCATTACATTGACATTCACACAAAGCACCTAAGTAATACAATTCCTATTACCCAAGACATCATGTACAGTTCTCAATGAAAAATTTTCACACCATGCTATAGCAAACTCAGTCTAACAATACAAGCAATCACCATACTCAGGTATGCCACTGTTTGTAAATTAAAAAATAAGGAATTTGAAATGAGTGTTATTAATATGATAACAGCTCAAGTGGACAAAGTGAAAAACATGTCACCAGAAGAAGAGATACTGGAACAGAAGGATAAAAAAATGAAACACAGGAAATTAATTATAAAATACAATGAAATAATTTGGTAGCTAAGGAACGTATTTTAAAATGTCACTGAAAAGATTTTAAATTAAAAACCAATTAGAAAGTTTTAAAGTGGAAAGAAAACATACAACTAGTACATATGTAGCATCCATATAATAAGAATTCTGAGCCAGGCGTGGTGGCACACACCTTTAATCCCAACACTTGGGAGGCAGAGATAGGAGGATCACCATGAGTTTAAGGCCACCCTGAGACTACTTAGTTAATTCCAGGTCAGCCTGGGTCAGAGTGAAACCCTACCTCAAAAACCAAAAAAAAAAAAAAAAAAATTGAAATAAGAGTAAAAGAAATATTTGGCCCAACAGGGCTGGGCATTTTTCAAAATTGTTAGTTGATGCTGTGCTAGATTCAGCAAGCCCATGCCTCATTCTAACTTATTTCAAATGCAAGAAACCAAATGCAGAGATTTTCTTGAAATGGCAAATAATGGAGATAAACAACTCATCTCCCAAACTACAGGGGAACAAGTAGATGGATTAGATTTCATTTCAGAAACTATGAAAACACAAGATTGGAGTGAACTGTTTCACGTGCGCATTGAAAACAAACCACCACCTAGAATTCTATATCTACTGAAGTTTTCCTTCAAAAGTGAAATAGATGTAAACATCAATAAAAATAACATAGTAGGCCGGGCGTGGTGGCACACACCTTTAATCCCAGCACTCGGGAGGCAGAGGTAGGAGGATTGCCGTGAGTTCAAGGCCACCCTGAGACTACATAGTGAATTCCAGGTCAGCCTGAGCTAAAGTGAGACCCTACCTCGAAAAAACAAAAAACAAAAATAAATAAATAAATAAATAAAATAAAATAACATAGTAGGCAAACCCAAAGCTTTAACCCTCCATAGAAGAATCAAACACACTAAAGCTGCCAGATACACTCTGTCAGAACTGGAAAATAGCCAAATGTTTACAAGACCAAACAAATATGGAACCAATAAACAAACCACTTAAAAATAGTTGGAAAGTTTGTTGCGCTTTTATTTGCTCTAAATACAACTCCCTACATAGTTCAGCAGTGATATTGAAGACAGTTTTCCAGTGTTGAATTCTCATTCCTAGATTTATAAGCAATTTCATTTGCTGTGAATGTCAGGAGTGTATTTTAAGGACTGGCATAAAGATGATTTTGTGTGTGTGCGTGTGTCAAAGTCTGGACTCACACAAAACTAGGAAAGTTAGAATCATTTTTTCAAAAGGCATGTAATGTTAAAGAACAACCCAACCCGGAAGGAATGATAAGAAGGAAAGAAGGAAAGACAGTTTAGGCTGAAACAAAGTAACCGTGGAGTTCCTTGTTAGGGTGGCCTGACTACAGAAATGATTGATATGCAAACTGTCACACCTTGTGTGTTCACTCACCCCTCCCCTTGTCTATGGAAACATAAAATGGAAACTAAGTTTCTGCTCAGGGCCAAAACTTCTTTGGAGGGCTACCTCAAGTTTTTGTCTCCGCCCCCTTCCTCCACCAGGGAATAAACTCCTCTACTTTCAAAAAAAAAAAGAACAACCCAAAAGCAAAAGGTTGAGCATATAATACAGCAACGAGAGCCAGAAGAGAAATCCTGGAGAATTTATTTAGAAAATTAGGATATTCCAAAACACCCATGTATCCCCAAGCATTTAGAAAGTGACATATATTTACCTCTGATTAATCCCTCCAGTAAACAGGAAATTAAGGAAAAGACAGATTTGTAATAAATAGACCAAAGGAAATCAACTGAGAATACAGAACCAATCTATGGTCAACTGAACTGTAGCAGTGGTAATAAGATTATTCAATAGTAAAACAATGATATTCTTGATGAAGAGTGTTGAAACTAGTGTAAATCAACATGTAAATGAATGCATCTGTACTGCTATGTAAAACAAAATTAAACAAAAATGATTCCACTGTCTATATATAACAGCTAAAATTAAAAACTTCTGTTTTTAATGACTGTGATTTAGTATCAAAAGGATGAAGGAATAAAATAAAATAGATAAATTATACTTAATTAAAACATATATATTTCCAATAATTCAAAAAACACCTTGTAGAAAAAAATGAATTATATATCTTACTTAGATGTCCATCCAAATATATGAAGGACTCTTACAATTTTATTAAGGACTCTAAGAAATCAACATTAAAGGAAATCCAGCACAGTTAATTAATGGGCAAATGGACAGCATAATTATTTCTTCTAAGCAGACATACTCATGTCTTGTAAGCACATAATTTGCTGTGAAAATAGATTTATGACAAGGGAAAAGCTGTGGATGGAAAAGGAGAGAATAAAATAATTTTTGGCATCATCATCATCTAGAGGTAAAGGTTTTCCTCTAGTAGAGGTTTGGTTTCATTTGTGTGTGTGTGTGTGTGTGTGTGTGTGTGTGTGTGTGTGTGTGTGTGAATGAGGGAGAAAAATAAACATGAAGGATTTCTACAGTACAGGTCAGATCATCTTTTTTTCCTTTCTTCCCGTTTCTCAATCTAAAAGTCATTTCACTTCATTTACTTCTGGCTAGGAAACACTGGTAGCATTCAAAAATGGAAATGTAAGCTTATTACATACTTGGGAACATCTCAAATTCTAGTCTTCCCTGACCTGCCTGCTACAATTTACTTTTAAAAAATCTCACATGAGGGTTGGTGAGATGGCTTTGCTGTTAAGATGCCTGCCTGTTAGGCCAAAAGACCCTGGTTCAATTCCCCAGCACCCACATAAGCCAGATGCACAAGGTGGCACATGTATCTGGAGTTTGTTTGCAGTGGCTGAATGCCCTGGTGCACACATTCTCTCTCTTTCCACTGTCTATGGCTGTTTATCAGTCTTTCTCTCTCAATAAATAAATAAAAATAAAATACTCAGAAGTGAGATTACTAGATGGCATAGTAATTCTACTTTTGAATTTTGAGGATGCTCCATACTATTTTCCAAAAGAGTTGGCAATCATATTAATATTTTATGTCGTCTTTAAATGTATCTAAAATAATAGATTTTGCTGTTCTTATCACAAAACATGATAGGGGGCAAAGGGATGGATGCAATAATCAACTTGATATATTTTATCTATAATTTATAACAGAAAATGTCACATGCTACTCCATGAATACATAAAACTAGTATTTGTCTATTAAAATAACAAAATAACAACTTTACTAATTGGAAAATTAAAGCTAAAATTGCTATTTTATGCATTCCTTTAAAGTCTTTTATAAAGTGAAGATAATGAGTAAAATGAGTTTATATTGTCTTGCCTAAATCTGACATTTTTATTGGTCCTTTTAACTTATTCTATGACTATTGTTCTGCTTTTTCTATTTTCTTACATTTCCATCATGATATGCTATTTTTATTTCTCTAATCTTTAGATATCGTAGCAATTGAAGATACATGCCTTGTAGAACTTCAAACAAAAGGGAGAAAAGTTAAAGAATATATATTTATATATAATTTATTTTTGGAGAGAGACACAGAGAGAGACAGACAGAGAGGGAGAGGGAGACAGATAGAGATGGGCGTGCCAGCAGCTGTGAACTAAATCCAGATGTGTGCGCCCCCCCCCGTGGTCAAGTGCGGCATTGCGCCCTTGCGTCACTTTGCATCTAGCTAAACGTGGGACATGGAGATTGGAACCGGGTTCTTTAGGCTTAGCAGGCAGGCGCCTTAAACACTAAGCCATCTCTCCAGCCCCAAGAATATATTTTTCCATTAAAAACCTCAGAGTAAAACAGAATTCCTATTTTTACCTTGAAAATTTCAGTAATATTTTGATGTACCTGAACAGCTCATTAAAAGTTACCAGCCACTACGAATTCATAGTAAATATAATTACTTTAAAATAACATAGCATAAAACATAATCTCATGGGTGCTTACAGTTTTAAAGATGATAGTATTTTGAACTAGTGCATGTAGTTTATTTCCACTGATGACATACATTTTCTGCATTATGATGAAAGAGAGGTTTTACTTAAAAGATTAAGGGAAAATAAGTAGGCAATAATCTTTTAAAAGTTCCAATTATCTATGAATTTTAGTTCTATGTTGATTGTTCCAGATATTTCCAGATATTTTGGAATAGGTACAATAACATTATTTACATAATATTTTAGAGTATTTTATTTCCATCATAAAGTCAGTAAATGAAGAAAATATTGTTGATACATATTTTTTAAATGCTTATAAAAAGAAAAAGCTAGTAATATATAGCCCATTAAGACTTGACATTTGAAAAGAAATTGTCATAAATGAGCATTATAAAAGCAGTTTAAAAGCACTGGGGGTGAAGATAGGCATGAAAGGAACATCATTAGTATGGTAAGAATGTTAACCATGTCTGAACGCACATTCAAATGATAATGAAAATTAGGTATACTTTTTTTTTTTTTTATGTTTTTTTTTTTTAAATTGTTTTTATTGAGTCTCAGGGTTTATACTTATCCATACAAAAAACCCCACTACCCGGCTCAGGTATACTTTTTTTAAATTGTTGTTTTTATTGATTTTTATACTTACATACAAAAAAAAACCCACGTGATATTTCCCTTCCCTCCCTCCATTCCACTTTAGAACTCAAGTCTCCATCATATCCCCTTCCTCTCTCCATTACAAGGCTCAGGGACCATTGCAGAAGAGGGGGCAGATAGAATGGAAGAGCCAAAGGAAGGGTATGACCTCTTACAATGCAACTGTCCAGACAGAAACTGGCCTCGATATCCATGACCTTGCAGTGCCTAGCAATACCTTCGCAAAGACCCTCAAAATAGGTATACTTTTAAAAAAATTATTTATTTATTTATTTGCAAGCAGAGAGAGAGATATAGGAGAGGCAGACAGAGAGAGATGGGCACACCAGGGCCTCTAGCCACTGTAAATGAACTCCAGATGCATGTGCCCCTTCTGCATCTGGCTTACATGGGTCCTGGAGAATCGAACCAAGATCCTTTGGCTTTGCAGGCAAATGCCTTAACCTGCTAAGCCATTACTCCAGCCCAGAAAAATTAGGTATATTTTCATGAAGTTTTTAAAGTTCAGTATCTTGGTCATCAATAAAAATGTAATTGATTTAATAGTCTATATATATATATATATTTTAAGTTGAAGACTGTATTTTCATTTATCATTGGCAAATTTTTTTTTTTTGGCTTTGCAAGGTAGGGTCTCACTCTGGTCCAGGCTGACCTGGAATTAACTATGTAGTCTCAGGGTGGCCTCGAACTCTTGGCGATCCTCCTACCTCTGCCTCCCAAGTGCTGGGATTAAAGGCGTGTGCCACCACGCCCTGCTGTTCTTTGCAAGCTTTAAAAATACTTCAAGGATTTTTTTCTGTGTTTATGTTTGCTTATGTGGTAAATTTAACTAATGAATAATGACTTTGAGAAAGCTCACCCTTTGAAAAATACATTGAAAAGCCAGTCATGTTGGTACAGGCCTTGAATCCCAGCACTTGGGAGGCAGAGGTAGAAGGATTGCCATGAGTTCAAGACCACCCTGAAACTGCATAGTGAATTCCAGATTAGCCTGGGCTAGAGGTAGACCCTACTTTGAAAACCAAATCAAAAAAAAAAAAAAAAGAAAGAGAAAGAAAGAAAACAACATTGATATAATTTATAAATGTGGCATGTGCAAAAAAACATGGAAAACATGGTTAATGTGTAGTTCATAAATTTTATATATATATTCTGATGTAAATTTTCTGTCCTGGCCTTTTAATGAATGGTCCATCATAGATATTTAGCACCCATGACATAATATATTAAAATCATTATTTTTACAATAAAATTATTTAATAATTGGCATTGATATTAAAGCACCATATTTATTTTCTGGAATTTATACAATATCCTTTATTTTCAAGCAAGTGCCTTTAACTGCTGAGCTATCTCTCATCTCCTATCCCTTGTGTTCAGTAAAAGTACGTAATTAAAATTTAAACAGGCATGTTTTTATTGAGAAGTGTAATACAGACATAAGGTGATTTGATTATATTCCTGTCCTTTTATCTATTTTTGTCCCCTTTCCCCTATCCCTAACCCTGACCATGCTCACTTTCAAGGTATCCTCTCCCCTGTCCTTGTTTCTAGTTCTTTTTGCACTCCTCTATTCTCCATGTCACATTGTTGATGGGCTCAGAACCATAGTGGGTGGGAAAAAAATGCAAGAGCCATACAGGGTACATACTTTGTATCACTTTTCTTCAAACATGAACCTACTGGTGCATTCATGACCTCTCTGTTTTTACTGATACCCCCACAAGGAGTTGGAAGTGTTTTTTTTTTTAATTCTGAATTTTGTATAATAAAAATCAAATTCTATTAATTCTATTGCCATTACCATGACCATAAATTTCAATGAACAGGTTCTACAAGGTCACAAATAAAACTATAGGGACCTATGAAAGGGGAAGGAGTCATTAAAAGGGAAAACCTTTCAATATTTGGCATGCAAGTGAAGCATCAGTAGATTAGTGGACCTTTGTTAAAATGTTATGAAAGTTGAATCTAAAATTGTAGAATTTGGGGGCTGGAGAGATGGCTTAACAGTTAAGGCACTTGCCTGCAAAGCTGGTGGACCTGGGTTCAATTCCCCAGGACCCACATAAGCACAAGGTGGCACGTGCATCTGCAGTTTGTTTGCAGTGGCTGAAAGCCCTGCCACTCCCATTCTCTCTCCCTCTTTCTCTTTCTCAAATAATGAAGTGAAAATAAAATATTTTTAAATTGCAGAATTTTCATAAATTATTTAATAAGAACATACTTTTCATGGTTTTAACAAAGAGAAAAACCTAAAGGAAGGCATTTTTATAATTAGCAGTCATCTCTATTGGCAAATAAATTTATTTTTAAAATATACTCACTATGTCTGGAATCCTGCCAATAAAGAAGGTAAAGACAAGATATGAGGTACAATGTATATATTTTACTAAGATTGAAATATTGGGAAAATGAGCAATAGAAAAATACTTTTGAAATTAATATTTAAGTGATGAATGAAGCAATTTTTAGATCAATACCTGTACACTGTGCTATACACTTCTGGTGGTTATTTTCAGTGTCAATAAATAGGTAAAGGTTGCCAAATTATATAGATTTCTAAAGAAAAATATTCCTTTCCAGAAGCTACATTTTATTTGCAACTTTCATGATACTTTCACAATTCTCTAACAATTTTTATATTTTCTTCGCATTCCAAATATGTGGCATTCAGAAGAGAGGCAGGAAGCTTCTCTGTTCAATCTCATTCAACAAGTATTCATTGAATTGCTTATGTGTTCAAGACATTGTAAGGAATACAAAAGAGGTAATGAAAACTATCTCAGCCATCAAGCGACTTTTAAGCTACTGAAGATGACATATGGTACCATTGAGTATTTAAATGTTAAAACAACTAGCATAAAGATTTATTACTATAGAATTTCAGAGTAGAGAGAAATAAAAAGAACCTGAATGATCAGGAAGTATTCACAAAAGTAGATGACAGTTTTTCTGTCATTGATATAAATTTAAAATCAAATATCCTGCCAATATATTTTATCACTATATATTTTTGAGATTCTGTCATATATGGTATAGAAAATATAAAAAAACAAAACATGTTCAAATATTTAATAATCTTAGAGAATAGATATATTGATAAATAACCATGATATAAGGAAGAATATCATGGTAAAAATAAAATTAAAGTGTAGATTATCAAAGTGTATAAAAGATTCCAAAAACAATGACATTTAAAACACTGACTTCTTAATGGTAAGGAAATTTCAAGGAAAGGGACATTAGACTTCTAGAGCACATAGGTCTAGGAGCACCAGCATGAAGCAATGAGAATGGAAATACTTGAGGCAGGAAAAAATGCGGGGCCTATTTTGTATTCACTAAACCACTGGCAAAGGAATGAGGAAAGTAGAATGAATTATTACACTGAGCACTGGCCTTTGATTTGAGATGAGGCACTGTCCTAATTCCTAATGGCTAGTAGTGAGCTATTAAAAGTTTTGATAGGCAAGTATTCAAGTAAAGCTGTTATTTAGAAAAATAAGCATAGTGGGAAGTTTAATATTAGAACAAAAGGTGAATATTAGAAATATGGAAAAAAAAACTTTTACCTCAAATATTTTGATGCTCTGCTGCTAGGTTTTTATAAATTTGAATTATTATGTCTTCTTAGAGACTTTTTGCATTACCAATATGTGATGCCTTTTGTTATGCTTTATAAATTCCATTGTCCTAAGTCTGCTCTGTATATAATGCAGCTTCCTTTTGATTAGTGTTACCATGGTGTAACTTTCTCCATTTCCTTCTTTCTAATTTTCTGCACATGTTTTTATTTATTTATTTAT
The DNA here is from genome assembly GCA_036365145.1 of Orientallactaga sibirica. NCBI lineage: Eukaryota > Metazoa > Chordata > Mammalia > Rodentia > Dipodidae > Orientallactaga > Orientallactaga sibirica. The sequence goes on from JAEOAD010000840.1 coordinate 7,651,902, forward strand.
TTATTTTTTTAATATTTATTGACAACAAAACATATTTACATACCAAAGGTGCGTATTTTTCCTCCCCTCCCCCCTTCCCCTTTAGAACTCCACTCTCCATCATATCCCCTCCCTCTCTCCATTAGTCTCTTTTTTTAATATGATGTCATCCTCTTTTACTTCTACTATGAGGGTCTTGCGGAGGTATTGCTAGGCACAGCAAGGTCATGGATATCAAGGCCAATTTCTGTCTGGGCAGTTGCATTGTAGGGAGTCGTACCCTTCCTTTGGCTCTTCCATTCTATCCGCCCCTCTTCCGCAATGATCCCTGAGCCTTGGAGGGTCTGCACATGTTTTTTAAAGTGAATTTCCTATAAACAGCATAGAGTTGAGTTTTATATTTACACTCTGAACAGTCTCTCTATGAATTTGTGTTTTTATGTCATTGACATTTAACATGATCATAGATACAGTAAAAAATGTTTCATTCATTTTTGAGGGGCATCTTTAGAGGACACAGAACCTTATGATAGTATGGATTTTTATCAATATTTTAAACATTTTATTCACTCTCTTTGCTATATATCTTCTGAAATTGGACAACCTCACATGATTTTTATAGAGCTACAATATTCAAGTTGTATATCGATATATAGATCCATGTAACAGAAAAGAAATCATTAACATACATCCACATACAGTTAATTTGTCATTGATAGATAAACAATATAATTCAGTGAATTTAAAGGAAAATGGTCTTTGCGCAGAAACATGGCTGCAGTCATTGGACTAAAATCCCATAGGAATTTGACATGCAAAAACAGAAACTATTTTCAAGTCCTACATGTTTTATGAAACATTAACTCAAAAGGCATCACTGACCTGAATGTAAAAACTATAAAATTTCCAGATAAAAATATAAGAAATAATCTATGTTAACTATATTTTGATGACTATTTTGATCCACCAAAAGATAAATTTGAATTATTTGAAACTAGCTTTATATATGAAAGACATTATGAAGGGAACACAAATCCAGGTATATGTGGAATAAATATGTTAAAAGACCCATAATAAACAAAGAACTCTTCAAATAAAAACATTGGCACAGCACCACCAAGTGCTGGTAAAGATGTGGAGTAACAGGAAATCCGATTCATTGCTGGCAAAAATGCAAAATGTCACATCCACTTTGAAAATGTATTATTACAGAACCAAACAGACTCTTACTGTAAAATTCAGCCATCAAAATCCTTGACAGTTACTCAAATGAGAAGTTTTGCTGACTTAGTAACCTATACATCAATTTTTATTGCAGCTTTATTCATAATTTCAAAAAGCATACAAGTTGCCTGTCCTTCTGTAGGTGAATGGATAGACATTTTTTAACACATGCATTCAGTAGACTATAATTTGATAAAGAAACAAAATGAATGGTGAACAATCAAGCTATAGAAAAGACACTGAAAATCATGTTGCTATGTGAAAAAAGTCAATGGAATTAGGTTGTGTACTATATGATTTCATGGAAATACCATTCTGGGAAAGTTTCTGCTAATATTAGCATACTTTACTTTTCACCTGTTTTATTATGTGTTTAAGTATAATTTATTCTTCATGAAACTCATCATATTTTCTGTATTTGTGTCATTAGTACTGAACTGTTTTGGACACCTCTCATACATTGGTTTTTCTATTTCTTTTGACAAGTTCTATACTTACAAACAATAAACCATGATAGTTCCCTCCCCTCCCCCACTTTCCCCTTCACAACTCTGCTGTCCATCATATTCCTTCCCTCGCTCCATTACTCACTTTTAAATTGATGTCATCATCTTTTTCTCCTATTAGGAGGGTCTTGTGAAGGCATTACTAGGTACTATGAGATCATGGAATTCCAGGCGAATTTCTGTCCGGGGAGTTGCATTGTAAGGAGTGGTACCCTTCCTCTGGCTCGTTCTGTCACTTCTTCTGCAATGGACCCTGAGCCTTGGATGGTGTAATAGAGATGTTTCAGTGCTGGACACTCCTCCATCCTTTCTTCTCAGCACTATGTTGCCTTTTTGGTCATCCCAGTGGTCATCGCAATCTGAAAAGAGAAACTTCTCTAACCAGAAGTGAGAGTAGCATTAATATGTGAATATGAACATTAAGTGTAGTACTTTCAGGGCAGCTTGGTGGGAATAATATATACATTTAGTCAGACAAGAGCAGGCTTTATACCCCTAAGGCTCATGACCTCACCTGCCATAGACTTTTTTTTTTTTCCTTTTTCTTTTTTTTTTTTAATTATTTTTTTATTGACTTTTAATCTTACATACCAAAAAAAAACCCCACCTGATATTTCCCTCCCCTCCCCCATTCCACTTTAGAACTCCCGTCTCCATCATATCCCCTCCCTCTCTCCATTAGTCTCTTTCTAATTTGATGACATCGTCTTTCTCTTCTATTTTGAGGGTCTTGCAAAGGTATTGCTAGGCACCACAAGATCATGGATATCGAGGCCAATTTCTGTCTGGGCAGCTGCATTGTAAGAGGTCATATCCTTCCTTTGGCTCTTCCATTCTATCCGCCCCTCTTCAATGGTCCCTGAGCCATTGGAGGGTGTGACAGAGGTGTTTCAGTGCTAGACACTCCTCCATCCCTTCTTCTCAGCACTATGTTGCCTTTTGGGTCATCCCAGTGGTCATCACCATCTGAAAAGAGAAGCTTCTCTAGCCAGAAGTGAGAGTAGCATTAATATGTGAACATGAACATTTAGTGTAGTGTCCCCAGGGCAGCTTGGTGGGAATAATATATACATTTAGTCAGACATTAGCAGGCTTATACCCCAAGGCTCATGACCTCACCTACCTTAGACTATTACTTAGGTTTTTCAGTACCAGGTATGTATTCCCTCCCATAGAGAGGGCCTTCAGTCCAATTATGGAGCAGTTGGTTACCCCAAGAGTAGACACGCCACTATTCAGTTTGGGCCTGTCTGGCCAAGCTTGAATATTCAGCATCCACTGTTTTCACTGTTGATGGCTTCTGTCTCCCATACGCTGCGTGCAGTGCAGCTTTTTCCAGTTTTCAATTGGCTGGTCTACAGGGAGTAGGTTTTCTGGTCAGCATCAGCTTGCTTTCTCAGTGACCTTGCCTCTCAGGCATGAGATGTCTTCAGCAATAGGGTCTTACTATCTGTTTCTCTAGGCTTTTGATTAGTTTTTCAGTACCAGGCATGTATTCCCTCCCATAGAGAGGACCTTCAGTCCACTTAGAGAGCAGTTGGTTTTCCCCAGAGCAGACATGCTACTATTGTACTCATTTGCTGGTTTGGCCTGGATGGCCAAACTTAAAGCTTACGGTGTCCACGGTTTTCACTGATGATTTCTTCTGTCTCCCATAGGGCTGCATGCAGTGCAGCTTTTTCTAGCTTTCAGTTGGCTGGTCTACAGGGAGAAGGTTTTCTGCTCAGCAGCAGCTTGATTTCTCAGTGACCTTTTTTGTCAGTCAGCCTTGTTACTTTTTGGGGTGGCTTCCAATCCCATCCTGCTTCTCCTCTATATCTAAAAGAACATATACTCCTTCACTTTTCAGAAGAAGAGTGTATTTTGCTGTGGTTTTGATTAAATCCCTCCCTAGGCTGGTTTGGCATGGCGCCTATGCCACCATATTACCCCAATGTCTGGTTTTTCAGTTATACTTTCTCAGCTTCTCATGATCTTTAATGAAACAATTGTATACCTTTCACATTTACCCAAGTGTCTCTTGTACTTACCTTTTTCCCCTTACACTTACTATTGTCATCTAGTCTATTTTTATTTTAATCTCTTAGATATTATCTTCCATTTTCCAGGTGATAAAGTTGCTCTTTAGCTGTCTAACATGTACATATTAAGTCACCTTACTGAGATCTTATAATTACTTATTTTACATTTTAGTTATAGAAGATCCTGTTTTTACTTCTCGGTTTTCTTCTAAAACGAATCTAACTTGTCATTCAATTCTTACAAACAGTATTCAATGTATTTTTTGTCCTTGCTTGTTATCTCCAGAATCTAACACACTGGAGATCAATTTCAATTTTTTTAATTTATTTGTTAATGAGTACAAAATAGAGTTCATAACAATCATGGGTATATTAAGACTCTCTCTAATGTTGCACCCCCAGTGTTCTGAGCCTCTACTTACATTACTCTTGTCCCTTCCTTTACATCCCTCACTTCATGGTCACTTTCTATCATCTTGGACTCTTTTTTTATTTATTTTTGTATTTATTAGAGACAGAGAGAGAGGAAGAGTGAGAATGGGCATGTCAGGGCCTCTAGCCACTGCAAACAAATTCCAGACACACGCACCCCCTTGTGCATCTGGCTTATGTGGGACCTGGAGAATCAAATTGTGGTCCTTAGAATTTGCAGGCAAACACCTTAACTGATAAGCCATTTCTCCAGCCCTCTTATTGGACTCTTATTCAAACTTACATACATATCTAAAAATTTAATTGTTGAATCATTATATGATAGAGAACATGCATTGTTTGTCTTTCTGTGCCTGTGTTCAGGGAAAACTGAAGAAAAGGTGTCATAAATAAAGGAAAAGCCAAAAGATGGGCAACAGTGTTTTGAAAAAGCCTAGTGTATTAGGCAAAAAGCTAAATTTTTAAATGTCTTGTACTATTGTTTTAAAATTAAGCAAGTTTTTCAGTATTATAACAGAAAGAAGTTGATATTTCCAATTGAATGTCATGAAATGTGAGCAATATAGATGGTGTGTGATCTTGAACATTCAATTTCTATAAACCTTAAAATCAGTCCAATGAGAAGTATAATGGTTTTTGGCACAGTGCATTACTGAAATAATGCCATATCTATTAAACAAAATACTGTTTGAGGAAGTTCTCTGAGCAAATCTGAAATAATGATTACAGGATATATTCTAGGCCTATCAAAACTAAGATTTGCATATATGGCAACAAAATTTGGCCATTAAATTAGATTATATATAGAAAATGCTACATCACATTTTCAGGATAAAATAATTCTCATTGATATTAGAGCTCACTGTTTCGTATAAATGTTCTTTTTGGTATAAAATTTAGTATATGCCATAGAATAATGTTTATCTTGACTCAGCAGTGGCAACAGCAAAGACTAACTGCAAGCCCTGCTTTTTAGAAGAAAATATCTACTATTTTTGATGTAATCCATTCAAAATAGAAATTTGGTTGAATTTCACATGCTCATATTTAGATGGAAAGTCTGTTTCATTACCATTTTCTCACGTTTTTTTTTTTGATCTGCTGATGAAAAATGAGAGCTTTTTTGAAATCATGGAGTACTGAGATGTTAAAGATGGATTTGGAGGTTAAGAATGACTATTCACCCAATAAGAAACAATGACATAAATTCAGGTTTATGTGGCATAAACCTCATGACATCTAAAAAACCACACATTTATAAATCCTTTTGTTGGGCTGGACAGATGGGTTTGTGGTTAGGTGCTTGCCTGTGAGGCCTAAGGACCCTGGTTCAAGGCTTAATTCCCTAGAACCCACATAAGCCAGATGCAGAAGGTGGAACATGCATCTGGAGTTCATTTGCAGTGGTTGTAGGCCCTGGTGTGCCCATTCTCTCTCTTTCTCTATCACTCTCAAATAAATAAAAATCCTTTTATCTAAGCTTTCATTTTTCCCACTTAGATATTTCCCATTCTGAGATAAGAACAATGGAATTTTTAATTTTTTCTTTATTTCAAATATACACTAGACTGTGAAATATACTTAATAAATTTGAAATGTGCCCTACTCAATCTTATATCATAGTAACTGCTACAATAAGAACAAAAAGAATGGGGAGCCCAGCACTAAAATTATAAAGTTCCCAATGAAGGTTTTAGCAGATTGGGTGACTGATGAGAGTTCACCTCCTTGTTCCACAGTCTTTTTTTTAGTGTATCCTTACATGGTAGAAGAAAAAACAGGGGAGATTTCCAATACCTGTTGCAGAGGTATAGTAATTTTATTTATGAGAAATCTTTCCTCATACCCCCAATTACCTCTCAAAGTTCCCAACTGCCATAACATCACAATGGGACATAGGAATTCATCAGATGAATTTTGGTTAATCACAAATATCTATAAAACACAAATACACAAACACCATTGCTTCTTGAATCAGATATATTAACACAAAGGATATCAGTGACTTCAAAGTCATTTTTATACTTATAGTCTGCATCTAAAACACAGTGCCTTTGTTCTATAGACCTCTATAGTCACCTTGACCTTTAAGACTGAAATAAAACCAGTCACATTTCACACAGTATAAAATCCATTGTCCATATCATCTTTGAGGCTCCTTAGATAGGTCATTATAGGTCATTTCTTTTTCTTATATTTGGTCTCATTTTCTTGCCCTTGTGATCTTGAATTTTTCCTTTGTATACAATCTCTGTTATAAGCCATACTTCTGCACACTGGAATCCAACCATTTTTTATTTCTTTTCATTTGTTTATATCAAGATAGTTCCTTTTTCTAAAAGACAATGCAACAATGAGTGAGAGTATAATAAAATCTTAGGGGAAAATGTCTATAATCAATCAAATGTGGTTTCAAATATCATCTTTTCAGTTACATATATAGTCATTACTTGATTATTTTAGTTTTGATTATATAAATCATTATAAAAATGGTGACAATGATTGTATTGTGTAAAAGAGCAAAGGCCTAATATAGAATTGCTATTTTATATTTATTATGACACACCTTGATTATAAAAGTATTTACAGTTATAAAATGTGTTTATTTGCTTGAAATTTTATTTTATGCTTACTATGCAAGTTTTGCATATAGGAGTTCACATTTTAAAATAATAATTTTGGAAGATAAGTATGTCAATTTTACAAAGACACCAGGATGCTACACATCAGCAAATCACCCATTTCATCTCAAACTCTAAGAGGTAGAATTTGACATGGATATTCCCATTTATGTTTCAGCAAACCTCTGTGCTTAATCAATTTGGAAAATGTAAGAAACATTTGTTTTCAGTAAAATCAATGCAAAATAAGTGCATCCAGTTGGCTATACATACCAAAATATAAGGCATATATTGGTCATATATTGTCATATAAGAATGCCCCTTGGGAATCAAATCCCTCATTTCAATCAGTTAATCATATTTTCCTTTCAACTGTATATGTAGTGGTGCCCTGAAATAAAGGTACTGATTCTTTGACTCATTTAAACCAAGAGTTTAGCTGCTGCTGTTGCTGCTGAAGCAAGCACTCATCTCGTGTATTAATTGAAAGACAAAAACAGTGATAAGTGAGCAAATTGAGCGAGAAATTGTCAATATGTGAGCAAGGAACAAGCACTCAAAAAGTGAGGAACAACGAATCTTGTATCAAAGAATTCCTTATACATTTGTTGAAAGGAAGGGATTTAAAAGCAGAACCAATGAACTCTATTAATTCACAATAAACAGACACATGATTTGCCATTGACAGATGTTATCACTCTAATTTGATGTTACTTTTTGCATTCTTATGGACAATATTTTGCTGTCAATATTCCACTGCTTTCAGCAGTGGCCAACATATCATGCACATTGTTTTGGGCCAGCAGCACAACCCTGTCACTTGTGAAATAAATTGAGGAGCATGGCTTAATGTCACTTCAGCATGTTAAATATTCCTTCTTAATATTGATTATCCAGGATGTTCAGGAGCATAGGCAATCTAAGATATAGGAAACATGATCACATTGTTTTAAATTGGCTGATTACTTGCTTATAAATAAATTACAGAGTACAAGATTATATTAGTTTAACTCAAAAAATTAACAGAAAAGGCATCCCATAGAAATATTCTCATAAAAGTTATTTGAGAGGTAAATAGAAATATTCTCAGAGTTCATCACCATAATTCATTCCCACTCATATATACTATTATACCTAAAAGATTCCAATCTTGAAGCATTACCAGCATTGTAACTTTTGTCCTTTATATCTAATGCCATACTTTAATTCATATAATCCACTGTGACTAAAAAAGATTATGTCATATTGAGTTGTAAGAGGTCTTTAACTTTCAAGCCCAAAACATAGTTAAGAGAGTTTCTGTTGCCAATCACTACGTTGCTAAAAGAATATGGATAGCAGAACACAGGTGGAGAAGGGCAGCATGAAAATAGTCTATGTACCTTTCTTAATTCAGAAGAGATCTCAGAAGTAGGAATGCAGTTAGGGAATCAAGAATATCAAATATGGTAAATGTGAAGCTGACAGATTCCTCAGTTCAATAATGTACTATTATCCTAATCAATTTCTGGCTAGCTGAGTCTTCACTGCTTTGCTTTAGTTGGAATAATGTTGAAACCAAGCTTTCAGTCTAATGAAGGGAACTGTCCTTCTTGGTTAGGAAAATAAAAAGGTTAAAAGGGTGTTTCAAATTAGACAAACAAAAAAGATGGCAATTGCCTTTAGGAAACTATGTTTCTCTCAGTAGACAATAAGCTTTGTGAAAGTGTGTTAAAAAAAAACATTTATTTTGTTTGTCTTCATATGCCCAGAATCAGTGCTCAGGATATCAAAATGTCTCAATAAATACATGACAGAATGAACATTAGCTCAGTATTTTTTTTTCTTTTTATTTTTTTATTATTAAGAACATATCTTGTATGGATACATCATGTGTTGGTACCATTTTTCCCTCCTCCCTACCCCCATTTGTGCAGGGGGCCCTCCTCAGTGGGGTTGCTGGTATTCCCATGGGGTGGTGGGTTATGCACTGTGGGAGCAGCAGTCAGTTACTGGAGGGAGACAGTGCCTCTTGGCATGACATCCCAAAGTGTGACTCTTGAAATCTTTCTTCCCCCTCTTTTGCAAAATTCCCTGAGCCTTGTGGGTGTATTCTAAATCTATTTCAGTGATGAGCTCTTAGGAGCCTCTGGATTTCTGCTTTGGTATGTGTTGCGTATCCACAGCATCTATCTCCTTCACCCTGGCCCTGATTGTCAGACTCACCATGAAAGCAACACTCTTGCTCAACTCCCCACTTCCTCTGTAGTTTTGACTGAGATGCAAGGGGTGGTTTATCTCCTTGGGTCATGCTACCTTCTGACAAAGAAAAAGAAAAACAGATTCTCCAATGGAGAGTGAAGTCATCATAGTTGAAATGGGATAAGTGTTATTAATTTAGGGAGAGTTTGATGGATGTAGGCCTTCTTTTAGCCAAAGGCTAGTGGGAGCTTGACATTAGAGATTATAATGTTTGTCTCCATAGGATTTAGATCTGGTTACCAGTTCCAGATATGGTTTCCTTTCCACTGAGCAGATCTTTTAGCCAATTATAATGCCATTGGTTACACACCCAGGGTGTGCGCCACCATTGCACTTATGTGTACTTCTTGTCAGGCTGGTTGTTTCTGAGTAGCTTAGACCCCTGCTTGCTCACACCATTATTGACCACTTTCCCCCAGTAGCTCATGTAGCACTTTGAGGCACTAGATGGGCTAAGTGTCTGGGGACTGACTCTCTTATAATTTTTAAAGGTAATTGAAAAGTGACTACCTTAGTACTTTAGAGGAAAACACTACTTTTGATAGAAAGCAAACTTAATACAAAGTGTCACAAGAAAATACAAGGCAGAAAGAAAAGCACCCAAGAACAGGACAGAGTGGCTATAAAAATTAAGTTTCTGAGAAGTAAACACTTAATTTTATATAGGTTTGAACTTAGTTTATTGAAGAGTAATTTCTAGATGAATAAGATAAGGAAGGAGTATGATAGTCTCAACCTAGGCCTGCATGGCCCCATTGAGAATTTCTGGAGTTAGATGTAGCTTAAGAATTGGCCTAAGTAACAGAGAATAGGGCCTGGTTTTTGATATCTGTGCCCTTTCTTTGACCAGTTCTTAGATATTATGTATCCCTGGAAGGGTGTGCATGTGATCTATAGAAAAACAGCTGCAAGAGAAGACAAAGCTGTACAAAGGACACAACTGAAGACTGTTAGCAGCCAATACTCACAGCAGCAGGTGGCATATGTGGCTCCATGCTGGATGGATGAAACTTGACATTGTCCAATGTCTATGCTATCATGGGAAAGGCTCAGAAAGGGCATATGATGTTTTAGGAGTAAAAATTACAACACTGAATTAAGACCTATGAGTACATAAATATTTTCTTCGGTTTACCTGATTTCTGAGACTCTTTTTTGTCTACTCACTCTTTTCTTTGTTGTCAGATATGCTAATAATATATGAAGTATACATAAAAAGAGTTTTGAGATGGACAAAATAACTAGTTTGAGGCAAAAAATATATAGTTAGACTGAAGGTAGGCTGTGGTGATCAAAGGGCAGTAAGAATAATTCTGGTGGTGATGTAACTCTTACATCTTGACTACAGACACATATTTAAAAAGCTATACACCTAATAAAATATTATAACCCCCTCCCAAAAAAACCCCCACATATACAAGTAAATCTAAGAAAATCTAAATAGAATAGGAGGATTAAATCAATGTGAATGTCCTAATTGTGATATTGTACTATATTTTGGAAAATCACTATGGGAAATTGGAAAAGTATATATTGAAAATATTTTTCATTAATTTGTGAAATAGCATGAAACTACAATGCCCTCAACAAAAACTTAAATTAAAAAAGTAAGTGGTCCTGTTAAATGGTTCGAGTCAATTTGATTTTGTTGCATTTTTTTTTAATTTTCTTGGTTTTTCGAGGTAGGATCCCACTCTGGTCCAGGCTGACCTGGAATTCACTACATAATCTCAGGATGGCCTCGAACTCACAGTGATCATCCTACCTCTGCCTCCCGAGTGCTGGGATTAAAGGCATGCACCACCACATCCGGTTTTGTTGCAATTATTTTGAGTGATGTAGAGATTGATGACATTAGAAATACTAAAGTATGACTGGAGAGATGGTTTAGCAGTTAAAGCATCTGCCTACAAAGCTTAATGACCTTGGTTTGGTTCCCCAGTACCCACATAAAGCCAGGTGTACATAGTGGCACATGCATCTTAAGTTTGTTTTCAGTGGCTAGAGGCCCAGACTCTCTTTTTCACTCTCTTTTTGTCTCTCTCCTTGAAAATAAATATAATAAAATAAAGTCATTATTATTACCTTTGCCACACACACACACACATGTGCATGCACATGCACACAAGCAAATACAATAGCCTCATCTTTTTATGCTACCACAAATTCTATAAGAAATTAAATGTTTCCAATACTCTCTCTGAGAAATGTGATATTGTTCAGAGTGCAGTGCTTAAGGACATAACTATTAAGGTAAGAAAATGTAGAACGAATTTTGGAATAAAACATTGATGGGGCTGGAGGGATGGCTTAGCGGTTAAGGCATTTGCCTGAAAAGCCAAAGGAACCAGGTTCGATTCCCCAGGACCCACATTAGCCAAATGTACAAGGGGGGTGCATGCCTCTGGAGTTTGTTTGCAGTGTCTGGCATCCCTGGTGTGCCCATTCTCTCTCTCTTCCTCCCTCCCTCTCTGTCAAATAAATAAATAAATATAAAATTTAAAAAAATGGTGAACATATATTAACCATATGGTAAAGTAGGCTAGCCTGGCTGAACAGAGAGTCCCAGGGATCTGACTATCTCTGCTTCACCTGGGCTGGGATTACAAGTATATTCCACTGTGTTTGAATTGTTTAAATTCATTTATTGCTTTTTTTATAAAAAGGTTGTCCACTTATCTCCTCTATGTTCTGCCCCCATTCTTCTGAGGGACCTTCTGGGTGAGGTGACTAGATTTCTTGTTTCTTTGTTGTTTGTTTGTTTGTTTTGCAGCAAGGCTAAACTAATTTTATACTCTTCAAATTTTTATTTAAACTTAGCAATACCACAAAGCAGATCTTACAACTGCAATTTCATAGTGATATTTCTATGGTCACAGAGATAATGAGAGGCAGAATTGGGATTCATATGCAGATCTTTTTTTTTACTATGATTGAGGTTATTAATTTATGGTATATCGTGGTCAGATCATACCGAATAATAATAAAATCTAGACTACAAACTAAAGTGTGAAGGGCTATGTCTAACAAATATGCTTTGTGATTCTAGGTATGCTCAGTGCTGTCCATGGGAAAACAGCTTTTGGTAAAGGATCTAATAAGCAGTTGAGGAGACATATACCTGTATTTTAACTACTCTCATCAAATAGATGACGTTGTTGCCAAATATCCAATAAATGGAAAACAGTTAACATTGAATAATATATATTTTGCCTTTATCCTGAAAGTTTTCTCTGTTGAAACTTTAAATACGTTTCATTTGATCTGAGTTACAACTTGTGGTTATCGTTTGAGGTCATTGTAGAAGGCTAGATGAAATTATCCTTCAAATAGCAATTGTTACTTACTTTCATCATAAAGGGAACAGTCCACTCTACTCTGTAGATAATCTAATAAGAAAATTAAAAGTGAATCTATAATGTGAGAAATATGTGTCAATGTAGATACAGACCAAACTATTTTTCAGTTCTCTCTGTTCATACTACATCTAACTTGATCATTTATTTCTATATCCTTTTTTCTTATTTTTAAAGAATATTTAAGTTTCATTTTATCCCATAACTTGTTTTGCCCTTACTCATCTGTATTGTTCTGGTTTTGTAATTCCTTCTATTTTCCTGAAAATAAGAACACTGCCTATCCATAAGTACAAATATAGTTATTTAATGCTTATCATCTTACACATCACCATCTCAAGAAGCACTTCTCAGTGCCTAGACCCTAAGCTCCCATTTGGATTTGAAAGTATACTGATTGCATGTAATAATAAATTATTAATATTATCCTGATGAGTTAGCTAACTGAATTGATTTCATAAGGTGCAATCTTCCATTTCTAGGGTTCCTATTCTCTTGTCACATTTCATATTGCATGTTCAAGTTTATTTAACATTATTGGCTATTTTTCTTTTCCAAAAATCCAAATTTTCTTCCTCCTAGTGATTTCTCAGTAATGGTTTACTGTCCTCATGTGAGATAATCCAAACATAGCCCAACAGAAGTGTTTTCTGGACAATATCCAAAAAGCTCAGGGCCACGTCCTGCTGTGATGATTACAGATGTTCTGATGAAAGGGGAAAGAAGCAATGATCTATAGTTAGTTGTAAATTCCCACAAACCTGCTTATTTGGCTGGGTATTCTAGAAATCTTAAATTAAATAACCATATATCCCTGCATATGTATTTGGAAAATTTAGCTAGAGAACAGTTATAATTTAGAATCCTATTCTCACCTGTTAGAGTATGAGATAAAAGCTGCTTTTTTTCATCCTAATTAATATTAATCTATTTCTTTCTTGATTTTTCTAGATATATTGAGGCTGCTGTACTGTTGTATGTACCCCTCTCATTTTCAGGCCCAATTTTATTTAAAATATCCTCTTCAGCATAATCAGAAATTGTATTAAAAGTGTATTCAAAATGAAATAAGTGATTGAAGATTGCAATGAAACATAGTTTATAATTACTTATTTAAAAGATATTTTCATTATATATCCCCAAAAGCAAACTGAAAACAGAGCCCTTCAAAACACAGCAATAATTATGAAGATGGGAAAAGTGCACAAAAGTTATTGATATTAAGTTTAGTAAGGAAAAATTTGCTGTTAGAGACACTTCTCAACACAAATTTATGAAAATACCTCAATTAATTTGATTTTATTTTAGCTTATATTATAATGGTATCTCTACTATATTTAACAGTGTAAAACTTTTTTCCTATTTTGGTCCAGTTATTATAATTATGATCATTTTTAGAAAATATAAAACTTCTGAAATATAAAGTATATTATACTGATAGATTTATTGATTGCATATTTCAGACAAAACAGACTCTCTTAACCTCAAAATAGTAAGAGACTCTGGCACAAAACCAAGACTAGACTTAGTAGCATTGGAACCAGACATCCAATCTTAGGTGAGCATCCCTGGCTATAGACGAGCATGTGAGGCACCACACCACACCACACCACAAACGCCCCATCACATCACATCACATCACAACACACATGCATGCACATGCATGCACATGCATACACACACACACAGAGAAAAGTGGGAAAAACAAAACAATAGTGATATTGGTGTATATTTGGTAGGATTTCTTAACAGTCTGTTATTGGCTTTTGCATTGGTTTTCTAAGGCTGTTGTAACAACTTGACATATACTCAGTGACTTAAAAAAGCCAAAATTTATTGTATCATGAAAGTCTTAAATTTGGGGCAGCTGCATTACCTGTGGGCTTTCTAAAGGAAAATCTATTTGCTGTCTTTTCTACCTTCCACCAGCATCTTTGGATTTGTGGCTGTATCAATTCAATCCCTACCTTCTTCTTTTCATGATCTCCATGTATCTGTCTTAAAAGTATAATTGTAATTGAAATTAATACATGTAGACAATTAAGGATGTCCAAAATGAATGGAATACCATCTGATCATCAATTATCCCCATTGTTGAATTGTAGGTAATGTTATTGCACTAGAGACTTTTATTTTCTGTGGAATTCTCCCACATGTTTGATTGTGGCTATTCAAAGATCTCATTATCCCAATATCATTACATAACATTTGCAAAGATCCTTTTTCTAAAGAAGACAGCATTTACATCTACTAGAATTGAGACTTGAACATGTTATTTTGGCTAGCATACGGATCATTGCAGCTTTCCATATCACTTGTTTTATTTTCCTGAGAGACCTTGAATCGAGGACATTTTGGGATATAGTAACACCATTAATCAGTAAACAATATAATTAACATCATAGAATCTGATCATTCTGATTATCAATCATTTCTCCATATGAAACATTTGGAGGAATCACAGGACAGGATATTTTAATTTACAGTCTTGGTTGTGAAACTTTTTTTTTTTTTTTTGAAAATAACATAGCAAAGCTATTAACCTACTGCTTTGAATCAATGTGGTTCAGGATGTGCGTTGCATAGGAGTGGGCTCAGAAACATTACATAACTACTATATCCAGAGAATATTTCACTCATAACAACGTATGCAAATTTATAAAGACACAATTTGTAAGTATCATTGTATGGTGGCTTATACTTTCAAGGTTTTAAAAGAATATAAAGTAATAAGAAAATGGGCTCAGAGCAACTCAATCTCTTAGTGACCATTCTTGTAGAACATTTAGATATAAAATAATGTTAAGAAGGCAACATAACATAATATATAATTATATATGTATATAGAGGCCAAACAAGCATAATATTAATACTCTTAAATGAAAGTGTTTTTGAACAGTTAGGGATTTTTTTAGTTTTATTAACTAAAGTTAGGTAAATATCAGGGTAACCTACAATTTGTACCTATGATGAAGGATCATTCTATAGAGAAGGGCTAGATACAAAATATATTAACTTCAGTTCTTTTTATTCTATATACCACGAAGAATGTGCAGTTGTTTTTCTTTTTTAAATTTTTTTCTTTTTTATAATTTATTTTTATTTATATTATTCTAATTTTACATTCATAATGGTGACTCCATTATCCTCCTCCCTGTCCTCTCTCTTCCAAAGGGACCCTCATCAATGGGTCATGCATTGTGGGGGTAGTCAAGAGCTATGGGGGATAGGCCAAGTCTGTGCATAATGCCCCAACTTGTGGCTCTAACATTTTTTATTGACAACTTCTATACTTATAGGCAATAAACCATTATATTTCCCTCCCCTCCCCCATTCCCCTTCAGAACTCCACTCTCCATCATACCCCCTCCCTCTCAATTAGTCTCTCTTTTAATTTGATGTCATCATCTTTTTCTCCTATTATGAGGGTCTTGTGAAGGTATTACTAGGCACTGTGAGGTCATGGATATCGAGGTAAACTTAATATTGAGAAATTTAATATACGAACATATTGAAAATTGGTCTTATTCCCATCCTTATATAGTCATGTTTTTTCTCTCCCACACCCATTCCGTTGAGGTGGAGGGGCCTCCTCAGTGGAGTGATCAGTAATCTCTATAGGGTCATAAATGCATCAATCAGTCTCTCTGTGTGTGCAGGCAAGGGTGGGGGAATGCCTCAAAGTACACCTTTACACACTGTGGCTTTTGCATTCTTTCTGTTCCTTCTTCTGCAATATTCCCCGAGCTTTGGAAAGTGTGCTATAAGTCTCCTTTAGTGCTGAGCTCTTAGCAGCATCTGATATTCTGCTTTAATGAGTTTTGAGTCTCCTAAGTTTCTACTGCCATCTCCTTACAGGAGATGCTCAGGCTAGCACTGAGAGCAATGCTCATATAAATCCACATCTTCTGCTGTACTATATTTCCTGGATCTTGGCAGATGTGCTAGACATGACTTGTCTCAGGATAGGTGGACAGATTTCTTTTTTTGTCATACAAATGGGTCTTGAGTCTCCATGGTATTCACTGCCATCTGAAAAAGCAGGTTTTCTAGCCAAAAATGAGAGCAGCATCAATCAAAGGGGATAAACATAAATGTTTAGAAGACTTTTGATGGGCATAACCTCTCCTTATAGCCACCAAATATTATAAACTTTCCTCTAGGGTATAAGCCATAGACGTCGGATATGGTTTTCACTATCGAGCATGATTGCCTTCCACTGAGCAAGCCTCATGTTCAATTACAGCACAGTTGATTACCCCATAGCATGTTTTGCCCAATTGCGCCAGTTTGTACATATTGTCTGACTGGTTGATTTTGTAGCTTACAGGATCCACTACTCATTCAAGCTGCCTGTGACTTTTATACCCCCACAGTTTGCATAGCACTTTTCAGCACTTAAGAGCTAGCCAGCAGAGACCTGGCTTCCGTGTCAGTTCCAGCATGCTCTCTCAATGTCCAGAAACCATAGCCTATGGTGTCTTCAGAAATAGGTCTTATGTTTAGTTCTGGTGGTTAATCAAGTGCTTTGGCAATGGCCTGCATTATTTTTGTCCCACATTGAATTTCCTCACCAACAGAAGGGAAACCAAATGCACGCACTGGGATTTATCAGCAACACAGTATGGTTTGTAGGTAAAGATTTCTCCATCTCTGCAGTTATTCTGACCAAACCATCCCTTTCTTTTTCTAACTATCTCTCTTTTAAAGAGATTTATAACTTTTAATTAGCTAACCAAGAGGAAGATGTCTATGGTTGGATTATGCTATCATTAGTGTTGTGTGTCTCCCACTTCCTCCCTCTCTTATCCTAGATAGATAGATAGATGATAGATAGATAGATAGATAGATAGATAGATAGATAGATAGATAGATAGATAGATAGATAGATAGATAGATAGATAGATAGATAGATAGATAGATAGATAGATAGATAGATAGATAGATGATAGATAGATGATAGATGGATGGATGATAGATAGATAGATTTTTCAAGGTAGGGTTTCACTCTAACCCAGGCTGACCTGGAATTTACTATGTATTCTCAGGGTGGCCTCAAACTCATGGCAATCCTCCCACCTCTGCCTCCCAAGTGCTGGGATTAAAGGTGTGTGCCACCACACCTGGCTCCATTGATAATTTTAACATCAATATTCATCAAATCATCTTGGTTAAAAAAACAGTTATGATAATTCTAATGACTTTGTGTAAAGTTGGGTACATGAACTTCATTTCCCAGAATCCCATTTGATATATGCTCTTGGTAATAAGCCATAAGAAAGAGTCTTGGGAGAGATGCTTGGAAGGCAGAGATAAATCACCAGCCATTATTCATTTCATAATGTCTTCAAGGATCTGCTTCTGTGAGTCAGAAGCTAGTACTCTACCTCTTCTACAAGGCCATAAATCTTCCTTCCCCTTCTTCTCTTGGGTTAGACATGTTGGTTTAGCTCCACGAGTAAGAACTGCAGTTTCTAAAGGGATTTCAGATCATCAAGCTCTGACATGAGTTTTGTTTTTTTCTTTATCTTCTATATCTTGAGTTTTAGGTCCCAAATATTCTTGTATTCAGCACTCATAATGCATATTCTTTAAATGAAAGTCTACGCTGTGTATAATCCTCTCTTCTAGCATCAAATACAAATAAAATAGCTTCTGGACCAATTCTATGAATGTAAAATAATATAATATATATATATATATATATATATATATATATATATATATATATATATATATGGCTTCTAAATATGTTTAAACATTTGCATAAGTTAAAGTTCCAAAGGTAAAATAAAATCCTTAGAAATGGAGATCATGTAAATAACTTCCAAAATATTTCCCAGATGGATTTCAGAAATGCTATGAAACAGAAGAAAGATTATCATAAATATATTCACATATTAATATAGTAAATAATTTGTTTTTATTTGAATGAGTCTCAATGCACAGCCCATAGTGACCTCACACAAACACACATAAGCACACATATATATATTTAAGAAGGAGACAGAGATTCAAAAATCATTATGATCCTTCTGAATACATGGTTAACTAATTTAGTACATCCTATAAATTATGATATGTGTACATCATATTATTTATTTATTTATTTGTTTATGAGAAAGAGAGGCAGAGAGAATGGACACTCGAGGGCCCCCAGTCACTACAAATGAACTCCAGATGCATGTACCTCCTTGTGCATCTGGCTTATATGGGTCCTGGGGAATCAAACTGGGGTCCTTAGGTTTCACAGGCAAATGCCTTAACCACTAAGCCGTTTCCCCAGACCATATGTGTATATTATTGTTAGAAATTGTTATTGTTATTGGTAGAAACATTAAGAGATGTGTCCTAATAGAAGGAATTTTAATAATTTTTTAAACTCATGTCCTCTGAAGGGATATTGGACCCCAGCTCTTTCCTCCTTTTCATTTTCTTCTACATCTTGCTCTCTGTCATTCATTTCCAACACAATACAGTGAGTTATTACAGGCCCTGAAACAGTAGGTGAACTAATCACATGCTGAAATTTCCAAAACTCTAAGCTTTGAAAAATGAATGTTTTTTTTTCCTTTAGTGTATGTGGGAGGCAGGCATGTGTGTGTGCATGCATGTGGAAAACAGAGACAACCTTTGAATATCATTCATCAATTTCTGTCCACCTTTTTTGAGACAGAAGTTCTCGCTGGCTCAGAGCTCATCAAATAGTCTAGATTGGCTGAGTAACAAGTCCCAGGTGTTGGTACTGTAATTTCAGGCATATGCTACCAACATGACATTTTTTATAGGTTCTAGGGATTGAAAATTTTCTGTATGTGTGATTCAAGATAACCTGAAAAGAATACAAAAATCAATCTGATGAAGTGGCTAATGAACACAAAATTGCAATTTAAAGATATCTACTTTAAAAAGGTATCTTAATGAAAACATTCTTGCTGCTGACATTTTATTCATAATAAAGCAATCACATTCACTGAAGTGAAAAATAAGTAATATTTCAAAAAGACAACTTTTTAAATTTTCATTATTTGAGAAAGAAAAAGAAGAGGTAGAAAGAGAGAGAGAGAGCACACATCAGGGCTTCTAGCCACTGCAAATGAATTCCAGACATATGTACCTCCTTGTACATCTGACTTATATGGGTCCTGGAGAATCGAACCTGGGTCCTTTGGCTTTGAAGGCAAGCGCCTTAACCTATAAGATATCTGTCCAGTCTATCAAAAATATAACTCTTAATCTGGGTGCTAAAACCTGTTTCTCCCATACCCTTTTAAATCACTGGAATCAGAGCTTCTACTCTACAGCTTTTCAAGCCAAAATATCAGGGATTTCTTGACTTTTTCCCTTACAACTAATATTAAATCCATCAGAAATTTCTACTGGTTTTACTTTCAAAAGGAAATTATTTTAAAAATCCAAACAATTGTTAGTTCACTAATGTTTCCTCATATCTAAAAGCATTGTATCTATCTTTTATTTTATCTTATCTTAGCCATTTCAGATGATTTCAATAACCAATGTCTTCTTATTTCAGAGAAAAATTCAAACTCTATCCCATAGTCCACAAAGTTCTATATCATATGTTTCAGCCAAATAATCTGCCTTCAGTGACATCACTGAACATTCTCTTTGAACCCTCCACCTTGCCTTAGTTATTTACCAAGCTCCAATCACCTCCATGTCAAGTTTTGATGCTCCTGCAATTCACTTTGTGTATTGTTGCTTGGAGTTCTTTTTCTTTCCAAATGTTTTTTCTACTCTGATGAGTAATCATTCTTTAACAGTGCTATGACTTGCCCTGCAAGTAATTTAGATCTTTGTTCAAATGTAGCCTTATCAGAAAAGGTTTCCCTGAATAACCTTACTACCATAAGTCTGTTTCATCTTGTTTATTCATATCACTTATAATTGTCCATTGTATCATAAGTGCACTTCAATAGTGAAACATCTCATTCACTTCATCAAATTATAATCTCCATGACAGTATATCATTGGCTTTGCCACTGTCATTTTTCAATAGCTGGTAGATGTGTGGTTCCATATTGAAATATGTGGCGACTTATGATCCATTTGATGATAGCTTCCTGAGGTCACAGTTTATTTTCAGTGCAATGTTTACAAATATGACAAGCTCTCCCTAGGACTATGCCTCCTAATGACTGTGTATAGCAAAAGTACCATCACAGCCCAATATGTGATACTTTTGATGGACAGGAAGCTCAGAAATACAACCTAGAGCTCTTCTTAACTAATCTTCCCATCCCTCTTTCCCTTTGTTTCATGGTCAATGTCTCACTCTTTCTATTTAGCTCCCTTGCAACATTGTCCTTTACAGACATTCCTCAATGAGAACATTATATGGTTATATCTATATAGGTTGTCTTGTAAAGATATCAGGACAAGAATGTATTGCTTTTTAAGATATCAGAATAATGTAAAAATTCTAAAAATATATTTTTAAAAAATTAAAATTCAGTAAAATTAATTGTGCTTTTGTGTGCATATGTAGACATGTACTTCTGTTCCCCTTAAGAATCTCAGACATATTATAATGTAGGAGTTGGCAGGATCGGTGGCTTTATGAGTAAAGATCTAGGTGCTGAGTATGATCATTAAGAGCCAAAGGAAGGGTACGACTCCTTACAATGCAACTGCCTAGACAGAAATTGGCCTCGATATCCATGACCTTGCAGTGCCTAGCAATACCTTCACAAGACCCTCATAATAGGAGAAAAAGATGATGACATCAAATTAAAAGAGAGACTCATGGAGAGAGGGAGGGGATATGATGGACTTTGGAGTTCTAAAGTGGAATGGGGGGAGAGGAGGGAAATATCATGCATTTTTGTATGTAAGTATAGAAGTTGCCAATAAAGAAAAAGAAAGGAAAAAAGCAAAAAAAAAAAAAATAAGAATCAGAACAAGAAAAGCTGAGTCAACAAATAGCCAAAACCTAAAGAAAGTGCCTAAAGTGGTGAACATGCAAAAATCCTAAAGGGACTCCAAGGCAGGTCTTGAATAAAATATCATGGTATAAAAATAAGTAACTATCTACAACATAACCATGGGACAATAGGCTGATTTTTGTTTGGGGCTCAAGGACATGTGGTATATGCCTATTTATAGCATGATCATATTGCAACCTACCTAAATCATACAGCTAAGCAGATAATACAATTTTAAAAATACTTATAAATCACATAATGTTTATTTTAATGATTTATGTCTTTATTCATATTATTCCCTGGCATCCCAGATGTTGCCATTAACATCTATAAAATAGAATACTCATTTTCCCAAAGACTTCTGGAAAAAAATTTCAAGAAAGTACCAGAGACTGAAAAGGCATGATATTCGATAAAGTACTTGGCTACAAAGGGCAACCTTCATATATTTTTCAGCTCTTTTCATGGACTCTTACATAGTTTAGGATTTTATTCTAAATAATGTCTTAAAGATCTTAATCGTCATTGCTTCATACCTTACTAAGCAAGAGAATTTACAAATTAGCTTGTAAGATATAATATAGTACTTCCACAGATCATACCATGCTAGAATTAAAGAACATTCTATTTACTCATAATGTAAAAATGATGAGTCTAAATTACAACTGACATAGAAATGATAATTGACATTTTCAGGGTAGATAGAGCCAAAGAAGTTTAATGAGCCAAATTGCCTTATAATTGAAAACTTTGGATTAATTTTATTATATATATTTGCAGTTTATTACATTGTATCATGTCGTACATATAAATAGTAAATTTGTTGCCATAGTAAATAGATTAACTTATTTGTCCTCTCACATCATTACTTTTTATGACAAGAATAGCTAAAATCTGTTTACTTAATAAAGTTCTCTGACCCAATGTATTTCATTTACTTCATCCTCACATAATACATTACCTCTCTAAAATTGTTTCATATATATATATATATATATATATTTCCCTTTGAATTACATGTGCCTATTTATTCTAGCCCTCTTGCCCATTCACCAGTAGTAACCATTGTTTCATTCTGTATGATGAAATTCATTTTATAATGTAGGCCACATGTAAGTGGTATCATATAACATTTTTCAGTCTATTTCAAGTTATTTTAACTCAGAAAAATTCCTTAAAGGTGCAGCTATGTTGCAGAAAATAGCTAGATTTCATACTTTTGAGACTAAAGAATATTCCACTGCCCATATGTACCACATGTTCCTACTTCATCAACTTAACATTTAGCTTGTTTTTCTCGGTTAGTTATTCTGCAATGAATGTAGGAGTGTGGTTATCTTTACAAGGTGGTTGTCTTAATATCTCTGGGTAAAAACTCAGAAGAAGGATTGTGGAATCATATGGTACTTTGCCAGATAAAACAATAATAAAGATATGAACTTTAAGTTGGGCACAGGTAAGCTAAGAATTTTGAACAAACCACATAGGACCTTGCCCTTATTGACATTTGGGATGCATTGCACATGGACTCTGACCACAGTCCATTTGAATTGAGACACCGAGCAATTTTTAAAAATAATTTATTTATATTATTCTAATTTTACATTCATAACGGTGATTCCATTATCCTCCTCCCTGTCCTCCCTCTTCCAAAGGGACCCTCATCAATGGGGAATATGGGTCATGCATTGTGGGGGTAGTCAAGAGTTATGGGGGATAGGCCAAGTCTCTGTGCATAATGCCCCAACTTGTGGCTCTAACATTCTTTCCGCCCCCTCTTTGGCAAATTTCCCTGAGCCACATTGGGGTCATTTTAGTTCTACTTCAGTGATGAGGTTTTGGGAGCCTCTGTGTCTCTGGATATCTGGACTAGTAGGAGTTGGATGTTCTCTGTGTTTATCTCCTTCAGCCTTTTTTTGGTGTTGTGATCACCAAGAACGCTATACTCTTGCCCTTCCCCTGCATTACTCTATGGTTTCAGCTGGGGCCCTGATTGGCTGATCCTCCCTTCAAGTTCGTTGTCCATCTGAAAAAAATAAGCAAATTCTCCAATGGAGAGAGAAGTTAGTCCTAGATAGATGGGACGGCCATAGATATCTTGGAGGGAATTTTACATGCATAAGCCCTCTTCTAGCCCACATTTGGTGGTATCTTGATTGGAGACTGTGCTCGCTTTTTGTACATGGTTTTGACTTATTTCCCAGTTCAGCAATGAGTTCCATTCCACTGAGTGGATCTATTAGCCAAATCAAGAGCAGTTGGTTGCCCACCATGGCTGTGTGCCACTACTGCACTTGTTTGAGCATTACGTCAGGTTGTTTCCTGCTGGGTATCTTAGACTGCAAGTTGTTTGGACCTATGTCAGACATTTCCCCCAGTTGCTCATGTAGCACCCTCTGGCACAAAGACTAGCTAACTGTCTGGGGACTGACCGTCTTCCAGATTCTGGCCAGGTCTCTCCATGTTTGGTCTCACACATGTATGCTATCTTTGACAGAAGGGTCTTACCATTAACCTTTGGTGGGTCATCAAGAACTTTGACAGAAATTTGTCTTTTTTGGGAAACCTTGTAGGTGTCTAGGATCAACAGCTCATTGTGAAAGTTAACCCCATGCTGGTACTGGGAGTTTTAAGTTAGCACTTAGGAAGGTGAGGGGAGAAAAAGATAGATAATATAAAAGAGAAAGTGAGTATAGAGAGGAGATGGAGAGAGGGAGAGAGAAGAGAGAGAAAAGCAGGAAAAAATTAAGGTTGGTTTTCATGATGTTCTCTCCAGTTTCCTGTGGTTCAGGTGTTCCCTCTGTGGGCCTGCTGAAGGATCAATGTTTTAGCCTGTTGTTCAGAATAAGGAGTTTTATAGTATCATTTCCTTTTAGGTCCCTATTTGTATCCCCCCACCCTTGTCCTTCCTCCCACCGTCTCGCTCCCTCCAACCTTTACCCTCCCTCCATCCTACCCTCCCTATTGTCTAGTCCTCAGAGGGCTTATTAGGCTTGGCAGCATCTCAGGTGGATTCAGGTTAGAAGCAACAGATAAACGAGACCATGTGACGATTATCTTTTTGTGATTGGGTGAGCTCACTGAGGATGACCTGTTCCATGTTTGACCATTTTTTTTTAGAATTTCATTATTTCATCTTTCCTTACTGCTATGTAGAATTCCATAGTATAGATATACCACATCTAATGATGGACACCTGGGTTGATTCCAACCCTTTGCTCTTATGAATTGAGCAGTTATAAACATGGCTGAGCAAATGTCTCTGATCTGAGGATTGGAGCCTTTAGGGTAAATGCCCAGTAAGGGGATAACTGGATCGTTGGTAGGTCTATGGTCATCCTTTTCAGGAGTCTCCATATAGCTCTCCATAATGGTTGAACCATTTTACAGTCCCATAAGCAGTGAAAGCTTGTTCCTACTTCTCCACAGCCTCACCAGCATTGGTTTTCATTGTTTTTTTTTTCAAGGTAGGGTCTCACTCTCTTTTTTTTTTTAATGTTAGCCATCCTTACTGGAGTAAGGTGGAATCTCATAGTTGTTTTAATTTGCATTCCCCTGATGATTAGGGATGTTGAACATTTTCTTAAATGTGTGTTTGCTCTTTGTATTTCTTCCTCTGAGAACTCCCTGTGTAGTTCTCTGTCCCATTTTGTGAGTGACACCAAGCAATTTAAAAAAGATATTTTGCTATCTAGGTGAAGCATATACCATCTCTGATTAGAGATATTATAAAATGCAAAAAAGTGTACGTCATCACTTTGGATTAGTAAAATAAGGAAGCATTGTACCAAAAAATCTTAGTGGGAGAAACTTGGTCAGAATGAACCTAGATTTCCTTAAAGAAGTAGAGCAGAAATGTTAGTATGAGGCTGTAGAGATGACGTAGCAGTTAAGGCATTTGCCTGTGAAGCCAAAGGACCCAGGTTTGATTCTGCAGGACCCATGTAAGCTAGATGCACAAGGTGACACATGCATCTGGAGTTCATTTGCAGTGGCTGAAGGCCCTGGTATACCTATAATTCTCTCTCTCTCTCTCTCTCTCTCTCTCTCTCTCTCTTTCTCATCTGTCTCTCCATCAAATAAAATAAGCATTTGTATTTTTTAAATTTGTTTACAAGTGTCAAACATAGAAAATGTGCCCTATAGTACAGATTTACATTTTCCTGATGCAATTTATTAGCAAAATGATTAATCCAATGGAGTTTAAAGCTGTCCACATACCAGAAATAATTGACTAGAAAATTTGAAATGAATAGGCTAATAGTCAATACAAAATATGTTTTATCGAACAGTACCTGTATAAGAATCCAGGATTAAATGTCAGTTTTAATTTTCTGATTGTGTTGCAAGACATACATTTCTTTTTTTTTTTACTTTTTGGGGGAGGGGGTCAAGATAAGGTCTTGCTCTAGCCCAGGATGGTCTGGAATTCACTATGTACTCTCAGGGTGGCCACAATGTCATGGAGACCCTCCTACGTCTGCCCCTCAAGCACTAAGATTAAAGGTGTACACCACCATGCCCGGCTTTTTTCTTTTTGGAAATACATGCAATTTTTTGGTTTTGTTTTTGTTTTTGTTTTTTGAGGTAGGGTCTCACTGTAGCCCAGGCTGACCTGGAATTCACTATTTTTTCTCAGGGTGGCCTTGAACTCACAGCAATCCTCCTACTTCTGCCTCCTGAGTGCTGGGATTAAAGGCATGTGCCACCACGCCAGGCTTAATACATGCAAATTTTAAAGAATGTGTATTTCCTTGCATGTAGTAAACTGGATAAGGGCAACACATAGAAAGAAATAAAAAATCTGATTCAGTTTCAGCTTAAAGACCATGCTTTGGGGGGTAGGCCAAGTCTCTGCATAACGCCCCAACTTGTCTCTCTAACATTCTTTCTGCCCCCTCTTCCGTGAGTTTCCCTGAGCCACATTGGGGTTATTTTAGTTCTACTTCAGTGATGAGGTTTTGGGAGCCTCTGTGACTTTGGATATCTGGCTTAGTTGGAGTTGGATGTTCTCAGAACTCTTGACTACCCCCACAATGCATGACCCACATTCCCCCTTGATGAGGGTCCCTTTGGAAGAGGGAGGACAGGGAGGAGGAAAAGGGAGCCAACACTATGAATGTAAAATCAGAATAATATAAATAAAAATAAATTATGGGGAAAAAGGACCATGCTTTGAGGGCTACAGTATTACTTATGCTTAAGAAGAAGCCTTGGTGCAAGTAAGACAAACTTAAGTATGTAAGGGAAACTGTAGAGATGAGCAGGAAGAAGAGAGGAAACACTGTTATAGCACAGGAATGTTTTGCTCCTATTGAAAAGTTTTCCAAATCATTGGTTGAAAGACAAACATTATAAATTCTATCATTAAATGGAACGGTTCAATTATCTGATTATTAGGAGTAGGAGACCTATATTCTACAGCAAGGGACCAGTGATCAATGAATTTATTCAGTTTTGAAGTCTTTTATAGTGAAACTATTGACAATATCTCATATAATTTGACTTACCCTTTAATCAGATCTTCCCCCGTATGGTAGTTGCCTTTTTAGAAATGGGGAACATCAAGTCATGCAGAAATTTCATTATATATGTAAATTTAAACTCAATTGAGTGGTTGTAAATGCTTTTTTGGAGCCTTTCAGTGTGAATCCCTTATTATTTCTTCTTTGGCAATGCAAGCTCTTTTAATATTTATTGCTTATATTTCTAAGTGATGCAAACCATTAATCTTCTGGAAAACTTGCCACAAATAATCCCCTTGAAGAGATGAAAATGTTTAATGTTTTCATCATGTGCTCAGTATTAGTACAAGAGAATGTTAGGAATTTTGAAATTGATCAAACGTCATAGAAAATGATGTATTCCTCTGGAATAGATGCCAAAGACGAAAACGTCTATAGGAGTAAAAGTATTGGTATTGCTGATTGAAGTTCAGTACAAACAAGATCTGGCAGTCTTCCTTCTTATCATGAAAGCATCATAGATATTCTGAACTTGTCTCTAAGTAAATTGGATTAATACCTTTTTAGTGTGTGTACTGTCAAAAGTAAAGTGAGAAGCAAAGCTTTGAATATAGGTAACTTCTTTGAGAGGTGATAAGGAGACACATGAACATGGTATAACCAACAAAATTAGAAAAGGTCAGTAGAGCTTGTGGTAAGGAACACCTTTTTAATTTAATTAATTAATTTATTTAATTTGAGAGACAGAGAGAGATGACAGAGTGAGAGAGAGAGAGAGAGAGAATGGGCCCACTAGGGCCTCCAGCCACTGCAAGTGAACTCCAGATGCATGCATCACTCTGTACTTCTGGATTATGTGGGTACTGAGGAATCAAACCTGGCTCCTCAGCTTCCAGGCAAGTGTCTTATCTGATAAGCCATCTCTTCAGTCCAGGAAACTTAAAGGAAATGGGGCTTAATTTAACCTTCTGAGATAACATGTAGAATTTTTTTCTTGGAATTGTCTCGCTGGCACCTGGAGTTATTAGACAAGATGAAGGGGCTGATGTATTTTTCATCAATCCGTATTCATATTCATTGACAGTTATATGGAGAGATGTTTATAGCCTTAAGTATCCACATATCTATCCATGGGCCTAGATAAATCTATCCAACAAAGTAGATAAAAATATAAATTAAAGTGATTCATGAGAAAACTTTTAGCATGCTGTAGGAATTATTCTCAGCATCATTGTGTAGCCATTAAATGTTCATAGGGTTATCAATGTATCAGGTATGTGCTCTTTTATAAATTTTTTCAATAATATTCAGAAATAAAAATGACATATTATAAATTGTGTGCTGCTGTATAACAGTGAAATGATAGAACAGAAACTATGTATGTCACTCCCTGAGCTCCCCCTCCCAAACAGGGATACAGAAATTGAGATTTCAAAGAGTTTCTTCTACACCCTCCCTGAAAGGAAACACAGACTCCAGTCTTGGATCCTAGAATCAATACCTTCTATGATGGCAATTCCTAAGCCCTTCCTTGCTTCAATGGGAGGAACAGTTCCTCCCTTGGAGCTAACACCTGAGAGATCAAAAGCCACCCTCACTAAGATTGAGACATTACATCTCCAGCATGATTCATCATCTCCAAGTGAAACAGACAACCCATGCAGAGTGGGCTTTACACACACTAAGCAGAGTACTAACCCCACCCCATCCCCATCCTATTCCCCTTAAAACCCTTCTCTCCTCTTCCTAGGGGACTGAGAGCCCGCTCCAGCCCTTTCTCTTTGCTCTGAGTTCCACCAGACTCAGACTGGTGTGAAATAAATACCGTTGGCCCCAGAAGAAATTGTCTGTGTAGTTTTCTAAATTTCAAGCCTCCACAATTACTGTCACCTATGGACTTTTCACATATGCCCTTTAATGTGTTATACTACATTTGTTCTGTACCTAATTTTTTGAAGACTTTTATTGAGAAAAGATGTTGGATTTTCTCAAAACCTTTCTCTACATCTATTCCCATGATTAAATGATTATCCTTAATTCTCTCAATGTGGTGTATACATCGATTATTTTGCAAATGTTGAGCCATTCTTGTATAACAAGATGTATTCACTTTATTGTAGCGATGATCCTTTTGATATACTATTTTATTTGACTTGCCATTATTGTTTTCAGGACTTTTACAGCCAAGCAAATCAAGAATACTGCTCTTCAGATTTTTAACAAAATTTTTCTCTACTTTTTGTTACTGATGTGGGGCTATAACACTCATCTTCCTGCTTCTGCTCTCATGAAAATCCCCCTTGAAACTGTAATCTACAAATAAACTCTTTCATTTCATAAATTGCTGCTGGTCAGGTATTTTGCCCAGCAGCAAGAAAGTAAATGCTATAGTTTCTGTTTATGAAAACAATAGGCATCTATAATATTTTTTTCTGAATTTTCATTGAGGAAAAATTTTGAGGTTTCTGACTAGATTGATTAATACTACACAGTATAAAAGGTGTTGCCAAAAAAATCAGTGGGCTTTAGCCATATTTTCTTAAAATGAGATAAACTGTAAAAAAATATAAACATTTAAGAATTAGAATATTAGAGCTATTTTGAATTTTTATAAAATGTATGCAATAATAAATAAATGTCAATTTGTATAGGTAAAATATTTATATCATATTTCTTTGTAATAATACACCCAAGAGGTTTAATAGTAATTATGTAGAGCTTTTCAGTATTCACATGATTGGATTTCTTCCTTTAAAAAGTCTTTTTTCCTTTGTGAATGTTTGTACTGATTATAAAGATGGTTATAAATAGACAACTATAATTTATTATTCTACAGCTTTTTTATTTATTTATTTTAGCACTAAGGCCAAGTGTGCAGGTTTTAACATGGCTTTCTTTCTTTCTTTCTTTCTTTCTTTCTTTCTTTTTTTTTTTTTTTTTTTTTTTGAGGTAGGGTTTCACTCTAGCCCAGGCTGGCCTGGAACTCACTATGTAGTCTCAGGGTGGCCTCGAACTCTCGGCGATCCTCCTACCTCTGCCTCCCAAGTGCTGGGATTAAAGGCATGTGCCACCACGCCCGGTGGCTTTCTTATTTTTAATAATTTATTTTTTTATTTATATTACATCTGCCACTGTGTCACATAAGACCATTTTCATGGATGTACTTTAAGAATGCTCCCTCTATATCCTGCTACTTTCTCATTCCCCCACCCATTACTCTCCCTTGTATCATAAAAAAGTTTAACTTCTCCCTTCATATAATTTGAACATATATGGTTATGTGTATTTAAACAATATCTAAAAACAGTAAATGAGAGACAAAATGAAATATTTATAGTTCTGAGACTGACTTAATAGGCTTAACATCACTCTTTCCAGGTGCCTCCATTTTCATGTAAAAAAATAACTAGTTTCTTCTTTGCAGATGAATAAAATTTCATTGTATATATAAACCATAGCTTCACCAGCATTTGCTGTTATTTATTTCTTTTTAAAAAATTTTTTTTTTACTAGTTATGTATATAGTATATATACAGCCATGATGGTACCATCATTAGTCTTCTCCCTGTCCTCTCCCCATAGATAATGTGGGTCTTGCCTTATGGTGGTAGCCATCAGTTATGTGGGAGAGGCAATGACTCTGTGTATAATGATCCCACTCATGGCTCTAACAATCTTTCTTCCCCCTCTTCCACAAATTTCCGAGCCATGTTGGGTTCATTTTAGGTCTATTTCAGTGACGAGGTTTTGTGAGTCTCTGTGTCTCTGGATATCTGATTTGGTAGGGGTTGAATATTATTTGTGTCTATATCTTTTGCCCTTGTGCACTCTTGCTCATTTCCCCTATAATGCTATGGCTTCAGCTGGTGCCCTGTTGAGGTGTGATGGGTTGATTCTTTCCTCAGGTTCTGCGTCCATCTGAAAGAGAGAAGCAGATTCTCCAATGGAGAGTGAGGTCAGTGCAAGATACATGGATAACCATTATTGTTTTAGAGAGAATTTAATAGGTGTAGGCCCTCTTATATCCCACTATTGGTGGGAGCTTGATATTGGAGAGCAGGCTCATTTTTGGATATGGTTCTGACTTGTTTCCCGTTTCCAGGTATGGATTCCATTGCACTGAGCAGATCCATTAGCCAAATTTAGAGCAGTTGGTAACTCACCATGGCTGTGTGCCACTACTGCACTTGTGTGAGCATCATGTCAGGGTTTTGCTGCTGAGTAGTTTAGACCATGAGTTGCTTAGACAGATGTTGGTCATTTCCCCTAGTCACTTATGTAGCACCTTCTGGCACTAGACAAGCTAACTGTCTGGGGACTGACTCTCTTCCAAATTCCAGCCATGTTTCTCCATGTTCCGTCTGAACAGCATATGGTGTCTTCAACAGTAGGGTCTTACTACTGTCTTACTACTACTTTGGTGGGTCATCAAGTACCCTAACAGAAATCTGTCTTCTTTTGGGAAACCTTATAGGTCTCACTGATCAACAGCTCAGGAGAAAAAGCGGAGCGTGGTGGCTCATGCCTTTAATCCCAGCACTTGGGAGGCAGGGGTAGGAGGATCACCGTGAGTTCGAGGCCACCCTGAGACTACATAGTGAATTCCAGGTCAGCCTGGGCTAGAGTGAGATCCTACCTCGAAAAAAAAAAAAAAAAAAATAAAAATAAAGAGAGAAAGAGAGAGAGAGAAATGCTGGGGGGGTATCACAAATCATACTGTAAATTGTATTAAAAGGCATTGTAACAAGAAAATGGTATTGTACCAACACAGAAAACACCCAAAAAGCCAGTGCAAAAGGAAATCCAAAAATAAACTCATGCAAGTACAACCATGTGATTTCGACAAAAGCCTAACATGCTTTTGAGAAATTACACCCTCCTCAAGTAAATGTGCTCAAAAAACTGGACATCCACATGTTGATGAATGAAACTAGATGTATTTCCTCACCTAGACAATAAATACAAATGATTCAAAGATATTAATGCAAGATTTTAGAGTTGACATTACTGAAGAAAAACATAAGGAAAGGAATTTAAGACATATGCATATATATTGCCTTTTTGACTAAGACTTCAACAGCCCAGGACATAATATTATGAATTTACAAATAGAATTACATCAAATTGACATGCTATTATACAGACAAGAAAGACTTGCCAAAGTGAAGAGACATTCCAGAGGAGTAGAAAATATATTTCTTGACTTTTCACCTGAAAGTATTCATGCTGAAAATATTCATCTGATAAAGAATTACTATCCAGAATATGTAAAGAATTCAAAATTTTAAACTCCAAAAAGAACAACTTATCCAACCCATAATTAGGCATATGGATTGAATAGACAGTTCTCAAAAGAAATACAAATGGGAACTAGGAAGATTGTTCAGTGTTTGAGCTGGAGATATGGCTTAGCTGTTTAGGCACTTACCTGCAAAGCCTAAGGACTCGGGTTCTATTCTTCGATTCTCGACTACCCATGTAAGCCAGATGCATAAGGTGGAACATGCATCTGGAGTTCATTTGCAGTGGCTGGAGGCCCTGATGATCTCTCTCTCTCTCTCTCTCTCTCTCTCTCTCTCTCTCTCTCTCTCTCAAATAAAGGCCTTGACTTTAGATCTCCAGAACTGCTGACATAATGCAGGAAATGGTAGCACTTATCATTAATTCCAGTCCCCCTACAAGAAGATGAGAGGTGGATACAGAATTCCTGAAAAAAGTTGTTAGCCAGCAAGCTTGGTCAATGAAGCAATAAACAAGAGAATTTGTCTCAAATAAGGTGAATGGTGAGGACCAACACTAAAAGATATCATCTGACTTCCATCGGCATGATGCTATGGAATACTCTGCCATGAGCATGGATGAACACACATTCACATCATACTCACACATGCATAAGATTTTCTCAAAGAAATAAAAATGCTCAATAAGTATTTTAAAATATGTCCAATATCTTTCTAAAAGGAAACACAATAACACAAATCAAAGCTGAATTAAGATTTTTTTCTTATCCCAGTTAGAATGATATCATTATAAGAAAACAACATGGGTGCTGGGGAATTGAACCTGGGCTGGTAGGCTTTGCAAGCCAGTGTCTTTAACTGCTGAGCCATCTCCCCAGCTCCAATATAGCCATTTTTTTAAACATTTATTTATTTGCAAGCAGAGAGAGACAGAAGAGATAGACAGAGAGAATAGAAACTCCAGGGCCTCTAGTGACTATAAAGGAACTCCAGACACATGCTCTACCTTGTGCATCTGGCCTTATGTGAATGAAACCTAGGTTGTTAGGCTTTGCAGGCCTAACCATTGAGCAAACTCTCCAGCCCCTATAGCCAAATTTTTGATCTAACACAAATATCAATTTACAGATTTGCTTTAATTCATGCAATTACATATAAATTGGCCCATAAGGGGAAAACAAAACTCTAAGTAAAATGAATGCATCAATGGAAAATGTAGTCGAGGCTGCATTTATAGTCCTTTTCTGTTTTTTTGAGAGCAGTTTCAGAATAAGTAGGTCACATCTGAAGGAAGTAAATTGATATCTGAGTTGTAAAACGGTATTATTTCCATCAAGCAGTGCCACATAGGAGAAGGGATTAGAATATGCCTAAGAAAAGATATTACAAGGAAAAGCAATACTTTTGACATGGTAAAGGATGACAGAAAAGAGAAATAGGAAAGAAAGAGCCGACTAGGCAGTGATGATAACTAAGTTCAATGAGAAGGAAATGGTAAAGAAATGTATAGGAGGAAAAACATTGAGGCAGATGTTATTTTTATAAGTAAAAATTTTAGAAATGTGAAATAATTGTGGAGACTTTCTATGTTCTCTGGAGGAAAGGTGTTATATAAGTGTAACTTATTTTACTTGTTGCTATGAGGCAAGATATTACTCCAAAAAATACTGCTAGCAAAAAGTGGATTATTTGAATAGGATATGGAGGTCATATTAGCATTTCAACACTGAACTTTAAATGAATCAGCTAGTTAGATATAAAATCCAAAATAGGTTTGGGGGGGCATACTTCTACCCCAGTAAGGATAGCAAATCTTAAAAAACCAAATGAAGGGCTGGAGAGGTGGCTTAGCAGTTAAGGTGTTTGTCTGTAAAGCCAAAGGACCTCAGTTCGATTCCCTAGGACCCACATAAGCCAGATGCATAAGGTGGCACATGAATCTGGAGTTTGTTTGCAGTGGCTAGAGGCCCTGGCACACCCATTCTCTCCCTCCCTCCCTCTCTCTCTCTCTCTCTCCCTCTTTCTTTCTCACCCTCTCAAATAAATAAATAAATAATTTTTAATCAAATGATAACAAATGTTGGTGAGGATATGGAGAACTAAGCACCCTCATTCAATGTTGGTGGGAATGTAAGATGGTACAATCACTATGGAGGCTCCTTAAAAGGTTGACTATAGAGTTACCAACAGTCCCAGTTATCCCCTTACTGGTCTTTACCCTTAAAGCTCCAAGCCTCAGTTCAGAGAGATTTGCTCTACCATGTTTATAGCTGCTCAATGCATGATAACTAAAAACTGGAATCAACCCAGATGTCCATCATTGCACAAATGGATTACCAAGATGTGGTATATCTACACAATAGAATTCTACTCAGCAGTAAGAAAAAATAACACAATGGAATTTGTAGAAAAATTGGAGAACTTGGAACAGATCATTATCAGTGAATTCACCCAATCACAGAAAGACAATCATCGCATGGTCTCCGTCATCTGTAGCTCCTAACCTGGATCAGCCCGAGATGCTGACATACTTAATAGGCATCTCGAGTACCAGACAATAGGGAGGGTGGGGCTGGAGGGGAGGGTGGGGATGGGGGGGCACAAAACTGGACCCAAATGGAAAGGTACCATAAAATCCTATATCCTGGAAGACAGACTAAAAGGTTGAACCCTCATCAGGACCTTAGAGGGAACACTTGAATCAAAGGGCCCTGGAGAGGGTAAGATGAAGCCTAACATTAATTTGCTCCTGTTTATCTCTCTCTCTCTCTCTCTCTCTTACTCTCTTTTCTTTCTCTTTTATATTACCTATATTTTTCTTTCTTCTTGTCCCTTAGTACTGACCTGTAACTCCCAGTACCAGCATGTGGTTAACATCCACAATGAGCTGTTAATCAGAGAGACCTACAAGGTTTCTCAAAAAAAAAAAAAAAGACAGATATCTGTCAGAGTACTTGATTACCCACCAGAGGTTAATGGTAAGACCCTACTGCCAAAGACACCATATTCTGTCAGTATGGAACATGGAAACCTGGCTGGAATCTGGAACAGAGCCAGTACCCAGACAGTTTGCTTGTCTAGTGCCAGAATGTGCTATATGAGCTACTAGGGTAAAATGGCCAACATCTATCCTAGCACTTGAGGTCTAAGCTACTCAGCAGCCAACAACCTGACGTGATAATCACCCAAGTGCAATAGTGGCACACAGCCATGGTGGATAACCAATTGCTCTTGGATTGGATAACAGATCCACTCAATGGAAAGAAACCCATAGCTGGATCTGGGAAACAGTCGGAATCATATCCAAATAATGAGTTCACTCTCCAATATCAAGCTCCCACCAATCTTGGGCTACAAGAGGGCCTGTACCTATTAAATTCTCTCTAAACTAACAATGTTTATCCCATTTATCTGGTGCTGACTTCACTCTCCATTGGAGAATTTGCTTCTCTTTTTTCAGACGGACACAGAACCCAAGAAGAGACTCAGTCCATCACACTTCACCAGGGCCCCAGCTGAAACCATAGAGTAATTGGGGAAATGAGCAAGAGTGCTATTTTCTTGGTGAACCTGGTATCAGCAAAAGGGTGAAAGGAGATAGACACACAAGACACTCAACTCCTACCAAATCAGATATCCAGAGACACAGAGGCTCCCAAGAGTCCATCACTGAAGTAGACTTAAAATGAATACAACATGGCTCAAGGAAATTCGCAGAAGGTGTGGAAAGTTTGTTAGTGCCACAAGTTGGGACATTATGCACAAAGACATTGTTTCTTTCTCATAACTGATGAGTACCCCCAGAATGCATGACCCACAATCCCCATGGGGATAACCAGCATCCAAAATGAGGAAGGTCCCTTTGGAGTGGGGACAGGGATGAGGGTAAGGATTGTACCAACATGTGCTATTTACACACTCAGTATGTCTATAAGTAATAAAAATGATAGTTATGGAATTATGTATCAGTACCTGCTTTTCTGCATAGAGCAATGTAGAAAAAATGAAATTAAAATGAATCTACTGAAAATCACAAGTGCTGTTTTTCTTCTTTTCAAAAATTAATTGGGGCTGGAGTGGTGGCTCAGTGGTTAAGGTGCTTGCCTGCAAAGGCTAACAAACGAGATTTGATTCCCCCAGTACCTATATAAAGCCAGATGTGCAAAGTGGTGACATGTATCTGGAGTTCGTTTACAGCAGCTGGAGACCCTGATCTCTGTCTCTCTCTCTCTCTCTCTTTCACTCTCTTCTTTCTGTCTCTCTGCTTGCAAGTAAATAAAAATATTTAAAACTTATTTTAATAGTTAAGTAATAATTGTGTATATTGATGTTATATAAAGAGATATCTAGTCAGTGTGTGATGACTAAATTAACTAATATAAGTGAAACCTCATATACTCACTTTTTTGTAAAAACACATCCACACTTAACAATTTTCAACTATACAATATATTACTATTAACTTTAGTCACTATACTACACAAAAGACCTGTTGAAGTTTTTCATCCCTTCTGCCATTTGAGCAATGTCTCCTTAGTATTCCTCAGTCTTTGGTAACTATCAATCTACTCTGCACTTTTCTGACTTGAACTGTTTTACACCCTTCATATGAGTGAAATCATAGAGTGATTGTCTTCTGTGCCTGACATATTTCACTTGAGATTCATCTGCTCTGTCACAGGTTCCAAGCTTTCCTTCTTTTAGTATCCCACTGAGAATATGCACCACATTTTCATCAAGCATTATTATGCTGATGGACACCTAGGTGAAGTCCATATTTTAACTCCTGTATGTAGTAGTTTTTCACTATCTTTCTTAGTGTGAGAGTATTAAATAACGTAGTTTTACTTTAATGCTTTAAAAATTCTTCCACACTTTTTTTCCATAATGCATATTCTAATTCACATTCCCACCAACAGTGTGGAATTTTAGTTTTACAAATTCCTGTTTTCACTCAATGTTTTTGTCCTAATTTTATCAAGGATGCATTTTACGGATATAGTGTGACAATACAAGTTTTTATTTGTTGGAATTTTATTATACAAAAATAATATATTGAATAATGAGATGTTGAAAACAATTCATATTATCCTTTTTGCTAAATATGAATGTGGTACTAGAGATATTATTCTAAAATTATGTAAATTTTAATTTTAGTTATTTTATTTTTTAAAGTTTTGACAAGCTCCAAGCATGTACACTGTGTACCTTGATCATAACCCCATCCCACCACCCCACTTTGTCTCCCCTCCCCCACTCCCTTCCCTCTCTTCCACTGAATTTCCCCTTGGTTCCAACTAGTCCCTCTTCTTATTTTGACATCATCAGTTTTTTACCCTCATATAACACAGGTGTTGGGTGGATAGTTTCAGCCACTGTGAGGTCATGAATTCCATAGCCACTTTGTCTCTGGGAGACAGTATTGAAAAGCATTCCTCCCCTTCCCTTGGCTCTTTTATTTTTCGCCCACAATATTTCTTAAGCCTTTAAGAGTGTGATGGTGATGTATCATTTAGTGCAAAACATTGCACTGCTACTTCTTCTAAGCATTTTGATGAGTTTTTAGTCTCTACTGAAAAGTGAGAGTAACATTAATGCATGAGAAACTCTTCCTCAATCTTTGTCTCTTACATTCTTTCATTTACCTTGTTGTAACTACCCTCTCATTGCTGGTACAAAACACCTAACTAAAATCAGCTGATGGAGGGAAGGGTTTACTATGGCTTAGTCTTGAGGGAAAGGGTTATGATGATGGC
This sequence comes from Orientallactaga sibirica, assembly GCA_036365145.1. Lineage (NCBI taxonomy): Eukaryota > Metazoa > Chordata > Mammalia > Rodentia > Dipodidae > Orientallactaga > Orientallactaga sibirica. The sequence goes on from JAEOAD010000840.1 coordinate 7,689,688, forward strand.
AAGCTAATGATGGTAGAATAGAGGCTGAACATTACTTCTTGCTACATCACCTGAAAGAAAGCAACAAGTTAGTGAGCTAAGCTGAACTAGTACAGGCAAGATGGGGGCTAGTAAACTTAAATGTCTACCACCAGTGACACAGCTCCTCCAGCAAGGCTCCCTCCACTTCCAAAGTTGCTATCAGCTGAGGGCCAAACATTCAAAACACATGAGATTATGGGGAAAAATTTATTCAAACCACCATAAGCCTCTTCCACTGTAGTCCCTAATCCATTAGAGGGCACAATTGAGAAGTCTCCTTAAGACATGAACACTCAATTGACACTTCTCAACACTTTCATGATTTTGAGTCTTCCCAGTGCTCACAGCTATTTGAAAAGTGAGACTTCTCTAAGCAAAAGTATGAGCAGCACTATTATGGATGCATAGATGTAAGTTTTTAGAGGGCAATTTGGTGGGCATAGTATATCTATGTAGTCAAAAAACAGTAGTAACATGCCCTCTAGTGTTTGTGACTCTCCTAGCCATAGTCTTGAGTTCCGTCCCATGGAGCAGGTCTCCAATCTAATCATAGAGAAACAAGTTACCCATATAGTAGATATGCAACTATTGCACTAGTGGACCCATGTTGCTTCGGTTCCCAGTTGTTCTATCTTGCTGTATCAACTGCTGATTAAGGCTGCTAGTAACTTTTCTCCTCCAGCAGTCTGCATAGCTTTTTCCAGCACTATGACTGTTAGTCAACATTATAAGGAGGTGACCTCTTATATTTCTTAATATAGGTACACAAAGTTATAAATTTCTCTGTTAGAATTTCCTTCATTATATCCCATAGTTTTTACATGCTGTGTTTTCATTAGCATTTGATTATAGGCATTTTTATTTCCTTCTTGCTGTCTACAATGCCCCATTGGTCATTCATTAATGTATTATTTAATTTCCATTTGTTTATTTATGTTCTATAATCTTTCTTTTTTATTGACAACTTCCATAATTATAGACAATAAACCATGGTAATTCCTTCCCCTCCCCCACTTACTCCTTTGCAACTCCATTCTCCATCATACCCCTTCCCCTCTCAATCAGTTTCTCTTTTATTGTGATGTTATCATCTTTTCCTCCTATTATGATGGTCGTGTGTAGGTAGTGTCAGGCACTGCGAGGTCATGGATATCAAGGCCATTTTCTGTCTGGAAGAGTACATTGTAAGGCATCCTACCCTTCCTTTGGCTCCTACATTCTTTCTGACACCTCTTCCACAATGGACCCTGAGCCCTGGAAGTTGTGATAGAGATATTTCAGTACTGAGCACTCCTCTGTCACTTCTTCTCAGCACTATGTTGTTTTCTGAGTTTTCCCAAGGTCACTACCATCTGAAAAGAGAAGCTTCTCTAACTAAAAGTGAGAGTAGCATTATTATATGGGTATGAACATTAAAAGAAGTGCTTACTGGACAGTTTGGTCTTGCTGTTGATTTGTAGTTTTATCCCATTGTGATCAGATAGAGTGCAAGGAATTATGTCAATTTTTATTTAGATGTTAATATTTGCTTTGTGTCATAATATACACTATATTTTAGAAAAAGGTACATATACTGCTGAAAAGAATGTGTATTCTGCAGTATTTGGGTGGTAAGTTCTGTGGATGTCTTATTACATCCATTTGTTCTACGTCATTAAATCTAGATGCTTCTCTGCTTATTTCTGTCAAGATGTCCTGTCACTTGGTGAGAGAAAGTTGTCGAAGTTGCCCACTACTATTGTTCTGGGGATAATCTAAGATTTTACACCTAGTACTAGTTAGTGAAATCACTTGCACCAGATACATTGCATATACATTTGGAATTATGACATCCTTTCTTATTTGGATTTTCCGCTGAATCTATATAAAGTGAACTTCTTTGTCTATTCTAACTAATGTTGGTTTTATAGTACATCTTGTCAGATATTAGAACAGTGACACCTGTTTATTTTCAGGACAATTTGCTTGAAATACATTTTCCAATCTTTCATCTTAAAGTTAGATATTAGTCTAAAAGCCATTATTCTGCCTTTTATGGAGAGATGAGTTTCTTTGAGGTAACAAACTGAAGTACCCTGCTTTTTAATGCACTCTGCTAATCTATGTCTTTTGGTTGGGGCATTGGGACCATTGTATTCACTTACTATTGAAAGGTGGGTATGAGTTCTTTTATTCTTGATTTTGTGGTGCTTGAGTTTGTCTATTACTGTCTTCCATTAACTATTATTCAAGCATGGGTTATTCTTTGCTGTGGTCTCACTTTGTGCTTTTCCTTTTCTGCAGACTGAAGGATCCCTTCAAGTATTTTCTGCAGAGATTGCTTAGTGGTCAAGTATTCCTTTAGTGTGTTTTGTTTTATATTTTATTAGTATGGGAAGTTCTCTTTTCCCCTTCAATTATGACAGACAGCTTTGCTGGTTATAGTAGGCAGGGTTGGCAGCTGTCTTTCAGAACTTAGAATACATCATTGCAAGCTTTTCTGGCTTTTGAGGTTTGTGTTAAGAAATCTGTTGTCATTTTTATATGCTTGCCATTATAGGTGACTTAGATCATTCTCTCACTGGTTTCAATATATTTTCTTTGCTCTATGTGCTTAGCAGTTTAATTATGAGGCAATTAGAGCTTCTTATTCAACCTCTCTACTTACAGGTCTACAATCCCATCCTCTTAAGCCTTTCCCCTTCAGCCCTCTCATTGGTCCTTTCTACTTCTTGATCACAGTTGTCTTTTTCTTCACCTTACCTACAAATCTAAATATCCAAAGTTAGTATCCACACATGACAGAAAATATGCCAAGTTTGTCTTTCTGAACCTGGGTTATTTCACATAGTACAATATTTTCCAGATACATTATTTTCCTGTGAATCTCATGTGATGTTTATGCTGCTCTCAACATTGGCTAAAGAAGCTTCTTTTTTGCAAAAGAACATGGTTTCTGTGTAGATCCAAAACCAGCTAAAGGGCTAAAAATATGTGGCTGTTGAATGGTCAACAATGAGACATCTCTAGCATATCCGCCGAGGCTCAGAAAATATTGCAGCAGAGGGGGGAGAAAGCATGTAAAATCCAGATGATAGAGCACTTTATGACACTATCCTCTAGATATGAAGCAACTATAATAGTTATGACCTGATAGCAGTTTTCAGCTCTTGTTACCCTTACAAGAACTGCAAAATATTGAGCCCGTCAACACTTCAACTTCTCATTTACTTATTTACAGTTATTTGTTTATGTAAATTTGGACTTGTGAATAATTATTTCCAAATTTGGCGATTAGTACTCCAATACCTTTGTTTATGTATGTATTTTATTACACACATGTTATTTAGAATCACTTTCTTTATTTATGTCACCTTTTTGGCTCATTTTTGTCTTTTCCCCACCAAAGCCCTGGCATCAAATATTTCTCCAAGAATATCTGATTCATTTAATTGGAAAATAACATTCAAACATCTAACATCTGGGTAGTAGTTTGCCCAAGAAGTAATATGCAGGCTATCTTTAGTTGGTGTTGGAACCAAGTTTCTTCAGCATTACAACTTGGACTGAAGACCAGTGGTTCTCAGGAATATTCCAGGCTTTCAGTGCTGGATTTGGACTACTGAGTCATCCAGCCACATGGACTGATCAGTTACCATGTTCCTTGACTATCAAACCTACAGACAGTTATTAGTGCACTGCTTATGCTAATCCAATAAATCCCCTTTTTAGTCCCATTAATTCTATTGGTTCTGTTCCTCTAGAGAAACCTGATACATAGAGTGTTTATTTATATACAAATTTTTTACTTGTTTTGTTTCATTCGTTTACCTTACAGAATACAGTTTCTATTTGTGTTAGCTCTTTTCTATTCCACTCAGTTTTGCTAGTATTATACTTTAAGAAGAAATGAAGCTTATTAAATTACTATTCCAATTTTGGTTTCCATATGCTTTGTTTCTATAAATCATTTCATAATTTAACATTAGTTATTGTGGAAGTATATTAAATGTCAATATTTTTCACAGAGTTATACAAAACTATATGATAAAAGTGTCATCCAAGCACCTTGATGACCAGTTATTTTCTTCTAGCCTTCATACATTATACCACTAATGTTGTAATGGTAACCAATCACATTAGGTGCTGGTGTATTTTCACACACTTATTTTGACTATATATTTGTTTTCTTATATGTACATGTATTTGTACAAGCTTACATACATAATAGCCAATTATACTACTTTGGGGCTTTGATCTTCTTCTTCTTCTTCTTCTTCTTCTTCTTCTTCTTCTTCTTCTTCTTCAATCTGTACTAGAAATAAATCAACAGTTAATAGATTTCCTCAACTTTCCTTATTATAGTACAAAATTTGAATACTCATTATATATGTATCATGACTTACTCAAGTCTTTTATTAGTACAGTCATAAAATGTTTTCCATTGTTTGGCAATTACAATAAACATGTAAAGGGTAACATTCAGTATATGTGTCTTCATATTCTTAAAGATATATATACTAAGTAGCTGCCTAGAAAAGAGATTTCTACTTGAAAATGTATGTGGGAATGTGGTCTTGTTTAGATCTCACGAAAATGGTCAACCAATGAATGGCTTGCCTTCCCACTCGAAATGCATGAAGTACCTGTTTCCTCACAGCTTCAACAACAGGATCCATTACCATACTGTTTTAACATTTCCCAACTTCATGGTGAAAAATGTGTCATTATTTAAATTCACATTTTTCCAACTATGATTTTTTAATTTTTCATTATTTAAGGAGAATTTTTTTCACTTTTTATTTTTCTCACATCTATGGCCCTTTGTTCCATATTTTTTTCAGTTATTTACATATTATATAATATATGAAAGATAATATCATCCAGTTTTGACAGTTGTGTTTTCAGATTTTACAGAATTTTTCTGTGCCAAAAAGATTTGTAAGTCAATTTATGAGTATTTTTATTGCCTTTGGAACAGGAATCAATCTTGAAGCATTCTCTTACACTGAGCTTAAAGAGGAAAGCAACCAAGTAGTCTTCTGGTACTTTTATGGCAAGATTCCTTACATGAAGATCTGACTGCATAAGACAAAGCAATATTATGACAATAAAGACCAGTGGAATGAAAAAAAAAATGATGAGATAGATAAAATATAGCTTTGTATATTGCACTTCAGTATGTATATGTGATTTTATACTGATATTTTTCATTTGGGAATGATTTTTGTCTGCATTTTTTTTCAGCCATTGTTTGTTCATTTGAGACAAGATCTTACTCTGTCGCATAGGCTGTTCTGGAATTCAAAAAATGTATCTCAGACTGTCCTTACATTTGAAGTAATCCTCCTGACTCAACTTCCCAAGAGTTGAGAATATAGACATAAGCTACCACTGCTGGCAGAAAATGTTTTCTTTTTGTTTGTTTGTTTGGTTGGTTGGTTGGTTTTATTTTTTTTTAATTTTTTAAATTTATTTATATTATTCTGATTTTACATTCATAGTATTGGTTCCATTGTCCTCCCTGTCCTCCCACTTTCAAAGAGACCCTCATCAATGGAGAATGTGGGTCGTGCATTGTGAGTTTAGTCAAGAGTTCTGGGGTGTAGGCTCCAGTCTGTGCATAATACCCCAACTCGTGACTCCAACAATCTTTCCGCCCCCTCTTCCGGGAGTTTCCCTGAGCCACATTGGGGTCATTTTAGTTCTGTTTCAGTGATGAGGTTTTGGGAGCCTCTGTGTCTCTGGATATCTGGCTTAGTTGGAGTTGGATGTTCTCTGTGTTTATCTCCTTCAGCCTTTTTCTGGTGTTGTGATCACCATGAATGCTGAACTCTTGCCCTTCCCCTGCATTGTTCTATGGTTTCAGCTGGGGCCCTGGTGAGGTGTGGTTAGCTGATCGTTCCTTCAGGTTCATTGTCCACCTGAAAAAAGATAAGCAAATTCTCCAACGGAGAGAAAAGTTAGTACTAGGTAGAAGGGATGACCATCTATGTTTTGGAGGGAAGTTTGTATGTGTTGGCTCTCTTCTAGCCCACATTTGGTGGTATCTTGCTCTTGTAGACTGAGCTTATTTTTGTACCTGGTTTTGACTTGTTTCCCAGTTCCAGCAATGAGTTGCAATTCCACTGAGTGGATCTGTTGGTTGGTTTTATTTTTATTTTTTTTTATTTTTGTTTGCTTTTCGAGGTAGGGTCTCATTCTAGCTCAGGTTGACCTGGAATTCACTATGTAGTCTCAGGGTGGCCTTGAACTCTAGGCAATCGTCCTACCTCTGCGTATTTTTATTTAAAAAAATATATTTATTTATTTATTTGATAGGAGGAAGCAAGAGAGAGTGAGAATGGACATGTAAATACCTCTTGCTACTACACACAAACTCTACATGCATGCTCCACTTTGTGCATCTGGGTTTTTTTGTGTTTTTTTTTTTTTGAGGTAGCATCTCCCTCTAGCCCAGGCTGACCTGGAATATGTAGTCTCAGGGTGGCCTCAAACTCATGGTGATCCTCCTACCTCTGCTTCCTAAGTGCTGGGATTAAAGGCGTGCACAATTATGCCCACCTGTGAATCTGATTTTAAGTAATGGAGAATCGCTTTGCAAGCAAACATTTTAACTACTGAGACATCTCCCCAGCCTGAGAAATTTTTAAGAAAACTATTTTAAGCACAAAACTAATAAATGCAATTATTTTAGACTATATCAACACTTTAATTCTTTAAATTTGTACTGCTGGTATTAACAGGTATATGGTCTGTTTATGAAACCTATTTTCTATGAGTGTATTAAGCACAAAATTGCATTAAATATCATAAAAATTCACAATGTAAATTTATAAGAATATTCAATACATACCCAAGTTAAAATTCAGAATCATAAAATACTTTCTACCAAAATAAAGCATGACATTGACTTTCTAATCCCTTTGAAATAGGAAAATATATGTTTAGACACAGAAAGGAAATTAAGGTAGCTTGTAGAAGAGATTAAGTTTGAAGTAAGGGGAAAATTTTTAATTTCATCTCTAACACTAATTAGGAGTAACTTTTTTGGCCATGGCTTCTTTACTACTTGTAATGTAGACACAATTATACCTTATAATCATGGTAATTTTGAAGTTTATATATAATATATAACATGTATTATATATATATAGTAAAAAGTTAATCATTGTTGGGTCCTTTGAGTATATTCATTTGCTACTTCAAAATTATACACACACACACACTAATAGCTTACACTCTACTTATTATATCATCTTACTAATCCATGGTTCTCCACATTCAACATGTTTTTAATTTACTAGACAAAAAAATATAGATGAGGGCTGGAGGGATGGCTTAGCAGTTGAGGCACATGCCTGAAAAGCCAAAGAATACAGGTTTGATTCCCCAGGACCCACGTAAGCCAGCACACATCTAGAGTTCATTTACAGTGGCAGGAGGCACCCATTCTCTCTTTCTCTATGTCTGTCTTAAATAAATAAATAAATTATATATATATAGATAGATAGATAGATAGATAGAGAGAGAGAGAGAGAGAGAGAGAGAGAGAGAGATAGTCTGGAGAGATGGCTTAGCAGTTAAGCACTTGTCTGTGAAGCCTAAGGACCTTGGTTCAAGGCTTGATTCCCCAGTACCCACATAAGCGCATGTATCTGGAGTTCGTTTGCAGTGGCTGGAGGCCCTGGTGCACCCATTCTCTCTCCTCTCTCTCTCTCTCTCTCTCTCTCTCTCTTTCTCTCTCTGTTGCTCTCAAATGAATAAATAAATAAAATTTAGAAAAGAAAAATATATAGATTAATGTCATCAAACATAAAAGACTCATAGAATGAAATCTATAAGAAACCAGGATAAATTCCCCACTATCCTCTCCCAATAGAGTTGTAAATGTAGCAAATAATTTGCCCAGCAATAATGTATAACAACAGGTTTCCAACCAAGGAGAGTTCCTCAAACCTTGCTATTGGAATTTTTGTTAGGGTTCAATCATATAAACCAAACAATGTACACATGACCACATGGCTGGCTTCAGATATTGAGCCCCAAATGACTCTGGTGTATTTAAGCATAGGTCCATGATAAATTGCATTCCTGGTATAAACTCTGACATCACCAAGGGCTTCCAGTATACTTAGTTATTGTAGCTGAGAGAAGAGTCCAAGGATACATAAGTCAGTCCTAGGTTCTATCCTAAAGAACATGGAAATTACTTCTTAATAAGTTTTGTTAACTAACTTTAGGAAGCCTGTTGAGAAAAACCAAACTTATTTTTGTACTTATTGTACCCATATCTAAAACTTCTTACATCTAAGAGAATACATTAAATAAATGGTGTTATGTAAAACAAAGGGTTTTTTTCCCCCAGTCAGCGTCATTTATCAGGTCAGATTTCAGTTCAATATGTCCAACATAAAAAAAAAAGACTTGTTAACATCTGAAACTACATTGAAGTGTGTACAAAGAAGCTGCACTAATGATATCAGAGAGCTGTGACATAATTGTAAGACTTTTGGATTTCAGTATTTAACAAATATTAAAGCTGACATTCATTAGATAGTACACGAGATTAAACATGAAAATTATTATCCTCATTTTGATACAATTTTAATACTGTGAATGCCAAAAGGATTAAATGGATATATGAAAAGTCACTACAACATGTTCATTCAGACAAAATTTGCATAGATTTTTACAGAGACCAAATTGGATATACTTTTAGATATAAATGAGACAGCTGAATCTGTGGGCTTTCTTATTCTCTGGAGACAAATACTGTTAAAACTGATGAGGTAGTACAGCCTTTATAGTCATCTGTTCAACATTTATGTTAACAAAGGTATAGCAAAGCTTTTTATTTCCTCTTGAGGTTTTTGATGTTTTATTCCCCAATCTCTAGTTTTAATTTTGTGAGAATAAAGTATTGTTAAAGTCTTAATATATGTTCTTGAACATAATCAACCTTTTGCTTGCTAAAAACACAAGTTAGATTAAGTCTGCAATATATATAAGAAATATAATTTGGACTAACAGTTAAGATGGTGGAGTAGGAGCCATGCCAAAGCAACCTAGGGAGTAAATAAGAATAAAAACAACAACGTACACTCTTCTACCAACAAGTGAAGGTGTATAAGAAATTATCATCCACAGCAGAGATGTAGGAGAGATACAGAGCTTCTACAGACCACAGAAGCAGGCAGAAGTGGTTCCAGCAGCAGAAGTAGCTCCAGTAGTGATGCAGGATGCAGCCACTAGGCTTTGCCTCAGCTGCAGGAAAAAACAGGTAAAGGGATTTCCCACTCACACCATTCTCCTCAAAAACTCAAGAAACCCAAAGGGGAAGGCATCTGGGAACAGCTGAGTGATATCTCAAGAAAATGGTCTTAGGAAACAAGCAGGGGTTGCTATCCTAATATCTGACAGGATACACTTCAAACCACCATGAGTGAGGAGAGATAAAGAAGGTCACTTTATATTGATTAAAGGAATAATTCAACAGGAAGACATTAAAATTGTAAACATACATGCACCAACATGGGCGCTCCCAATTTCATCAAACACTGTTATAGTTAAGGTCATAGATAACACCAAACACAATTGTAGTGGGTGACATCAATACTCCACTGTCATCAATCAACAGGTCATCCCAGAAAAAAGATAAACAGAGAGATATCAGGAATAAATAATGTCTTGGAACAAATGGACCTAACAGATATCTACAGAACATTCTATCAAAATGCTGAAGAATACAAGTTCTTTTCAGGAGCACAGGGAACATACTCTAAAATAGAACATATATTGGGACACAAATCAAGTCTTAACAAGCACAGGAAAATTGAAATAATTCCTTGTACTCTATCTAATCACAATGGGATTAAACTACAAATCAGTAACAAGAAAAACTAAAGAGCATATACAAAATCATGGAGACAAAACAGTACACTATGGAATGATGAATGGATCATTGAAGAAATAAAAAAAGGAAATGAAAAAAATTCATAGAATCAAATAATAAGCACACAACATACCAAAACCTTTGAGACACAATGAAGCCAGTCCTAAGGGGAAAATCAGAGCTTTAAGTGTCTATATTAAGAAATTAGAAAGGTTACTAGTAAACAATTCAATGCTTCACTTTAAGGCCTTGGAAGAAGAACAAAGCAAATCAAATGAAATTAAATAATAAAAATTAGGGCAGAAAGTAATGAAATGTAAACCAAAAATTAATAATAATACAATCCAGTCAGTGAAACAAAGAGTTGGTTCTTTGAAAGGATAAACAAAATTGACAAACCCTTAGCAAATCTGACCAGAAGAAAGAAGAGATACAAATTAATAAAATTAGAAATGAAAAAGGCACCATTACAACAGTTACCCAAGAGATTCAGAAAATCATAAAAACATACTTTGAGAATATATATTCCTCTAAGTTTGAAAATCTGAAATAAATGGATGATTTCCTTGATTTACATGACCTACCAAAATTAAATCAAGATGAGATTAACCACTTAAACAGACCTATTAAAAGTACAGAGATTCAAGCAGTTATATAAAAAAATATATATATCCCAACTAAAAAAAGTCCAGGTCCAGATGGATTCAAAATTGCCTAAATAAATAAATAAATAAATAAAGTGCCTTGGAATAAACCTAACCATGGAAGTGAAGGACCTCTACAATGAAAACTTTAAAACACTCAAGCGAGATTTTGCAGAAGACATTAGGAAATGAAAAGGCATCCCATGTTCTCAGATTGGAAGAGACAATATTGTGATGTCAATCTTACCAAAAGCAATCTACAAATTTAATGCAATCCTCATTAAAATTCCAATGGAATTCTTCACAGAAATAGAGAAAAAAACAATCCTAAAATTAATTTGTAAGGTCTCTGGGAAATAAAACTGGGGCTGAGCTGAAAACATTCTCTGTGTAGACCAGCTGACAGAAAGCTGGAAAAAGCTGCACTGCATACGGCCCTATGTGAGACAAAAGTCATCAGTGGTGAAAACAGTGGACATTGGAAGCCTCATGTTTGGCCAGCAAGAACAAATGACTGTACAGGTGCATTAGTGGCATGCCTGTTATGGGGGAAACCAACTGCTCTCTACTTGGAATGAAGGCCTGCTCTATGGAAGAGAATACATGCCTGGACTGTAACACCTTCTCTCATCTGAGTAAGAAGGCCATTTTCACAATATTAATTCTACCAATACAGAAACACGCAATGTCCCGTCTTCCAATATATCTTCTTTTATTTCTCTTTTTCTTTTTTAGTGTCCTAAAGTTTTCTTTGTAGAGAACTTTCATTTATTTGGTAAGGATTATACCTAGGTATTTCATTTTCTGGATCTATTGTGACTGGGATATTTTTACTAATTTCTTTCCCAGCAAGTTAACTGTGGGCATATATAAACACTACTAATTTTTGTGTGCTGCTTTTTGTATTCTGCCACTTTCTCAAAGCTGTTTATTAAATCAAAAAAAAAAATTCTGGAAGCATCTGTAGGACCTCAAAAGTATAGAATCATGCCATATGAAAATAGAAATAGCTTTATTTTTTAACTTTCCTATTTTTGTCTTTGCCATATATTTCTTTTGTCTTATTGTTCTAGCTAAGATTTAAAGTTCTATAATGAACTAGATTGAAAATAGTGGGCACTCTGCTCTTGTTCCACATTTTGGAGAAAATGTTTTAAGTTTTTATCCACTTAATATAATGTTGGCTATAGGGTTTCTCATTTAGGAAAATTGCAGTGAGCATCTCTGTCAATTTTCAACAAAATTTGTTTGTGTGTGTGCGTTTAATGCTGCACATTTTTAAAGTAAAATATTATGACACATATTAGGATTACTGAGAAAGACTATTTGTTTCCTAGTAAGCATCAAATCAGTTTGTTGTATGTACTTACTGTTAATGTACCAAAAAGCATGTTGAACTTTCTCAAATGCCTTTTCTGAAATATAAATGATCATATAGTCACATCTAAAAATTTGTCTTAGATATAAAGACAGCTTAAAAAAGAAAAAGCATTAGCATACAGAAGAAGGTTGTTTTTTGAAACTGTAGAAAGGGAAAATATTCACTTAGTTTTGTGGAACTTTAATTCATTGAAATACAAGCATTCCTTTGTCTGTTAAGGATATGTGTTGGATTTGTAAATTAGAAGGTAATTAGAAGAAATAAAAGCTCTGTACTTAAAAAGATTAAATAAAAAGAAAAGGAATAAAATTTTACTTAAAAAGAATGTAAATTTATATTACATGTTTCAATGGTCACATTTATCCTTTAATATGCTCCTTCACTAATTATAGAAACATGCACATTTATACATCTTTCTTTTTAAGTATAGTGTCATTAATAAATGATATACATATAATGCATCCCAGTCAACTTGGAGGAGTGTCACACTAATATTTAAAAAGTTGTAAATTCAATGTAACATATATACAAAACAGTTTAGGGGATTATCAGACATTAAGGAAATAATAGACAAAAAGGAGAACAGTATATGAAGAACAAAAGGATAAATCTGGTGTATGTTTCACAATATATTTGAGGTAAGGATAGACCTGTATAGGGATATGCCTATAATGGATCATTTAGTAATCATCTGCAAGCAGAATGAGAATATATGAAAAGAAAAGGTCATAGTGATGAAAGGTAAATGAGGTTACCATGGACAAAGGACACAGATTTAAGCATTATACTTAAACTGTACCTGATAATTTTATTTTAGAATCTTCTATCTGATTCCAAGAAATATTATTAGTCTAAGGTTTAAAATAATTTTAACATTAATCATGATAATATAAGAGTAGCAGAATAAACATGTAACTATTAGAGACTTTGTATGCATAAAATTATTGTTATTATCCATTTATGTTGGTACACTCACTTTATTGGAGTTGAACAGGAGCTTTAGAAATGATGTCTGTTGCTTATTATAGTTTTGATACTTTAAAATACCAATTGAAAGAAATGAACTGGTACCTGGAAGAAAATTGTGTTTGTGTAAGAATATATTTTAATTAACACATAGAAATGTAGGTTCAGTGACCTTCCTTGCCATATCTTTTCTCTGATCTCATATACCAATTTTGGTACTTTAATGTCAAGTTTCAATGGAAATTTCTATAGCTGCTTGGAGGCTTTAGAGAGCCAGAATATAACCTCACCTTACTCACCCTGTCTGACCTAACACCCAGCAGTACACTATCAGATTGATATAGAGGCCATTGGATAGGCCAGTATTATCAGAGCTACAATCCTTTATTAAGTTCAAACTCAGGAGGGTCTCTCTACTAGACATATTAATATATGTATTTTTTCTTTTAATCCAAGTTAAATTTATTCACTGAGATAATTCAAACTCCTAATTTTTTGTCATCTCTTAGGGAGGAACAAATTTATTCTAGTTTAGGAAAATTGTGAGCATCTTTATCAATTTTCAACAAAGTGTGTGTGTGTGTGTGTGTGTGTGTGTGTGTCGAGTGTTTAATGCTGCACATTTTTAAAATAAAATAATATGACACAAATTAGGATTACTTAGACTATGTATTTCAGAGTAAGCATTGAATCATTTTGTTTTATGTACTTACCTTTAAAGTACAAAAATTCAGGACTTAATATTTTTTAAATTATGCTAATTCCCAAACTGCAATTCTGGCTGACTGTACTCACAATGACAGCCATTTTGTTATGAGGTTGCATTTGTTGAAATAGAAATAAGAGAAATATAAGTTGTATTCATTGCATGTGTTATAAGAAATGTTTAACATGAATGTTTGCTAAAAGCATTGGCAATATCATCTAGAAATGTGAAAAATATGTGTTGTAGTCATAATGCAATCATTATTTCATATGTACTCGGTGATTTTTTTTTCCTCCATCACTCTTATTTATATCCACTCTTTGACAAAAAAAAAAAAAAAAGAGAATAAAGAAATCTCATTGACACATGTTACCATCTGATTTTCTGATAAATGCCTGCTGGTTCTGAACCTTTGCTATATGAACCTGCAAAGCTAGTATTTTTAACATTGTACTGTACAGCCTATATTATGCACTAGAAATACAGCAGTAAACAAGGCAAGAACAGATAAGGAATAAAATATTACAATGAAGTAACAGTGTAGTTTTCAACAAATATATATAGAAATGTTGATATAAACATGCACACAGACACACACACACACACAAAACAACACAGTGTCAGTTTAACTAGCAGGTCCAAATTTATTCCCATGGGCAAATAAATCCTTAACTGTTCGAAATGCAATGAATAATTCTAGAAGCTAGATGTCTGAGTGATTGGGAAATAAACCGAGAGAAGCTCTCAGCCTGGAATACTACAATTTGCACAACCCCAGGAAACATATGAAAAATAGTCTGTTGGAAATTCTCAAGCAGCATGGTCAAGTAGAAACAGTGGCAAAAAAGGCAGTCTAAGTAACTCAAAACTATTGCATTTTTTCCCCAAGACAAAAGTAAAAAGTATAAATAGTTAACAACAGATGAACTGATATTCTACATATAGGAGCATTCTATGCATTGATAGTTATATATAACTTCCCCTAGCGTCATACTACTAATTCTGTATGGAATTTACTTCCTTACTTCAGACTTACTACAATTTTCCTAAAACAGTTATTTACTGATTACATTTTACCATCAAACTCTAGAACATATATTTCATTATTATTTTCTTTCCTTGCTTACATTAGGAGCACATATACAATTCAGATAGTGTTCCTTGATTACAGATGAAAATATTTGTTTATCTCCTCTTTGTATGGAACATATTACAGAAAGTGACTGGAGTTGTAGAGATGGTTTCTATTGGGTAATACATTAAATTTAGATGCTAATTTTCATTTTCAGAAGTTTATAAACTTCTTCTACTGATATTTCCCCACTGTCAACTTTCTCAGGTTCTAATGAGAATATTGAATGTCTTCAAACAAAAAGTAGGTGTTTTGTTAGCATATTTTTTCTGTATTTTCTGACAACATAGGGTAGCTCTGATTTTCCCAGTTACTGAAATCTTTTAATAAAACTGTTAGTTGAAAAAATGATGGCAATACTAATTATTCTTTTTTGAACTGGTACAAGTGAAATATTTAATTTCAAGCACCATGTGCTTCATTTTGCTAATGGGTAAATCCTTCTTAAAATGGTTGAATGGAGAGTGAATATTTTATTTTTAATTTTATTTATTTTATTGAAAGAGAGAGAGAGACAGAGAAAGAAGCAGAGAGAGAAAGGAAGAGAGTGGGAGAGAGGATGGGTGTGCCAGCTCCAGCTGCTGCAATCAAACTCCAGATGCATGTGCCACCTTTTGCACCTGGCTTGAGTGGGTCCTAGGGAATTGAACCTGGGTCCTTTGGCTTTGCAGCCAAGCACCTTGACCACTAATACATCTCTCCATCTCTGAGAGTCAATATTTTAGAATTTTCTGAAATCACAGAATCTGTCATATGTTCAAGTCTCTTTTCCCTGTCACATTTCTAAAGTTCAGCACTCTATAGCTAGTGATTTTAAAATATTACATTTTATAATGCTCAATTCAATGAGCTGTAGGTTGTATAGTAAAAGGAAAGTAGTGCATCTGAATCTATAAACCCTCCAATTCATAGCTCCTAGACAGTGACATTTAGCATTCTTATTCCTAAGGTCTGTAACCTCCCTAGTCATAGGTTTCTAACAAAGATTAAAGTCAAAATTTCAGTCTGAACTTCAATGAATTTCAGAATTCACCAGGCATGAATTACTTCCCATGGAGCATCCCTTGATGAGGAGATCCAATCAGAAAGCCAATGTATATCTCCATAACAGATATGCCAGATCCTGAACTGGATCCCTGCCATAAACATTCATCCAGCTACTGACTCGGGGATCAACCTTGATGAGGAGGATGATGCCAAACCCCTCAGGCCAGATACAGGACTGTAAACTTATTCCCCCCCTTTCTCCTTTTATCTCCTTTTCTCCCTACTACCACTTCCCAGAAACCATTTTGGACAATTCTTCTTAGGCCATACTTGTTTTGTGCGGTGGGCCTAGATTCCCACACTTTTATAGGTTTTATTTTAGCCACTCTATTTCGCTGTATTCCTCTCCCTTCAAGCACGTACTTCTCCTTAGCCACACCTTTGTCTTTTTTGCTTATTAATGCCTCTTATGGTAATGCTACCCTCCAACCAGCCACAAATTCCTTTGCAACTCCTTTGATTGCATTGATCTGCTACCATTAAGGACACTCAATGCTACTATTTATGGCACTAAGAGCTCACGACAGTCACCCAACAACCTGTTTATGTTAAACCCCCCTATTACTTTGTCTTGGTCCCAATGCTCAATGTCTCTGCCTTTTTACTCTTTTTTCAGGGGCTTTCTCAACTGCTCCCTCCTTAGTTGTAAACTGAGCCCTTGCATGACTATTCATGCTGACCTCCATCTTATCGTTATACAGGTGCCCATTGGCTTTGCAGCTGTTTCTCCTGATGATAGCTTTACATTCCTTTCTTCAGTCCTTCCTCCCTTCTTATCCTGGCAGGAATCCTAGTTATTCTCACCATCATGCTGATCCTTTTCAGATGTCTCAGAGCTTTTTCTTGGTGCATCCCCACCATCCAAACAAACCAGGTTCTACTACAGGGAGCCATTTATCAATCGGAATGGGCAACCTCTCGTGAACCACCATATGATATCTTATCCACCATTTCTCATTTGTAAACCTGTCCTACACCAGTCTTTTCTCAGGTTCACTAGTCGATTCTTGCTGGGACTGTTTGCATGCCACAGAGCCACCCTCACTTGGCCCTCCCATGCCTCCTAGGGGACAGTCACAACCCCTAGGGCTTTCTCACCAGGATGGCAGGTAGTCAATGATGGGTAAGACACCATGAGATAGGGCAACCTAAGACAGGCACCATCGCATGTGATGATCCCCTTAGGGCTTGGGGTCAACAATGGCTTGTCAAAGAACCATGCCTCCCAGGGTCGCCAATAATAAAAACAAAAAGGAGGATATGTATGGCACAATGCATGTCGGGACCTAGCTGGCCACCTGCTAGTATTCATGGCACAGTGCAGGTCTGGCCCTAGCCAAGCCGCCTGCTAGAAGAAACCAGGAAGTGGCTTCTGTGGACATGGCTTCCTACACAGGCCTGGCATGACAACAGCTACAGCCCCATGCCCACGAGCAACCTGCTGCGAGAAGATCTGCCTGGAGACAGGCTGTCATTGGTCATAAGAAGGGAACCACTCTGCCTGGAGACAGGCTGTCATTGATCACAAGAAGGGAACCACCCCATACAACAATTGGCCATCCAAACCCTTAAAAAACCCTATACTTCCTTGAATAAACGAGTTTGTAGCAGCTCACCCTCTGCCTGCTTCCACCCAACTCCCTGTGTCTGTGTCATAACACTGCGCCTCTTACCCCCTACCTGGCCGAGACCCTGCATCCCCTCTGGGCTGGCACTAGGAGGGACCCCAACAATGGATCTCTACAATGAGAACTTTAAAACACTCAAGAGTGAAACTGCAGAAGACACAAGGAAATGGAAAGACATCCCTTGTTCTTGGATTGGAAGAATCAATACTGTGAAAATATCAATCTTACCAAAAACAATCTACATATTTAATGAAATCTCCATTAAAATTCCGATGGCATACTTCACAGGAATAGAAAAAACAATCCTAAAATTCATCTGGAAGAACAAAAAAATAACAAAACAATTTTGAGAACAAAAATCAGACTAGTGGTATCACCATACCCGATTTTAAGTTATATTACAAAGCCATAGTAACAAAACACCATGGTACTGGCACAAAGACAGACATGTATATCAATGGAACAGAATAGAGGACCCAGATATTAACCCAGTCAGCTATAGCCATCTGATTTTTGACCAAAATGCCAAAAATATTCATTGGAGAAAAGATAGCCTCTTCAACAAGTGGTGCTGGGAAAACTGGATATCTATATATAGAAGGATAAAAATAGATCCTTGACTCTCTCCATGCCCAAGAATCAAGTCCAGGTGGATCAGAGACCTTAATATCAGACCTGAAACTCTGAAACTGCTAGAGGAAAAGGTAGAGGAAACCCTTCAACATATTGGCATAGGCAATGACTTTCTGAATATAGCCCCAATTGCTAAGGAAATAAAACCACTAATCAACCACTGGGATATCATGAAATTACAAAGCTTTTGTACAGCAAAGGACACTGTGAATAGAGCAAAGTGACACCTACAGAATGTGAGAAAATCTTTGCCAACTACACATCTGACAGACGATTAATATCCAGAATATACAAAGAACTTAAAAAACAGAACAATAAGAAATCAAACAACACAGTTAGAAAATGGGCTATGGAACTAAATAGAGAGTTCTCACCAGAAGAAATACAGATGGCATATAAACATGTAAAAAAATATTCTACATCCTTAGACAATAAGTAAATGCACATTAAAACTACTTTGAGATTCCATCTCACTCCTGTCAGAATGGCTACCATCAAGAAAACAAATGACAATAAATGTTGGCAAGGATGTGAAAAAAAAAGAACCCTTCTACACTGTTGGTTGGAAAGTAATCTGGTATAGCCATTGGGAAAATCAGTGTGGAGGTTCTTGAGACAGCTAAAAATAGATTTACCATATGATCCAGCTATAGCACTCCTAGGCATATATCCAAAGGACTCTTCTCACTACCTTAGAGATACTTGCACAACCATGTTTATTGCTGCTCTATCCACAATAGCTAGGAAATAGAACCAGCCTAGATGTCCCTCCACAGATGAGTGGATAATAAAGATGTGGTACATTTACACAATGGAGTTCTATTCAGCAGTAAAGAAAAATGAAATTATGAAATTTTCTGGGAAATGGATGTAACTGGAAAGGATTATAGTAAGTGAGGTAACCCAGTCTCAGAAAGCCAAAGGTAGCATATTCTCTCTCATATGTGGATCCTAGTTACAAATGTATAAACTTGCGTGTGAGCTGGAATCAAAAATTGCTAGCAGAGGCCAGTAAGCTCGAAAAAGGCTATAAGGGAGGGAGGAGAGAGAAGGACTTAAGGAGATGATATTGTATATACGAAAGTAGAAGAACAGATTACAGGCAGTGGAAAGGCCTAAGTGAGGCCAGGGAAAGAAAATGTGTAAAAGAAGGGCGGGGGAGGGTCAATCAAAATTCAGGATATTCTTAATAAGACTTATGTAAACCTACTTTTTTGAATAATGGCACATCCAGAAGTCATAGATTGTTACTAGAAATTTTTCAGTGCCAGTGAGTTGTTGGCCAGGGTGGTCCCTGATGCCTCTAAAACATTACAGGCTATTACCAAGGCCCTTTGTTTCCCTTTAGAAACAAATGGTAAGACTCTATTGCTGAAGACTTCACTTTCCTGAGTACCAGGTCACTGAGAAATCAACCTGAAAACATTCTCCCTGTAGACCAGCCAACAGAAATCTGGAAAAAGCTGCACTGTATGCAGCCCTATGGCAGACAGAAGTCATCAGCAGTGAAAGCAGTGGACACTGGAAACCTCAAGTTTTGCCAGACAGGACAAATGACCAAATGGGTGCAACAGTGGCATGTCTGTTCTGGGGGAAACCAACTGCTCTCTAATTGAACTGAAGGCCTGCTCTATGGGAGTGAATACATGCCTGGTACTGAAAAACCTAATCAAAAGCCTATGGCAGGGGAGTTCATGAGCCTTAGGGGTATACAGCCTGCTCTTGTCTGGCTAAATGTATATATTATTCCCACCAAGATGCCCTGAAAGCAATACACTTAATGTTCATATTCACATATTAACACTACTCTCACTTCTGGTTAGAGAAGCTTCTCTTTTCAGATGGCGATGACCACTGGGATGACCCAAAAGGCAACATAGTGCTGAGAAGAAGGGATGGAGGAGTGCCCAGCACTGAAACATCTCTGTCACACCCTACAAGGCTCAGGGCCCATTGCGGAAGAGGAGGCGAATAGAATGGAAGAGCCAAAGGAAGGGTACAACTCCTTACAATGCAACTGCCCAGACAGAAATTGGCCTTGATATCCATGACCTTGCAGTGCCTAGCAATACCTTCTCAAGACCTTCAAAATAGGAGAAAAAGATGATGACATCAAATTTTAAAAAAGACTAATGGAGAGAGGGAGGAGATATGATGGAGAGTGGAGTCATGAAGGGGAGTGGGGTGAGGGGAGGGAAATATCATGGTTTATTATCTGTAAGTCTAGAAGTTGTCAATAAAAAAAGAAAATGAACCTTTAGCAATCTCCAGAACAATTTACTAAATTACTGTTTCCATCAAGAGAGTCCGTCTTTCTGTGCTCTTCCATTTTCAGGAGTTATTTGTACTTAGTATGAAAATTATCCTTAGATAAAATTATCTTTAGTCTCCTTTGTGTGTCCAAGGACTTATCATTCTACATACTTTGGCAAAGGTCCATAATGTCTGTATTTCAGCTTTCAGCATCTGGAAATAATTTCCCTGTCATTTAAAATTCACAGTAGAGACTTTCATTCCCTGCTGATTATGCCATAACTTACACAAATTAGAAGTAGCAATAATGCAGATCCCTTGTGTCTTTTACCCTACTGCACACTTAAAATTTCTATGAATATTTAAGCTTTGGGGATTTATGACATACAAATAGAACTTACTTATTATTTTCAATTCAGTTATAATTTTGAATTAAATAATCTCCAATTATAAAGTAACTCTCTTTTAGTCAGAGGATTCACAAATACAAATCAATAAAATATCACACCCTTCTTCATGTGTGTTGCCCTTCTATCTTGTGGAAGTCTTCTCTAATATGAATCATGCCAAATCTCATGCCAAGCATTAATAAACCTGATGACAAACATGAGGTCATTAAAATTTTGAAGTTATGAATTAGTGATAACTTTGCAGCATGGAACATTTGTCTCTCATTAGAAAATCAAACTTTAAAGTTACAGAATGTTTATACTCAGGAAGGAATAACAGAATGGCTAAAATCTCATGTTAATTGAAAACTCCCTGTTTGGTGCAATTGTGATCATCAGTGTATCTGAATGCTAGTGTATTGTTCTTTTAAATAATTTTGTGTTAAAAAAAAAAGACTTGA
The DNA here is from genome assembly GCA_036365145.1 of Orientallactaga sibirica. Taxonomy (NCBI): domain Eukaryota; kingdom Metazoa; phylum Chordata; class Mammalia; order Rodentia; family Dipodidae; genus Orientallactaga; species Orientallactaga sibirica. The sequence continues at coordinate 7,710,823 of JAEOAD010000840.1, forward strand.
CAGGGATGGAGAGATGGCTTTGGGGTTAAGGCACCTGCCTCCTAAGCCTAAGAACACTGGTTCCAATCTCAAGGTCCCACGTTTAGCCAGATGCAAAGTGATGCAAGGTTGCAATGCTGCACTTGACCAGAAGGGGGCGCACACATCTGGATTTTGTTCACAGCAGCTGAGAGGCTGCTGGCTCCCATCTCTATCTGTCTTCCTCTTCCTCTGTCTCTGTCTCTCTCCAAAAAAAAAAAAAAATACTTGACTACTTTGGAGACTAAAAACACCTGAGATTGCTGGGAATAATTGACTGTTGAGTGCACAGCGCTAAATGCGACATCTCTGTCCCAACCTCCAAGACTCAGGGCATGTTGTTGAAGAGAAGCAGATAGAATGTAAGCGCCACAGGATAGGGAGGAGCTCTTTGTGACACTACCTTCTGGGCATAAAGTGATCATTATATTATGATCTCATAAGGACTGTCACTACCTACAGAAGACCTCAATAAAAATGAGTTCACCCACATTTTGATGTGGATGAGGGAAGAGGGCAAAAACAAGCCATCAATATAGAATAGAGTCTTGTTGAAAAGAAGTTAAGTGAAGGTGAATGAGTGACATGGATAAAGAAAAAAATTGGGAGAGAATTATCATTATCTTCATGAATTAAAGTCATCAATAAAAAGAGAATAGGACTGAAAAGATTGTTCAGTGTTTAAAGGCACTTTCTTGCAAAGCTTACTGTCTTGGGCTCAATTACACAGTACCCCTGTAAAGCCAGACTCATAAATGGTGCATGTGCCTGAATTTTGCATGCAGTAGCAGGAAGCCCTAGTGCCCATATTCTCTTTCTCACTCTTAAGTAAATAAATGAGAGAATATAAGCCTATTAACATGAAGATAGGTGATGAATAACATTTTCATAAAAGAAAATATATATATATATATATATATATATATATATATATATATATATATATAATGCATCTTACTGGATCTATGAAACTCACTAAAAATGAAAACAGGTAAACTTATTTGGCTTAACACAAACTGAAAAAAATTATCAAATGGTCAAAAAGCACACAGAGATTCCTTAAAACTTGAATTAGGAAGAGGGAGGACAGGGAGGAGGATAATGGAGTTACCCTTATGAATATAAAATTGGAATAATATAAATAAAAAATAAATTATTTTTTAAAGTACTTCATTAAGGGGTTGGTGAATGGCTCATTCAGTTAAAGACCTTGTTCTGCAAGCAAGAGGCCCTGAGTTTTATCCCCAGACCCCATGTATGCCTGTAACCCCAGTGCTGAGGGTTCACAGACAAGAGAATCACAGGGGCTCACTGGTCAGCCAAGCTGATTGAAACATGTCAGCTGCAGGTTCTGAGAGACTCTGTTGCAAGGAAACAAAGGAAGCAGAAAAACTATAGAGGAGGGCACTCCTGTTGTTATTTTTATCTTTTAAATTCTCACAATGAAAAGTCTCATAGTGTTAATGAAAATGGAAAAGTGGGACTGAAATATTATTATAGTCAAAATGAACTGAATAATAATTATACTGATTCAAGATTCTATTGGAACAAAATCCATAAAATTGGGACATTATTATTTATACAATCCAATAACAATGATACATTTAGTTTAGTTTAGTTTAGTTTAGTTTAGTTTAGTTTAGTTTAAAACACTATATTCTCTCAACATAGACTGCACTGGGATTTAAATGTCCATTTCTTTCAGTACTACAAATAGAAAAAACACTGGATCCAAGGATAAAATGATGAACTGTGCTTGAGCTGTGTGTGCATATGTGCATGCCGTGACATAGCTGACTCACTCGTTCCATCTTCAAAATCTTTTCTGCTATCACAGCTGGACTAATCATGCAATGAACTGCACAGATCATAAAGACAGGCAAAATAATCATGTGGGTCAGAAAGGTGGCCCATCAGTGTGCTTATGTGAATATGATCAGCATGAAAAGAAGTTGGCCACAATGAAGAAAATTACCTAGCAATGTAGTTCAAGCAGATAATCAGCATGCATAATTTAGACCTAAATGCAAATGCAAAATATAGGCTATGATTTTTCACTAAAGTTTCCACTGACTTCATTTAGTCAATGCATAATGATCTTTGCTAAGGGTTTCTTACACACAGGCAAATTGGAGTTACTGCAACACACACAAAATTTTCATAAAAACATAGAATCTCTTAGATGAAGGTGGATGATTTTATTTTTCATTTTAATTATTAAAATAGAAAATATTTAATTTTCTTTTCACATCAGTACATACAGACATGTATGCATATCTTTTGTATTCTTACTGTTTGATGCTGTCTTAGGGAGGAAAATTAGGATCAGAAACAGAAACAATTTTAATGTTATCATCATTAAAATTTAACCAATTTTAATTTATATTATGAATTTCAAAGTTTTAGATTTGATTCTTCAGAGACATTTTTATGAGAAGCCACCTGGGCTAAAATGGTGTTTACTTTGTTGTATCTACTTGAACAATCAGTGTAGGTTTTAGCCCCTAAAGTTTGCATATAATAAAAAGCACAGAGATTGATAAACTCTGACAAGTGTCAAGATATTGACAATGCTGAAATCTGACAGGTGCTGTGATCTGTTAAATTATAACTAAAATAAATATCATCATCCATTTGTGTTCTTAGAAAGATATTAGTACAAAGAGTTCACTTCCCCATGTGGCATACACGGGACTCAGATTTGCCCCTTGTTTTCCTGCAATATAGCCACACTTCAAACTTCCATTTTTTTACTTCAAATTATTGACCAGAATGATTTTTCTCCACATAAGAAAGAAGATCTTGTCAACTCACTTTGGTTAATATATCTGCTTCCTCGTTCATGATGAATGTTGAATTTCGTCAAAAGCCTCCTCATCGCTTGGAGATGATGTCATGGCTATTTTCCTATTTTCTGCAAATGCAAATTTTGTTAATTGATTTATGAATGTTAACATAATGTGCATTACCAGGAAAAACTTAATGTCTTTGTGATGTGTTATGCATCTAATATTGTTAATTTAATTTGCTAACAACTTGTTATGATATTTTGCATATATATTAAGTGAGGAATATTAGTCAATTTCCCTTTCATATAATTTTCTCATTTGGAATTATATTCATATTTCATAAAGTGATACCTTCAATATATAAAGATATATTCAGATTTCATGTTCTTTTTATATAAATTTTAGTAATTTGTTTCTTTCAAAAATTCTCCTGATTCATTTATGTTGTTGAGTTTTTTGGAATTAAATTACTAATTATATGATTTGTTATGTCTTAATAGCTGTATGATAGTCACTTATCTTTTGTGACATGATTACTCTAATTTTGTGTGTCTTCTCATAAGGGGTTGTCTGTACATTAAAATGCTAAGTTCTCAGAAATTTGTTTTCATACATTTTGATATTGTTAAATATTTTATAAATATATTTCACTATCTATTATTTCATATATTTAGCTATTCACAGTTTAGTCTTCTTAGTGTAGCTTCTACAATTAAATTATACTATTAACTTTAAAACTGTCTTCCATTCTGATAAAGGCATATAATATTTCCTTGAAGTAAATCTACAACTATATTTTACCACTGCAGTTAATATATGTGATCATTTTCCAGGTTAGAAATCATATTTTCTTGCTTTATCACATTCATAGTATTTTATTATTTATTGAAAGCTTTGACACAAATGTAGTTGGCTATCTGCAATCTGTTTCCTTCATCAATAAAGTTTTAAAAATTATTTAAGTATATAGCTTTAAAAAATGACCCTTTCCTCCCATTCTTCCAGCCTCTTTATTTATTTATTTGATCAAAAGAGGGAGAGAGAGAAAGAGAGAATGGACTTGACAGGGCCTCTAGCCACTGTAAATGAACTCCAGAAACATGTGCCATCTTGTGCATCTGGGTTATGTCAGTCCTGGGGAAGCAAGTGCCTTAACTACTATGCCATGCCTCCAGCCCCAGACACTTACTTTGGGATCAGAAAAGTTTACTAACCTTTACTAAGGAAAGTCAGCCCAGCCTTTACTCAAAGATCTTGGTTGATAAAACTTTTACCTTGTAAATTTTATGAGATCATTATTGAATACCATGTTTTGTCAACCTCTGTTAGCCAAAACCTTCAAGAGGATAAACAGGACTGGGAAAAATTGATCTCTCAATCTCCAACATAAAATTATTGTGAGCTTTTTACTAAATACTATATATTTCTGGTCATGTTGATCGTTTTACTAAAACTACTGCTATAAAACTAAGAGAACATAACATTCCTATTTTTTTTTTTCATTTGGATGTTATCAAAGCAGGAAAAAAACTGAACTGTTCCTCTTCTCTCAAAAATCATAGTAATATTCTGCCTGTTTTCCAATCTTCAAATAAAAGCTTTTGATATATTTTTCTGAAGGTCACTACAATGGCATTTTCTCTTTCATGACAAAATCAAAAGTCCTATTAATTATAACTTTAATGAACCTTCTCTGCCTTCCCTAATAAATCATTCCAGAGCCTTGATAGAATATTTGGGTAAATTGGCTTCACAAATAAAATGATGATTTAGAGCCTGATGGAACTTTAATGTTTTTCAAAGTAATCTTTATATTTTGAATTATGTTTAAGATTTATAGGGATAGCTTAACAAAGTTAGTATAATTATTAATAAATAAAGATATAATTACAAGTTTTGTTCTTTTCCCAGAGTCTGATTAGCATTTACTCCTTGGTGCATTTTGCTGTATATTTTCCTACATAATTTCTTAACTCTTGTTTTCCAGTTACATATAAATTTTAAAAAGAGAGATATTTGTTTCTTTGGTTTACTGGTAAATGCTTTTTTCTTGGAAAAGAGTCTTGTAAACCAAATTCAGATAAATTAGCAAATGAATGGATAAGTTACTCTTCCACAACTGCCACTTATGTTTCCCACATCATTTCTATTAAAATAATGAAATCTTCAAAGTAAAAGCAACCCAAATACCAGCTGCTTGGAGTTAAATTAAGCCTGATAATTCTGGGTTTTCCAGTACAGAAATAAAGTCAATATCATCTTGAGAATTTTTGAACAATGAAATGACCATGTTTGGGGAGAAAGGAAAATTACAGAGATCCTGTCATGATGCAAAGTGTGATGATTAATCCTGATTGTCAATTTGGGCAGTTTAAAATCACCTAGGAGACACACTTCTCATTGTGTCTGTGGGGTATTTCCATAGCAGTTTCACTGAGGATGGAAGGCATACCCTGAGTGTGGTTGGTACTATCCCATAGGCTAAGACCCAGAACAGAATAAAAAGGAGAAAAGGAGGAATCTAGGTAGGTAGCAACATTTATCTCTCTCTGCTTCCTGGCTTCAGGTACAATGTGAACATCTGCCTGGCTCTTCCAGCCATGATAAATCTGTCCCTTTAATTTTGATTTATGAATCAAAATTTAAAAAATTCCCTTGAAGTTGCTTCTGTGAGGTATTTTGTTACAGCAATGAGAAAAGTAGCTAATTAAAAAAAGGAAGTTAGGGCTGGAGAGGTGGTTTAACAGTTAAGGTGCTTGCCTGCGAAGCATAAGGACCCAGGTTTGATTCCCCAGTACCAATGTGAGCCAGATGCATAAGGTGGCACATGCATCTGGAGTTCGTTTGCAGGGGCTAGAGGCTGTGACACACCTATTTCCTCTCTCTCTCTCTCTGTCTCTCTCTCTCTCGCATAAATAAATATATTTTTTTAAAAAGGAATTGTAGCCGAGTTCCTTGTGTGGGCAGTGTATGGCAGAAGCAGCAGTCTGGAGTGAATAGGCCAGACATGAGTTTCAAGGCTCCTTGAACCTCCCTGGTTCAAATTCCCTGAGACAGTCTGTGTGCTGTAGAGTGTGGCATGGAGTAAGTAGGCTAGACACTGTTCCCTTGCTCCTCCCGGTCTCCTGGTCCTGTAAAGGATTGTGCCTTGCTTGGGGAGGCCTGGTCCCTGTGTGGGCTGTGGAATCAGGACTTTTGCTCTGGTATCCTGACTGGCCGCTGGGTACCAACATCCCTGTTCACCTGAGCCAGAGGTTGCATGGACCAAAGGACAAAAACTTGCTTCCTCCTCAAAAAAACAGTCTTCCTAAAATGGGTAGACAACAATGCAAAAAAAGCCAATGGAAGTCAGAAATATGAGAGTTCTCCACCAAGGATGCCTAGTCCTACAATGGAAGCCTCCAATGAATCCATAGAGAAATCAATAGAAATTCATTCCCAAAATGAAAACACAACAACCAAAGAAACCGTGATCAAAAAAATCTCTGAAAGCCAGGTGTGGTAGCGCATGCCTTTAATCCCAGCACTCGGGAGGCAGAGGTAGGAGGATCACCATGAGTTCAAGGCCACCCTGAGACTACGTAGTTAATTCTAGGTCAGCCTGGGCCAGAGTGAGACCCTACCTCTAAAAACCAAAAAAAAAAAAAAAAAATCTCTGAACTGGAAGCAAACCATCAGAGAACCAATAATTGTATCAATGAAATTGAACAGAATCATCTCCTCCAGAGTTCACCTTTTGACAGTAGGCTTAACTTGATGGAATAAAACATTAAAACCCTCCAAAGAGATATGAATAAATTGGAGGTAAGTCAAGAAATGGAATATCTCAACAACCAAAAATTTTGTGAAGTTCAAAAAATGAAGTAAACAGAATATGAGAGAACTGTGGACCCCCTAAAATGACCAAAACTTATGGGACACAATGAAAGGAGACATAAGGGGAAAAATCATAGCCCTAAATGCCTTCATTAAAAAGACAGAGAGACCCCAAATTAACAGCCTGACTATCCACCTAATGACACTGGAAAAACAAGAAGAATCCAACCCAAAGATCTCCAGATGGAAAGAAATAATTAAGATTAGAGCAGAAGTTAATGAATTGGAAACTAAGAAAACAATTTAAAAGACCAATGAAACAAAGAGCTGGTTCTTTGAAAAAATAAACAAAATTGACAAAGCCCTGCCCAAATTGATCAAGTGAAAAAAAACGAGAAGTCTCAAATTAACAAATTCAGAAATGAAAAAGGGAAGATTACAATAGACATTAATGAAATTGGAAGAACCACGAGGGCATATTTCCAAAACCTCTACTCCACAAAATTAAATAATCATTTTTTTTACAAAAAATATTTCTTTGTAAGCAGAAAAAGAGAGAGAGATTGAGAGAGACAAAATATGGGGGCATCATAGTCTCCTGCCTCAACAAATGAACTCTAGACCCATGTGCAACTTTGTGCATCTGGCTTTATGTGAGTACTGGGGAACTGAACCCAGGCTGGCATGCTTTACAAGCAAATACTTTTTAACCACTGAGCCTTTTCCACAGCTCCCCCTTTTTTTTTGGCAGGGCCTCACTTTGAAGCCTAGGTTGGAGCTCACTATGTAGCCCAGATTGGTCTACAACCCATGGCAATCCTTCTGCCTCAGCCTCCCAAGTGCTAGTGAGCCAAGTCTATGTACCCTTTTGTTCTTTTTTTTTATTAGTTATGTATCTAGTGTGTATACAGCCATGATGGTATCATCATTAGCCTTCTCCCTGTCCTCCCCCCATGGATATTATGGGTCTTGCTTTGTGGGGGGGTAGCCAAAATAATCTGGAGGAAATAGATGAATTCCTAGACACATACCACCTACCAAAACTAAACTCAGAGCAGATTAGTCTCCTAAACAAACATATCACATCTATGGAGATTGAAAAGGCGATCAAAAACCTCCCCAAAAAGAAAAGCCCAAGATCAGATGGCTTCTTAGCTGAATTCTATCGAAACTTCATTGAAGAACTGAAATCAATTTTTCTCAAACTGTTGCACATAATTGGAGACCAGGGAATCCTCCTTGACTCCTTTCATGAAGCTAGCATAACCCTAACACCAATAGCAGACAGATGCAACAAGGAGAGAAAACTATAGGTCTATATCTCTAATGAACTTAGATGCAAAGATCCTGAACAAAATCCTTGCAAACAGAATTCAACAACATATCAAAAGCATTATCCATCTTAATAAAGTAGGTTCATCCATGGGATGTAGGGATCTTTTAACATATGGAAATCGGTCAATGTAATACACCACATAAATAAACTGAACAGATCATTCTAAATGAACTCACCTAATCACAAAGAGACAACCGTCACCTGTTCTCACCCATCTGCAGTTCCTAAACTGGACCAGCCCGAGTTGCTGACACACCTGAATAGCATCGCAAGGCTTGAACAATAGGGAAGGTAGGGCTTGGGGGACGGGTATGGGTGTGGGGGACACACAACTGAACCCAAATTGAACTGATACCATAGAATCCTATATCCTGGAAGTCAGACTAAAAGGTGGAACACTCAAGAGAACTTTAGGGGGAGCACCTGACTCAAAGGGCCATGGAGAGGGTGAGACGAAACCTAACCTTAAATTTCTCTTTTTTTCTATTTTTTCTCTGTCTTGTTCTTTTTTCTTTTACATTGGCAGTGGCCGGTAATTCCTTATACCAGGATGTGGTTTACATCCACAATGAGCTATTAATCAGAGAGACCTACTAGATCTCCCAAAACAAACAAGACAGACTTCTGTCAGAGCACTTGATTACCCACCAGAGGTTAATGGTAAGACCCTACTGCTGAAGACACCATATGCTGTTGGCACAGACCATGGAGAGACGTGGCTAAAATCTGGAGGAGAGCCAGTCCCCAGACAATTAGTCCATCTAGTGCTGGAAGGCGCTACATGAGCTTCCAGAGGAAAGTGGCCAACATCTGTCCAAGCAACTCAAAGTCTAAGTGACTCAGAAGCAAACAACCTGACGTGAAGCTCACACAAGTGCAATACTGGCACACAGCCATGGTGGGTAACCAACTGCTCTTGGATTGGCTAACAGATCTGCTCAGTGGAAAGGAAACCATATCTGGAACTGGGAAACAAGTCAGAATCATATCCAGATAATGATTCTGCTTTCCATTGTCAAGATCCCACTAACCTTAGACTATAAGAGGGTTTACACCCTTTTAATTCTCTCTAAATTAATAATGATTATCCCATTTAACTGGTGCTGACTTCATTCTCTGTTGGAGAATCTGCTTCTCTTCTTCAGATGGGAGCTGGATCTGAGGAGAAAAACAACACAGTGTACTCCACCCTGGCCCCAGCTGAAACCACAGAGGAATTGGGGAAATGAACAAGTGTGTTGCTCTCTTAGTGAATCTGATATCAGCACAAAGGTGAAGGAGATAGATGCTGAGGACACTCAACACCTACCAAACCAGAGATCCAGAGGCTCCTAAGTGCCCATCACTGAAGTAGACTTAAAATGCTCCCAGCATGCTTCGGGGAATTTTGCGGAAGAGGGGCAGAAAGATTGTTAGAGCCACAACTTGGGACATTTTGCACAGAGACATTGCCTCCCCCCCATAATGCATGACCCACAATCCCCGTGGGGTTGACCTGCATCCCCAATAAGGAAGGCCTCTTCAGAAAAGGGGCAGGGAGGAGGGAAAGGATGGTACCAACACGTGTTGTGTACATGCTAAATATATCCATATCTAATTAAAAATGAAAAGAAAGAAAGAAAAGAGACTATCTGGTTAATCTATAATGACTTGGGACATTTTTCACAGAGACATTGCCTCTTCCTTCAACCAATAGTGTTGACCTGCATCCCCAACAAGGCAGGACTCTTCAGAAAAGGGGTAGGGAGGAGGGAAAAGTGTTGTTGACATAATAAATATGTTCATATCTAATAAAAAAGGAATTGTACAAGTACCCAAATAAAATCAAGGCTCAACTTTTCATCATAAATATTGCTCCCAACTGCCAGACTTTATGTTCAAAATATTACCCAAGTGATTGTAGTTGATAAGGCAATCTCTTGAAAATTAATTGTCACTGATTTCCTTTAAATATAGACTATAAATCAATTAATAACAATGAAGTGATGAATCTAAATAATGGATAAATGATGTAGTTGCAAAATATGCATTTTATACAACAAAAATAAATTTGTTATATTTAATTTATCTCTTCTAATTATGTTGAAATCAGTAGAATACATTGGTACTTGTTTCTTGTCATCATTTTTTTACAGATTATGAAGATTTAATTCAACAAATAAATGGAACTTTATGAAATAGTTTGTTTAAATCATAAATCAAAAGATTATATTACTTACTGGATTTGATAGATCTTATTATAAACTCCAAATGTATTTTACTCTGGTGAAAAACCCTTGTAAACTCTTTACCATATTCCACATGTGTTTCTATGCCAACATCTAAAATATGTTGATCTGGGCCTTTACTATCTGCTTAGTAGACATAAAAGGTATCACACTGCAAGCTATTAGTAAAACAATGAATTAAAATAGGTAGCTCACTAAAATTTAGTGTCCAACATAGCTATGGAAAATTAATAATAAGACTATTAGGGCTGGGTATGGGGGCACACATCTATAATCTCAGCACTTTCTAAGCTGAGGTAGTGGCATTCTGAGTTTTAGCCCAGTCTGGACTAGTTATTAAGTTCCTATTTCAAAAAAATTCCAAAGTTATATAGTATAGTAAGCAAATACTATAGTAAACAAAGTTTCATTCAGACAATCAGAGGAATAAAATGACACATCTGAAAATCAGCGACCTATAGTGCCTATAATAATTTTCACAGAGTTCAATTTAATATATATTTTAGGTACCATTTCAGAGGAAAAATACTCTTTCATTTAAATAATTGCTGTATATTCTTAATTCCTTTGTCAAAAATGTCTTTAATTCTTTCTCTTCTCTATATTCTTACTATAAAAGTGATATCACATTTCCTCTTAATTGGTTGACATAATACTCTTTCATCAAGCTTCTGTTGCACTTGTGGGGTATGCACCAGGGTCTCTTGCCTCTGCAAACCAATGTCCATCTGGCTTTACATGAGTAGCTGGAGACCTGAACCCAAGCCATCAGGCTTACCCAGTATTGTTAGCTTTGAGGGAGGAAGAGGGTTTTAGAGAGAGAGAGGAGCGGTCAGGTCATCTTTCAGGTAAAGGGTTTATTATGAAATAATGGGGGTCTGAAGAAAGGCATTTGCTCACACAGGAAGAACAGAGCCTGTTCTTTTTTAAGGTCTTCTGTGAGAGATCAAGATCAGGGGGTCCTGGGTGTGTTACCATAACAAAATGCTTCTAAGATTGCATGACATCATCTAACTAGACATAGAGCTGGCTTAGGCAGGCATTTGAGAAGTCCCATGAACATTTGTGGATAACAGGTGACTGTAAGAACAATGGGCCTAGAAAGAATGTAATTTATGTGATTAATTTGTCTCCAGGTCTAGGGGCAGCAGAGTTGAATGTGTTCTTACTGTGCCTTCAGCCTTCTCTGTTCTGATGCCTTGTTCTATGGAAGAGCCTGATCCCAGGAGGGAGGGACTTTCCTCCTTTCAGCAATACCTGGAGGGTCGGGGTTCTAACCAGTACAAATTTAGATTTTGTGGCTCATCTCCTTCTTGCAAGATTTCAATAGTTTTCTTTAAAGTACAAACTAATGCTGACATTCTATCACTAAGCAATACAAGTCACTTCACTTGAGGCCAAATATCCTTTTCTGCTTTACTTTCACACTGCTGACCCAGATTACTCAAAATTCTAAAAACATGCCCCAAAGTGGAAACTGTTGTCTGCCCACTCTCTTAACTTATTCCCACTGTGCTTTATCATAAACATCTTTCTTTAACCAAACTTTAAGGCAAGAACTGACCTATACTTATCCTTGTCCTTCTCAGCTGGAAGTTCAGAAAATGCATTTCTGTACTCACTTGTTTGAAAAGAGATATTAATGTGTGACAGTTCAGAACAACAAGGCTTCTCTACAACAAAACTTCATTGAGTAAAATAGGAGCTAGTCTTACAGGCCATTAGACTCCATCCAAGGACAAATTAGATAAAGAATCATTTTTGTTACTTGCAGGCTTCTGCCAGAATCAGAGGTAGGTCAAGGAACAAGACTGCTATTATTTCCCCTAAGTACTGATTCTGAATGTCACACTGTTTCTAACAAGTAGCATCAAATTAATCAGGGCACAAAATAAGGAAAGGTAATTTTTTTTTAAATGAACATTTCCTTGAGACAGAGTCCTGCTATATAGATCAGGCTGGCATTGGACTTGCAAACCTCCTGCCTTCACCTGCCCAGTACTTGGATTATAAGTAGTGCCACCGCATGTAGCTTAAAAAATATATGTGGAATATTTAAATGTAGTCCTTTATGGGCATCTTTGAGAAGTAAATAGAAGTTATCAAGGGAGCATCAGCAGCTTCAAAATTAAATGAATCAGCATGGGGTACAGATGGAGGTGGTAAGGGAATGATGTAAATAGCTATCTAGGGAAAAGAAACAAGTCTTTTATAGAAAGTAAAACTCAGGCAGCATTTCAAATGTATTTAAATACCATGATACAACTATCTTAATAATATTAACAAGGAGAAGAATTCTGAGACAAATAACAGAGAAACACTTGAATCATGGAAACACACATAAAGTTAAAGCTAAAAAAATAAGTTGCAACTTTACTTTGGAAATATATTTGGGGGGGGTAAGTTGTTGTCCAGAAGAAAATGGAACTATATTTCATGTTTATAATGTGCATGTCTGAGTGGTTCAGGGATTTGTGAAAATAAGGAGTCAGAAAATGCCTGTCACTGACTGATAACTAGACTGACTCCCAAATTGACTTTCTGTTGTTTCAGTGTTATTCCAAATTTTCCTTTAATGTTACTTCAAATTTCATTTTTGAAAAAGTAATTTGAATACATCTGCCCAGACTATGCAAGTTGTTTGGCGTAGGTTCAGTAGAAATACACAATAAGAAAAATGCTCTTATTGGTGAGTGAGTGTGTGTGTGTGTGTGTGTGTGTGTGTGTGTGTGTGTGTGTGAGAGTGTGGTAAAGTGTAGGTGGTGTATTCATACATGTGCAGATATCTACACCCCATCTGCATACCTGTGGAGTCCAGAGAGGATGTCAGATGTCTTCATGTATTGTTCTCTCATGTTTTCCTTGAGAAAAGATTTCTCACTGAACCTGAAGCTTCCGGTTTTTGGTCAGTCTTACTGATCAACCAGCTTCAGTAATTCTGTCTCTACTTTTCGCAGGATTGGGATTACAAGAGTGTGTGACCATAGAGGGGAATGATTACAATCTCTACAAAACCCTAAAGAATACGACTCTCTGTTCTTCTCCTGATGTCATGGCCAAACACTTGCCATGGCTTGAGAATGCTCAGTGTTAATGTCCTTGCTCAGCTCAACTCTCAAGTGGCTCTGGCAAATTGTATAGTTCATGAAGAGTATGGATCATTTGTATGTCTTAGAGCCTATAGATTATCTTAGACATTGCTATTGGTGAAGGTATTTACTTCTTTTTAAGAATGGCTAGTACAGTCCTCCATCCTTAGAAGTATCAAATATTCAGTTTCATCTTTAAAGTTACAAATGGAGACGCTTCTGTGAATCCCTTTATCAATAAATCCTGAATTTTTCACTGGATGGATAGCATGTTGCAGTTAAGGTACAATGAAGAACATTATAACATACCCACTAGCATTACTTTAGTACTGGGAAAGAATGCAAAAGAATAGCATTCACATATGCAGATATATATGCATATATGTACATAAATATATGAAAATGAGTGATAAATATCATTATATTCCTAAGTGTTCCAAAATGAAATCTTGGCACTATATATTATCAGATAATGATTTGATCACTAGTTGTTTAGATTCATATATCCAAATATATATATATTAGAAAGATTAATATATATAGTAGAAAGATTACAGATATCAAAGAGATTTTAGACATAAAGTTCAAAATTAACAGTATTATGATTCGTACATAACCATTACTAAATACTTGTATATTTTTCAGTTTTAATTTCTGTATATGTTTACCCACTTAATTGAAATTCTATACTAGTTATAAGTATTTGTACAGTGATCTTGAATGTCCTAGTCAATTGTCTTGTGTTTTAGCAACTAAAATGAACTATGACAATATTTAAACCTTCATTTGCTTTTTGAGTATAACCTCAGTGGTCGCATGGAATTATTGGTACTATGTCTTATTTATCAAATCAAGAACACATCTAAATTCAAGAGGAAGGGACATATATCTAAACTTTAGTAAAAGAATGCCATGTTGACCTTTAAAAACACTACAATAAATAAGGGGAATGATATTTTAAGCTGATTTAGAGAAGATGATAAAATTCTAGTTTCATTGATGGGACCTCCAGATCCAGAATGCTCAATATGAGGCCCATTCTAACATAACATGAATCCAAATAGATCTACATCAAAATACATTATAATCAGCTTGCAAAAGTCAAAGAACTATTATTTTCAAATTAGCAAAAATTAGCAAAAGTTAGCAAAAATCTTCTCATATAAGAGAAACCCTCAAGTCTATCAGTAGATTTTTTTGTAGAAATTTTATAGGCCAGAATGATATAATAAAGTGTTGAAAAAATTGTCGACCAATAATATTATAGATTGAAAATAAATCTCCCAAAAATGAAGGAGATGAATATTTTATTGATTAAACAATAAAAGCTAAATATGTCAGCTTCAGATCTGCCTTAAAATAAATAGCAAAGAAAAATCTTCAACTTGATATATAAGAATGCAATTCATAAGTTCAGAGTCCTTGAAATACTGGAAGTGGAGATGTAAAACAGTGAAAACCGTGTATTTGAAGGTCAAAAAAAGTATGATAATGAACATAATGGTTAGTTATATGTACATAATTAAAACTGCAGTTATCTGATGAAGATATTACCTTTTATTTTTTTCCAACATGGTTTCATGAACCCAGACTGACCTCTAACTTATAATGTAGCCAAGGGTGACCTTAAATTTTGCTCTCCTGGTCTTTACCTCTCCACTGCTGGGATTACAGGCAAGCAATATAAGAGGCTGCTATAAGTATGCATATGGTTTCTAATTTTATTTTATTTTATTATAGCTTGTTTCCACAAACATGATATAAATTCATCCCTCAATAAACAGAATACTAGATGCAGATGTGTTGACTTTTACTTTAAGGGAAGCATGCATAGGCCTAAAGTTCAGGCACTCTGATTATTGATAAATCAGTCAAAACATTTTATCAATATTTTAGCTTAGTTTTTGAGCTCACTATACAATGTCAATAATTCATCTGTGAATGTTATTTCAATAATGAAATACTATGTCTAATATATCTATTTTGCTATATGCTATATATAAAAAATTCCTGAAACTGAGTGTGGTGGTGCATGCCTTTAATCCCAGCTCTTGGGAGGCAGACGGAGGAGGATCCCTGAGAGTTCAAAGCCACCGTGAGACTACATACTGAATTCCAGATCAGCCTGAACTAGAGTGAGACCCTACCTAGAAATACCAAAAAAAAAAAAAAAAATACCTATGAATCTCATTGGGGAGACTTCACTACAAAGTCATATTAGGAACAAGAGATGAAATACAATTGAAAAGACATTGTGAATCACATCTAGTATAAGAATAATGCACAGATGAGAATAATATATATTTAAGTCAAACATGGTGATGCACATCTTTAATCCCAGCACTTGGGAGGCAGAGGTAGGAGGATCACCATGAGTACAAGGCCACTCAGATACTACATAGTAAGTTTCAGGTCAGCCTGGGCTAGACTGAAACTCTATCTCAAAAAAAAGGGAAAGAGAATAATATATATTTAAAGCCTAAAAAACATAACAGTTAACCATAAAGAAGTGGTCTAAAATCAAAGTAAGTGGTACAATTGCTCAACATGCATAAACATGAAGGCAAACATAATGGATAGTGAATGAAATTGAAGAGAATTATGAAAAGAGGGATCTAGCACACGGGCATTTTTATATACAAATTTGAACAAGTAAAACAGAAGATTCCAGTTGGGTACTACAGCATATCTGTGTATGTTTATAAGACATTTATCTCCTTCATCAGGGAGAATTGGCATCATCTGGACATAGTTTTAGTTGTTAAAATTTGGAGGGAACAAGAGAGTCCTCCACAACAACAATAAAAATTAGCCTGTACAAATAAAAACTACTCAGAAGTCCAAAATTATACATATATATGACTATATATGTACATACACACACATATATATTATCATGAGCATCAACTCTAAATTAGAAAGGGAAGATAACTTGCAATTTATATATTTGATATATTTGATGAGAAAATCCAGATTTTATAAGATCAGAAGAAAAAATGAATCATTACAATGAAGAAAGAAATTAAGAAGACATCTAAAGAGAAAAGACAGAATCAATGCATTATGTATTAGATAAAACCTTGAACAGGGATGGAGAGATGGCTTAGTGGTTAAGGCACTTGCCTATGAAGCCCAAGGACCCAGGTCCTACTCCCCAGAACCCGCATAAGCCAGATGCACAAGGTGACACATGTGCACAAGGTGGCACGCACGTCTGGAGTTTGATAGCAGTGACTACAGGTCCTGGCATGACAATTCTCTCTCTCTCAATCTCACTTTCATTCTCACTCTCTGTCTCCCTCTTTCTCCCTCTTCTCTCTCTCTCTCTCTCTCTCTTTCTCTCATAAAAAGTTTTAAAAATTGAACAAAGAAGAGACGACTCCATTTGGGTACTATAGCATAATTGTGTGCAAATCTATAGCTCCTTCTTGAATTAGTATAGAAAAAGAAATTATTTGATCATTTTATTTTAGATAATAAACAAGTCTTTTAAAATAGATATTAGCCAGCATTTTTGAGACAGTTGTAATTCTCAGATTAATTTAAAGGACTAAAACATAACTGGAAATTTTCAATTCTCTCTCTCTCTCTCTTTCTCTCTCTCTCTCTCTCTCTCTCTCTCACACACACACACACACACACACACACACACATAAACTGTGTTGTCCAGGATGATAAAACAATGCTATAATTGAGGAAACTTTACTGTGAGATACATATTAACATGACTGAGAGACACACTGTACTATATAAATAATAAACTGTCTTTTGAATTTAAACTAGACTTAATAATGGGAAGAAGAGAAAAATGTGAATTTTATGAAACAATGTTTTCACCACCGTAACAATTCTGATTTAGCAGTTAACAACAGACAGATCAAGTCATTATGTAAGCTTCTTATCATATTCTCAAAGATCAAACCTAGCTCAGACAATGCCCAACTTTGTGATGTTTCCAAAAAGTTCAAAGTAAAGCACAAAATTTCAGACAGCTCATGTAATGAATTCTTCTTTTTAAAATTCATGTAGTTTCACTTTCTTTTTAAGATTTCTAGTGTTTAATCTTACGAGTTTAAGTCTATTTTGTAGTTACATATTTATGTCATCTTAATAAAACTAATATTGCTATCGTCCAAATTTATTTAAATGAATACAAAATAATGAAATATGGTATACAAATATGAAAATATGAAAATCATTTTAAAAGCTCCATTACATATAGTTTTATTTTGTCTCATTGAGACAGAGGTGACTACAGTTAACTTTTACCTTATTAACTGTAATTTACAAATTTATAACTCTAGTGCTGGTTGCCTTTGCCCCTCAATCCTACATGTCTCATAATAGAGGGGTTCTCAGCTGCATTGAAAATGAACCTTGTTTCTGAATGGGGGTTGTAGTTTTGAATTTCAGTGGAAGACCACTACATTTTATATGTATGGAGGTGTGTGTGTGTGTATGTATGTATGTTCCTGGATTCAATTTCCAGCAACCAAAAAAAAATGTTTGTTTCTATTCTATGTATAAAATAATTAAATAAAGGCTGGAAGGATGGCTTAGGGGTTAAGGCGCCTGCCTCCTAAGCCTAAGAACACCCATTCGATTCTCCAGGTGCCATGTTTAGCCAGATGCAAAGTGATGCAAGGGCACAATGTCGCATTTGCCCACAAGGGGGCGCATGCTTCTGGCGTTTGCTCACAGTGGCTGAGAGACTGATGGTGCGCCCATTCTCTATCTGTCCCTCTTTCTCTCTGTCTCTTTCTCTCTCTCTCCAAAAAATACATAAATAATTAAATAATACATATGCATATACATATGTCAATATCTTGACTATTAGTACTCTGTTTACTCAAGATTAACACTCAGTATTTCTCATGTATGTGAAAGTACTCTGTAACAGCTTGAGCCCCATAAGTAGATACAATGCAAAGGAACATAGATATGTCAAACTTTTCTTGTATCTTTTAAACTTTTTGCTCTTTTTTCTTCCTCTACCTAAGCATAGATATACTTCCAAGTATATAGTATATAGTATATATACTATATAGTCCAAGTTAATAAACCTCTCAGTAGTTTTCCATGTCTCCAGATTCCTCCAAGCCTTTTCCTTTTACATATCATAAAAATAATCCTCCTGGGCTGGAGAGATTGCTCAGTGGTTAAGGTGCATGCCTGCGAAGCCTAAGGACCCAGGTTCAATTCTCCAGGTCCTATGTAAGCCAGATGCACACAAGGTGGCATATGTATCTGGAGTTTGTTTGCCGTGGCTAGAGGCCCTGGCATGCCCATTGTCTCTCTCTCTCTCTCTCTCTCTCTCTCTCTCTCTCTAGCTCTCTCGCTCGCTCTCGGTCTACCTCTCTCTCTGTGTCTCTAATAAATAAATAAAGATAAAATCTTAACAAAATACATCATCCTCCTGAGAGCTAGAGAGATGGCTTAGCAGTTAAGGTACTTGACTGTGAAGCCTAAGGACCCATGCTCGACTCTCCAGATCCCATGTAAGCCAGATGTACAAAGGTGAAACAAGCACAAGGTAACACATGCCCAGTAGGTGGCACAAGCATCTGGAGTTTGCTGAGGCCCTGTCATTCCAATTCTCTCTTTCTCTCTCTAAAATAAAAAAAAGAAATAAAAATCAATGATTTTTTTAAATCCTCCTGAAAATAATTATCACCTGAAATTGTCATTTTCCTGTCTATATAGGTGAACATTTCCCAACTTTGAAAGGAATGTGCTAAGTCTAATAACACTTCAACAGGTGAACATGAATTAACAGTCACATGGAGAAGCAATTCAGTCATCCTAATTGATTGATCTTATTAATGAAAATGTCTTGAAGATTCACAAGAAATGTGTTACTAAAGATGTTGTCCTATAGAAAATATTTTAACTGAAGATTTGACAAGCAATGAAAGCATATGGCAATGTGGTCTATACTTGAAAATTTAATAAACAGAGCTGAGAAATGTATTACAGAACAATTTCAGGTTAACAATCAAGATGCTATTCTGATTGCTGCAAATTCTAAAATCATCATAAAACACATCAAAAATTCAAATGGTATAGGGCATGGTGGCATACGCCTTTAATTCCAGCACTCAGTAGGCAGAGGTAGGAGGATTGCTGTGAGTTTGAGGCCAGTGTGGAACTACAGAGTGAGTTCCAGGTCAGCCTGAGCTACAGTGAGAACCCACCTAGAAAAAAAAATTCAAATGTAGTCTAAGAAGAAGAATAGATTTCACATGAAGCAGATTTCCATATAAATTGTTTGTGAAGGAAATATATTCACATAATTACAAAGTAGAGGATTTGATTTTTGCCCATAAGTTAAGTTGTGAGAGTAAAATCTTATTTATCAGTTCATTCTTTTGATGCTTCTGAAATATTTTTCATATAGCAATGTACTAACAGGAAGAAGAACAAAAGAAAGGAATGACAATTTTTGTTTGAGTATCATCAATATTTAGCTTGAACAAGAAAGAACAACAGGGGGGATTTAATATCCACATAAATTATATAGTAATCAATGTAGAGGCCTTTTAATATGCTCCATCAGGTGTCCAAATCCCAATTCCACCTAGTATATAGACATAAAATAACATGGATATTAAAATTTATGGATACAAGACAAAACTAACTTATAAGATTACAGAAGCATTCTCTTCTCAAAAAAAAAAAAAAAAACTTGAGTCACTGCCTGCAGGATCTTTATCTTGCTTAAGTCCAAATTTTCCATTAAAAAGAACATTTATTTTGTTAAGTTACCTAATGATTGGGATTTTTTTTATAGCCATAGGATTTACTACAGTAGAATCATAGTGAGATAATTGTGTCATTTCATAATTCTAGAACTTCCTATCTACCAATTAGGGGTCATGTATAAAGTCATAATATTTTCTGGACCTGGGTATATAGTATTCCAGAAGAAAAGTGTACATTATTGTGGACTGATTTAGATAATTGATACTTGAATGAGAAGCTGTGAGAGTACCCTGAATGAGCAGTCTTCCACCAATGCTTTTATGGAAGAACCAAAGTAAAGGGCACTCTTTCATGTAAAGAACAACAGTGTCACTGTACAATCACAGACAGGTAGTCAACAGATGATGTGCTCGGGATACTTTAGTTATTCAATCATAAAATATACAAAAATTATGTCTTCTAGTTATCTAACAGGTCAGGATTCCAACTGAGTTTTAACTTATCCAGCCTTTATAAATATAAGCTAGATAGTTTTCCAAATATTAAAAATGAGGTACCAATTAACTTTCCCAAGGTCAAAAATCCACAAAGAAACAGTAGAGTTGAAACTTGAATCTAGGTGTCTAATTATTATAAACTATTTCCTAAACTATTCAGCAATAATAAACTTCTATAGTTAGACAAATGATAGAATAATCCTCATCCATCCAAACTTTCAACTTTCACACAGTGACATAATGTTATTCACACTCTCAAATCAAAAAATAGCAACATGCCACCTGTAAAAGAAATTTTGAGTTCTACCACAAGTTTTGCTCACAGATTACACATGATATTATCAATGTATTTGTCCCCTGATTTCCAAAACACAAACATTACAAATTTGATATATTCTTATAAAGTGGGAGAAATCTGAGATATATATATATAGATATAGATATATAATAAAACTAAGCTCTTGGCAGGACCCAGGTAAAACCACAGAGGAAATGGCATTATGAGTAAGTGCTGCTTTAATGGCGAGCCCAATAACCTGGGCCAGGGTGATGCAGACAGACATTGAGGATACTTAAAACACACCAAAACAGAAATCCAGAAGCTGCTGAGAACTCAAAACTAAGGTAGAATTAAACCACACCCATCAAGGCTCAGGGAAGTTTACAGAAGAGGAGGAAGAAAGTATATAAGAGCCAGAGGGTGGGAAGGAATATCCAGAGACATAGCCCTCCCCACAATATACAGACTGCTGCTCTCACCACTCATAAACTGCAACTATATGGTGAGTCTCAGCAATCCCACTAAGGAGGGCCTTCAGTGGAGTGGGGGCAGGGAAGAAGGGCATAATTGTACCAACACATGATGTTTCCATAAAAGTTTCTACTTAATTAAAAACTAGGTTCTTATATTTCATATTGAATACATCTACAGAGATGATCTTATTCCATAAAAGAATTTGTGTCTTCAGTTTTCACCTATACTAAAAGTTTCTTATCACTTATAGTTATTTAGATAACAATAGGCTAATTTTTCAAAAGAAAACATTACAAAATACACAATTATTACATGTCAATTTTTTGTTAATAAATATATATTTTTTATTTATATTATTCTGATTTTACATTCATAGTATTGGTTCCATTGTCCTCCTCCCCGTCCTCCCACTTTCAAAGGGGCCCTCATCAATGGGGAATGTGGATCGTGCATTGTGAGTTTGCTCAAGAGTTCTGGTGGATAGGCCCCAGTCTCTGTGCATAATGCCCTGACTTGTGACTCTAACAATCTTTCCGCCCCCTCTTCCACGAGTTTCCCTGAGCCACATTGGGGTCATTTTAGTTCTGCTTCATTGATGAGGTTTTGGGAGCCTCTGTGTCTCTGGATATCTGGCTTAGTTGGAGTTGGATGTTCTCTGTGTTTATCTCCTTCAGCCTTTTTCTGGTGTTGTGATCGCCTTGAGCGCTGTATTCTTGCCCTTCCCCTGCGTTGTTCTATGGTTTTTAGCTGGTGAGGTGTGGTTAGCTGATCCTCCCTTCAGGTTCGTTGTCCACCTGAAAAGAGATAAGCAAATTCTCCAATGGAGAGAGAAGTTAGTACTAGATAGAAGGGATAACCATATATGTTTTGGAGGGAACTTTATATGCATTGGCTCTCTTCTAGCCCACATTTGGTGGCCTCTAGATCTTGGAGACTGAGCTCATTTTTTGTACATGGCTTTGACTTATTTCCCAGTTCCAGCAATGAGTTCCATTCCACTGAATGGATTTATTAGCCAAATCAAGAGCCGTTGGTTACCCACCATGGCTGTTTGCCACTACTGCACTTGTATGAGCATTACGTCAGATTGTTTCCTGCTGGGTATCTTAGACTGCAAGTTGTTTGGACCAATGTCAGACATTTTCCCCCAGTTGCTCGTGTAGCACCCTCTGGTACTAGACTAGCTAACACATGTCAATTTTTTAAAGTCTCTCAAGTTATAGACATGTACATCATCGATAGAAGACCTGCCTACACACATAAGACCAGGGGTTCAATTCTCAGCATTGCAAACGAAAATATCAAGCAAATGTTGTGTGCCTATAATCCTAGCACTCAGGAGGCTAAGGCAAATGTTTCACAAGTTCAGAGCCAACCTTGACTACAAAGAAGGTTCCTGGCCACCCTGTACTTTATAGAAAGTCCTTATCTCAAAAAAAAAATGTCTCAATGCTTTTCTAATTGGCTAAGAGATCTACTTAGTGGAAAAGATCCCATATCTGGAACTGGGAACCAGGTCAGAGTCTTATGGAGACAAATATTATGCTCTCTAATGTCAAGCTCCTACTAGTTTTTAGCTAAAAGAGGCACTATATCCATCAAAATCTCCCTACATGAACAATGTTTATCCCATTTAACCTATAATGACTTCACTCTGTTGGAGAGCCTGTTTTTCTTTTTCAGTAGGTAGCAAGACCCAAGGAGATAAACCACCCCTCACATTTCAGCCAAGACCCAGGCAAAACCACAGAGGAATTGGGAAGACAAGCAAGAGTGCTGCTTCCATGGTGAGCTTGACAATCAGCACCAGGGTGAAGGAGACAGACACTGAGGATACTCAACATATACCAAAGCAGAACTCCAGCGCCTTCTAAGAGCTCATCACTGAAGTAGACTTGAAACACACCCACCAAGGCTCAGAGAATTTTGTGGAAGAGGAGACAGAAAGATTGTACCAGCCACAGGTTGGGACATCATACCCAGAGGCATTACCTTCTCCCAATAACTGACTACTTCTCCCACAAAACATACCCCACAACTCCATGGTGAATACCAGCAACCTCACTGAGGAGGGCCTCTGGCAGAGTGGGGGCAGGGAGGAGGGAAAAAATGGTACCAACACATGATGTATCCATTCCAAGTGTGTTCTTAATAAAAACAATAAAATTTAAAAAAATGTTTCTCAAAGTGGTACCTCAAATTCTCCACCACATATGCCTATTCTGAAAGCCACATATTTCCATGGTTGGCCATTTTTTGATTCAAAGCATAACTCATTGTTGGAGACGTATTTGAAATATATTCCTTTAGACTTGGGAAATCCTGGTAAACTTGGTAGAGTCTACAGTATCCTTAAAACAGATGATGGATTAAAAGACATATAATCTTTTGAAATGGGGCTTCATGTAAAAGTACATCTGTGATATTCAGGAGCTGGAGACTGTGTTAGACTACAGAATGAATTTCCTACTGTCATCCTACTAGCATAATACTGTAAAAAGAGAGAGACTGGGCTCTTGCCCGGATTAGAACTCTCCATGCCAGTTGTTCTTAAGGTTTAAATTCTTGCCTATGATTAACAAAGAATCACAGGTATGGAAAAATGCAAATTATGAAAGATTTTTAATAGAGAGTAGAAACAAGAAAGATGAAAAGTTGAAAATTGCCAGGCATGGTGGAGCACACATTTAATCCCAGCATTTGGGAGGCAGAGGTAGGAGGATCACTGTGAGTTCAAGGCCACCCAGAGACTACAAAGCGAATTCCAGGTCAGCCTGAGCTACAGTGAGACCCTACCTCGAAAAACCAAAAAGAAAAAAAAAGTTTTAGAATATTAACCAAACGATGTTATAGCAAATAAACACTACTTATCAGAATCAATGACATATAGTTAATTATGTGGTAAGAAAAAATTTCATAGATGGGTGAATAACTAAAAGTCTTTGATGTGAAAACATGAGGACCTGGACTCAAATCACCAACACCCATGTTAAATTTCAGGCATGACTGTGCATACCTGTAATACCAGAGCTCAGAGGGGTGGAGGCGAGAATTGCTGAAGATTACTAATCAGCCAGTCTAGCTAAAAAGTAGAGCTCTCAGGTCCAGTTTGAGATCCTGTATCAAGGAAGTTTGGTAGAAGACTGATTAAAGTGTACCTTCAGGCTGGAAAAAATGGCTTAGCAGTTAAAGTGCTTGCATACTAAGCCAAAGGACCCAGATTTGATTCCCCAGAACCCATGTAAGCCAGATACACATGGTGGTGCATGAATCTGGAGCTCATTTGCAGTGGCTGGAAGCCCTGGCATGACCATTCTTTCTCTCTCAAATAATAATAAAAACAACAATAATAATAATGATGAATACCTTTAAGGTCATCCTCCAGCTTCTACATGTGGGTATGCAGGACACAAATATCTATACATGCATTTGCACACAGAGACACACACATACACATACATATACATATACATATACATATACATATACATATATAATCTAAAATCATGACAATTTTAGAGTTAAATTAATATTTTGACTCAAAAAATAAGATTAAAACCTTAAAAAAGTAAATGAAAGAAAAAATTTAAAGAAATAACTAAATTTTACTTAGAAAATTTACAAATAGATTTTTATTGTTTCTAATTTATACTTTTGTTATTAATGACTACATGATATTTTTACAAATAAATTTCAAATATAAAAGGAAGGGATGCCTACACCTACTTCCAATCCAACTTGTCGGAAGGACTCCATTTAATAATTACTCTTTGTAGATATTTTGGTGACATTTCTAATATTCTACAGCTTATTCTTAATTTATAATTTTAAAAAAAGTATTTAATGATTACATCTTCAGAAGATAAAAATATAATTTGCATATATTTCTATTTCAGTATGGACTCATGGTTACTTTTCTATGTTAAATTTTAATAGAATATCCATTTGTTTATTTTTTCCCTTTTGTTTATTTTGTATCTCAGATTACTCCAGCTCTGGCCTTTAGAACCCTTTCTATTGATGCAATTTTTTCTTTGAAATGTGGGTTTGCTTGTTTGTTTTTAAGAACTTCTTTACTTTCTGAAACCACAAGATATCTCAGGTACATTTTAAATAACTATTGTCTCAGCACTAATGTCATCCATTTCTCCATGAAACTCTAGTTCTTTTTGGTAGGAAATGCCATTAAAAAAGAAGATATGCCTGTGAAGTGTGTCTGTTGTTTCTGTGATTGATAGAGCTAAATGTTAATCTAATTATTTTCACAAATAACATAGATAAATCACTACTAATAGACTTAAGAAAAGTATTCTAATGCACAAAGAAATGATAAGGGATAATAAGCATGAACACAGAGGGAATTATCAAGATCAGGACAGACTAATTTCCATAACTATATGCAAATCCACTTTAGAATGCAAAGTGAGTAAGTAACTCTGTAAAAAAAAAAAAAAGAAAGAAAGAAAATTTCCAAAGCCAACCATAGAAGAGGCACAAGGCTTCAAATACACCAGTTTCTACAGACGAAATAGCAAGAATTACCAATGACCTATATATACTCTCAACCCTCTAAAACAGCATATCAGGTAGAGACATTTTCCCTAAGGAAATTATTTCATACTTGCAAAGAAAGGAATTACTTGTGCTTTTGTACATTTCTTTAAGGAATAGAAAAGGAACAATTCTAAATTACACTTAATAAAAGTAATAAATATAAAATTGATGGCAATATAATACACATGCATAATATATTAGGCAGAATTATTTAACATATCATAAAATTACGAATAGAATGTAAAGGATAATTCTAGTATATCATGAATAAATATATTTCATATCAGATGTACAAGATGAATAAATATCAATTTATTTATTATTTTTCTTTATGCCCATTGATGCATTGCTAAGATTATGAATTGAAATTCAACAAAATTTCTACTATCTTTCAATTTTTGCTAAATTGAAGATATATTGCTCAGATAAGAAAAACATGTAAAAACATCATGATTTATGTACAGTACAATTTAGATAAAATTATAAAACAATATTTGTCTAACCACTAAAGGTAACTAAATTAATAATTAATAAAGTTTATAATACAGATACAACAAAATAGCTCACTAAAAATTATAATGGAAATGAAGAATAAATAGAATTTTAGAAAGAGAATGTAAAATACAAAAAGATAATAATCTTTACATTTTCCATTTTTTCTTTTTACTGACAATTTTTATGCATGTATTTTGATCTTGATCAGTTCTCATTTTCAATAGCAAGTGCTTCACCACAACCTTTCCACCAGCATCCATTAACAGCCAATAACTCATCCCTCATGCACAATTCCATCATCTCTGATAAAATGTTGATGGGTCTAATCTTGTGCAGGTTTTGTACATATGTGTATGACATGCATGAATGTATATATATGTATTTGTATGTGTGTGGGTACATGTCTATATGAAGGTAGAAGCCAAAGGTTGGCATTGGGTATACTACTCAACTGCTCTTCACCTTATATTTTTGAGACAGTGTTTCTCACTATACCTGAACCTTACTGATTCAGCTACATTTGTTTCATTTCATTAAAATTAAACTTATATTCAAATAGCTACATGTGACTAGTGCCTACTAATGGTCAACACAGATGATTTTTTCCTGTATGTTTATATTAATGACCACTAATGACACAGTTAAGAATGGAATAAGTGCTCCTGATTATCCTAGGGAACTTACATACAGACAATGAAGAAAAGAATTCCTATCTATCAACAACTTAAATTCTGATGAACAGAGAGATTTATGTTGGCCTTAAAAACAATCTTTCATTTCCTGTAATATCAGAAACAAATCTCTGATGTTAAAACTGCGAACTAACTGCATCATCTGTAGAATTTCAGTGAAAAATTAATTCACAGATTGTCAAGTTTCTATTGTGAAACTTGCAGCATGGGTTGAAAAGTAGTGAGACATTAGGAACTAAACTGTGGGTTTCTTGGGGAAAAAAGATCAAGAGATACAAAGACTCAAGCTTCCAAGTTTCTCTGATGTTTCCTTCCCATAAGAAGCAGAGCTTATATCAAGGTGATATAATCGCATGAACTGAGGCAACTCTATTATAATTAGATGCATATTCTTAAGCTACCTCACAGCCAACCCACACTATCTATTACAAAGTTACATAAAGGCATGTTCACAGGGGGTAAGATACTAAGTTAGATCCACATAAAATACATTTGTATTCCACAAGTATTTCAGAAATATCGGAATACTTGATATACTCCAAGGTGATCCTTGGTCAAGTGTAATATGAATTATCTAGTCAATTTGAATTTATTGATATGAACACACCTATGAGAGCTTTGCTATAAATATTAATATGAACTGAATATGGCTGTAAAATTTATTTTATTAGCTCTTTAAAGCTTGGTTTTATGAAGGTTTATGTTCAATAATGTTGAGGTTTTAGAAATTTTATGATATAGTGTAGGCAAAAAAATATAAAGGTTTAGGGAGGTAATACATTGATTGCAGTGGACTTACATGCATCCTGCTTGTCTAAACCAACAATTAAGATGCATTCCCTTGGGGCTGGAGAGATGACTTAGTAGTTAAGATGCTTGCTGCAAAGTCTAAGGGCCTATGTTCAAATTCCTAGTACCCACGTAAGCCAGATAGACAAGGTGATGCATGCATCTGGAGTTCATTTGAAGCAGCTAGAGGTCCTGGCACACCCTCCCATTCTCTCCCTCTCTCTCTCTCTCTCACACACACACATAAATAAATAAATAAATAAATAAATAAATAAATAAATAAATAAAAATTTAATTAAAAAAAGAAACAAGATTTTAGGAAATGAAATGTCTACCATTGTAACCCTAAATTACTTCAGTCCCATTAAATTCACAGACCATTTGCAGTGGCTAGAGGCCCTGGTATGCCAATTCTCTCTCTCTCTCCCTCTCTCTCAAATAAATAAATAAAATATTTTAAAATGTTTATACCCTTCATTAAAGCAGTATTTAATATATTCATAAGCAAGGACCCATTTCTGGGCACTGTTTAGTACAGCAGTGCAAAGTAGAGAAGATTCTATCATTGAATTAGTTTTCCTATTTCATTGGGCATTATTATATTTCAGAGTGATGAAGACCAAGTGATAGTATGTAGCCAACAGAAATTAAAAGGTAGGTCTGTTTAACAAAACAGGCTGCCAATAGGGTAGCACAAGGCAGCACATAATTCTTTGTCACTCTGTCTAATCTGGAGTGAACTCAATATAAATCTTCTCTTCAGAGTGAGAGCCACGTTTTGGCTTGGTGCATTGACTAAAGGCTCTGAAGGGTAAAATGCACCTTCATGCAAGCCCTGCAGATCCCCAATTTGAACGCTCATAGATAATGAGTTCATGTCTCAGGTACGAGGTCAGATGGGGAGGATGCTGTCAAGAGTGGATGGTCCAAGGCAGCTTTTCAGCTGTCTGCTAGGGAAAATATAGTCACCTTGCAATGTTCATGGACACATTTAGACTTCTGCAACCTTCATTCTCTAAAAAATGAATATTTGCGGGCTGGAGAAATGGCTTAGCGGCTAAGGCGCCTGCCTGCTAAGCCTAAGAATGCTGGTTCCAATGTCCAGCGGTTCCAATCTCCAGGTCCCACGTTTAGCCAGATGCAAAGTGATGCAAGGGCTCAATGCTGCACTTGACCACAAGGGGGCGCACACATCTGGATTTCGTTCACAGCAGCTGAGACACTGCTGGCGCGCCCATTTCTGTCTCCCTCTCTATCTCTCTGTGTCTCTCTCTCCAAATAAATAAAAAAAAATAATTTAAAAAAAAGTTTTTAAAAATGAATATTTGCTTAATTTAGAGACACCCCAGATCTATGGCTATGTCTAAAGTTGCAAATATTCTCTGTAGTAAACTCACTATAATTTTGATTCTAAAATTGATTGTCATGTATGTGTAGGTTCTGATATGAGTGCAATGGGAGAATGTATAGACTTGAATGGAGTGAGCTACACACCATCTTTCAGAAGTCAATCATGTATTTGAATAATCTGTGGCCTATTACTTCGGTCTTCTAAAATGATGGTAATATTTTTACCAAATAAGACTATTCCTTTTAATATTCTTTTTTAAAATTTTTATTTATTTATTTATTTATTTGAGATAGAGAGAAAGGGGAAGATGGAGAAAGATAGAGAAGGAATGGGTCCACCAGGGCCTCCGGCCACTGTAAACCAACCCCAGATGCATGTGCCACCTTGTTACTTGTGCATCTGGCTTTATGTGGGTATTGTGGAATCAAACCCAGGTCCTTAGGCTTTGCAGGCAAGTATCTTGCCTGCAGAGTCACCTCTCCAGTTCCCCATTTTTAAATATTCTTAATTTTATTTCATTTCATTTTTTTGTCATCCAACTATGATGTCTGGGAATATACTGCTATCAGCTCTTCTATTCAATATGAAAGGTCTCCACATTTGACACTTCACACTTTTCTGAATGCTACGGATTTTCTGCAAGTTTCCTTTTAATGTTTTAAATGCCTTTGTGTTATCTAATAATATTCTAACTTTACATTTTGATGACATTTCATCTTATTCTTTAAGTAATGCCAAAAACATGTACCACTGAATGGACATATCACATTATTTTTGATATATATATATATATTTTGGAGAGAGAGACAGAGAGAGAGGGAGAGGAAGACAGATAGAGATGGGCGTGCCAGCAGCCTCTCAGTTGCTGTGAACAAAATCCAGATGTGTGTGCCCCCTTGTGGTCAAGTGTGGCATTGCGTCACTGGGACCTGGAGACTGGAACCGCTGGAGATTGGAACCGGCTTATTAGGCTTAGGAGGCAGGCGCCTTAATCACTAAGCCATCTCTCCAGCCCTGATATATTATTTTTTTGTATCATACATATTAATGAGGCTATATTAAGACATCTTGAAACATGTGTATCACAGTATTTTTTATTCAATCCCCCACTCCTCATCTCCCACCGAGTTTGTTCTTGCTCCAAATACTCACATTTGTTTTCATATCATATATGTCATATAATCTCCATGCAAACTAAGTGTAAATATGCGTGTGTATATATATATATATATATACTTTATATTTTCATTTTGCTTTGTGAAACTTATGATGCTAAGCAAGTACTTTACCACTCACTTATATTCCCAGCACACTTTTTACTTCTTTCTTTTTAAGACCAAATCTAAGTTGCATACCCTGGCATTAAACTCACTCATAAAGGCCTTGAAAAGGCAAATCTTCTCAGCCTCCATAATGGCTTCAAGTACAGGCCTACACCACCTGGCATAACACATTTGTGTGTGTGCATATGTGTGTACCTAAATTCTGTATCTGAGAGAAAACATGTAGCATTTGGCCCTCCAGACAATTTATTGTGCTCCTTTCCAATCTATCTAGTCCATGTCCTCTTACCAATCAGTCTCTATTCCAATTTTGTGTCTTTTATTATTGAAAGGATATCTCGTTCAGTATCTTTGGATGGCTTCATACTTGTGGTGATCATCTGGACTCAGCTTCATAAGTGTAAGAATTATAGATGTGAGTCACCAAGCCTGCCTGTTTTCTTAATTTTTATTTCATGTTTACTGGTACACCAGGACACCTTGCCAATGCAAATGAATACCAAACACTTGTGCCTAACTTTGCACCCAGCTTACATGGGTGGCATAGGAGTTAAATCTTGGCCATCAGTCATTGCAAGCAAGCACTTTTAACTGTTAAAAGTCACTTTCCCCACCTAAAGATCTATATTCTTTTTAAATCTAGAATCCATGTACGAGAGAAAAATTGATACTTATCTTTCTGAATCCGGTTTATTTCACTTAATATGATCTGCAATTCAACATATCTCTCTCAAAAGGACGTGTTTTTGTTCTTTGTTTTTTTGGCTAAAAAAAATGCTCCATTGTTCATACAGAGCATATTCTCTGTCAATCCAATGATGATAGGCACCAAGGCTGATAGCATATTTGGGTTATTTTCAATACATTGAACATGGATGTGTATCTTTATGCACAGACTTTACCAAAGCCTGTATAATCTCAAAAAACTGAGAACTTTCTTGTGTCTTTTGGTGTCTGGTCAAAAATCTTAACCTTGTGAAGGTCAGCGAGCAACCTCTTGATGAGCACCCCTGAGGTATGGGCCCTTAGTCACCATGACAAAGTGAGA
The DNA here is from genome assembly GCA_036365145.1 of Orientallactaga sibirica. Lineage (NCBI taxonomy): Eukaryota > Metazoa > Chordata > Mammalia > Rodentia > Dipodidae > Orientallactaga > Orientallactaga sibirica. The sequence goes on from JAEOAD010000840.1 coordinate 7,742,264, forward strand.
CATTCCCCATGGGTTAGATCCAGGAAAAAAGTCAGGATAACGGTGGCGAATTAATTGTTCTTTCCTTATTACTGGTGACAGATCTCCTAAGGAGACAGATTCTCTATCACTTTGCCTTTTTGGTAGACTGATTCATTGCTCCACTAAGGTTCTTATATCCTTATTTGTAAAATGCATGAGTGTAATGTCACATTGCCAACAGCACTTTACAAATATAATTAAAATGATTGTATTTACCTTCAAAATAGACTGTACTCGATTTTCTGCATGACCAAGCCAAGTCTAATTGCATGAGCACTTAAAGCTGAGCAACTTCTCCACCTGACTCCAAAGAGGATATAGCATAGGGGGAAGCTGGAGAGTCTAGGCATGAGTTATGTACAATATGGGATTTCTGACTCCAAAAGGAGAAATCCTCATACAAGGCCTGGATGAACTAAGGCAGCTCACAATAAAACCTGACAATCACTTCTCCCTCTTTTTGTTGCAAGGTGGCACTCTGTAAGCTATTCTGGTTTCAAACTCATGGCAATTCTCCTTCCTCAGCCTCCCCAAAACTGGAAGTACAGGTAGGAACCCCCATGCTGGCTTCATGCCTATATCTTAAACCACCAAAAACTGGATACCTCAGATGACTAGATTTTAATAACAACCTGAATGTCCCTGAAGTTTATCCCAGTGTCTTTCCATTAAAAAGCTTTGCTTGAAGACTTGATATGGGTTTGTGTAAAATGACAAAGAAACAAATAGAACCACTCGTCTTTCTTACCTACAGCACTGCGACGTGCCATGCATGTATTGATTTTTAAATTTGAGGGGTTCTGTTTTCACCTATTATTTTAAGGATTTTATTTTATTCTTCCCCAATTACCCTCTCTTAACCACTTCTCTTCCAAATAACACACTTCTTCTAGCCCAATAATCACCATCTTACTTGCATGCCCTTTTTGCCCATTGAGTTAAAGTCTAGTTGAGTGCATGATCATAGGTGAAAGGTGATTTACTGGGGGATGGGCATCTCACTACTGGCTACAGCACTCATGAACCTGAGAGAAAGAGGGTGGGGGAGAAACATGGGAAATAATCAGAACTGTTGAGTCTGGTTACGGAGATATCTTGTACCAATTTCTCATCAGTTACACATTTTGAAAAATGTCACTGGGTAGAGATGTTATTGTTGTCTCCTCTGAAACATGCCCCGATTCTATTTCTAGTAGAAGATTCAGAGCACATGTATGAGGCTAAGTACCCCCACCCTCATGTCCATGTGTGCTAGGCTTGTGAAGTATTTACCTCAGCCAACAATAAGGAAGAAACGAGTCTCAGAAGAAAAAATGTCAATGCAGTAAAATAATTTAATGAAACCACAACAATTCAATCAATGAGTTAAATGGTATCAAACATGACAGAAAGAAAAATAGGTAGATGGACATTTGCTGTAACAAGCCACCCTGGACATAGTCCTTAGCCTTTGAAAAAATTTGGTTAGACATTTTAGTAACAGTTCTCATCCCTTCCTGAGAGTTTTGATTTCACAAACCTATGCAAAGTAAATATTTATTTTCAGATCTCATGAAACACCTAGTTGTATATGGGGTAGCTGAAAAAAATATTGCCACTTAACAAAAATAGGAATGAACTTATGCCTGCCAGTATCAAGGCATTGCCAATGTCTTGAGTATCTGGCTTGAAAGGCAAAGGGACAGATGAGGGGAAGTCAATCCCTTCCATCTTCATGACTGCACTGTAATTGATCACAAAAGCAAAGAAGACACAGCCACTAGTAATGACGTTTATAATCCCTGGAATGACAAATGTGTTGTAAGTGACACGAATAGCCCTGCCCATGCGGAGCCTGTTTATGAGTATCAAAATAGTGCATACATGCGAAAACAGTGCCAAAATCCTGCCGGTTTGCAGACAGTGTTGAGAAACCTGAATATCGAAAGGGATGGGAGGTGTGTATCCATAACACTTTTCAACAACACTACCACTGATATCAGAGTGGTAAGTGCAGGTTTCCCACATTCCCACAAAGGCGATTCCAGTGTACGAGAACAATGGGTCATCCATGTACCACACCCGCCATTCATGGTGGCCCGTAGAAATGCTGGCAAGAGTCCATGCTATGGTGGAGAAAAATAAACCAGCTAGTATGTAATTGAATTCTCTGGTTAACCAGACCATGGTGTCAGCAAGCACTTGAACACTGCAAAACAGAAACAAAAACAGAACATCATAAAAGTTGGTTCTTCTGGCCTGACACAGTACCTTCGAGTGGAACAGTAGCAGGAGGGAAGGGTGTGTTTGAGAAAGTTGGTTTTTGCCCTTGCAAACTGCTGCTAGGAGTAAGGCCTGAGCAAACTCTGAGAAGGGCCAGTGACAAGAGTTGCTGAAAGCTTTCAAATGCACCAACACCCCCAATCATTCTAGGCATGTAATGAAATTTTGCTATTGATATTTAGCTACAAGGATGGTCATATTACCATAAATATTACTGAAAAATAGGAAACCACTTATATTCTGACAATTGATTCAATGATGTATACCTTTTCTCCACCATTGGCTATTTGTCAGCCTTAGAGAAACAAGTAGAGTCACACATGGTGCAATATATTGTGTTTCCTGCTTTCCATTTAGCATAATTTTATTGAGATAAGACCTTATTCTGTAGGTTAGTCTCATCTAGATTTTACAATGTATCTTGGCTGACCTTGACTCATGTAAATCTTTGTATGTTATTCTCACAGGCCCTGTGAAGATGATTCAGCCCTTACTGCATAAGCACTTTATTATTGCATAAGCATGAGAACCTGAGCAGGTCTAAAGCAACCCAAGTTTGATTAACCAGCCAGAGTGTAAAAGGCTGGGTATGCTATGGAGATCTAGAATCCCAGTGTGTGAGGTGTGGAGAGTGGGGAAATGCTGGGGCTCCTTGCTGAAAAGCAGGGGATACTGGTTGAGGGAGACACTCCATGAAAAGGCACTGCTATGAATAGCAATAGAGTAAGGCACCGGATAATCTTCTGGTCTCCAATTGCATGCAAAAGGTGCATGTATCTTCACATACATGTGCATATAGCACACAAACGTCACATCACACACAACCCCTCAAACCACTCCTCCTCTACCACCTTACACATTAAAAAACATTCAAGCAGGGCTGGAGAGATGGCTTAGAAGTTAAGACGCTTGCCTGCGAAGCCAAAGGGCCCAAGTTTGATTCCCCAGGACCCAAGTAAGCCAGATGCACATGGTGGCAGATATGTCTGGAGTTTGTTTGTGCACCAATTCTTTCTCTTTCTCTCCCTCTCCCTTCCTCTACTTATCTATCTCTGAAATAAATTTTTAAAAATAACAGCCGGGCGTGGTGGCGCACGCCTTTAATCCCAGCACTCGGGAGGCAGAGGTAGGAGGATCTGAGATCCCTGAGACTAAATAGTTAATTCCAGGTCAGCCTGGACCAAAAACCCAAAAAAACCAAAAAAAAATAATAATAATAAAATATTTTTTAAAAAATAAAAAATTATTTAAGCATGTTATGATGTCTCACATCTGCCATGACAGAACTTGAAACTCAGATGTAGAGGATGGTAAAGTTCAAGGTCTTCCTGATTTATTTAGCAAAATATGAGCAAGCCAAGGGTACATTATGAGACAGTCCCTCAATAAACCAATATATTAATAGAAATAACTGAGTGAATGAAAACATATGAATGAATAACAAATATACAAATACAAAATTATCAAATAACAAATCATGATTATGATACATACAGACAGTTTAATACATGATATACGTTACCTTGATGCCACTTATTCACTGAAATATTCACCACTTGTGAAAACAGAAGGCAATTTAGGAATGTTGCAAGATGTTCCAAAAAGGTTAATCTAAAACAGAAAGGATATTATAAGTATCTACCATAGTATGCTTTTCATTGGTATACATAAATACAAAAATGTGAATATTTGCCTATGATGAAATGAGGTGAGCAGATGCAGAAAAAAATATATTTGGATGTTATAACTAGTGCTATTTCTTTCCTTTTTTTACTTTACACCAAGATTCTCTGCCTTTTGTTAAAGACCTGGGGTACATGAAAGGAGAAGGGGTTTTCTCTGTGTGTACCAGGCTTTCTTTGATGACACTTCAGCCAAGCTGGCCTGAGAGTCCTGGACAACATGCCCCTCTGACTCCGAAGTGCAGGGATTGCGGGCATGCAACACCAGGCCTGACTGACTGGTGTGACTGGTTTTTTTTTAATCAATTAATTTCTTTAATCAATTAAATTTGATGCTGTTTGCCTTTGGCAGTACCAGGCAGTGACCATATCTTTATTCTCTCACGTTTAAGACTTTATCTCCTAATTCGCGTACTATGGAAATTTTCAAGTATTTAAATTGTATTCTTTTCTGTAAACACTGCTTCTCTTCCACTCGTTACAAATTTTTTTACAGTGTCAAGAATCTGTACGTTAAGACTTGCATCTCTTGTCTTCTACCCTTTTATGGCAACAGTGGGAAGAGCAGGATGTCTCTGTGGGTATGTAACACACTCTGGCTGGCCTGCAAATCAGGATTCTGCTCGCACATAGGCCTGAAGCCCCACTGAGGCATTTTTCCGGGCTTCTTTCACGGAACAGGATGGAAGTCTCAGGAAAATCAAATTTTTGTAGGAGAGGGGGAGACAACGGGATTTTCACTAACCTCAGCTGTATGAAGGAAGCTGTATGAATCACCTCACTCACGTCAGGACTCCAAAAGCACTCAGCGGGTAATGGACTACAGACCACGTGAACCAGGCGCTTCCGGCAGCGTACAGAAGTGCCCGGATGTGAGCCTGCAGCCTGACCTATCACGTGTAGATGAGAGGATCACGCATGCCCACGTGCAGGAAGTAGTTGGGATGCCATCTTGCCCTCTCTGCAGATCCCTGCACTTTATCTTGGGGGGGAGCGGGGGTCCAACAGATGACTAGTGGCTGGTTCCGTTTCTGAATTGCGGGGTTTTTTTTTTTTTTTTTTAGTAGCAATTTACCCACCACACCCAAGACCCAATCCATGATCTTACCTACATGGCGTCATATCCTTATGTCTTTTCTGTCAGTCCTTCTTCTAGTCTCTCATAAAGCAGCTGGCTTCATAAAAGGATGGAATGGCCTTATTTTTAATTTTTTGTATTTTTGAGAGAGACAGCAAGAGAGAGGAGAGAGAGAGAGAGAATTGGTACGCCAGGGCCTCAGCACTACAATAGAACCCCAGACGCACCATCTAGTGGGCATGTGCGACCTTGCGTTTGCCTCACCTTTGTGACTCTGACTTAAGTGGAATCTGGAGAAATATCGAACATGGGTCCTTAGGCTTCAGAGGCAAGTGCCTCAACCGCCAAGCCATGTCTCCAGCCCTGGAATGGCCTTTTAAAGAAAAAGTCAGCTTACCCTTGTTGGGACAAACCTTCAACCACAAACACTGTATGGGAGGAAGGGGTTTATTTTGGCTTACAGACTGGATGGGAAACTCATGATGGCAAGGGAAACACAATGAGCAGAGTCTGAATATCAATTCTTAGCCAACATAAGGTAGGCAACAGCAGCAGAAAAGTGTAGCAAACACTGGCAAGGGAGAAGCCCCTATAACATCAATATGCCTACCCTCAACAACCCACCTGTTTCCAATTCCCCAGACTTTTCCCTACTTGCTCACACTACTCAAATCTAATATATTCATTCATTCTCTGGAATCCTTGTATTTCAAATATATGCATTGGACTCAGCAGTAAACTTCATGTCCTGGAATATTAACATTTACAGTTCTTTGCTAAGTGACTTTGGACTAAGTTTCTTCACCACTGTGATATTTCCAATAAAAGTAAAAAATACCATCCAGAATGTTGTCATGACAATTAAATGAGACAGTACGCATGCAATTTTAGGCTAGTTCTTGGGATATTGTGAACATTCATAACATGACTGCTGAGTGCAGTGACACACACATGTAGTCCCGGATACTTGAAGGTGATGTGGGATGATGGGATTAGCCCAGGAATTCAAAGCCAACCTGGGCAATGGGACCAGACCCACATCTGGCAATGGAGGTTGTACACCCACCAAGGTGCTGAGCAGATATCATGTTTTCAAAATAGCTACCTTATAAACACTGAGGAAGCAAAGTCCAGATGGTGAAGTTTTAACTTGAGGAAGGATCAAAGTCACCTGCACAGCTGGCCCAGCACTTGCCCCTGAACGCCCAAGAGGCTTCTAGTCACTAACTAGCAACAAGGCAAGCTGTATTTGGCAGTGGGTGAGGAAGCATTGCTGAGTCTATTCCTATGTGTGCAGGTCCCTGACCTTCCATCCTACATTTATTTGCTCTCCTGAGGCTCAGGCTGGGACTCCTGACTAGTTCTTCCTCGATGTCATGCCAATAGCAGCAGCAGCACCTACCATGATGGAGTCCATGCCATCCACCTGCATGTAGAAGAATTTACAGAAGAGAAATCACAGGCCAATTATAAAAGTGGTCATGGTCATGCAACAAGTGAGGGGAAGAGCTAACCATGTTCCTAGGCCATCTGACTTCCAACACAGTCCCCATAGTCTCCCACCGCTTGAGGCCCTCCAGACCATCACGAAGTAACTTCACCAGTTAAAATACAGCAACATCATGTCCCTATGGTCCCAACACCGTGAGTCCCAGCTATCACTCAGTTTTGTCACCCCAGATGACGGGTCTGAAGAACAATAAGACCTGCCAACTTGATCTTCCATTCACTCAGGCTGGCTCTTCTCCTCAGGGTCCATCTGCAGTAAAATGGGGGAGAGACTTCATAATACTCAAGGAGTAAAGTCAGATGAGGTGCAAATGAACAAGAAATAGACAGTGTCATCAGGGATGCAGAAGAATGATTGTGCTAAGGTATGTGGGAAACAAGAAGCAATCATGGGGTTGGCCTTTCCCTGACCAAGAGTTAGGATGTGTCTCCTCTGCATTGTCAGTTATCCTTGTCTCTCCTGGAAAGCCCAGCATGAAACGTGGAAATTGTGATATAGAGCTGCAAGGTGGTTCACTTGGTAATAATGTGCTTGTCTCACAAGCAGAAATAACTGAATTTGATCCCCAGAACCCACACTAAAAAAGAAAAATAGCAGACACGGTGGGCCAAATTTTACTCCCAGAACTGGGGAGACAGAGACAAGTGAATCTCTGGGGCTTGCTTGAGAGCCAGACTAGCCTAGTGATAAATTCCAGATCAGTGGAGAGACCTTGTCTCCAAAAAGATGCATTGCATGTGAGGAACAACCCACAAAGCAGCCCTCTGGCACACCATATACACACATATCACACATGTACCTGCACACACATGAACATACAACACACACACACACACACACGAAGCAAGAAATTGTAATAGAAATTGCAGTAGACACAAGGGTTGTGGACAATGTCACTACAGCGTGTGAAAGGAATGTGGACAAGATGTGTCTTCCACATGCATTTGAACACAAAGACTGACCTCATTTCCTTGTGAGAATGCCATGGCAAGTTCTCCTGTTCCTGCTGCCTCTACTGTGAACTGCATTCTTAATGCTGAGGCACAGATAGGAGAAGCCTGTGGTGATAGATCTGCTTCACTGCATGACTGAGTTTACAGCCTGGAAAATGGATAGTCACGGCAATAGTGGAAACTCTTTCTGAAAGGTCCCTAGTAGTAGATTCTAATTTATATAACAGAATTCTTCCATTGAGAGTTATGAACCACTAATGTATCCTCATATCAACATAGTGAGTCACAGCAAAAAAAAAAAGTTTTTAAGTAGCTAGACTACAAATTATCAATGTACTGTCCACATTCTGTAAAATACTCTTTGGGGAATTATTTTTCATTTTGTTGCAATTGTGAGTTCACTATGTCACCATAAACAATGGATTACTATGACAGAGGCCAAAAGAATTTTAAACTGGCACTGACCCAAGTGCAAGTCTGATTTTTAAAGAAAAGTTTATGATATTTGTTAATTTTTTGTTTGGTTTTTCGAGGTAGTATCTCACTCTGATCCAGGCTGATCTGGAATTCACTATGTATTCTCAGGGTGGTCTCAAACTCATGGCAATCCTCCTACCTCTGATTCCCAAGTGCTGGGATTAAAAGCATGTGCCAACATGGTGGCAAGTTTTTTTTTTATCATTATTTGCAAGGAGAGAGAGAGAGAATCCACATGCACAGGAACCTCTTGATGCTGCAAATAAACTCCAGACACACATGGCACTTTGTGCAACTGGACTTATGTTGGTACAGGCAGTCAACCCTGAGTCTCTGGTTTTCCAACTGCATATCTTTAACCACTGAGCCATCTCTCTAGCCTTATTTTGTTCTTTCATAAAGGCAGGAAAATATGACTAATAGTCAGCAACAAGATATTGGTCATCAATAGTGGAAAAGAATGCAGAGCAAGAAAAGGAAAAACAGTAAGTGGAAGCTGGTGAGCAGAAGAGACCTTGTTTGCAGACTTTTTATATTTTGATTGAAGCTACAAGTAAAGCTTTCTTTGCTGTTTTGATTTTCTGAAAGTTCCATTGTTTTTCTCTTCTTTTCATGTTCACTTAAATGATTTTCTGGGCCTCTGCTTTCTTTTGGAAGCCAAGTCTTCTGAAAAGAAAGTTCAGATTCTTCCATTATCTTTTTTTTCCAATAGATGAAAAAATTGAGGTTAGCACATTGTCTAAATGATTCATGCCCAAATCATATCTATATAAGATTTAACCATTCTTCAAGATCCCCTTCAAAAATAATAGAACCTTTCTAAATAGTTGCATACCTATTCACTCACATATATAGTAAATTCAGATCTAGAAAACAGCCCAATGAAAGATTAAGTAAGAATGTGTTCATTGGGGTGTTGATACAGGAACAGTAAAACTGGGAAGCAAACCCTCTATAGAAAAATGGTGGTGGTAGTTTTATTATTGCTAAAATCATAGTATAGAAGCCCTGTTCCATTTTATGCAGGCATTGTAAAAGATTGTTAAAAAAAAACTACATGACATTTCTGTCACATTTCTGTGACAAAATATTTAGGTTATAAACATAGAAAGATTAAAGAAACTTCTGGTACCAAAATCTGTATTAGTCAGGGTTCTCTAGAGGAACAGAACTGATAGAATGAATTGTATTAAAAGGGAATTTATTGGATTAGTTTACAACAGTCCAGCAATAGCAGGTTGCAGGTCAGAGAGTCAAGGAACCCGGTAGCTGCTCAGTCCACGAGACTGGATGCCTCAGCAGTCCCTATGCGGCGCTGAAGGCCTGGAGGCATCCTGGGGAGACGTTGCTCTTCAGTCCACACTGGGACTTCAGACCACACTGGAAAGCAGCAAGCAGCAAGCACCAAGCGCCAAGCACCAAGAACCAAGCACCAAGAACCAAGCACCAAGCAGAGAACAGCAAGCAGCACCAGCAGCCCGGTGGGAGGAGAGGATGCCTTTCTTTGCAGTTTCTTTTTATAAATCAGCCCCCTCCTCCGACAGGGGCCGCCCACTCTGGGGGATGGGCTTACCCTGGGGGAAGGATTCTTCCTTTAGTTAACCCTTCCTAGAGGCAACCTCAGAGACTCACTTATGTGGAATGTCTGTGGATTCCTAAACAAATCAATTTTATACAATCTTAACCATCACACCTGGAAAAGCTTATATTTGCATAGATAAGTAAAATAATTGGGACGTTTTTAGGTTTTTTTTTTTTTTTTTTTTTTTTGAGGTAGGGTCTTGCTCTAGCCCAGGCTGACCTGGATTTCACTACGTAGTCTCAGGGTGGCCTTGAATGCATTGTAATCCTCCTACCTTTGCCTCCCAAGTGCTGGTATTAAAGGCTTGCACCACCACACCTGGCTCAGAATCAGATCTTTGGCTAATCATTTTGTTTTCATTTATGGAATATCTGGAAATATTTGTAAATTTAGTCATTTCTTTCAGAGGATTTCCATTTTAACAAACATATATATAGCAGTAAGAATCAGAAATACTGTAATGTTTATGTATGAAATATATATAAATCTTAAATGAATTTACTATATGCACATATATGTAAAACATGCTCTTACTTAGGAAAATACCAGACATTTTCATCCTCCATATTTTCATTACCTAGAAAACAATATTATGAAGATACATAGCAAGGATTATTAGGGAAATATTAATGTTAGTCATTACCAGTAGCTAAAATTTTTGAGAAAAATTTGAAAAATTATGAAATCTTATGAAGTAATTTACTGCATGGTTTATAAAAAGCAAATTGTTTAATTTACTGAAGCAAGAATTTATATGAAAAATGTGTATGGAAAAGGATAAACCAATTTTTCTTCTAAACAAATTCATAGCTAAGTGGGAATATATATATATATGAATGATATTAATAAAGTACACAATCCCATTCCTTGGAGTATTTTTTAAATAAACCTTAATATCTGCCTTATTGCTAGACTAATACCTAATTGTTTTTTCTCCTTTAAAACATGGTTTTCCTTTCCTTATATTTTTAGAACATTTATGCATCTGTCAAAGTGATTTTCTTTTACAAAATGTTTCCCATTTGTCCATCATGGTTTCCTACTAATTCTCATTCCAGCAACCATGCTGTTCAAATCACTGTGACTGATTGTGAGGCTTAATTAACTTGTCAGGAGAAAGATAATAATTTTCAGTCCATTTTCACTTTTCCATATGGCCAAAAATGGAAAATCCTATTTCTTTCATATACTTATACATGCGTGTAATACATTGTGAAATGATGGCAAATTACCCCAACTTACAATGTGGAAGCTAGAATGAAAACTACAAATAAATAATAATGAGCACTAGACCTGTATTTTATTTTGTATAGAATTACATGTTGTCATTTTTTAGCTTTAAGACCATGAAGAAGTTTGTGTTATCGGTTATGTATTCAAGGAATTGTTAATTAATCCTAGGCAAACTCTGATTCTGCTTAGATATCAAGTAGGTAGATATCAAGTAGGTAGATATCAAGTAGCCTATGTGCGTTAGAAGTCTGGACACACTCCTAGACCCAATGTGAGAGGAATAAATCCTTCTTTGCCAGCGTTAGTTTCACAAATGGGATTTAGTACATTGATACACAATGGAGTTTCCCTTGGAGGTTCTGGGAAAGTTCCTTATAAAATGTTGATTCTCAGAAGCTGCTCTATCATGTTTATTTTTTAGTCTTTTTTATGTCTTACATTTGAGTAGGCTTCTAGTCCATCAAAGAAGCCAACCATTAAGAGAGTCCAGAAAGCATCTGGGAAAACAATACAGCGAGTCATCAGCTCTGAAAACTTTTCAAATTTTATGGAACACGTTCTTATAATTAACCTATGACTTTGACTTTTGTTTCTTATTTCAAAGACATTCATTGACTCAGATAATTCTTAAACAGTTACTAGAAGCTAGATGTTCTAAGGTGATACAACTTGTAGTGAGAAAATAAAACCAAAAATATGTCTTCATTGAGCCCATCTTTTATTGGATTATTATGGAATCATTCTGCTTCATAAAGATTTACAACAGTAATATTGAAAAAAAATCATGATTTGAACTAAATTTCTAGGCATAAAGAAACTCTAAATTATGTTTATTCAAATAGTATATGACATAGAAAACCATATTGCATAGTTTTAGCTATTGTGGTCTCAAATTTCCATGAAGATCTGTGAATTCATGTAAAAGTTCCCTGGGTGTGGGAATCAGAAATGGCATGGAGGGAGGTGATTAAATGTCCCAGTAAAGGATGAGGTTCAATGGGTATGTATGCTAACTTCCAAACACCCCAGTAGAAAAACTCAAAGGTTTTAACTTGCTCATTAATGTGTCCTTCAGAGACTTTCCTAGCTTCTTCATTTGACCCTCCCATATCCTTAGATCATATACAAAATATAGCACCTACACTCAAACCTTTGTCAATGAATTCACAATTTTAGAAACACAAACTAAGTTGATGATAATGACAGCTATCATTTACTTTACTTAACATTTTTTTTTTTTTTTTGGTTTTTCAAGGTAGGGTCTCACTCTAGCTCAGGCTGACCTGGAATTCAATATGTAGTCTCAGGGTGGCCTCAAACTCATGGCGATCCTCCTACCCCTGCCTCCCGAGTGCTGGGATTAAAGGTGTGCGCCACCACGCCCGGCTACTTAACTATTCTTATCCACGTTATACCTGGAATGCAGAACTGTAGTTGTCTTCACTGAATACAGAAATCCTAGGATCAAAATAAGATATGGCAGTCAATTCTTTATCTTCCTTGAACCAAATATCACCAGTGAGTAAACAAAGTTATTATTTAGACATAACCGCTCTAATTTCATTTTTTGCTACTTTATTCCTTCCTACTTCCTTTCATTTTCTTTTTGTCTCTTTTTCTTTTGTCCTTTCATCCTTTCAATTTTTGTACTTTTATTTCCTCCATTTTCAGTCAGTATTCTGGACCTTATATAAATATTCTCAATATTCATTAGGCCTGTTCTGTTTTATATGACTAATTATTCTAATTGATCTTTCTGCCCAAAATGTGCAACAAAGATGGCATACTATACTACAGAGTAGCCTTCAAATCACAGAAAGTAGAAAGGATACTCTTATGTTGGTTATATATGCCATACCATTATGTATATATGTTTAATAAACACACTGACTCCCTGAGAAAGCAACAGCCCAATGCCAGGAAGAGTTTTTTTTTATTTATTAAATATGGACATATTTTGTATGTAAACAGCACATATTGGTACCATCCTTTCCCTCCTCCCTGCCCCTTTTTCTGAAGAGGCCTTCCTCATTGGGGATGCAGGTCAACCTAATGGGGATTGTAGGTCATGTATTATGGGGGGGGTTGAAGCAATGTCTCTGTGCAAAATGTGCCAACTTGTGGCTCTAACAATCTTTCTGGCCCCTTTTCTGCAAAATTCCCTGAGCCATGCTGGCAGCATTTTAAGTCTACTTCAGTAATGGGCACTTAGGAGCCTCTGGATCTCTGGTTTGGTAGGTGTTGAGTGTCCTCAGTCTCTATCTCCTTCACCCTTGTGCTGATATCAGATTCACTAAGAAAGCAGCACTCTTGCTCATTTCCCCAATTCCTCTGTGGTTTCAGCTGGGGCCAGGGTGGAGTGCACTGTGTTGTTTTTCTCCTCAGATCCAGCTCCCATCTGAAGAAGAGAAGCAGATGCTCCAACAGAGAATGAAGTCAGCACCAGTTAAATGGGATAATCATTATTAATTTAGAGAGAATTAAAAGGGTGTAGACCCTCTTATAGTCTAAAGTTAGTGGGATCTTGACAATGGAAAGCAGAATCATTATCTGGATATGATTCTGACTTGGTTCCCAGTTCCAGATATGGTTTCCTTTCCACTGAGCAGATCTGTTAGCCAATCCAAGAGCAGTTGGTTACCCACCATGGCTGTGTGCCAGTATTGCACTTGTGTGAGCATCACGTCAGGTTGTTTGCTTCTGAGTCACTTAGACTTTGAGTTGCTTGTACAGATGTTGGCCACTTTCCTCTGGAAGCTCATGTAGCACCTTCCAGCACTAGATGGACTAATTGTCTGGGGACTGGCTCTCCTCCAGATTCCAACCAGATCTCTCCATGGTCTGTGCCAACAGCATATGGTGTCTTCAGCAGTAGGGTCTTAACATTAACCTCTGGTAGTTAATCAAGTACTCTGACAGAAGTCTGTCTTGGTTGTTTTGGGAGATCTAGTAGGTCTCTCTGATTAATAGCTCATTGTGGATGTAAACCACATCCTGGTATAGGGAATTAGAGGCCAGCACCAAGAAAAAAGAGGAAAAAAAAAGAAAAAAGACCGAGAAGAAAGAGAAACAGGAGAAATTTTAGATTAGGTTTTGTCTCACCCTCTCCACGGCCCTTTGATTCACCTGCTCCCCCTAAGGGCCTCTTGAGGGTTCCACCTTTTAGTCTGACTTCCAGGATAAGAGTTTTGAAATTAACTTTCTTGTAAGAATACCAGGTTGCTCCACTTTTCTTGTGTTGTTTTTTAATCAGACAACAATAAAAGGGATTTCCTTAACTGCATAAGATTTTTACAATCTACTTTTTGCATATGCATTAAAATACACAGAATAGAAATGCAGAGTTTTCCTTCCCATGTAGTTTAAACGCCAACTGCTTTTCATTTTTACATCAAATTCAACCTTTCTGAATGTTAAGAGTCACAAGTTGGGGCATTATGCACAGAGACTGGGGCCTACCCCCCAGAACTCTTGACTACCCCCACAATGCATGACCCACATTCCCCATTGATGAGGGCCCCTTTGGAAGAGGGAGCACAGGGAGGAGGACAATGGAGCCAATACTATGAATGTAAAATCAGAATAATATAAATAAATAAATAAAAAGTCAAAAAAAATTCAACCTTTCTTTCTCTTTTATTCCTGGCATGGGGCAAGCATGATTCACTGAAACTTCTTACTCTCATTAAATTCAGGTATATTAAATGTGAAATACTGTCATTCTTTCCAGTTCTGTTAGCAAAGTGTACACTAAAAATCATTCTAGTAATAGTGCCATTTAGCAGAAATCAAATAGGGTAGATTATATGCTAAATTGAGAATAATTCTAGACTTTATGTGTGTTTTTGTGTGTCAACATATCCATGAATGAGCCTAGACATGTGTAAAGAATGTGAGATGTGAAATAACAGTGAGTGTTTGGCTTAAGAATATACATGACAAAAATTAGATTTGTTCTAATTATTCAAGCTAATACTAGGTCAATGTTATGTGCCACTAATTTTGATCAAATGGGGAACATTATCTTCATTTCTTTTAATTATTAATCTATGATGCATCCATCAAAGGGACAATGAAGTGTATGAAGAGCTTCCAGTTCATCATTTTAAATATTGCCAGGATGACACACAAAATCAAGGGAATAATGTAAAACTCATACAAGTATTTATGTTCTCCCAAATAGTCTTCACACCCACCAAAATAAACCCCATTCATCAATTCATGATGACTATCTAACACTTTATTAATTATAGGCCTGACGTGGAAGAAAACAACACTACTACTGAGTAAAAGGTCAATTGAATGGGCCTCAAGCTTATGATTAATGAAGTTTAGGACCCGCTGATGATATTTGTAATTTGGAGACTCAGGCCACCTTTGATCTTAACTACATACCTCAGAAATTGAAGTACAAGGCTATGTTGCATAGAATGTTTGACATTTATAGACATGCATAAATCAGAATAACTCTCACAAATTCTTATTAACCTCCATTCCTTGGACTGTACAACATTGGTCCTAATATGAGGAAGCCACTGGTTTTACTTATTCTACTATTCCTTCCCTATTCTAAACTATAAATACCTGAAAACATTAATAGCAGTCAATCCTAGATTTATCTGTGGCTAACAATCTAGTTTTCTTCACTAAGCTCGAGGCTTGACATTAACCTCTAGCTTACAATGGACTGACCAGTGCATTAGCTATCTTACACTCATCCATACAAAAGACTGTAACCTGTTCAGCATGAGCTTGTTCATTCCAAGGCTATTGGCAATAGTCCCTTTAAAAACATTTCCTTTTTTCATTTATTTATTTATTTATTTATTTATTTATTTATTTATTTATTTTCAAGCAGAGAAAAACAGAGAGAGAATGTGTCAAGCCTCCAGCGGCTCCAAATGAACTCCAAACGCATGCACCACTGTGCATCTGGCTTTACGTGGATACTGGGGAATCAAACCCAGGTTGTTAGGCTTTTCAGGCAAGCTCCTTAACCACTGAATCATCTATCTAGCCCCTGCAATGTCTTTAAAATACATTTAATTGTGTTCATCCATACCTCTGCACCTTTTAGAATATATTTTCATCCTCTAATAGTCACATGACAAAAACATTTTCCATAGAAACCCCATATTCTCTGATAGTACAGTTGGCTCATATACAATCTTGGTTTAGCATAGCACCTGAAATTTGCATCACATGAGTTACTACACAACATCAGATAGAAATAACAGTTGTGTTTAGCAAAGGAAATAACAAAAAATAAAAAACTCTCCCCTTAATGCAAGTCCACAAACCTCAAAGAATAATTGGAACATCTCTATATAAATGGATGCTGTTAAATATCCATTGCTCAGGTCATACATATTTTATCAATGAAGAAAAAAATGACAGCAGAGAAACCACCAAAGAGAAATTTAATTTGCTTGAACATCAGAGCAAGCTTTAAAAAGCATGATGAAAGTTTTCAAAGCTATTGCTATTTCTTAGCTTCCCATATTACTGTCGAAAAATTGCTTGCAAATACCATGTCAAAAGGTCACTCAACTTTTTAGATGATACTTGTTTGAAAATTCTTATCCCTCTCCATCTCTATGGATTCCTGAATCTTAAATCTTTTTATTAATCTAAAAACTTCTTGTGTCTGCGATGAAATTTAGTATTAGAAGAAAGCTTTCTAGATAAAATAAGTCAATGTATTCAGAGAAATCATTGAAATATCTTGAGATTTTTCTTGGTTTTCTTACTTTTTTTTTTTTTTTTTTTTTTTTTTTTTTTTTTTCAAGATAGAGTCTCACTCTAGCTCATGCTGACCAGGATTTCACTATGTAGTCTCAGGGTGGCCTCAAACCCATGGCAGTCCTCCTACCTCTGCCTCCCAAGTGCTGGAAATAAAGGCATATGCCACCAAGCCCAGCCCTAGTTTTCTTGCTTTTGATAATATTCAGAAAAGATACCATTTATCATAAATTCATATAATTTAATGTATTAATTTTTACTCCTCTGAAAAGGTAAATGCTGTGTTATGAAATCCAGATATTTAAGTATCCAGTAAACATTGGATCAAAATTATTACTCATTTTCACTCTCCAAACTGTTTTTATAGTCTTCTCAAATCCAATTGCTAATGTTACTGATTCACAACTTAGTATGCTTCATCCAATACTATTGAAACTCAACCCTAAAATCATTGTACAATGAAATTACATCTCACTATATATTATCCAAGTGTGATATCATCAAAATTATGAAACAATAAGATTAGTTAGGGAGACATTTGGAATTTTTATCATGGTGGACATACTAACACAGAACTACGTATTTCTCTGTAATGCCATCTTCAACTAATTGATGTAGTCAGTAGTAGGGGTTTAATGCAATAAAAATATTCATCACCCATCATCTTATACTGTGTTACACAATCAGCTGCTCCGGTTTGTTCCTTTTACCCAGTTATTTGGGATGATTATATAGCAAGATAGGAAGAAATGTCCTAAAATGTGTGATGTATCAGTATTATGTAATATATTCACCATGTGATAAAATAAAATCTTTTCTAAACAAAAAACCTGAATCTAACCAGTGAGAATTGATGACTTGAGGACTTGAGTATTAGTACTTGCTTCTAGAGTTTTTATTTTTAAAATAATTTCTTTAAGAATAATTTTATTAGAAACTTTAGTATATGAACAACATGTAAATTAGTCATATTCCCTTCAGGTTATCCTCTTTTGCCTCTCTTCTCTCATTCCATTCCATTGAGGGCCCTCCTCAATGGGGGGATTAGTAATCACTGTGGAGTTTGGAATGCACCAAGCAGTTTTTGTCCATAAGAAAGTGCCCCACAGCACACCTTACCACCTGGTGGCTGTTAACATATTTTTTGGCCCCTTGTCCACAATGTTCCCTGATCTTTGGAGGGCTTGTTAGAAGTCTCCTTTAGACTTGAACAGCCTCTTATTTTCTGCTTTGATGAGTTTTGAGTCTTATCAGTATCTCACGTCATCTCCATAGAGAAGGTTCTCTGGCAAGCAGTGAGAGCAGCAATCACATTCAACCCTCCACTGTCTCTGCAGTGTCTCCTGAAAACAGTCAGGTGTGATGGAGATGACCTACTCTAATAGTAGCCACTGAGCTTTTCCTTCTTGCCATTTTGATGTGTCTGGGCTTTTTCTGTGGTCTTTGCTGTCTTCTGTATAAAGCAATTTCTCTAGCTAAGGGTGAGAATAACATTAATCAAAGTGAATAAACATATACATTTAGAAGGCTTCTGCTGGGCATAACCTCTCCATCTAGCCAAAGAATAGAGGAAGCTTCCCTATAGGATCAATGACCTACCAAGCTATAGACATTTACTTCAGTTCTCAGGACCAGGTATGAATGCTAACTCACTGGGTGGGACTCAGAGCCAATCAGAGAACAGTTTATTACTCCATAAATTGTGTACCACTATCGCAACCATGAATATGTCTGGCCTGCTTGGTTGATTTTGTAGCTTGCAGAATTCATTGTTGTTCTCACATTTATTCCCCAGTAGTTCACACAGCACTATGACTGTTAGCAGACAGTGAGATGGCTTCAATCTCAGTTCCTACTTCATTCCTCAGTGTTCTGCAACAGTTGTCCATGGTGTCTTCAGTAATAGGGTCTTACCATATACTCCGGGTGTATAACTGGGTGCTTTAGCCTGTGTGGTGGTTTGAATGTATGGCTCCATAGACTAAAGCATTTTTAAGATTAAGTTTGCAACTTGAGTCTCCAGATGACACGGGCCCTGCTCAGCAAGAGGTATGTCAGTGGGGGAAGATCTTGTAGTCCAGCCCTAAAGTATGTTCATAGCCAGTTTGAGCTCTGGTTGTTCATGTTCATTGGTGTGTTGATGGTGTCTCTCTCTATTGATCTATGGAAGTGAGCCAGCTTCTTCCACCATTGATGGTGTTCCCCTGGAATGTGTAAGCCTGAAATAAACCCTTTCCTCCCATAAGGTGCTTCTGGTCAGGTGTCTGTCCAGCTATGACAAAGTAGCTGCAACAACCTGCATAACGTTTATGGGACTTGTGCCTCTATGATCAATAGCCTGAAGTAAGGGTTGACTCAATTCTGGGACTGGAATTTATCTGCAAGAACCTATAGATTTAGGGCAAAAATTTCTCTAGTCAAGCAGGGTAGTCCAGCCGATGTTTTCTTTCTCTCTCTCTCTCTCTCTCTCTCTCTCTCTCCTGTTTCTCTTCTTTCTCTCTTTCTGTCCCAGAAATGTATAGCTTTTAAAACTCTTTTTTATTTATTTTAATTTTATGTTCATTTTGGTGCCTTCGATAGCCTCCTCGCTGTCCTCCCCCCTCTGAAGGGACCTTCCTCATTGGGGAATGTGGGTTGTGAATTGTGGGGATAGCCAACAATTATGGGGAAGAGGCAATGCCTCTGTGCATAATGACCCAACTTGTGGCTCTAACACTCCGTCCCCTCTTTGCGAATTTCCCTGAGCCATGTTTTAAAGAGAGGTGGGGGGATAGTTTGGCCAGAAGCACCTTGGAGTGGGGAAGAAAGTTTTGCTGGAAAAACATAGGCTCTTGCTGGTAAATTTGGGTTCCAGATTTGGATTACCCCCCACACAGGGAGCTGTTGATCAGGGAAGCCCATAAGACCTCCAAAACAATTCAGGCTATTTCCAAAGCACTTGGTTACCCACCAGTGCTAAACAGTAAAACTACTGATGAAGACACCACAGGTGGTGGTTTCAGGACATTGAGAGAACATGTTATAACTGAGAAATGATCCAGCTTCATGCTAACTAGCTCTCATACTTCTGGAAAGTGTTATGTGATCTGCTAGGGGATAATTTTCACCAACAGTGTGAACAATTAGGGAATCCTGCAAGCTACAGAACCAATCATACAGACAAAATGCATGTGTGGTTGCAACAGTGGCACAAAGGTTATGGGGGTAATAAACTCTTCTCTGATTAAAGATGAGGCCTGCTCAGTGGAGCAAATTCATACCTGGAACTGGGAAAAATCAGAAGCCAGTAGCTTAAAAGATCAAAGACCTAGGAGGGAAATGTCCACTGTGCTATGGCTAAAAAGAGAGAATATACCCATAAAAATTTTTCTAAACTGGGTGTGCTGGTGCACACAATTAATCCCAGAACTCAGGAGGAGGCTGAAGTAAGAGGATCACTGTGAGTTCAAAGCCAGTCTGAAACTAATTCCAGGTCAGCCTCGCCAACTCTTCTAAATACCTATTTCTATCCCTTTTGATCCATATTGCCCTCACTCTTGACCAGAGAATCTGCTTTTTACAGATGGCAGTGAATACCAGAAAGACACATCAGTATGACAAAAAGTCTACTACTTAGTAAATATGAGTAATCTGTTTCCCATTGACCAGGGGACAGGAAAAAGTGCAGAGAAAGTGGAAGTATGAGTGCTGCTCTCACTGCTAGCCTGGGAACTCCCTCCAGGGAAATAGCAGTACAGAATGAGGAGACTCAAAATTCATCAAAGGAGAAAATCAGAGGCTGCTAAGAGCTCAACACTAAAGGATACTTATAAAAAAAAAAAACCCAAAGACTCAATAGACATTGTGGAACAAGGGTCAGAACATATGTAAGAATAGTAGCATGGGAAGTTGTACTCTGAGGCATTTCCCCAACTCACACACAGAGACTAACTGATGTATTCAGAACCCCACAATGATTACTCACTGGAATGAAAGCAGAGGAGAGGGAATATAAGAATATAATCCAATGGGAATATGGCCAATTTGCAACATGTTCATATAAGAAAGCTCTCAATATAAAAGAAAGGTATATATTTTAATTTAATAACAAAACTGTGTTTCTGTAGTACTTATTCACATGATCTTTAATCATCCCCCTGCTCTCCTCCATCCCCCTCTTTCCCTTTGGACCTTTCTAACTGGTTTATTCTGTACCTCCACTTGCCTCTCTACTATGTCCTCCCCTGATATTTCCCCATTTATCCTCTACACAAACTCATTCTAGCTTCCCATCCAGTACTGCTGATACTGAGTACAGACTTACAAATCATTTTAACAATTCCAAGCTATGTTCTGGTTACATCACTATAATTCTTTCCAGATCCATCCATTTTTCTGTGAATTTCATAATTTAATTTTCCTTTAAAGCTGAATATAATTCAATTGTATATATGTACCATGTTTTCATGATCCATTCATCAGTTCATAGCCAGTTGGAATGAGTCCATTTCCTACCTATTGTGAATACAGCAGCAATAATCATGGCTGATCAAGTATCTTTATAGTAAAACATAAAGTCTTTGGGATATATGCCCAATATTGGCATATCAGGGATAATGATAAATGCATTTTTTTAGATTTTTGAGAAGCTTTCATATTGATTTCCAAGGGGCTGTGCAAGTATACATTCCTACTAACAATGAATGAGGGTTCCTATTTCCCCACACCATTGATAACATTATTGTCATTACAGTCATATTGTCATAACATATTGTCATTTGGTTTCCTAATGATAGTCATTCTGACCAGGGTAAGATTAACTCTCAAAGTAGTTTTAATTTGCACCTTCCTGATGGCTAAAGATATTGCACATTTTAGATGTTCTTTTGTGATTTTTATTTATTCATTTGAGTATCTCTTCAGTTCCCTGCCCCATTTCTTGAATTAGTTTTTGTTTCTGTTTATTGAGTCATTTGTGTATTATTGATATGAATTCTCTATCAGCTATATAGCTGATGAAGATTTTCTAATCATTCTATAGATTGTCTATTGAATCTGTCAACGATTTGCTTAGTTACACAATAGCATTTTAATGTCATGAAATCCCAATGGCCAAGGGTTTGCCTTATTCCCTGGGATACAGGGTCCTATTCAGAAAGTAGTTCCCTAAGCCTATTGCTTTGAATGTTATCACTACTTTAACCTTTAGTTGTATCACAGTTTAGGTCTTATATTAAAGTCTTTGATCTAGCTGGAGTAGATTTTTATGGAAAGTGAGAGAAGCAGGTCTAGGTTAATTTTTTTTTCGAGGTAGGGTCTCACTCTGGCCCAGGCTGACCTGGAATTCACTATGTATTCTCAGGGTGGCCTTGAACTCAAGGCGATCCTCCTACCTCTGCCTCCCAAGTGCTGGGATTAAAGGCGTGCACCACCACGCCCAGCTTAGGTTAATTTTTATACAAGTAGTTATTCAATTTCTCTAGCACCATTTGTTGAAAATGCTGTCTTTTCTCCAGTGTGTATTTTTGGCCTATTTGTCAAAAATCCGGTAGTTTTAGTTACTTGAACTTACACATGGATCCTCTATTCCATTCATCTATGTGTCTATTTTTGTGACAGTACCTTGCTGGTTGGTGCTATTTATTGTTATTATATTATATTTATTATATTATATTATGGCATTATTGTATATCTTGAAATTTGGTATGGTGATACCACCAGCCATTCCAATAAAAATTCTAGGACCATCCTTCACAGAAAAATATAAAAATAGCCAGGTGTGGTGGTGCACGCCTTTAATCCCAGCACTCTAGAGGCAGAGGTAGGAGGATCACCATGATTTCAAGGCCACCCTGAGACTACATAGTGAATTCCAGGTCAGCCTGAGGTAGAGTGAGACCCTACCTCAGAAAAACAAAAGAGAGAGAGAGAGAATCTTAAAATTCATATGGAAGAATAAAAGACCTTGGATATCCAAGATGTATTTGGCAGAAAGAACATTGCTGGTGATATCACCAAAGATCAATCAAATTTTTATCCTGTTAATTTATTTTGTCTTATTGCTCTAATTAAGACTTAAATTACTGTTTTCAGTGTATTGGAATTACTTGTCTGTGATTTTCTCAGTAGTTCTCATTGGAGGCTTGAACTATGGGGCAGGGCATTCTTTGCTGGCATTTGTTGGCATATATTGTCTGGGTTTCTTGTGTTATTTCTCTTGCATTGGGATTTTCCCATCTGGATATTATACCTTTGTCTTTCCAAGAATGTAGTAACACCAGTTCCACTGGGAAACACAAGGCAGTCTAGGATGGGACTGCTCCAGTATTACACATATGTCTGGATGACAAACTCACTGGGCCTGGACCTAGATGCCAACAGGTGGTCTAATGGATTCAGGCGGATGGGACTGTTCAAACAGGTCTAGCTCCAGGTCAGTGGCCTTGCTTGGTTGGCTCTGGGACAGGGGTGGAGGGGTATGTCTATGCTGTGCTCTCCATTTGCCTGTGCCTAGTGCCCTAGTCCTCATTCATTGTTCCTGGGCAGGTGGTGAATACATGCATCTAAGTTTGTTGCAGGAAGGAATATATGGTATTCTCACCTGAAACCTGTGCCAAACAGCCTGTTGTTCCTCCTTGCTCTGGATGGATTTGGATGGGCAGTCTACATGGCATCTTGGTTGGGTGAAAATGGTAACCTATGGTTTGCTCACCTGGGACTGCACTGAGGGGCCTGGTTTTCCTTGTACTTTAAAGGCATTTGGGGTATGGGCCAGTGGTCTACATATGCATCTGGGTTGGTAGTAGGGGAAAGTTTATCACCAAGTTACAACTTTAATCAGTAAAACAAAAACATTGACTAGTCAATAAATGGAGACAATTCATCTAGAACATTATAAATGAAACTAATAAAATATCCATGGTACATTAGTATAGTTTTCACATTCACAAATGATCTAAATATAAAGAATAAAATATCATCAATAGTAGAAATTGCCTGGATTGATAAAGTCTTCATGATTAAGAGTACCAATCTGTATGCTTCAAATGGAAAATTTGTAATTAAATTCAAAATTGTTTTTTTAAATATACATGGCACAGACACCATAGGTAAAATTAATTAAAAACAAACTTGACAAGTGCCAATGACAACAACAATGACACTCTGGTTTCTACCTGCAAAGAATGGCACAAATGCTAATTTTGATACTGTAATTTGTTAACATGACTAAGTGCAACAGATATTCCTATACATTGTTGTGGGAAAAATGAATATTGGAACAAACATGATGTTATGGGCTTATGTGGCAATATCTACAATACTCAGACAGGCTTGGTGATAGCACTCTAACCTCAAGTACAGCAGAATGTGAGCTTAGTTTGACTCACTTATATCATCTCCCTTGTCTACCCTTAAATTCAACTTTCCTTTCACCCTTCCAACTTATATAAGTGCATTGTATAAAAGAATTTGTACAATGCAGGTGAATCTGTTCCTTTTTACCTAAACCCCGTTCACCCTTCAAAAATTCACTTCTCAAGAAGTGCCTTTCACACACACACAAAAAAAAATCCTGCCTTGTTTTGTACTATAAAATTGTCTCTGTGATACTTTCTACATTTGTTCTCTGTCAACAGGCATCCATGATACTGTATTTATATCTACAAAAAAAGACTTTATGCTGGGCGTGGTGGCGCACACCTTTAATCCCAGCACTTGGAAGGCAGAGGTAGGAGGATTGCCATGAGTTCAAGGCCACCCTGAGACTACATAGTGATTTCCAGGTCATTCTGGGCTAGAGTGAGACCCTACCTCTAAAAACAACAAAAAATATTATACACTTCTGCAAATATTGAGCTTTGTATCCTCAACCACTGGCATAGCATATGACACAGAGAGCAAAGTCCAAACAAACTTCATTTGTGAATTAATTAATGCAGTCTTTTCCTCCCATATGGCTCACATTGCCACATAATTTGATGCTTGAATGATATCAAAGGACACAAATTACCTTCTGTGATGGTTTGAATCAGATGTCCTACATAAACTCTTGTGTTGGTCCCCAGCTGGCGACAGTTTTAGAGATAAAGCCTTGCTGAAGTAGATGTACTTTGGGGATGGGCTTAGAAATGTTATAAAAATGTTAGTGTTTGCCTCACTGACATGCTGCTGTTTCAGACATGCTGTGGCAGAGGTGATGTCCAGCCGCTGCTGATGACATGTTTCCCCTGTCATCATGAAGCTTCGCCTTGAGTCTGTAAACCAAAATAAAATCTTTCCTCCCATCAGCTGCTTTTGTTCATGTGCCTTCTCCAAGAACTGAGAAGGTGACTATAACACCTTTACATGTTTTTTGTCAATGAATTGTAGTCAAATTTAGGGATTAATTTTCAATTGTTCCAGTGAACAATACTACAAATAATATGTGACAATAACATTTAAATTATTAAACAAGGCTCCCAAAAATCTAAATGACATAAAAGTAGAAGCAAGACCTTCTGGGAATTTGAACAGGAATAATGGCAGATGGATAGATAAGAGAGGGGAAGGAGTGAATATGGTCAAAGTACATGAAACACTTGTATGAAAAGCCTTCATGAAGCCTTGCAAAAAAAAAACTTCCATAAATGTATGCCAGCAAAAATGATATTATAAATAAATACATAATAAAAACCAGTTTAAAATACTTGAAGTCTGCCAGTGAAAAAGATTATAGTCAGACAATATCGTGTGTCTGTGTGGTGTGTGTATGCACGTACACATATGTGCATGGGCACCTGCCGAAAGTGAGGAAGTCCAAGGATGATCTCAGGTGTTTGTACTGCCATTTATTCTTTCATGCCGAGTTTCTTGTTATTTTGCTGCTCTATGTACTTGTCTAGGTAACCTGCCAGCTTCTGAATTCCCCAGGCTCCACATCCCATTGCTGTAGGTGCATTGGGATTACAAATGCATGTGCCAGTTTGTGGGTGTAGCAGACAGCTTCAGGTTCGCTGAGATGAACTTCCAGACCAGGCACAGTTATGGAGGAAGGGATATCATTTATTGAAGCTTACAGATCCAGGGGAAGTTCCATAATGGCAGAAGAAACGGCTTGTCTTCACAGGACCAGGCAAGAGAGCAAAGCCCCCAGTCACACAGCACACAGAGCAAAACTACAGCCTAAAGCCACAGCACACTTCAGGAACTCCCCCGAGACACACTTTGCATATCTTTACAATGGAATCTCAAACCCACCACCACACCTTAATATCCACCCAGTGACAGCCTCTAGCAAGATGACTGCAGATGCAAACTATAAACTAATAAAACGTTGAATATATTGGGGGGCATATATTCAAACTACCACAGTGGGCTTTATGTCAGTGCTGGGGATTAGAACTGTGCCCAGCAGGCTATCATGAAAGTGCCTTTATTCTCTCAACATTATCAGGTTTATTGAATTAATTTAATGAAAATGGACATTCCAGTGGAATGTTCTTCCAGAGCCTGGAAGTAAACTTTTTAAGGATTAGAACAGCTAGGGCCCAGGTGAAACCACAAAGGAATTGATGAGATGAGCAGAAGTGCTGCTTCCATGGCAGGCCTGACAACCTGCCTTAGGGTGGTGGAGACAGACATTGAAGATACTCAAAACCCACCAAAGCAGAAATTCAGAAGCTGCTGAGAGCTCAACACAAATAGACATAAAGCACACCCACAAAGGCTCAGGGAATTTTGCAGAAGACAGGGTGGAAATAATGTAAGAGCCACAGGGTGGGAGGGAGTATCCAGAGGCATTGCCCCATCACAAAATGACTGACTGCTGCTCTCACAACTCATAACCCACAACTCCACGGTGAATACCAGCAATTTTACTAAGGGGGGCCCTGTGTGGAGACGGGGTCAGGAAGGAGGGAAATGATGGTACCAACGTGATGTGTCCATACAAAGTTTCTACTTAAAAAAAGATTTAGGAAATGGTCAGTTCTCAATTTGATACTGTTTCTGAGGCAGTGGTAGGAGAAAGGGAGATTAATGAGGGGTTTTATGCTGAGAAGGAATGACACCTTTATATTGGAGTGTTGCAACAATGAACAGGAGTAGTAGAGCGTATCTGTGGGAATCATTGATAAGAATTCAATTAAAGAGAAGAATGGCACAACAGTTTACAGCTACTATGTGACCTTGGAAGAGAGAAATTCCTATAAAGTTTACATATGACTTTACCCCTGGACTGATTAACTTCAAGAATTCTTTTCTTATTTAGTCTAATATAGATATCCACACTTTAACTCGTGGGTATATTGTTAATCTTTCAGCAATGGGCTTTGGGATTTTTAATTTAGCTCTTTTATTTACTAGTTTAGGAACATAAAAGTTAATTAAAATGTTTGCAACACAACTACTTTCTAGTATTTCTAGTATTTTTAAATTTAAATAATCTGAAACCTATAACATGTATAATGTTTTCTTCATGTAAAAAGCATCCAATTCACCATAGTTATTAGTAGTAGCAAAAGTAGTACAAGATTTGAAAATATCTCTCAAGGGAAATCAAGCTGGAACTGAGTCCAACATTGTTTGCTAAAGACAGACTTTTTATTGAAATCAAAGAAATTCTGTCTCTGAATTTGTATGAGTAAAATTGGTTGGGATCCACTACAAAGTAGAATAGAATGTTGAACAGCAGAACAAAAAGTTCAAATTTAGTCTATAGAACTGTTGGAAGATATGCAGTCGTGCACACCTGGAAGAAGTTTCAAATGCCATCCCAGATTATGCGAGTATTGTGTCTACTGAATTCATCTCAAATTCTACAGCCTCACTTTGTCTTATATGCAGAGCATTACCTGAAAAGAATAAGCTTTTCCAAAATCCTAAATAGTCAAAATGTTTCAAATCTTTAACAGTATTGTTGCATTTATCTCTATGGTACATCTGTATCTTTGAAATAAAGCGTATCTAAACTGTTAACAAATGTAGGAAACATGAAAGAAAGAAAAGGAGAATGTATCTGAACAAAATAGCAAAAGTAATTCCAACTATCCTCAGCCTTGATAACACAGAGATTTTTCTCTGAATATACTGTTTTGTTCTAAGTTGCTGGAAACATAATCTTCACCTAGTTCAGATGTTGGGACTGAAACCAGTCTGTAGTCCATGTTAATTGTTCTCTCTTTCCCCCCATTCTTTTCAAAGAATATAGGCTCACATTCTCAAAAACTAAAATTCCTTCAAAAAATGTAATATTCACTTAGCACAATTCAACTCCCAAGAGACACCAAGCCATGACTAATTTAACTTTATGAAATATAAAATATGACATGTAACTGACACATCTTTCACCTACAAGGAATACTTTTCTTAGGAATATCCTTTGCTTACCTGTCCTGGCTTTCCAATGTAACCTTCTTTCTGTTCTTCTCTTGACAAAAAAACTGCTAAATTTACTTACTAATATTAAAGATATATACTATTCTATCAATATAAAAATTATCAGTGATGTATGAAATATCACAATTTGTTGAATAAATTCATAACTTTTAAAATATTATCCTGCTAGAAATGTCAAGATCATCAGATTGCATAAAATTAAATAGGTATTTTATAATAGAATGAATACTGTATTTATATGCCACAAGCTAGTCATTTAGGGTTATGTGAGCAATAAAAGTATGTCCCTATAAATTGGTCTCTGATTTCAGGAGGATATGGACACACTCTCTACATATAAAGTGAAATAGAAGAGTTAGACAGAATAAATCCATCTCTACCAGGGAAATTCTGATAAAAAAAAGACCTGTTTGATAGCACCATGCAGGCTATTTCTTAGCATCCTTACTTCTTCAGAAAGGGGAATGTGTTTTCACCTTGTACACAAATCCATCTATGTTCTCTAACAACTGGAGATTAAAATGACCCTCTCAACCCAGAGCAGAGCAGAGCACAAAGATATGAATGAGGTGCTTGAATACAGAGGAGAAGAACTGGACAGTATGCAGCCATTCCAAGGTTTGTAAGAAAGTAGACAGGAAGCAATTTTGAACACATTATTAGCCAGGCATAGAGTTTCCAGATGAGTATAATAAGTGAGTCAGGCTTTTAAAGAAACATTTTATCAGGTATATAGAGAAAGATTAAAATTATTTCTGAAAATAAAATCCATGGAATATGAAAGTGATCATGTAAAGCTGACAGCTAGAATACAAGAGATATAGGAGAAATTCAGTTACTAAGAATAATATTTACAAATCTTTATACACAATGTTAACTATAATTAACATTATTAATATATATTTTAATTTATTTATTTGTAAGCACAAGAAAGAGAGACAAGGAGAGAGAGAGAGAGAATGGGACACCATGACCTCCTGCTACTACAGACTCCAGATGCACGCACCCTTTGTTCATCTGGCTTTATGTGGGTACTGCGGAATCAAACCTGGGTTGTTAGGCTGTGCAAGTAAGCAATTTAACTGCTGATCCATCTCTCCAGCCCTAACATATATTTTTAAACTTCTGAGAGTTCCTGTATTAATTTACATTCTTGAAGTATTGGAGTGGAAGGTAAAGATGTCAAAATAGGCAAAATTTTAGTTAGAAGGAAGATATAAGTTCATCAGATCTATTGTACAACATAATGCATATAGGTAATAACAAGATATTATATCCTTAGAAAATGCTGAGAGTGAATGGTATGTTTTTCTTATTTTGTTTTGGTTTTTGGTTTTTGGTTTTTCGAGGTAGAGACTCATTCTAGCTCAGGCTATCCTGAAATTAGTCTCAAACTCTCAGAGATCCTCCTACCTCTGCCTCTCAAGTGCTGGGATTAAAGGCGTGTGCCACCATGCCTGGCGAATGTGTTCTTTACCAGAAAAATTATAAGTGAGAAAAGCAGTAAATATTAGTCATTCTACAAGGCTTATATATCTCAAAACACAATCCTGTGCATAACAAATGTATACAATTTTATTACAAATTTCAACAATTAAATAATAAAACAAAAATAAATTACTAAAAGATATTTTAAATGTTTTCACCAGAAAAAATATACATATGTGAAGAGTTATTAGACTGATTTAATCACTGTGCAATTGAAACATATCTCAAAACATGCCATTATGCCCCAAAAATATGAACAATTATCTTTCAATTCAAAGTAAAATAGAAAAATTTATAAGTATTTCAGTGTGCACTTTGTGAAAAACCCTGGAAAGAAAGATAAAGATAATTCAACTTTTTAATATTTTTATTTATTTATTAATTATTTATTTATTTATTTATTTGAGAGAGAGATACAGAAATAGGCAGGGAGAGAGAGAGAGAGAATGGCAGGGCCAGGGCTTTCAGCCACTGCAAACAAACTCCAGATGCATGTGCTCCCTTGTGCATCTGGCTTATGTGAGTCCTGGAGAATAGAGCCTTGAACCAGGGTCCTTAGGCTTCATAGGCAAGCGTTTAACCACTAAGCCATCTCTCCAGCCCTAATTCAATTTTTCCCTGAAAGAATTGAGTCTGAAATTATTTTTTATTATCACTTTCATCTTCATCACTCTTTCCCTGAAATTTATTAGTATTGCAGGAGTTCTGTATATATGTCTTCCAAAATCTAGAAGCAATCACAACACATATATGTTAGATAGTGAAAAATAACAATGGCTCTTAGCCTATGGTGTTTCCTACTGAATACTCACAATCTAAAAGATTCTCAACTAGCACCCTCAAGGACCACATTTAGAACAAGATAGGGACATGCCTAATCTGAAAACATAAATGAAACAAGACTCCTCCATATTCTTACAGATATAAGATACTATTTACTCCTTTATCAATATCACATTTCTACTTTGACCCTCTCATCTCCCAGCAATACAAATGTATGATATCCTGGCACTAAGTAATGAATGTTGGTGATACTCAATCCAGAATAGGACCTTACTTTTCTGAGACTTCCTAGGCTCTAAGCCTTATTTTTGAGACACTCCTAAGATTTCTTGTGGTACAGTGCTCATTGCTACAGTAATATAATAAACCAATCTTTATTTAGCTTCATGTATGCTCCCAGTAATATCAGCTAATAACACACACACACAGAGAGAGAGAGAGAGAGAGAGAGAGATAATTGTATTCTTTTCACCTTAGAATATATATTTGAGTTATATGAGAAAATGTAATTTACTTTTACTACTTTGTAAGTTGAACATAAGCATACTCATTAAAGAGAGATTACATCAAGTTAAATATTTGAGGAATAGAAGTTGTAACGGATTCCTTTTATGGGCAAATCCTTGATGGATTGTGTAATTAGAGAAATTTGTCAAGGTGTCTGTATGAGCTGCAAAACAGTACTACATTTTCTATAAAAATGCTAAAGTGGGGCTGGAGAGATTGCTTAGAGATTAAGGCTCTTGCTTGCAAAGCCAAAGTAACCAGGTTCGATTCCCCAGGACCCATGTAAGCCAGATACACAAGGTGGTATATGCATCTGGAGTTTGTTTGCAGTGTCTAAAAGCCCTGGCATGCCCATTCTCTCTCTCTCTCTCTCCCTCTTTCTCATTCTCAAATAAATAAATACAATTAAAAATTAAGGAAAAACATACATACTACAAAAATTTAATACTATCATAACAGTTATATATTGATATCAGATATTATGTTTGAGTCTCATGATTAGAACACTGGAATAGGAAAATGAAATAATGTGATACATTTTAGCATTTTCTTCATTTGATTGTGTCTTCACTGGAATTATATATGCTACAAATAGAAAGAGAAATACTCTCCTAAAAATGCTCTGATTGGGTAGGTCTTGCTTTCTTTTTGAGGCAAAACCAACAGACTGGCCTTTTTATATGTGCATGCATGATAGAGAGGGAAAATTGGCTTTCCAGGGCCTCCAGCCACTGCAATAAAACTCCAGACATATGCTCCCCTTTGGGCACATGTATGACATTGCACACTTGTGTCCTTGTGTTTCTAGCTTACATGGGACCTGGAGAGTTGAACATGAGTCCTTGGGCTTCACAGGCAAGTGCCTTAACTGCTAAGCCATCTCTCAAACCTGGGTAATTCTTTTAAAGGACCATGTGTGAATGAGATATTGTTGAAAAAGCTGTGCTCTTGTTTTGTATATATGGGTTAAATGATTTTTAAATAACACTATCTCATTCAGATCATCTATCAATCCAAAACTCCCTATTCTATGGTGAAAAGCTCTTAAGATAGATACACACACACACACACACACACACACACACAAGGGGAAACAGTAGTATTTTGCGAAAAGCGAAAATCAAACATGAAGATTACTATGGTAAATATATTACAGAATTAATGGGGTTAGTATACAGAAGAGGATCTCATTTTCATGCCATTCACTATCATTTTTCTCTCACATTTTATGTAACTATATATAATAGCATACCAAGAAAAGCAATGAACATTTTAGTGAAGTTACCTTTTGGCCATACATTAGTTTTACAAAATGACAAACTTCCTAAATGAAAATTCTTCTTTCCCTAAAGTGGCTGACAGTGATGTTGTGGCTCCATATCAGGATATACCATCTCCAAAAAGGTGGAGCCATACTTTACACACCTAAACAAAGAATCACAACTTCAATATATAATTAATAAGCATAATATACCTAATATTCATATAAGAGACATACATAGCCCTTAGTAGTTTTTCATTAAATCCTGTGTTTCCAGCTACTCCAACAGTTACAAATGCCTTTCTCTGATCCCATCACATCATAAACCACAGCTCTTGCTCTGCATTTAACAAAGTTCGATTTCTAATGAATAAAGCTCTTAGCCTTTAATACACCTCCTGCTGCTTTTGCTGCTGCTCTAAAATTATATCTTTCTTCTTTCTCTGCTTCTTCAGATTCTACACATTTGTGAATTTACATTTTACTGCTAAGTGAGAGAAGTTTTCTCTAGTTTCAGCACTCCAGGCCTTTTATCTTTTGATCTTTGCCTGTAGAGCTGAGGATTACACTGGGCTGAGTCCTGTTATGCCCATCTGTTCTGAAACGTGTTCATGCGTGTCAGCTATGTTAGGCTAGTTCATGCCATAGTAAGAAAGTCTCCTAATCTCAGCTTCAAAAGCCAACAGATATTTACTTCTCACATTTGCTGCTTGCTTTTTTTTTTGTTCAGTCATATTTTCAGATGTGACCATTTGCTATGACCCAGGGAATATGAAACACTTTATTTCTTTTCACAGACTTCTGGCCAAATTTTGTCATATAGCCCTACCAATCAAATAAAATAGAAAAATGCAATCTTACTTATTCTAAGAGACTGGAAGCAAGAAATAGTCGACAAATAATATTAATTACTACAAACTAAGCATATGTAAATGGAATTAAAATTCTAAATTACTTGAGGTTATATTTTATATGATATTATTTTATTGGGTCATGATAAAGCAAGATTACTATTTTCTGAATAAATAACATGGATTAGGTTTGTGCTTAATTCATCCTATCAGATTTAATTGAATTTAATGATTAGTTTGGAGGAATTACTATTTTTTTTTGTTTTTGTTTTTTGTTCAGGCTGACCTGGAATTTACTATGTAGACTCAGGCTAGCCTCAAACTCACAGCAATCCTTCTATCTCAGCCTCCAGAGTGCTAGGATTAAAGACATGTTCCACCTTGCCTGGAGAGGAAATATTTTTCTTTAAATCAGGAACATATTGTCTCCATTTTAGAGATGTAGGAACACTGTGTAAAGGTATGCTGTTTTTAAACCATCACTTTATCCTTGTACTGCAGATAGAGTTTCATTAAGCATTGACCTGCCTATATTGTTTTGCCTAAATTCTCATTGTGCCACCATCCTTAGTCCCCACACTAAATCTTCCAACTTCAGCAGCTCAGCAATCTAGCACTCTTGCTATTCGTATATGTGGAGATATCCAGATGAGTTTTAAGGCACTCTAGACTAGTCTTTAAATAGCCTGATGCCAGGTAAGCCATAATATGAGTCACATGTTGACCATTTCTGTCTCTTTCAGAATCCCTGTTTTATCTTTAAATCAGTTTGACCTTTTATGTTTACAGGATGATCTATGATTTAATGTTGTTGGTATCTAAATTCTTGCTTGGACTTTTGTGATTATCTGTTATATTAAAGAGAAGGCATTTATTTCAAAGTCCCTGACCATATGCCTTTAATCCTCTTTTTATAAGTGTTAAATGCCCAAATTTGTGTGTCCTATAGACTCCCTTTGACTACATTCTTCACTTCTAGTTGTCTCCATCCCTCAAGGGGCCCAAACTGCTTTGTGCACTAACACTAGACAATGTTTTCAAACTCAGAACAAGCTATGGAGGCTGAGATGTGACTTGTTAGTCATTATTCGGTGACTAATTATCCCATAGAATCATCACTGTCATGCAAATTCATGAAATATTAAGATATTATACAATATTCACTCAATGATCTATTAGTATGATGAATTATATTTATTGCTTATGAAGCAGTAAATCACCTTAACATTTTGTATAACTCTTTCTGTGTATATTTGGGTTATTTAAGTCATTACACTGCTCAGTTTATAAGCTTCTTTTCCTTTAAGGTTTCCCCACATAATTTTAAAATATTTGGATTTTTTCTTACTTTTTTAATCTTTGTAAAGATTAGAGAGTTTTTCTATAATGTCTAGGTATATAAAGGGAAATTGGAGAGGTAGATTTCTGCAATCTCATTGCATCGCAGGAAAAGATTATGGAATGGAGTAATCTCACTGGGTGGGTCAGGTAGGCATATACACCAACGAATGAGAACTCAAAGCATTTCCAAGTCAGATGGAAAGTAAACACCATGCACTAGCAGAAGCTAGTAATGTTTTGAAAACTAACTCATCACAGAATGCTTCAACCACTCAGAATAAAGAAAGAGCAAGTAAAGAACTTTGGATTCTTCTCTAACTTTACCTATGATCCAGTTAGCTGGAAAAGCAGGCCCACATCAGAATGCAGAATATTGCAGACATTCATACTACACTATAGACATATCTTGCCTATCCTTCTCTGGCATTTGTTTGAGACTTAGTTCTCCAAGTCAGTGCATTAGTCACTGGGGACTCTGATGAATAGCAAAAATATTGTGAGCTTTCTCCTATACCTAATCATTACATCCCATGTTGCATAGGTTAACTGCTGAACAAGTAAATATTATTAGTTTGATAGCTCAGACTTGAACCAATTTTACCTTTTACTTATGTAAACAGACCAATTAAATTAATTGATTTTTGTTGTTGTATGATCAATGGCATGTTCTAAATTATAATCTCCCATGGATTAATAAATTTTGGTAATATAACATGAAAATATTTAGCTCTTCTTTCATTAACTCAAAACCTGAACCCCACTATTTTCCAGTGTCATGTACATATTTATGAATGACAAGGATTTTGGAAAATGCTGGTGACATTTAAAAGATCTCTGAAGGATAGCCTTTCACTCTGTCTTAGCATACAGCTATTTCTTAGACTCGACAATATAGCAATATAAGGATTGGCACATCATTGAGTATATAATTTATCCATTATATATTTTTTATATTTATAGGTTACATTCTTCTGGTTAAATGAGGCAAAAATATTCTCTAGGAATAAAAATATGTTATGTCATTGGGTTTATTTC
Organism: Orientallactaga sibirica; assembly: GCA_036365145.1. Classification (NCBI taxonomy): domain Eukaryota; kingdom Metazoa; phylum Chordata; class Mammalia; order Rodentia; family Dipodidae; genus Orientallactaga; species Orientallactaga sibirica. The sequence goes on from JAEOAD010000840.1 coordinate 7,777,425, forward strand.
AAATGAGGCATAAAGAATTGGTGATTTTTCACTTATTGTTGGATTAGTGATATGAAATAAATTTGAGAACTCAGCCCCATATTCACTCTACCTGATTGATCTCTGTCTTCCTATAAATAAGAGATTTGATACTAAAATAACTGGAAATCGTACTGGCATGCTATTTTGCAGGCAATATCTTATTGATGTGGGATGATGTGTGAAGGAAAAAATAGCACAGAAGTGTGAAGGTGACTCATAATGTGATGTTCATATTATTTTCTATAAATAAGAAAGATAACATGCATCATCATCAGTATAGCTGAGGGAATCATTTTTCCCTCTAGTGACAAGTTCTATTATTTCACATTTCTACTATTGTTATGATTATGAACTTTGAAGGCTCCAGTGTAGAGTCAAAGTGATTTTGAAGATAGGCACCTTCCACTATATAAGACAAACAATTTTTCTTCCTTTAGTAGCCATTGATGCTAAAATACAAAATGTAGCCTGATAAATATCTTACCCCCTGAAATATGACTCTACTTTGCAGAATGATTTCGATGGTACTGCTTATTTTATAATATGATATTTCCTTCAGGAAAGAAAAGAAATGCTACCATTGCATACCACTTCATTTCACACTGAATAAATTCAGTGAATTTATCATCTTTCTATAAATATAAAGTTCAAGCAACAAAATAGAATGACTGAAAGCTCTGTACTTTTTAAAATCTACTTCCTTAAGTTTTTTTTTTTTTTTCGAAGTTGAGGTACCTTCACACTTGGGAAATATGCCCTTAAAGCAAGACTTTTGTCAGCAAGAAATCTTGTTAGGATTTAGTTGAACAATGAGCACACATATTTCAGGTAAAGACAATAAGGATGGTGCTTCCCATGTATGCCTTCTTGAACCTTTAGGAAATGTTTTGTTCTCTTCTGTTGACTATTTCACTGCCTTTTGAAGTCCTCACTCTCAGTTGACCAAATTCTTTCACTTTTTGTTCACGTGATAGCTGCACAAGTCCTGGTAAAAGAAAATTCAGACAACGGTTATTCAAAATATTTTACTTACTTTCCATTTCATTTTGGAAAAGAAAGGAAAAATTAAAACTATGTTTTCAGTATGAATTATTTTATACTGCATCTGCTCTCTATCTTTTTCCAGTGCCATTTCCCTAGTGTACATAGATACTCCCAGTTTATTTTTATTTTACAAGAATTCATTCCAGTTTATTTACCAAATAGATGAACCTGAGGAAAGAATCAGCCCATCGCACCTCATCAGGGCACCAGCTGAAGTCATAGAGTAATTGGGGAAATGAGCAAGAATGCTGCTTTATCAGTGAACCTGGTATCAGCACGAGGGTGAAGGAGATAGACACAGAGAACATTAAACTCCTACCAAATCAGATATCCAGAGACAGAGAGACTCTCAAGACGTCTTCACTGAAATAGTCCTAAAATGAACCCAACATAGCTCAGGGAAATTTGTGGAAGAGGGGGCAGAAAGATTTTTAGAGCCATAAGTTTCGTCATCATGCACAGAGACATTGTCTCTCCCCCATAACTGATGGCTACACCCACAATGTAAGACCCTCAATCCCCATGGGGGGAGGACAGGGAGAAGGCTAAAGATGGTACCATTATGGCTGTATATACACTATATACATAACTAATAAAAAAATCTTTTAAAAAAAGTCTAGTGCTGGAGAGATGGCTTAGCGGTTAAGGCGCCTGCCCCCTAAGCCTAAGAACGCCAGTTCCAATCTCCAGGTCCCACATGTAGCCAGATGCAAAGTGACACAAGGGCGCAATGCCGCACTTGACCACAAGGGGGCGCATGCATCTGGATTTCATTCGCAACAGCTGAGAGACTGCTGGTGTGCCCATCTCTATCTGTCTCCCTCTCCCTCTCTGTCTGTCTCTCTCTGTGTCTCTCTCCCCAAAAAAAAGTAGTCTAACTATCCCTACTATAGAGGTTTGGTTATTAATTGTATGGGGTAAATGTGCAAATATTCATTTTGTGTACTTGAGAATGTTCTGCTTTTTTTATTTTTTCAAAAAACCCCACTTTAGTTAGCAATATAAGCATAAGAAAATGTTATTGAAATTTTAGTCACAGAAATTGAGTTGAATTCGTTCATGGGCATATAGCACAAAATATTGATAAATATCTGTGTTTATGGTATCACTTAAAAATCATCTTGAAAAAACAATATTCAAAATTATATAATATATGTATTAATCGTTAACAAAATAAATCCACATGGACTTTTAAAACCTCCCATTTAAAATGAATATCTTCAGTTACCAAGTCCAATAAAGCAATATAGGCTACTGTAATTGCAGTAAGTCTGTATTACTGAAACCATCACACACGTCATTTGCTGGACATGGAGAAACCAAGTTGAAACTAAGCTGCATGCCACTTCCCAGCCTGCAGGCTTTTGTTTTTATGCCAGTAGGTTCTATGTAAGCATCAGGCAGAAAAAAAAATCATCAATGGTCCTATACAGATGTGGATCCTGCACATGACACAGCTGACCATCTAGGCAAGATGTACCCACTGGTATAATAGTAGCATGACTGGATTTGGGGCCTTCTCCACAGAAGGAAATTAAGGTCTGCTACTATAAATATGGCCAGAAGCCTGTGGCTAGGGACATAGGTCTTAGAGGGGACCCTACTACTGCGTCTATGCTAAGCAAACAGGATGTACAATTGCCTTCTAAATACTTTTTTGTTCTCATTGATTAGTGATTCATTCAGCCTCAGTCACATAAGTTTCTTTTTTGCAATAGATAGAGGTTAATGCAGAGATTCATAGCTGGAAAAATTGCCAAGAATAAGTGACAATTGAGTGCTTAGCCTAAACAAGACAGTTAAACCATTCCTCCAAAGTCCAGGGAACTTCATGAAAGAGAGGGACAAAAGGAATGTAAGAGCATAGACAGAAGACTATATAATGCCATATTCTGAATATGCCATGCCATTGCACTCATGAATTCACAGCAGCTGTGGGTTCCTGAACAAGACTGAGTCTGTGAATATTTCACCGTGGATAGAGGATAAGCTCATGGGACTGCACACTTCCAGAAGTAGCTAATGGTATCTAATCATTGCTGGGAGAGTGGGGGGAGTCATGTTCTTCAACTCTATAGCCACTTATAAGCTGCTCATATTCTAGTAAATAGCCTTCTGACCAAGCATGTGCAAAGCATGAAAGTAGGATTAGGATTAAATGGGAAGAAGAAAGGCTTTGGGGGAGGACAAAATAGGACAATTGTATGGGATAAGATCAAAATATACAAATGTATGAAAGTGTCAAAACAAAAATGAAAATCAAAACGAAAAGAAAACCCAGTAAAGTCACCAATGATGCAGTGTTGTCATCCAGTTCCTAAAACCTTCAGAACATTTGTTGTGAGTCAACAGTAAAACATCAGACATTGATATGAATGCTCTTCTAAACCCCAATATAATTGTTGGATATTGAAGATAGGATTATTTGGAGGGCACACTAATTTAATGGAGCCTAGTGCTGTGGTAATAATATTTCTATGTTTAAATTTTAAATGTATGGAAAGTAAAAAATTTTGGTTCACTCATAATTCATATTTAATCAATTAAAATAAAATTTATACCTGTAAAAATTTAAATATGTTGTAAATAAACAAAAAAGGAGATAATACTAATGATTAAAAATCCAGTCTTCAATATAGTTGCATGTGAGAGCTCTCTACTGCCTATCCTTAATTGAATTTTAGAAATGTTTGGCCTTCTACAGTGCTATTTTATAAATAACATGTATATTACTGTTTTATTCAACTTTTAAAAATTAATTTAATTTAATTTATTTATTTGACAGAGAGAAATAGGGGAGGGATGAAGAGAGAGAGAGAGAGAAAATGAACAGAGAGAATGGGCATGCCAGGGTCTCCAGCCACTGCAAATGAACTCCAGAAGCATGCACCAACTTGTGAATCTGGTTTACATGGGTACTAGGGAATCAAACATAGGTCCTTAGGCTTCGCAGACAAACACCTTAATCACTAAGCCATCTCTCCAGCCATTATTCAACTTCTAAAAAGAAAATGTTCTTATATTTGATAAGTTTATTTTTTCTCATGCCTACTTGGAGATTATTAACTGAAACATTGTTGAAGTAGGAGTCATAAATCATCAAACTCTCAAGAGCTTATTGGAGGAAAATCATAAGAAATGAAATATAAAAATGAGGCTAGAGATACTGCCCAGTGGTTAAGGTGCTTGCCTGCAAAGCCTATCAACCAGGTTCAATTCTGCAGTACCCACATAAAGCCAGATGCACAAAGAGGTGCATGCATCTGGAGTTCATTTGCAGCAGTTGGACGCCCTGGCATGCCCATTCTCTCTGTTCATCTTCTCTCCCTCTCTCTCTCTTCCTCTCTCTTTCTCTCTCTCTCTCCCCCCTTACAAAAAAAATAAAAAGTATTTTAATAAGAAATATAAGAATAAGTGAACTTTATTATTCATCACTAGAGAGGCCAGTGAAGAACTAAAGTGCATTAAATAATTCAAAAGTGTAGAAGTTTAATATTGAAAATTCTGTATTTTTATTTCGCAATATCTTCCATTATTAGACTGAATTGTTTACTTGGGCTCTTAATTTTGATTGGACAAATTTATATTTGAGTAGAATGTACATTAAAATACCTATGTTTTGAAGCATCTAAAACTTGGTGAAGCAAAGATTCATAAATAGCAACTGTCAAATTTACAAAAATTCTGTGAAATAAAATTTTAGTATAATATGTTTAGTACTTTGAAATTAGAATTCATAGAGTAGAGTACTGTTGTACTATGTGATACGCCAAAAAAAAAAAAAACAACTATTGCCATCTTTACCAGAAACAGCTGAAATTGCTTACAAGAAACTCTCATGCATGGGCCTATTGGCATTCACACATAGAAGAGGGGTGTGTAGGAGAGTCAAGTTGTCATAGTCTCACCTGAGGTCTCAGCCAGCTGCATGCAAAGATTCAGGAGGTGTCATTCCTTCATGGGGAGATAGAGTATCAAGAACGAGGAAGATGAAGGGACAGGGGGCTCCAGTTATGCAGCTATGGGTGGTTGTCTTTCATGCTAGGATTAGACTTTTTGATGCTGTGGCTGCTTTAAGCTCACCACATTCTGTTATGATAAGTAATCCCTCACCTCTGCTCTTCAAGGAAGTCCAATAAACTCATTGACTCACCAAGGTTTGCATTAGTGGAATTGAACTTGAATCCATTTCTGGTTCTCTGCCTATGGGAAGCAAGCAGAAGTTTGCATCTCCCCAGGGCGTAAAATGTTCATACAACAAGTACCTAAGGAAGAGGAAAAGAAAGATATAGATGTACATGAAAGAAAATTCTAGATAGGAAGAAGCATCTTTGAGGCATGGCAAGAATACCCGTACTTATGAAGCAGAGAGGTCCAGAGTGGATAAGGATAGCAGCTGTAGTTGGAAAGGTGCTTGGGCCAGTTCACATAAAATCTTTTTTCTCTCTCTCTTCTCCTCCTCCTCCTTCTTCTTGTTCTTATCAGCATATTTTGTATGGGTACATCATGTGTAGGTACCCTCTTTCCCCTTGTCCCTGCCCCCATTCCGCTGGGTCCCCTCCTCAGTGGGGTTTCAGGTATTCCCCGTGAGGTTGTTGATTATGCGTTGTGGGAGCAGCAGGCACTTATTTTTGGGAGGAGGGAATGCCACTGGGCATGATGTCTCAATCTGTGGCTCTTACAATCTCTCCTCCTCCTCTTCGGCGAAATTAACTGTGCCATGGTGGATGTGTTTTAAATGTACTTCAGTGATGAGTTCTTAGGAGCCTCTAAATCTCTGCTTTGGTAGGTGTTGAGTGTCTTTAGTGTCTCCTACACACTGGCACTGATTATCGGGCTCAGTATGGAAAGGGCACTCTTGCTCATCTCGCCAATTTCTCTGTGGTTTCAGCTATAGCTTAGCTGAAGTGAGAGGGGTAGTTTATCTCTTCGGGTATTGCTACCTTCTAAAAAAGAAGAAAAGGTTCTCTAACGGAGAATGAAGTCAGCATAGTTTAACTGGGATAAGCATTATTAATTTAGGGACAATTTGATGTATGTAACCCCTCTTTTGGCCAAAGACTAGTGAGAGCTTGACACTGGAGAGCATAATCTTTGTCTCCATAGGATTCTGATGTGATTCCCAATTCCAGATATGGGTTCCTTTACACTGAGCAGATCTCTTAGCCAATCAGAAAGCTCTTGGTTATCCACCAAGGCTATGTGCCACTATTACACTGGAGTGTACATCCTGTCATGGTGTTTGCTTCTGAGTAGCTTAGACCTCTGGTTGCTCAGATCATTGTTGGCCGCTTTCCCCCAGTAGTTCATGTAGTGCTTTCCAGCACTAGATAGGCTGTCTGGGAACTGGTTCTCTTCTGGATTCCAGCCAGGTCTCTCCATGCTCTATGTTGGCAGCATATAGTGTTTTCAGCAATAGGGACTTACCATTTGCCTCAGTTAGGTAATCAAGTACTTTGACAGAAATATGTCTAATTTGGGGGCCTCATAGGTCTCTGACAAACAGCTCATTGTGCACAGCCAATTTCTGGTACTAGAAGTTACCAGCCAGAGACAAAAAAAAAAATTAAGCTTAGGCTTCATGCCACCATCTCCAGGGCCCTTCTTTCCAGGTGTTCCCCCTTTACTCAGGTTAAGGGTTATATCTTTTTATTCTATCTCCAAGGATAAAGGTTTCTATGGTACCAGTTCACTGTGGATGTAGTTTTGTGTTTGTTTTTCCCCACCCTTCCATGACCCTCCCCACAAATCCTTCCATCCCTATTATCTGGGCCTTGAGTTGCCTATCAGGTATATCAACAACTCACGATAGTTCAGGTTAGGAACCACAGATAACTGAGAACAGGTGCCATTTGTCTTTCTGTGATTGTGTGAGTTCACTGAGTATGATTCTTTTCCAAGTCTGTACATTTTTCTACAAATTTATTGCATCATTTTTTTCTTACTGCCAAGTAGAATTCCATTGTGTAAATATACCACAACTTGACTATCCATTCATCCAGTGATGGGCACCTGGGTTGATTCTAGTTCTTAGCTATCATGAACTGAGTAGCTATAAACATGATTGAGCAAATATCTCTGTAGTGAAGTATGGAGCTTTTAGGATAAATGCCCAGTAAGAGAATGACTGGGTCTGTTGGTAGCTCTACGTTCATCCTTTTCAGGAATCTCCACATTGATTTTCATAGTGGTTGTACAAGTTTACATTCCCACCAACAGTAGATGAGGGTTCCTTTTTCCCCACATACTCACCAACATTTGATGTTGTTAGATTATTTTTTTAATGATTACCATCCTTACTGGAATAAGGTGGATCTCATAGTTTTCATTTGCATTTTCCTAATGGTTAGGTATGTTGAACATTTTCTTAAGTGTGTGTTAGCCATTTGTATTTCTTCCTCGGACAATTCCCTGTTCAGTTCTCTGCCCCATTTTTGGAGTGGGATGTTTGATGTTTTATTGTTTAGTTTTTTGAGTTCTTTGTAGATTCTAGATATTAGGCTTCTGTCAGTGGTATAGATGGCAAAAATTTTCTCCCATTCAGTGGCAATCTATTGGCTCTTCTTATGTTTGTCTGTACAAAAGCTTTTTAGCTACATAATATGCCATTGGTTGAGTGATTGTTTAATTTCCTGGTCTACTGGTACTTTGTTCAAGAAGTATTCCCTGGGGCTGGAAAGATGGCTTAGAGGTTAAGGCATTAATCTGCGAAGCCTAAGGAACCCAGTTCGATTCTCCAGGTCCCATGTAAGCCAGATGCACAAGGGGGCGCACACATCTGGAGTTTGTTTGCAGTGGCTGGAGGCCCTGGCATGCCCATTCTCCCTCTCCCTCTCTCTCTTTCCCTCTCTCTGTCCCAAATAATAAATAAATAAATAAATAAATAGAAGTATTTCCCCACTTCCATATCATAGAGATGTACTCATAGGTTTTCTTCCAGTAGGAGAAGAGTTTCAGGTCTTATATTGAAGGTCTTTAATCCATTTGGAGTTGATGTTCATGTATCATGAGATGAGTGGGTCCAGTTTCATTTTCCTGCATATGGTTATCCAATTTGTCCAGCACCATTTGTTGAAGATGATGTCTTTTCTCCAATCTACCTTACTGGCCCCTTTGTCAAAGATCAAGTAGCTGTAGTTACTTGTCCTAAGGTCCAGGTCTTCAATTCTGTTCCATTGGTCTATGTTTCTGTTTTCATGTCAGTATCATGCTGTTTTTGTTACTATGGCTTTGTAATATAGCATTATATCAGGTATGGTGATACCTCCAGTGATGTTCCTTTGGCTGAGGATATGTTTGGATATCCAAGTCCTGCTGCCATTCCATATGAATTTTCAGATCATTTTTTTCAATCTCTGTGAAGAATGATGCAGGAATTTTTATTGGTATTGCATTAAATCTGTATCTTGCTTTGGGTAGAATTGCCAGTGTCACAATATTAATTATACCTATCAAGGAGCATTGGAGGTCTTTCCATCTTCTTAAGTCCTCTTCACTTTCTTGAATTTTCTATGTTTTCATTATATAGGTCTTTTACATCCTTGGTTAGCGTTATTTCAAGGTATTTAGTTTTTTGTTGCCCATATGTAGGAAAATGAAACTCGACCCACACATCTCTCCATGCACAAAAATTAAGTCCAAATGGATCAAAGACCTTAATATAAAACCAGAAACTCTGCTACTACTGGAAGAAAAAAATAGGAGGAACCTTCCACTACATAGGAGTGGGAAAAGATTTCCTGAACAAAACCCCAGCAGCTCAGGAAATTAAACAATCACTCAACCATTGGGATCTCATGAAGCTGAAAAGCTTTTTCACTGACAAATATACTATAACCAAAGCCAGCAGATTACCCACAGAATGGCAGAAAATTTTCACCAGCTATACAACTGACAGAGGCCTAATTTCTAGAATCAACAAAGAACTCCAAAACCTAAACAATAAATCACCAAACAACCCACTCACAAAGTGGGGCAGAGAACTGCACAGGGAGTTCTCAGAGGAAGAAATACAAATAGCAAATGCACATTTAAGAAAATGTTCAACATCCCTAATCATCAGGGAAATGCAAATTAAAACAACTATGCTATTGAAAATGGGATAGCCTCACTGATTTCTTTCTCAGTATATTTGTCCTCTGCATATACAAAGACTACAGACTTTGGTGTGTTGATTTTGTATCCTGCTACTTTACTAAAAGAATTAATCACCCTTGGAAGTATTGAGATGGAGTGTTTTGAGTCACTTATGTATAGGATCATCTCATCTGCAAATAGGGTTGACTTGATTTCTTTCCTTAAAATTTGTATCCCTTTTATTTCTTTCTCCTATATTATTGCTTGGGCTAGAACTTTAACTACTATGTTGAAGAGCAGTGGTGAGTGGGCACCCCTGTCTAATGCCCAATCTCAGTGGGAATTCCTTGAGTCTTTCCCCATTAAATTTATTTGGGCTTTAGGTGCTTTGTATATAGCCTTTATTGTGTGAGATAATAAACCCTCCATGTCTATTCTTCCAGCATTTTGATCATGAAGTAGTGCTGTATTTTGTCAAAGGCTTTCTCTGAATTAATTGAAATGATCATGTGGTTATTGTGATTATGTTTATTTATGTGGTGTATTATGTTGACTGATTTCCATATGTTGAACCATCCTGGCGTCCCTGGAATTAAGCCTACTTGATAAAGGTGGATAACGCTTTTGATATGTTGTTGAATTTGATTTGCAAGGATTTTGTTCAGGATCTTTGCATCTAAATTCATCAAGGATATAGGCCTATCACTTTCTTTTCATGTTATATCTCTGTCTGTTTTGGTATTAGGGTGTTGGGGAGGATTCCCTGCTCTCCAATTATGTGAAATAGTTGGAGAAAATTTGGTTTCAGTTCTTCAATTAATGTTTGATAGAATTCAGCTGAGAAGCCATCCAGTCCTGGACTTTTCTTTTGGGGGAGATTTTTTTATTACGTTTTCAATCGCCATGGATATGGTAGGTTTGTTTAAGAGATTAAGCTGCTCTGAGTTTAGTTTAGGTCAGTGGTATATGGCTAGGAATTCATACATTTCTTCCATATTATCCAACTTTGTGGAGTAGAGGTTTTGTAAATATGTCTTGATGATTCTTCCAATTACACTAATGTTTGCTGTAACCACTCCTTTTTCATTTCTGATTTTGTTAATTTGACACTTATTCTCTTTTTTTCACTTTATCAAATTGACCAGGGGCTTATTAGTCTTGTTTATTTTTTCAAAGAACCAATTCTTCATATCATTGATTTTTATAATTGTTTTATTATTTTCCAATTCACTAATGTCTGCTCTGATCTTATTTCTTTCTGTCTGGAGCTCTTAGGTTTGGCTTTGTGTTCATATAATCATATAGTTGACTTTTTTCATGGAAAGCTTTCCTTTCACAAATTATTATAAGAGATGCTTTCACTGGGTACAGTACCTTGGGTTAGAAGCCATAGTTTTTAAGACTCTGAAATGTTCCATTCTGGCTTTCAGGATTTCCAATGGAAAATCTATGGTAATATTGATGGTATTGTCTTTGTATGTAGTGAGTTATTTTTCTCTTGCTGCCTTTAGCACTCTCACTCACTCTTTGTTTCATTGTTAAGAATTTTATCTATGATGTGCCTTGGTGAGTTTCATCTTTAGTCCTGTCTGTTTGGTGTCCTATGAGCTTCTTGTATCCAGATGGGCTCTCTTTTGAGAGATTGGGAAATTTTTTCTTCAATAATTTTGTGGGATATGTTCTATAGGCCTCTGACCTGCATTTCCTCTACTGTTGGTATACCCATGAGCCAGATGTTTGGTGGTTTTATGGTAACCTACAGTTCCCTCCTAGTCTGTTTGCATAATTTTTTGAACTTAGCAAAGTTTTTGGCCTCCCAATCAATTTCTTCTGTCTTGTCTTCCAGCTTAGAGGTCCTGTCTTCCACATGAGAAACTCTGTTAGTAAGGGGTTCTAGAGAGTTTTTTTTTTAATATATATTTTTATTTATATTATTCTGATTTTACATTCATAGTATTGGTTCCATTGTCCTCCTCCCCGTCCTCCCTCTTTCAAAGGGACCCTCATCAATGGGGAATGTGGGTAGTGCATTGTGAGGTTAGTCAAGAGTTTTGGGGGTTAGTCTCCAGTCTCTGTGCATAGTGCCCCAACTTGTGACTCTAATAATCTTTCCGCCCCCTCTTCCGCAAGTTTCCCTGAGCCACATTGGGGTCATTTTAGTTCTGCTTCAGTGATGAAGTTTTGGGAGCCTCTGTGTCACTGGATATCTGGCTTAGTTGGAGTTGGATGTTCTCTGTGTTTATCTCCTTCAGCCTTTTTCTGGTGCCATAATTGCCATGCACACTGTATTCTTGCCCTTCCTCTGCAATACTCTATGGTTTCAGTTGGGGCCCTGGTAAGGTGTGGTTAGCTGATCCTCCCTTCAGGTTCGTTGTCCATCTGAAAAAAGATAAGCAAATTCTCCAATGGAGAGAGAAGTTAGTACTAGATAGAAGGGATGACCATCTATGTTTTGGAGGGAATTTTATATGCGTTGGCTCTCTTCTAGCCCACATTTGGTGGTATCTTGATCTTGGAGACTGAGCTCATTTTTTGTACCTGGTCTTGACTTATTTCCCAGTTCCAGCAATGAGTTCCATTACACTGAGTGGATCTATTATCCAAATCAAGAGCAGTTGGTTACCCACCATGGCTGTTTGCCATTACTGCACTTGAATGAGCATTACATCAAGTTGTTTCCTGCTGGGTATCTTAGACTGCAAGTTGTTTTGACAGATGTTGGCCATTTTCCCCCAGTTGCTTGTGTAGCACCCTCTGGTACTAGACTAGCTAACTGTCTGGGGACTGACCTTCTTCCAGATTCTGGCCACATCTCTCTGTGTTTGGTCTCACACACGTGTGCTGTCTTCAACAGTAGGGTCTTGCCACTAGAGAGGTTTTTAAAGCTCTATTTCATTTTTGTTTTCTGTTGTGTTATTTTGCATTGTGTCCATCTCTTTTTTAAGGTACAATTTCAGTTTGAAACTTTGTGGAGGGAACAGGTAGGGGATCCAGAGGGTTCACCCAAAATCTTGTCAAGAGTATAAACTAGCTGGAGAGATGGCTTAGCAGTTAAGGCATTTGCCTGTGAAGCCTAAGGACCCAGGCTCAATTACCCAGTACCTACATAAGCCAGATTCACACTGTGGTGCATGCGTCTGGAGGTCATTGGTAGTGGCTAGAAGCCCTGGCATGCCCATTCTTTCCCCTCTCTCTCTCTCTGTCTCTCTCTCTCTCTCTCTCTCATTCTCCATTTCTCTCTCTCTCTCTTTCTAATAGATAAATAACATAAAATATTTTTAAAAGAATATAACATGTGGGCTGGAGAGATGGCTTAGCGGTTAAGGCGCCTGCCTCCTAAGCCTAAGAACCAGGTTCCAATCTCCAGGTCCCACATTTAGCCAGATGCAAAGTGATGCTGCACTTGACCACAAGGGGGCACACGCATCTGGATTTCGTTCATAGCAGCTGAGAGATTGCTGGCGCACCCATCTCTATCTGGCTCCCTCTCCCTCTCTGTCTGTCACTCTCTGTGTCTCTCTCCAAAAATAAATAAAATAATTTTTTTTAATTCTTTAAAAAAAGAATATAACATGCTAAAACAAAAAAGAATATACACTTATGTACATAAAGTATCCCTGGCCCCATCCTATTCTGGCATTCTCATTTACCATTCCTCCCTACGTCTCTTGAAATATGTTTTCCACCTTTTGTTTTGCAGCAAAACTATCCTACAGTAATCTAGAAGATGTGCTCTACTATCTGCCTGGCTGAGCTCTTTTACTTGCCAAAGATCATCCTAGACAAACCCCCTTTGGGAAACTGCCTGACACACCAGGCCTCCATGGGCAATCATAGTTGTATTCTCATAGTGCACTGCAGCTAGCTAGGTCGTGAAAGAGTAATGAGCTTTCTGAACTGTCATTTTCTCTCTATGACTGTAATTTTTATGTCCACAACCTCTAGCACACCTATCAGCTAATAACATACACTGAGATATATGACTGAAAGACCATGTAGCCCCCGTGACCTTTCCTAAGCAGAAAGGAGAAGCCTTGGTATCTTCATTTGTTCTGAGCATTCTCTCATAGTCTTCATTATATCCTCAACTTTTCTAGCTGCCTTTTTTTAAATTTATTTTTTATTGACAACTTCCTTAATTGTAGACAATATCCCCTGGTACTTCCCTCCCTGCCCCCACTTTCCCCTTAGTTTAAGGTCTATTACTAACACTGTTTTTTTTTCAAATATAGTATTTATTAATTAGCAAAGTGAGAGATAATATGTTTGTGCCAGGGCCTCCTACCCCTACACTTTTTGAACTCCAGATGCTGCACCACTTTGTACATCTAACTTTACATGGGTACTAGGAAATCAAACCCAAAGTGCCAGGCTTTCTTTCAAGCAAGCACCTTTAACTGCTGAGCTATCTGTTCAGCCCCTACTATCACCATTTTTGGTCTAAAGTTTAGCAACAATTTCTCATAAGTTTTACTATTAGGTAAATGTGTACATTTAGGATGTATATTTAGGAGTTCCCATGCTCTTTAGGCAATAATCACATAGAGAAGTACAATTTCACAGACTACTGACATTTGAAAGTAGAACACTGTAGTCTTCTATTGTTTTAATAATGCTTGTCTTGCCTGAAGCATTAAGAAGACAATTTAAATCTCCAGCCAAGTGGTTTTGTTCAAACAATATGTGTCTATTGTGCCACCTAGTGCTCTGTAACTAAATAGCAGTGCTCTCATGATGAGTTTCAAACAGTAAGTCACTGAGTTGGATTTCCTTTGGATAATTCCCTCTATGCTACCACAAGTCTCCATTTTTTAAGTGCATTTTGATATTGCTTTAATTATCTGTAACTAGAAGTGAGTTCAATATTCATATAGAAGCATTAGACAATATGTTGCACATATTTCTCAAAGTATCATCTGCTTAATAATGCAGAACAAAAGAAATAAGAAGTTATAGTTCAATGCTAGGTCATTTGCTTCACATTGAAGAGGTGCTGGGTTCAATCTCCAGCACAACAAATTTTCCACAAAGTGGCAGCAATTGATACATAGAGGATAGATAACAATGATTTTTACACTTTAAAATATTTGTGTTTGGGGCTGGAGAGATGGCTTAGAGGTTAAGGCACATGCCTGCGAAGCCTAAGGACCCTGGTTCTAATCTCCAGGTCCCATGTAAGCCAGATGAACTTGGTGGCACATGTGTCTGGAGTTCATTTGCAGTGGATAGAGGCCCTGACATGCCCATTCTCACTCTCCCTCTCTCTCCCTCTCTGTCTCTAATAGATAAATAAATAAATAACAATTTTTAAAAGTCTTAAGAAATATTTGTGGTTATAAATTACAGATGGAAAGCATATTCCATGTTAATATTTTTATAATATAAACAATCTCTCTATAATCTCTTTTAGACCTATGTAGGTAGTATCATATTGTAAAGCAATCAATTGGATATTTGTGAGTTGTAATTTTTTTAAAGATTTATTTTATTTTATTTACAAGAGACAGAGAGAGGGAGAGAGAGAGAATGGGCATGCCAGGGCCTCTAGCCACTGCAAACAAACTCCAGATGCATGCGCCACCATGTGCATCTGGCTTACGTGGGACCTGGAAAATCGAACCGAGGTCCTTAGGCTTCTCAGACAAACACCTTAACCACTAAGCCATCTCTCCAGATCATGAGTTGTAAATTTTTAACTTAGAAAGTAAGTTTCTTTTCCTAGGAACATATTAGAAAATTGTGTAGAATAGGAACAGAAAAGATAAAACAAAACAGAAAAGACATGGTGTTTGAATTGTAATGATAATTAGATTATCTAATAAAAGGACAAAGTACTACAAATAAGATAAAATATCTAAGACAGGTCAAAAGTGGTTGTATTAATATTTCTACATATAAGATGTATTTTCCTATAATAATTTCTTTTAATAGAAGCAACAATAACAGAGGAAGTATTTGATGACTAAACAGAAAAAAGTCAGAGAACAGAATAATATTAAATTATTATTAAAATACTGTATCTTAATATTGATCACATGAGATACATCTTCGAAGCAGAGGGCTAAAACACAATTCTAGCCCATATGAATTATTATGCTAATAAAAGATAGGATTTAATTTATTTCATTAAATAAATAATAATGCTGTGTTGTAATTTGCCTCCACTTTATAGGCTAGGGTGTTGCCAGATATTGCATTTGTCTAATATAGGTAACTGAATCACAGCTATGGTATGTATTCTCACCCAAAGATGCACTTTAATCATTACATCGGGGCTAGAGAGCTGGCTTAGCAGTTAAGGCATTTGTCTGCAAAGCCAAAGGATCCTGTTTCGATTCTCCAGGACCCATGTAAGCCACATGCACAAGGGGACACACGCATCTGGAGTTCAGTTGCAGTGGCTGGAGGCCGTGGAGTGCCCCCAGTCTCCTCTTTCTCTCTCTCAAATAAATAAATAAAATATTTTTTTAATCATTATATCATTCACCCCTAACTCCATCATTTTTTTATGTGAGGGGTGCTTATTTTTATTTCCTCTTCCTTTTTATTTTATATTTAAGGAATAGTTTCCTGAGTGTTATTTCTCAGCAAATACTCAGTGAGTGAAAAATGAATGACTGATGAAAGGAATACTCTTCATTTTGAACACAGAAGCCCCAATCAAAGCCTTCTTCTCCAATTCTGGAATTCAGTTTTTTTCTACATAGTACAATAAGCAAACATCCTAAAGTGTTGCCATGATCTTAGAAAAGAAAATCAATGTTCCCTTTATTAATTGATATATACCAAATGGTCCCAAAAGTTCTTAGAACATACATCATTTTAAATATTTTATTTATTTATTTATTATTTGGGGGAGAGAGGCAGAGAGAGAGAAAGAACAGGCACGCCAGGGCTTATAGCCATTGCAAATGAACTCCAGATGCATGTACCTTGTGCATCTGGCTTATGTGAGTACTTGGAAATTGAACCTGGGTCCTTAGGCTTCACAGGCTAGCACCTTCACCACTAAGCTATCTCTCCAGCCCTATAACATATATCTTGAAAACAAATACACAGGTGCTGGGGAGATTGCTCAGTGGTTAAAGGTGCCTATTTGAAAAATCTGTCAGCTAAAGTTCAATTCTTCAGCCACTCACATAAAAGCAGATGGGTATTCATTTGTTGTGGCCCATGCACATATAAATAAATAAATAGTTTTTAAATGCATGGAAAGACAAATATTCAGTATTCTCCCCTTTCCACATGGGATATGTTCAAGTTCCCAGTAGAAATCCTAAACTGTATGTATAATAGTGTGAGATGTTATTGCTCAAAGCAATTCAGAACATGCCCAGATTCAAATAGAGATGAAAAATTTTCCTTCTATTGTATGGGAAAAATCATAGAAGTTACAGCAATCTTAGTTGATTAGATCCACAATAAGGAACACATATCATTATAATGTGGAGAAAATGAGGAGAGAAAGGAAGAGGAGAAGATGATGGTGCATATCTCTTTGACCCCATCTTCACATAATCCTATGTACTATAGTGTGCATTAGGATGCTGAGAATGCAAATGGTTACATAACAATGAATATCACAGAGTAAGAGTCAAACACAGAGATACTCTGGACAATTTATTTCATTATTTTCTCACTCTATTTCTATGGTTCTATGTGTCCTCCCATGCCAAAGCTATATTCCTGTGTATTATTTCTAAAATATTCATAATCTTTCCTGTTCCTATCTGTGCAATCTTATATATCTTTCTTCGTACTGTATACTCCTCGATATACCCAACTATTAACCCATATATATTTTTTCAACCTTCCCTTGCTCACCTTACATGGAATTCTCACTTGCTATATCAATTTTACCAGCCATTCATAATCTCTTCATATCCCAACTCATCTCTTCTCTGGGAAAAAAAAAATGTATGTATAATTTTACATACCGCCACAAATCCAGGAGCCAAAAATGAGAAAATATATGAGGTTAATTTTTCTTCAATTGGCTAAGTTCACTTAATATTATTATCTCCTATTGCATCAATTTTCCTACAAATGGCATAATGCCATTATTCTTTATAGCTGAAAATTTTTCATTTTATATGCACATTTTCCTTTTTCATTCCTTTGTTTTTGGAAATCTAGGTATGTTCTGTAATTTAGCCGTCATGAATAGTGCTGCAATAAAACTGATATGCAAATACCTCTATAGTATGTTAATTTTTGAGTTCTTTGAATAAATAACTAGGAGTGATACAGCTGGGTCATATGGAAGATCTACTGGCAATTTTTTGAGAAACCTCCATAATGACTTCTGATGTTGCTTTTATCTTTACAACTTTATGAAAAAAATTGTGGTTATGATCTATATCACCAAGTGTGGTATTCTTTCTTAATCCCTTAGAATCACCAACTACATCAGTTGATTTCTTGTTGCCATGAACAAATATCCAACTAGAAGCAACTCAGGGAAGGAAAGCTCTTATTTTGCCTTGCAGTTGATCATAGTGCAGAAGGCATGACAAGAACGAAAAACCTCATTAACAGGGAGGAAGTGTTGAGAGAACCACCCCAAGGCACACTTCCTCCAGCAAGTCTCCACCTCCTAAAGGTTTCATGACCTTTCCCAGACTGCACCACTGTGCTGAAGATCAAGTATTCAAACACATGAGGCTATGAGGGTCATTACATTCAAATCACTGCACCACTCTAAGGATGGTACACCAGAGAATTAGCAATGAACTTCACTACAGTGCTTTAGTCATGTTAAAGTCAATTGGAGGCAGCAGTACAGAAATGACCGATGGAAATGTTAGTCTGAAATAACCAGCTTGACTGCAGTTGAGTTTAGCAGAGTATTCAGACCATATACTTATGCTAATTTGGTACTATGCTCACCCTTGAGCCTTCATAGCAAATTATAGGGAAAACCCTAAAGAGCAAAGTGGCCCAACAAAGCTGCAGAGTTAGTGACTACATGCTGCGATTTCTGAATTCTCATTAAAGAGCATTTTCCTTTCTGCTAGGTGGAGATTGAAATGGCTTTGATAGGATAATTTATTCCACAATTAAGCATGAAGCTTAAGGCACAAGTTCACTGAAATTATAAGATCTTTCCCATAGCAGAATCTGAACTGTTTTATGAAGGGCAGAGAGATAAAAAGTTCTTGGTATATTGTAGGAAAACGGGTTTTTTCAAGAAAAGAAGGAGATAAAATGCAGAGGCCAGGAAACCTGTTAATAGCTACCCTTAGGTTGCATCTGCTAATGTTTCTAACCTCACAAAGGATAAAAGAGGGTGCCATAGGGCATAAGTCCTCCAGTAGTCAGACATAGAAAATCACTTGATAATCAATCACCTGTGAAGTCCAGGCCATCACATTCAATCCTCTCACATCCCTTATACATACGTATCTACTTTCTTGAGGCTAGAGATTTTTTTTTTTTTTTTTGTAAATGCAGCTTGAAGTGTTGGTGTGCATTGGAAGGAGCAAGGCAATATTTTACAGCAACTTTCCCTGCACGTCCTTTTCAATCCTACATTCTGACTAAATGCTTTCATGAACCAAATTTTCAAGTTAAAACAAAACTTAGCAATGAGTCTTAAACAATAAAAATGAACTAGTCAAGTTCACCACCATATTAAGTCCTCAGGTAGATACTGCAGAAAGGAATTTTGCAGGCAGGGTAAAGAATATAGCCAGCTGGCTTCTTTACCATTAACTCTATTTCCCATCCTATCAAAGGCAGGTAATCTTGTTCAGCTTCCCATTTAGTCTTAATAAGCCAAGCTGAAAGCCCTAATGGGAATGATAAAAATCTCATTTCTGAGAGTCAGATGATTTCTGGTTACCAGAGGCATAATTTTCTGGCTCTAATCAGCCAGGTATTTGACATCTACTGGGGTGAGAAAGATGACTTTATAATGGGGAGCTGAACAAATGTTTGGGGTATATTTCATTTGTCTTCAGGGTGATTATTATTAAAATTATTTGCCATGTTTTACCTGTCACATGAATATTTTTTATCTCAAAACTAAAAAAAAAAAAATGCCATGCAGTCATACACAGAATTCTGCAAATGGTAGGCTTTTAAAAGAATCTTTCTTGGAACCTTTGTCTGATAAAATTCCAAGCTACTTTTAGAATTAGTTGAAATATCCTGAACACTTATAAATTCCTTCTGGAACCCACTATATGTAGCTTTTCTCAGAAAATCATCCTCCTGATTCTTTGGAATTCAGTTTTCATTTGCTTTTTGTTCTGGTCCTTCCAGTGGATAGGATGCTCCATGAAGCAGTTAAGCTCAGAACATGCCGCTCCTTGGCAAAGCTAAAGACCAGAGGAGAGGATAACAGCTTTCTCTATTGATGTTTCAATGCCAGAAAATCATACTTTGAAGTGCATACCCTCTGTGTCTCTTCCCTCTATTTTGGCCACATCCTATCCTTGCTCCTCTGAGTCTTCCCTTTTAATGGACTAAAATGACTAGAAATTTGGCCTCTACATTCTGTTCAAGGAAAGCAAAAAGAAAGGGATTCCTCCTGAGCATGTACCTGCTTAAATCCATCCACAGTGGTCACAGGGAGATGAGCCTATGGACTATTACCCTGGCAAATGAAATAAAGCAAACTAACTTGTCTCTCCCTCATCCCGCCCCACTGCATACATAAAGGGAGCTAGCCAGTAGATGAGGCAGTAATAACTACAACTTAAGAGAGGAGTGAATTACTATCTTTTTCTTTCTTTTTTTGTTACTTATGTATACAGTATATACACAGCCATGATGGTACCCTCATTAGCTTTCTCCCTGTCCTCCCCCCATGGGTAATGTGGGTCTTGTTTTATGGGGGTAGCCATCAGTTATGTTGGAGAGGCAATGTCTCTGTGCATAATGTACATAATAACTCATGGCTCTAACAATCTTTCCACCCCCTCTTCCACGAATTTCCCTGAGCCAGGTTGGGTTCATTGTAGATCTATTTCAGTGACGAGGTTTTGTGAGTCTCTGTGTCTCTGGATATCTGATTTGGTAGGGGTTGAGTGTTCTTTGTGTCTATCTCCTTTGCCCTTGTGCTGGTACCAGGTTCACGATAAAGCAGCACTCTTGCTCATTTCCCCTATAACTCAATGGCTTCATCTGGTGCCCTGTTGAGGTGTGATGGGCTGATTCTCTCCTCAGGTTCTGCATCCATCTGAAAGAGAGAAGCAGATTCTCCAACGGAGAGTGAGGTCAGTGCAAGATACATGGATAACCATTATTATTTTAGAGAGAATTTAATAGGTGTCAGCCCTCTTGTATCCCACTATTGGTGGGAGCTTGATATTGGAGAGCAAGCTCATTTTTGGATATGGTTCTGACTTGTTTCCTGTTTCCAGGTATGGGTGTCATTCCACTGAGTGGATCCATTAGCCAAATCTAGAGCAGTTGGTAACCCACCATGGCTGTGTGCCACTACTGCACTTGTGTGAGCATCACGTCAACTTGTTTGCTGCTGAGCAGTTTAGACCACAAGTCACTTAGACAGATGTTGATTATTTTCCCCCAGTCACTAATGTAGCTCCTTCTGGCACTAGATTGCTAAGTGTCTGGGGACTGACTCTCTTTCAGATTCCAGCAAGGTCTCTCCATGTTCCATCCGAACAGCATATGGTATCTTCAGCAGTAGGGTCTTACCAATAACCTTTGACTGAGCCAGATTACCATGAAAAGCAAGTCTTCTTGACACTTGTATAATTCATAGCCATTTTAACCATTTGATGCTTATGGGTTGTACAATTCATTGACTCACCAAAGTCCATTTCCATCTGTTCCACAAAAAGCTTGAATAAGCCTCAGATAAAGCAGTGGAAGAACTGACTGTGGAAAATCTCTTTTACCAAGCAAAATCAATATCTTTTCAAAGTAAATAGATTACCTGAAGGAATCCTATTCATAACAATTTGAACAACTTAACTTACATGTAAAATAAACTAAAATATTTTGTCAATAGTAATTATTCAAAAGTAGTGTATTCATTTTCAGAATTGTCTTAAAATGTTACCGCAGACACACATTTCAAATTTATCCACTTATGTGCAAGTTTCTTTCCATATGTTTGTGTACATATAGAAATATGCACAGAGATACATTCTCATTTCACATAAATATATATGGCATATACTATATAGATTATAAATCATAGAAACAGTATTTGCCAATAAATTTAAGTGAATGAATTTATTTGACTATTTGTGCTGGAAAAAAATTGCTACTGACTGCAATGCAATTGAAAAGATAACGATGACAAGAAATTGTATAATTTGAAGTGAGTTATGGGCCAGATACATCTGGGTTGCAGTTACACCTTTCGTGACTTTGGCTCTCCTCATCTTCATGATTAAGCTTTATCCTCAGACTGTTCTTAGGGCAGATCTGGCATTTTCCAGTGTCATATCAAGACATAACAACCTCCTAGAAGACAATCTCTTTCTTCTTATGACATTTGGAAATCAGAAAGCCTCCTTCCAAAGTTTCCCCAATTTCCTTTCATATCTTATTCATTCTATCTTCATACCATTTTTCCATGCTGTTCTCACTCTTTGTTAGAGAATCTGAATTTTGCAGATGGCAGTGAATACCAGAGAGGCTCAGTATCCATCAGTATGACAAGAAAACAAAGCTGATTGTCTAACATGATATTAAAAAAAAAAAAAGCCTAAAGGAGGAAAGGCTTATTTTGGTTCATGGTTTCAGATATTTCAGTCCATGAGTCCTTGACCTCAAATGGTGTTTGCCTGAGGCCAGATTGAACATCAGTAGCAAGCAGCCCAAAAGCAAAGGAATACCTCAGGGCAGGCAGAAAGAAAGTAGAAAGAGCTATAGGAGAAAAAGCCAAGGACAAAAGACATGATTCAGGTGACATACTTCCTCCAAGTAGGCACCACCTCCTAATAGCCCATTCCTGTATGATTATCCATTCATTGAAGTTAGTGTCTTCACAATTCATCCACCTTGCTAGGCTTCATCTTTGAATTTTGCAATAGTGGAAATGAAGTCTTCAATACATGAGTCTTTCTGGGATATTTTGTATTAAAACCATGGCAGCACATTTTTAGAGTCAATTGCATACTGAGCTAGACAGAAAGACAGTTACTAAGCTTTGTTGAAGAACTAAGTTTTCCTTTCTTCAAATGGTAGCCAGTGTGAAGAAGTCAGATAACATCATGAGTGGTGCTATGTTTCTCTGACAATAAAGAACACTGGAAAAGTCAACATTTGAAGCTGAGCAGTACAAAGAACACATAGGACCAACACAATTATAGTGCAAGACTTCAATACCCCACTCTCACACTTAGATTGGTTATCTGGACTAAAAATCAGCAAAGGGGGCTGGAAAGATGGCTGAGCGGTTACAGGCATTTGCTTGCAAAGCCTGATGTCCCAGGTACAATTACCAAACACCCACAGAAAGCCAATTGCACAGTGGTATATGCAGCTTGAGTTCCTTTGCAGTGCTTGGCAGACCCATTCTCTCTCTTTCTCCCTCTCTCCCTCTCTCCCTTCTCTCTCCTTCCTTCCCTCTCTCCCTCCAGCCCTCTCTCCTCCAGTCCTCACAAATAAATAAAAATATATTTTTAAAAAAATAAACAGACCCATACAAGCAATGAAATTAAAGATACAGTTAAAAACCTTCCAACTAAGGAAAGCCCTGGACCAAATGTATTCACCTTGGAATTCTTTTTTTTTTATTGAAAACTTCTATTCTTACACATAATAAATCTTGATAATTCCCTCTCCTCCCCCACTTTCCCCTACACAACTTCACTCTTCATGATATCACCTCCCTCCATTAGTCTCTCTTTTATTTTGATGTCATCATCTTTTTCTCCTCTTATAAGGGTCTTGTGAAGGTATTACTAGGCACTTTGAGGTCATGGATACAGAAGCCAATTAATGTCTGGACAGTTGCATTATAAGGAGTCATACCCTTTCTTTGGCTCTTACATTCTTTCTGCCACCTCTTCCGCAATGGACCCTGAGCCTTGGAGGGTGTGATAGAGATGTTTCAGTGTTGGACACTTCTCTGTCATTTCTTCTCAGAACTATGTTGCCTTTTTTCATCATCCCAATGGTCACCACAATCTGAAGAGAAGCTTCTCTAACCAAAAGTGAGAGTATCATTAATATATGAATATGAACATTAAGTATAGTGCATGCAGGGTAGTTTGGTGAGCATAATATATGCATTTAGCCAGACAAGAGTAGGCTTTACACCCCTAAGGCTCATGACCTCCCCTGCCATAGGCTTTTGATTAGGTTTTCAGTACAATGAATGTATTCCCTCCCATAGAGTGAGCCTCTAGTCCAATTAGAGAGTAGTTGGGTTCTCCCAGAGCAGACATGCCACTACTGCACTCATTCAGTCATTGGGCCAGTCTGGCCAAACTTGAGGCTTCCAGTGTCCACTGTTTTCACCACAGATGAATTCTGTCTCTTATAGGGCTGCATGCAGTGCAGCTTTTTCAGCTTTAAGTTGGCTGGTCTACAAGGAGTTGGTTTTCAGCTCAGCCCCAGCTTGATTTTTGAGTGACCTTGCCACTCAGGCATGTGATTTCTTCAGCAATAGGGACTTATCATCTGTTTCTTAAGGGAAAGCAAGGGCCTTGGCAATAGGCTGTGAAGTTTGGGAGGCAACAGGGACCTCCCTGGCCAACAACTCACTGGAAGGTATCCCATCCCTGGCACTGAAAATTTCTAGTCACAATCTATGGCTTCTGGATATGCCATTATTCAAAAAAGTAGGCTTTCATATGTCTTATTCAGAATATCTTGAATTTTGATTGACCACCCCCCACCCTTCTTTTACTCAATATCTTCCCCTGGCTTCACTTAGGCCATTCCACTCCCTGTAATATGTTCTTGTACTTACATATATGCAATACCACGCCCTAAAGTCCTTCCCTCTCCTCCATCCCTTATAACCTTTCTCTAGCTTACTGGCATCTGCTACAAAATTTTGGTTGCACCTCACATACAAGTCTAAACATCTGTAGCTAGGATCCACATATGAGAGAGAACATGAGATGTTAGGCTGTCTGGACATAGGTTACCTCACTTAGTATTATCCTTTCCAGATCCATCCATTTCTCTGCAAATTTCATAATTTCATTTTTTTTTACCACTGAATAGAACTCCATTTTGTAAATGTACCACATCTTTATTACCCATTCATCTGCTGAGGGACATCTTAGCTGGTTCTATTTCCTAGCTATTGTGAATAGAGCAGCAATAAACATGGTTGTGCAAGTATCTCTAAGGTAGTGAGAAGAGTCCTTTGGATATATGTCTAGGAGTGCTATAGCTGGATCATATGGTAAATCTATTTCTAGCTGCCTCAAGAACCTCCACACTGATTTCCACAATGGCTGTACCAGATTACATTCCCACCAACAGTGTATAAGGGTTGACCTTTTTACAAATCCTTGCCAACACTTATTGTCATTTGTTTTCTTGATGATAGCCATTCTGACAGGAGTCATTTTAATTTTTGCATTTCCCTGATTTCTAAGGATGTAGAACACTTTTTAAAATGTTTATATGCCATCTGTATTTATTCTGATAACTCTCTATTTAGCTCCATAGCCCATTTTTTTAATTGGATTGTTTGATTTCTTAATTTTTTTTTAGTTCTTTGTATATTGGGGGATATTAATCGTTTGTCAGATCTACTTTCAACCTTCTCCATATAGATAACCAGTTTTGTCAGAACCACTTGTTGATGAGGCTGCCTTTTCTCCAATGAATATTTTTGGCATTCTTGTTGAAAATCAGATGTCCATAGCTGCCTGGATTAACATCTGGGTCCTCTATTCTGTTCCATTGAGCTATGTGTCTGTCTTTGTGCCAGTACCATGATGTTTTTGTTACTATGGCTTTGTAATAGAGCTTAAAATTGGGTATGGTGATACCACCAGCCTTATTTTTGTTGTTCAAAATTGTTTTGGCTATTCAAGGTTTTTGGTGTTTCCAAATGAATTTTAGGATTTTTTTTTATTTCTTTGAAAAATGCCTTGGGAATTTTAATGGAGATTGCATTAAATGTGTAGATTGATTTTGGTAAGATTGACATTTTCACAATTTTGATTGTTCCAATTCAAGAACATGGGATGTCTTTCCATTTCCTTGTGTCTTCTGCAATTTCTCGCTTGGGTGTTTTAAAGTTCTCATAGAGATCCTTAACTTCCTTAGTTAGGTTTATTCCAAAGTACTTTTTTTTTGAGGCAATTGTGAATGGGAGTGATTCCCTGATTTCATCCTCCACATGTTTGTTGTTAGTATATTGGAAAGCTACTAATTTCTGTGTGTTTATTTTGTATCCTGCTACATTGCTAAAAGTGTTTATCATCTCTATCATTTTACTGGTAGAATATTTATGGTCCTTTATGTATAGAAACATATCATCTGCAAATAATGATAATTTGATCTCTTCCTTTCCAATTTGTATCCTTTTTATGAGTGTCTCTTGCCTTATAGCTATAGCTGAGACTTCTACTACTATATTAAATAAAAATGGAGACAGTGGACACCCTTGCCTTGTTCCTGAATTTAGTGGAAAAGCTTCAAGTTTTTCCCCATTTAGTATTATGTTGGCTGTAGGTTTGTCATAAATAGATTTTATTAGGTTAAGATATGTTCCTTCTATTCCCAGGTACTGTAGGACTTTTACCATGAATGGATGTTGGTTTTTGTTGAATGCCTTTTCTGCATCCATTGAGATGATCATATGATTTTTGTCCTTCAGTCCATTTATATAGTATATTACATTTATCTATTTGCATATGTTTAACCATCCCTGCATCTCTGGGATAAAGCTTACTTGGTCAGGGTGAATAATCGTTCTGATATATTCTTGTATTCTGTTTGCCAATATTTTGTTGAGAATTTTTGCATCTATGGTCATTAGGGAGATTGGTCTATAATTTTCTTTTTGTTGTTGTTGTTCTGTCTTTGTCCTGTTGTGGTATCAGGGTGATGCTGGCTTCATAGAAGGAGTTTGGTAGAATTCCTTCCTTTTCTACTTTATGGAAAAGTTTGGGAAGCAGTGGTGTTAGTTCATCCATGAAGGTCTGGTAAAATTCACCAGTGAATCCATCTGGACCTGGATGTTTTTTAGTTGGGAGACTTTTTATAACTGTTTGGATCTCCATAGTTGTTATAGGTTTATTTAAATGGTTTATCTCATCTTGATTTAATTTTGGTAGGTCATATGAATCAAGGAAATCATCCATTTCTTCCAGATTTTCAAATTTAGAGGCATATATATTCTTAAAGTATGTCCTTATGATTTTCTGTATTTCTTTGGTATCTGTTGTAATGGTGCCTTTTTCATCTCCAATTTTATTAATTTTTTCTCTCTCTTCTCTCTTTCTTCTGCTCAGATTTGCTAAGGGTTTATCAATCTTGTTTATCCTTTCAAAGAACCAACTATTTGTTTCATTGAGTCTTTGGATTGCTTTTTAGTTTCTATTTCATTAATTTCTGCCCTAATTTTCATTATTTCTTCCAATCTACTGCTTTTGGTTTGCCTTGTTCTTCTTCTTCCAAGGTCGTAAGGTGAAGCATTAAATTGTTTACCTGTAAACTCTCTAATTTCTTTTTTCTTCTCTTTTTTTTTTTGATTTAGGGTCTCACTCTAGCCCAGGCTGACCTGGAATTCACTATGTAGTCTCAGGGTGGCCTCATACTCTTGGTGATCTTCCTACCTCTGCCTCCCGAGTGCTGGGATTAAAGGCATGCACCACCACATCTGGCTGTCTAATTTCTTAATATAGGCACCTAGAGCTATAAATTTCCCTCTTAGGACTGCCTTCATTGTGTCCCAAAAGTTTCAGTATGTTGTTTTCTCATCATCATTTCATTCTATGAACTTATTGATTTCCTTTCTGATTTCAATGATTCATTCATCATTCAATAATGTACTATTTCATCTCCATGAATTTCTGTATGTTTTGTAGTTTTCCTTGTTGCTGATTTGTAGTTTAATACTGTTATGAGATTATTTAAGTTTTCCTGTATTTGTTAAGATTTGGTTTGTGTCCTAATATATGGTCTATTTTGGAAAATGTTCTATGTGCTGCTGAGAAAAATATATGTTCTGCAGCATTTGGATGGAATGTTCTGTAGATATCTGTTAGGTCCATTTGTTCCATGACATCATTTAATCCAGATGTCTCTCTGTTTTTGTTGTTGTTGTTGTTGTTGTTGTTTGTTGTTGTTGTTGTTGTTGATTTTTCTGGGATGACCTGTCAATTGATGAGAGTATGGTATTGAAGTCACCCACTACAATTTTGTTTGGTGTTATCTGTGACCTTAAATCTAATAGTGTTTGTTTGATGAAATTGGGAGCCCCCATGTTAAGTGCATGTACATTTAGGATTGTAATGTCCTCCTGTTGGAGTGTTCCTTTAATCAGTATAAAGTGACATTCTTTATCTTTCCTCACTAATGTTCGTTTGAAGCCTGTCCTGTCAGATTAGGATAGCAACCCCTACTTCTTTCCTAGGCCCATTTTCTTGAAATACTGTTTTCCATCCTTTCACCCTAAGATAGTGTCTATCTTTTATTGAGAGATGAGTGTCCTGTAGGCAACAGATGGCAGGATCCTGCCTTTTAATCCAGTCTGCAACCCTGTGTCTTTTAGTTAGGGCATTGAGCCCATTGATATTAAGAGTTATTATTGAAACATATGTGTTTATTCTTGCCATTTGTCTTGTTTTGTAGTGGCTTCCTGTTTGCCTTTACTCCCTTGTTTCAACTGTTATTTAAGTATGGTTTATTTTTTCCTGTTTCCTCATGTGTGTGCTTTGATTTCTCTTCAGCGAGAAGGATTCCTTCAAGTATTTTCTGTAGAGCTTGCTTAGTTGTCATAAATTCCATTTGCCTGTTTTTGTTGTGGAATGTCCTTATTTCTCCTTCAGTTTGGACAGATAACTTTGCAGGATAAAGTAATCTTGGTTGACAGTTGTTATCTTTCAGAACCTGGAGTACATCATTCCAACTCCTCTGGCTTTTAAAGTTTGTGTAAAGTAATCTTGGTTGACAGTTGTTATCTTTGACTTTTCAAGGAAGGCTGATGAGGTTGGAAAATCCTCTTGTTTGGTCTCTGCTCCTGCAGGTTGGCACTGGGCCAGGCAGGCGCACAGATCCCTGTGGATGGGGGCTGCAAGCACCTTGGCAGGATTCTGGCTGGTTTCCTCCTTTTTGGTAGATCTTGGTCTCTCCTGATTTTCTGCTGTGGCCAGCAGTGTATTTTGTTGTGGATTTGCTTAAATCCCTCCCAAGGCTGGTTTGGCATGAATCCTATGTAGCCATCTACCTGGAATCACCTTGGAATTCTATCAAACTTTTAAAGACAATCTAATAACAACTCTTTTTAAGATGTTCCACAATATATCATGTGAAGGAACACTTCTACTTCCACATTCATTCTGTGAACCATACATTACCATGATTCCTAAGCTGAATATAAACACACCAATAAAGAAAACTACAGGCCAACTTCCTTGATGAATATAGATGCAAATATTCTCCACAAGATTCTTACAAAACAAATTCAATAACACATTATAAAATTATCCATCATGACCAAGTAGAATTCATTCCAGGGATGCAAGGTTGGATCAACATATGTAAATCAGTAAATAAACCATATCAATAAACTGAAAGATATAAAACACATGAACATATCAATTGATGCACAAAGGCATTCAACAAAGTCCAACATGTCTTCATGATGAAATTCCTGGAGAAAATCACAATAGATGAACATATCTCAATGTAAAAATGGGCATAAGTGCCAAACTCACAGGCCACATTATATTAAATTTAAAAAAACTGAACCATCTCCTCTAAAATCAGGAACAAGACAGGGATATCCACTCTCACCAATTCTATTCAGTAGTGTGCACAAAGTCCTAGGTAGAGCTATAAGACAAGAAGACATAAAAGGAATAAGAATATGAAAGAAATAAGGCACACTATCCCTATTTGCAGATGATGTGATTCTATACTCATAGGACTCAATAGAATCTACAAAGAAAAGCAATTCTTAGAGTTGATACTTAGAGTAAAGTTGAAAGACACAAAATCAATACACAAAAATCAATATGCTTCATATATACCAATATTGAACTCACAAGGAAAAAAGTCAAGCAAAGAATTCAAGTCACAACAGTAATAAAAAAATGAATACCTGGCAATAAATCTAATCAAAAAATGTGAAAGATCTCTTCAATGAAAACTTCAAGGCAATAAAAACTGTATCAAAGAGGACATCACAGGAAGCACAGATTGCCCTTGCTCCTCAATTGGTAGAATTAACAACGTGAAAATGGTTCTCCTACCAGCAGTAATCTACAGTTTCAATGTAATTACCATCAAAAATCCCAATGAAATTCCCCACAGAGCTTGAAACATTATGGTATAAATTCATATGGAACAAGAAAAGACCAGAAACAGCCAAAACAATCCTAAGGAATAATACCACAATTGGAGGTATGACAATACCTAATCCTAAATTACACTGTCGGACAATAGTACAAAAAGCAGCAAGGTACTGGCACCAAAATAGACATATGGACCAAGGAACAGGAGAGATGAAATAAATAGTCATCCACAGTGCTTGAAATTATATCCATACCTCTCTCCCTATACAAATATCTAGTCAAAATGGATGAAGGACCTCAATGTAAAACAAGAAACACAAAAAATGTACAGGAAAAATAGGGAATATACTCGATATAGATATAGACAAGAACTTTCTGAACAGGACTCCAACAACACAGGAAATAGCCCAAAAAACAACACATGGCACTACATGAAATTACATTTTTCTACAGTAAAAGAAACCACCAGCAAAGTAGACAGACATATAGCATGGCAGAAAATCTGCCAGCTATACTCCAGATGTTGGCTAATAACCAGAGTTTACATAGAACTGTAAAAGTTAAACACACAAAAAAAATTAAATTACAAACCACCAAATGGATTCATGAAATAGACAGTTCATGAAAGAAGAAATTCAAATGGCCAGCAAGTACTTAAAATATATTCAAAATTCCAAGCTATCAGTAAAATGCAAATCAAAACAGTTTGGAGAATCTTATCCCAGTCAGAATGGCTATTATCAAGAAAAAAAGACAACACATGCTAGTGAGGAGGCAGGGAAAGGAGAACCCTCACACACTGTTGTTGGGAGTGCAAACTAGTACAGCCACTATAGAAACCAGTGTGGGGCTTTCTCAAAAAGTTAGAAATAGACCTCTCCTATGATCAAGTCATACCACTCCTGGGCATGTAAGGATTCTATAGCCACGTTGATTGCAGCTTTATTTACAATAGCTAAGAATTGGAAACAGCCTCACTGCCAAGCAATAGATGAATGGATAATGAAATGTGTTACATGTATGCAATGGGATTATATTCAATAGCACAAAAGATGAAACCATGACATTTGTAGGAAAATGGACAGATCTGGAAAGATTCATATTAAGTGAAGTGACAAACTCAGAAATATTAAAACCCCATGTTCTCTGTGATATGCAGGACTTATCTTGTAATAGCTATAATAATATGTATTTAGTGGACAGATCCTATAACAGTAGAAATGGAATCAAAAGTAAATATAAAGAGATGAAGAGTGGGGAAGGATTGGCAAAATAATATATATATGAATAAAGAAGGGGGAGAATGTAGGGGATAGTGTGAGGGGATGGGAGGAAAGATATGAATCAACAAAAGTAAACTGTATTTAAAAATGCCAGAATGAATGATACTAAATCTTTATATGCCAAATAAAATAAATAATAAATAAATAATTAATGGTAAGAAGTATAAAAATATGCAGTCAGCACAGAACACAGAGAGACCTGGCTGGAATGCAGAAGAGAGCCAGACCCCAGACAGTCAGCCTATCTAGTGCTAAAAAGTACTACATGAGCTACTGGGAGAAAGTGACCAACAACTGTCTGAGCAACTCAAGGTCTAAACTACTCAGAAGCAAACATCCTGGAGCGATGTACACACAAGTGCAATAGTGGCGCACAGCCTTAGTGGGTAACCAATAGCTTTCTGATTTGCTAAGAGATCTGCTCAGTGGCAAGGAACCCATATCTGGAACTGGGAAACAGGTCAGAATCGTATACAGATAATGATTTGACTCCAATATCAAGCTCCCACTAGTCTTGGACTTTAAAAAAAGGGACTACTTCCATCAAATTCTCTCTAAATTAATATTGCTTATCCCATTTAACTTGTGCTGACTTTACTCTAAGTTGGAGAATCTGCTTCTATTTTTCACATGGGAGCAAGACCTGAGGAGATAAACTACCCCTCACACTTCAGCCTAGCCCCAGCTGAAACTACAGAGGAATTGGGGAGATAAGCAAGCATGCTGCTCCCATGCTGAACCTGATAATTAGCACCAGGGTGAAGGAGACAGACCCTGAGGATACTCAACACCTACCAAAGCAGAGATCCAGAGACTCTTAAGAGTTCATCCTAAAGTAGACTTAAAACACACCCAACATGAATCAGGGAATTTTTCAGAAGAGGGGGTGGAAAGATTGTTAGAGCCACAAGTTGGTATGTCATGCCCAGAGGCATTGCCTCTCTCCAATAAGTGACTGATGCTGTCACAATGCATAACCCACAATCCCCATGGGGATGGCCTGAGACCCCAATGAGGAGGGCCCCCAAAAGAAGTATAAAATAGCAGAATGAACCACAAATTTTGGAAAATGTAGAATGTGTAAAGGCTTTTGTTGCAAACAATTGTAGGAAGTAATATTTGGGTAATCTTAACTATTTTATGTTCAAGATTGATATTTCCAATAAATAAATAAGTGGATTCTATTAAAAAATGCACAAGAGTAGGATTATTAAACCATATTTTATTTTCATCACTGTTTTTCTTGGTTCTCTGCATACAATGCTTAATGGGAGGCATTAAAATGTTATGGTTAGTTCAGAATCATATTAACATTTAAATATTGTTTATTTATATTATAAAACATATTTTAAAGGATTATCTTTTTAATAACTTTATATATATTTAAACTGATAGTTGATGTAATAAAAAGATATGACACCAGTTATAAATTCGCTTTCATGTTCCATTACTTACATGTTGAAAGGTGTGATTTTCAGCATTCTCTGTGATTTTGCACTTGCTTTCTGCTTTAATCTCATATTTTTGTTGATTTCAAAATATATCACTGTAACTGTTAGCTCAAATGCTCGAATAGCCAAGATTAAACCTCACTGTGGTTCTCAGAATAGAGAAAAGATTGCAAATCTCTGGCTTCACACAAAGACAAAGGTAACAGCTAATAATGTAAGAATATAAACATCAATAGTTTTGTGATATACTTTAAAGATCTAAAAGAATTTTTTAAATTATATTTATTTATTTAACAGAGAGAACAAGAATCAGAGAGAGAGAGAGAGAATGGGCACATCAGGGTCTCTAGCCCTGCAAACATGCTCCAGATGCATGTGCCACCTTGTGCATCTGGCTTGTAAGGGTCCTAGGGAATCCAGACTGAGTTCTTTGGTTTTGCAGACAAGTGTCTTAACTGCTAAGCCACCTCTCCAGCCCTAAAGGAACATTTTTTGAACATCAGCTTATTCTTAACTCAGTATTGAAATGAAGTTCAAATAAAATGTATGTGATAGTATTTGATCAAAGGAGCAATGACTTCCCAGATACTGCCTTTTGTCTGAACAAAACTTCTCCACAAGCATTTTTCAAAAAAAAAATCCAGGAATTGCATTTTATAAGATCAGATGCCCGTTCCCCTCTCAACAATAGATCTGCACAGCCTACCACAGTTTCCCTTAAAGGCATATATAACCAAGCAACTTTGTGGAAAAGTTAAAATTAAGGCCAAAGAATAGGGCTGTTCACACCATATAAGGGGCACAGAGAGTAGCCTAGAGGATTTATCAGAGGCAAAGTTCAATTACAAGACAATTTCTGAAAAGATATTTTGGAAAGATAATGTCTTTATAGCCCTCAGATGAGTGGGGGCAGGGAAGAAAGAAATGATGGTACCAACACATGATGTATCCACACAAAGTTTCTACTTATTTTTTTAAAAAAGGGGGGGTTGGAGAAAAGGCTTAGCAGTTAAGGTGTCTGTCTACAAAGCCAAAGGATCCCAGTTCGATTCTCCAGGACCCACGTAAGCCAGATACGTGAGGGACACATGCATCTCGAGTTCGTTTGCAGGGGCTAGAAGCCCTGGAGTGCTCATTCTCTCTCTGTCTGCCTCTCTTCTACCTCTCTCTATCTCTCTGCTTGCAAATAAATAAATATTTTTTTTTAAAAAAAAAGGCTGAGCCATGTGTAGTGGCACACACCTTTAACCCCAGCATTTGGGAGGCAGACATAGGAGGACTGATGTGAGTTCAAGGCCACCCTGAGACTACATAGTGAATTCCAGGTCAGCCTGGACTAAAGTGAAACCCTACCTTGGGGGGGGGGCGAAGCCTGGCTGCTCGTGTTCATGAGGTTTTGGGTGAGTTTTTTTCTCTTTTCTGGCTCCCAGGCTGTTCATCTCCCAGCATTCGAAATGTTCATCACCAGTAAGGTGTTGTTCTTCCCACTCTGGAAGCTTGGCTGCTGCTAGAGTGGGAAAGGATGATGTGTTTTTGTCTTTTCGTAAAAAGTCTCTCTTGTGCTAAGACCATGGACTATATTACATGGGCCCTTAGAGTATGCAGATGTGCCCACTCCTTACCCTTTGGTTTCTGGACTTTATGTAATAAAATGCAATAATTCCCTAAAATTTAAAAAAATATATAGGTTTTGAAAACTTGGTGCAATTTTTACATGGATATGAAAAAATTTATGGGTTAAAAGTAGTATTAGCAATCATGTAAAAGAGAACCAAGGGCTGGTGAGATGGCTTTGTGATTGAGGTGCTTGCCTGCAAGGCAAAGGACCCATATTCAGTTCCCAAGGACCCACGTAAGCCAGATACACAAGGTGTTGCATACATCTGGAGTTAGTTTGCCATGGCTGAAGGCCCTGGTGCATGCATTATTTCTTTCTATATATTCCCCCCCCACACACACCCCTACCTCCCTCTTTCTCTCTTTCAAATAAATAAACAATTTTCTTCTTTTTCTTGAGACAGCTAAAATTAGATTTACCATATGTTCTCACTACCTTAGAGATACTTGCACAACCATGTTTATTGTTGCTCTATTCACAATATCTAGGAAATGGAACCAGCCTAGATGTCCCTCCACAGATGAATGGATAATAAAGATGTGGTACATTTACACAATGGAGTTCTATTCCACAGTAAAGAAAAATGAAATTATGAACTTTTCAGGGAAATGGATGGATCTGGAAAGGATTATACTAAGTTGGATAACCCAGGCCCAGAAAGCCAAATGTCACATGTTCTCTCTCACATGTGGATCCTAGCTACAAATCTATAGACTAGTGTGAGCTGGAACCAAAAATCGGTAGCAGAGGCCAGTAAGCTAGAAAAAGGCTATAATGGAGGAAGGAGGGGGAAGGACTTAAGGGGATGGTATTTTATATATGTAAGTAGAAGAACAGATTACAGGGAAGGGAAAGAAAGGCCTAAGCAAGGCCAGGGGAAGAAATTGTGTAAAAGAAGGGCAGGAAGGAGGGTCAATCAAAATTCAAGATATTCTGGGGCTGGAGAGCTGGCTTAGTGGTTAAGGCATTTGCCTGCAAAGCCAAAGGTTCCCAGTTTGATTCTCCAAAACCCACATAAGCCAGATGCACAAGGGGGCGCATCTGGAGTTCATTTGCAGTGGCTGGAAGCCCTGGCATGCCCTCTCTCTCTCTCTCTCTCTCTCTCTCTCTCTCTCTCTGCCTCGTCCTCTCTCTTTCAAATAAATAAATGAAATTCAAGATATTCTGAATAAGACATTTGAAAATCAGAAGCCATAGATTGTTTGTTACTAGAAAATTTTCAGTGCCAGGGATGGGATACCTTCCAGTGAGTTGTTGGCCAGGGAGGTCCCTGTTGCCTCCAAAACATTACAGGCTATTGCCAAGGCCTTTGATTTACCTTGGGAAATAGATGGTAAGACCCAATTGCTGAAGACTTCACATGCTTGAGCAGAAAGGTCACTGAGAAATCAAGCTAGTGCTGACCAGAAAATCCTGTAGACCAGCCAATTCAAAGCTGGAAAAAGCTGCACTGCATACAGCCTTATGGGAGAGAGAAGTCATCAGCGGTGAAAACAGTGGGCACTAGAAGCCTCAAGTTTGGATAGACAGGCAAAATGACCGAACAAGTGCAATAGTGGCATGTCTGCTCTGGGGGAAACCAACTGTTCTCTAATTGGACTGAAGGCCCGCTCCATGGGAGAGACTACATGCCTGGTACTGAAAACCTAATCAAAAGCCTATGGCAGGGGAGGTCATGAGCCTTAGAGGTATAAAGTCTGCTCTCATCTGGCTAAATGTATATATTATTCTCACCAAACTGCCCTGAAAGCACTACACTTAATGTTCATATTCATATATTAATGCTACTCTCACTTCTGGTTAGTGAAGCTTCTCTTTAAAGATGGCGATGACCACTGGGATGACCCAGGAAGCCACAGTGCTGAGAAGGGACAGAGGAGTGTCCAGCACTGAAATATCTCTATCACACCCTCCAGGCCTTGGGGTCTATTGGGGAAGAGGTGGCAGAAAGAATGTAAGAGCCAAAGGAAGGGGACCACTCCTTACAATGCAACTGTCCAGACAGAAATTGGCCTCGATATCCATGACCTCGCAGTGTCTAGCAATACCTTCACAAGACCCTCATAATAGGAGGAAAGGATGATGACATCAAATTAAAAGAGAGACTAATGGAGAGAGGGAGGGGATATGATGGAGAGCAGAGTTGTAAAGGGGAAAGTGGGGGGAGGTGAGGTAAATATCATGGTTTATTGTCTGTAAGTATAGAAGTTGTCAATGAAAAACAAAAATTAATAAAAGAATTAGGAGTTAAAATAAAAAGAGAGAACCAAGAGAATATGTTGTTTAAAACAGATTTATACAATTTCAATGGAGTACAGAAAACATGTAGAGGATATTTAGAATGTTAAGGTATAACACTAAGTGTAGGAGAAGACCAAGCATATTTATGAATCTCAGGGTCAAAAAGAAATCCACACTATAAATGACAGGCTTTAAAAAGAAGTTAATGATGGGCTGGAGAGATAGCTTAGCGGTTAAGGTGCCTGCCTGCTAAGCTTAAGAACCCGGTTCCAATCTCCAAGTCCCACGTTTAGCCAGATGCAAAGTGACGCAAGGGCGCGATGCCGCACTTGCCCACAAGGGGGCGCACACATCTGGATTTCATTCACAGCAGCTGAGAGATTGCTGGGCACCCATTCTCTATCTGTCTCCCTCTCCTTCTCTCTCTGTCTGTCTCTCTCTGTGTCTCTCTCCAAAAATAAATTTAAAAAATAAGTCAATGAATGCTTGAGATCATGTATTTTTTTCTTATTTCTGTGACAACCACCCAACAAAAGCAATTTAAGGGGAAAGGGTTCATTTCCCCTTACATTTAGAGGGGATACAATCCATCATGGTAGCAGGAGCATGAAGCAGCTGATCATATATTCAGTTCACACTCACAAAGCAGATAGACCTGAAGAACCATGCTTACCTAGCTTTATCCTTTTTATTCATTCTGTTGCTCTTTTCCTTGGAGTAGTCTTGTCAACATTTAGGGTCAGTCATCTCACCATAATCAACCTAATCAAGAAAATTACTCACAGACATTTCAAGATATGTGTTTCCATAGTGACTCTAACTGTTGTCAAGTTGACAAGTGAGATGAACCATCATAGCACTCACTATAGGGGAAAAACAATAGCTTTCACACATTTTTATTAAAATTTAAAATGAAGTTGTTGAAAAGGATAAATTAATAAGAAAAAGCAAACAGAAATACAGTAAAATGAACGTTCCATCTATATGTTGGAAACACCACGATAATTAACTACTCTCAAAGAGGTGACTTTTAATTCTGCCATATATCATTTATTCTATAAAGAACCTAATTTGGCTGGAGAGATGGCTCAGAGGTTAAAGACGCTTGCTTGCAAAACTTGATGGCCCAGGTTCAATTCCCCAGTACCTACAAAAGCCAGGTGCACAAAGCAATGCATGCATTTGGAGTGTGTTTGCAGTGGCAAGAGGCCCTAGTGTGCCCATTCTCTCTCTCTCTCTCTCTCTCTCTCTCTCTCTCTCTCTCTCTGTCATTGCAAATAAAAATATTTTTTAAAAAAATAGGGTTGGAGAGATTGCTTAGTGGTTAAGGCACTTCCTTGCAAAGCCAAAGGACTCAGATTTGATAAACTAGTACCCATATAAACAGATGCATAAGGTGGTACATGTGTCTGGAGTTCTTTTGCAGTGGCTGAAGGTCCTGGTGCACCCATTCTCTATCTGCCTCTATCTCTCTACTCTCACGCAAATAAATAAAGTAAAAAAAGCAGAATAAAATGATGGCTAAAGAGATTGCTTAGTGGTTAAGGCACTTGCTTGCAAAGCTTAAGTACCCAGGTTCAATGCCCCAGTACCAAAGTAAGCCAGATGCACATACTTCTGGAGTTCCTTTTCAGTGGCTAGAGGCCCTTGCATGCCCATTCTCTCTCTCTCTCTCTCTCTCTCTCTCTCTCTCTCTCTCTCTCTCTCTCCCTCTTTCTCTCTCAAATAAATAAGTAAAATATTTTTAAAAAACAGAACAAAATTGACAAAAGCGAAGAAAATGACAGTAAGTATCTATGTATAGCAACCTGTGAGGAAAGGAAAACAAGTGGAAAGTAAATGATAGGAAAACTTATTAATACAATTATTAAGGTATCATCTCCAGACTTATAAGGGTCTATAGCTGTGTAGACATGGGAAAGGATACCTTTGCTCTATAAATCTAAGCTTTAAAAAATCAAGACATCAGAGGTAAATGCAGCTTGCTTCATGATTTTTGGTTTGGTTTGGTTCTGTTTTCATCTAAATAGTCCTTCACCTTTTGGGAATTTGTATTCTAGTCTCCTGTAAGACAAACGTGGGTTCTGATCTCCAATTTCACCTTTATTTCATAAAGACCCTGATAATGCTTAGTATTATTTGTATTTAAGTAATAAATATCAACTCACAAACTGTATTTTACCATATGGAAAAAGAAGAAATCTCTCATATAATTATATAACCAAAGAATATCTTAGTTCCATAAATAATATTTTCAGTTAGATTAATTTTTTATTAGAAATTTTCATTTCTCAACTTGATAGATGACTTCTGTGCTTCTAAGCAAAATTACAACAATGAACCCAAAATAAGCATCTATAAGGCTTCTAGGGATAAAACATACCCAGGTTAAGCAAGACAGCAAGAAAGGGAACTTATAACCAAAGGCTTTCAGGAACTCTATCTAAGAACATCTTACCTTTATGGAGAAAGCCAGCAATATTGATAAAAATAGATAAAAGAAACTCAAGACCACCTTGAAGCCAGGATTGAAAAATAGATGAACTCTCTTTCCGGAAACTGTGCTTACATGTAGTATTTGTTGTTAGCTCCAGAGAATACTGGACAAGGCTTTCTGTTTTTATTTGAAGCTGTATACTTCAGATACTGTAATCAAAACATTATCTGTGAACATTAATCAGGGTCCCTTGGTCTGGAGGGATGGCTTAGCAGTTAAGGCATTTGCCTGCAAAGCCAAAGGACCCAGGTTCGATTCCCCAGGACCCACATTAGCCAGATGCACAAGGGACTCATGCATCTGGAGTTCATTTGCAGTGGCTACAGGCCCTGGTGTGCACATTCTCTCTCAGTCTGTCTCTCTCTCTGTGTTGTCTGCTTACAAATAAATAAATATTTTTAAAAAAATCAGGGTCTGTTGTCATAGAGAAGGGATGTTTCTATGTTTAGCCAAGAGTTTGTACCCCAAACACAACCAGCATCCACTTTACTCCCCCTGTGCCTATGAAAGAGATTGTAGAATCTTTGCAATGTCATAGTTCCTATATATCCCTCAGTGATATGGACTGCATCCCCAAAGGGAAAATATAGGAAAACTGCACAGAAAAACTTATCAAAAATGCCCTGGGCACATTCAAGCATAACTGGTGTTTTAGTTTTGGTATCATCATTGTTATCCCCAAAACTGGTTTGTTTCTCTTAATTTGTGTGTTTAAGGAGACATTTTAAACAGATTCTTATTATGTAGAGAAGGCTGGCTTCAATTACGGTCTTCCTTCCTCCATCTCCAAAGAGCTGGAGTTCTAGGCTTGTACCAACAATTCCACCTTCCCTTAGGGAGTTGATCAAACAATATTCTCCAAAAGATCTAACCTCACTATTTTATGTTAAATTACAACCTATCTTCATCAAATGCCCCAGTTCTTTAGCCTTAAGAAGTCATTAGAATAAGTAACAAAGAAAATTAAATCCTCTATTCAGAACCATTGTACAGCTGAACCACTGTGATAAGCTTGGTTTGTCTACCTGATTTACTTTGGCTAATGTAATATGAACATAAAGGACATGTAACACTTCTGGCTGGAAGCCTTTGTGAGATAACACTTAATTTGCCACTTTCCTCCATGCTGTCACAAGAACCCCCACACACTAGATGATGGAGTGAGAAATAAAATCTTTGTTGTTGAATGCATTAAGATTTTGGTTTAGTTATATTAGCAAAATGTGCCTTCTTCATATAGATATTCTCAGTAGAAATATATGTGTGTGTGTGTGTGCATATTCCTTTTACCATACAGTTATCACTTTTTAATTTGTTAGTAAGTAGAAAGCAGTAAACTTTAGCTCATTGCCAGAATATAAGCTCTGTGATAAAGAGAACATTTTTTTTCTGTTTTGTTTCCTACTATATTCTAAGAATTTAGAATGCCATGTGCCAAATATACAATAAAGCCTCAAAAAGTGTTTGAGAAATAACTCATTATCAGTGGACAGGCTTCTGAATATATATGGAATTGGTGAGAGCAAGACAGATACATAAATAAAGGATATCTAAAGATATGACATCACTGAAAATAGCTAAAGAAAAGATTTTTTAAGTGAAGGAAAAGATAGTTTAAGGGTCTGAGTGGAAAAGTTGTGGTAGCTTTACATAGGAAATGAAGCCCTTTCAGAAATCCAAGGAATAGATAGGTACATTTGGGTTATATAAACCTGAGATTGACTTCTAAACCAAATCAGTATGTGTATAATGAATTTGGGGAGCTAATAAACCTCAATTCAAAAGACAGAATGAAATGTGCAAACCAATATAACTTGCTGGTTTTTTATTTTATTTGTTCTTTGATGGTTACACACACACGTGTGTGTGTGTGTGTGTGTGTGTGTGTGTGTGTGTGTGTGTGGAGAGAGAGAGAGAGAGCATGGTCTTATATTTCCATTGTTACTCTCTCTAATGCCCTTCCATTCACGCTGAACCCTTTCCTCTCTGCAGTGAAGATTCATGGGTACAGCATTTAACAGAATGACTTTTTTGCCCCAGTAATCATTAATTGTTAATAGCTCTTCAAGGAGGGGTGCAGCCTTGTAAGCCCTTCCCCATCCATGATAGAATGGTGACTTGTGCAGGTATTGTGCAAGTAGCCTGACCACAGCTGCTGAGAGATTGTGAATACAATGGCTATGTCATGTCCAAAAGCAATCCTTTTTACTCTCCAGCTCTTATATTTTTTCCACTCCTACTTCTACAATGTTCCCTGAGCCTTTAGCAGGGAGCGAGATGACACAGATGTCCCTTATAAGGCTGAATACTGAACAGTCACTTATCTTGAGCACTTGGACTAGTTATGAGACTCTGCATTAACTACATTCCACTTGAAACTGGTAAGCT
Source organism: Orientallactaga sibirica (assembly GCA_036365145.1). Classification (NCBI taxonomy): domain Eukaryota; kingdom Metazoa; phylum Chordata; class Mammalia; order Rodentia; family Dipodidae; genus Orientallactaga; species Orientallactaga sibirica. The sequence goes on from JAEOAD010000840.1 coordinate 7,818,461, forward strand.
TTTCTGCCCAAGGCTGGGAGTAGCACTAATCTTTATGGTATAAAAATAAATACAGAGAAGACAGTTTAACAATATGTTATAGTTGCCTTCTCATTGCTGGGACAAAACACGTGACAGAAGCAGCCCATGGGATGAAAAGGGTTTATTTTGGTTTTGACAGGAAATCTCGTGATGGCAGGGAAAAGCATGGCAGAGCAGGAATGTAGCATGTATCATCAGAGTGGAAGTAGTCTCAGGTAATCTGACAAGCTGGGCTAATAAATCTCAAGATTCTTCCCCAGAACTCACATCTCCTCCAGTCAGATTCCACTTTTTAAATTGCTATCAGCTGTGAACCAAGGAGTCAAAACACATGAGGCTTAGGGGTACCTTTCATTCAAACCACACAACACATATGTGCAGCAAAACAATAGTAGTAAACTCCCCACGAAGGCCTGAGCCTCACCAGCTATGAGCTTTTGACCTGGTTTACATTATCAGTTGTAGATCCCCTCTCATAGAGGGGAGTCTCAAATACAATCAGCAAGTGGTTGATTGACCCCATAGCTGCTACTGCACCAGTGCACACCTCTTACCTGGCATATCAATATTGTTTCACACAGAGTCCATCACTGGATGAGGCCATTGATGATTTCTTTCCTCCAGCAGCCTGCATAGCAACTCCCAGGACTATAAGAGCTAACCTGCAGGAAGGAAGCTTCTAGTTCTGTTCCACTTGGTTTCTCTATATTCCACAACCAAAGGGTATGGTGGTTTTGGCAATAGTCTTAGCGTTCAGTTGTAATGGGCCACCAAGAGCAATAGCCATATCCTATATTGTTTGGAGAGCCTCTGGGTCTGGCACTGTTAGTTTCAATTATTAACCTATGGTTTCTGGCAACAGCATTATCTATCTATGCAGTTTACTTCTGTTCACTTCTTTTTAATTATTTTCTTCTTTTAAGTTAATTTCAGTGGATTTCCATATGGATATTTCATATCTCTTAGGTTTTGATTAACCTCAATCTCTTTTCTCACCCAGCCATCTGTCTTTACCCCTGCCTAACCTTTGTATCTTCAGTGTTCTCCCCTGGTACTTTCATATCACTTGTGTTCTACTACCTCCCTAAGATAAGCCCTCATCACTACCCTTTTCTAACTTCCTGGTCTTCTCAGATACTCCAAGTTAAACACACAAAACTGAAAATCCAAAACTACCATACACGTTTGAGAGAGAAAATGCAGTATTTGTGTTTCTGAACCTAGATTACCTCACTCAGTATAATACTGTCCACTTCCACGTATTTTCATGCAACTTTTGTAATTTCATTTTTCTCTACAGCTGAATAAAATTTTGTGGTGTATATGTACTGCATCGACATTGTCCATTTATCAGTTCATGGGTAACTAGGCTGGTTCTATTTCCTAAATTTTGTGACTAGAGCAGCAATGAACAAGGATGAGCACGTATCCCTGTGCTCTTATATAAGCTACATCACAGTGCCCAAATTCTTGCTCTGAGATCAGTGGAAGGGAATTGAAATAGCACTATTTGTGCTCATTATTTGTATCATTACCAGAAGGATGCTAGGGCAGTTGAACTTATATTTAGCAAATAGCATAACCATTTTCATTCTTATGCAAAGATATCCCCAGGAGACTAGCTCAGGCGAGAGATTGAGAGCTAGATTACTTGATGAATCAAGTAATAGAACTTATGCTAGATACTTCCCAACTTAAAATCCAAGTGTTTGACAGCCTTAGAACAATCAGATGAGAGACAGTGATCAAAACATGGTATTAGGGGGCTGAAAAGATTGCTAAGTGGTTAAGGCACTTGCCTGCAGAGCCTAACAATCTATGTTTGATTCCGCAGTAATCACATAAAGCCAGATGCACAAAGTGACGCATGCATCTAGAGTCCATTTGCAGTGGCTGGAGGCCCTAGTGTACCATTCTCTTTGTGTCTCTTCTGTCTGTCTCTGCTTGCAAATAAATAAATAAAAATATTTTAAAATAGGGGCTGGAGAGATGGCTTAGTGCTTAAGGCACATGCCTGTGAAGCCTAAGGACCCCGGTTCAATTCTCCAGGTCCCACATAAGCCAGATGCACAAGGGGGCACATGTGTCTGGAGTTCGTTTGCAGTGGCTGGAGGCCCTGACATGCCCATTCCCACTCTCCCTCTCTCTCTTTCCCTCTCTCTGTCTCAAATTAATTAATTAATTAATTTTAAAAATAGCATGGTATTGGGGAAAGAAATGACACATGAGATATATACAGTAAGCCGAGTGTGGTGGTGCATGCCTTTAATCCCAGAACTTGAGAGGCAGAGGTAGGAGGATTGCCATGATTTTAACTTAGAAAATAATGATTTTTTGCTGTTAGTTGAAAGTGGATTTGATATTTCATGTTCCTCTGTATGTTCCATTGACAGAAAATAATATCCATAGCTTATATTGATTTTCCTTTGGGGAAAGAAGGGTATAGAAAATGAAATGGGGATTACTATGAGTGGAAAGGGGGCCAGGACTAATCAATTAAGCAAAATAGATGAAAACTTCTGGGTGAAAGAAAGTCAATGTTGAGTTGCTAAATTCCATATAATCCATAGAAATTTTGAGGGAGCTATTAAACTTCCAAACTTTCAGTGAAAATTTAAAGTGTTACTATTTGTATCAAATCATTAGTAAATAAGGAAAATTCATTTATTAATTTATTTTGAATAGAAAAAAAATAGCTTACCCTGATAATGAGTGTGGCATATACCATAAGTATGAACTAGTTTTTTTAAAGATTTTTTTATTTTTATTCTACTTTATTTATTTATTAGAGACAGAGAGAGATACAGAAATAGGCAGGAAGAGAGAGAGGGAATGGGCGCACCAGGGCCTCCAGCCACTGCAAATGAACTCCAGATGCATGTGCCCCCTTGTACATCTGGCTTACGTGGGACCTGGAGAATTGAGCCTCGAACCGGGGTCCTTAGGCTTCACAGGCAAGCGTTTAAGTATTACGCCATCTCTCCAGCCCTGAACTAGTTTTTTGAATATTTAATAGCCCCAAGGGAATGTTACAGAAAAAAACAAACAAAAAGAAATCTTTTCTCTTATCAAAATTAATCCAATGGGAATATATGCCTGGAAATGAAAACCGATGGCTGGGGAGGTCATAAGCCCTGGGGCAGTAATGACTACTGTTGTCTGGCTAAACGGATATATTATGCCCACCAAACTGCCCTCAAAACACTTATGTTTATGCCCATATATTAATGTTTCTCTCACACTCTTTTAAGTTTTTTTAAAGTTTTTTTAAATTTTTATTTCTTTATTAGAGACAGAGAGAGGGAGAGAGAGAGTGCCAGGGCCTCTAGCTACTGGAAACGAACTCCAGGGGAATGTGCCACCATGTGCATCTGCCTTACATAGGACCTGGAGAATCAAACCTGGGCCCTTAGGCTTCCCAGTCAAGTGTCTTAACCACTAAGCTATCTCTCCAGCCCCTGCTCTCACTTTTGATTAGAGAAGTTTCTCTTTTCAGATGGTGGTGACGATTGAGGTAACTCAAAACTCACCAAAGTGCTGAGAAGAAGTGACAGTGGAGTATTAAGCACTGAGTTATCTCTATCAAACCCTCCAAGGCTCATGGAACAATACAAAAAAAAGGAGACAAAAAGAAAGTAAGGGCCAAAAGAAGGGTAGGACTTCTTACAATGCAATCTTCCAGAACAAAATGGCCTGGATATCTATGACCTCGCAGTGCCTGACACTATTTGACCTTCAAAATAGGAGGCAAAAAATGATAACAAAATAGAGGGAGACGAATTGGAAAGAAGGGATTCAATGGCAGGTAGATTTGGGAGGAGGACAATAGGGGTCATATGAGGGAATTATTATGGTTTATTTTCTATACTTACTGAAGTTGTCAGTAAAAAAAGTTTTTAAAAAATAAAAATAATTGACTCTATGGATTCCTAATACTTATTACTTTACTAAATTTGTGCAAAAGAATTCCTAGGGAACTCTGTATTTTAGTATGTGAAACTCCTTCTTAATTGCTTAGTATTATATACCATTGGTATAACATAACCTTATTTAACTACTTCAAAAAGAATGAGTACTTATATTGTTTTCTAGAATTAAGGTAAAACCAAACTCAAAACTGAACTTAATTGATTAGATTTGTTTCTATGTGTTCAATTTCTGGAAGTACTGATGTATAGTATTTTGGGATCAATGATAGGAACACTTGTACATGATACTAAAACCTCCTTGAAACATGATAGGCTGAATTCCACACCCACAAAAAGTATATAAAAATGCATATTTCTATGAGGCATTGCCAAAACTGAGCATTGTGACTCTTTTAATTTTATATCAGTGTGATTAAATATAAAAATATTGATGTTTTAATATGACCCAAATCTGCTGAGTAACTAAATAATTTGACATTATTACTGTACAGTACTGTTTGTTTTCCCTTTGATTTGCTCACTCATATAATTCTCCAGCTTTTATTCTTTAACAACTTACTTATTAATTTACTAAATTCAAGTCAGGCATGGTGGCACACACCTTTAATCCCAGCACTTGGGAGGCAGAGGTAGGAGGATTGCAGTGAGCTCAAGGCCACCCTGAGGCTACAGAGTGAATTCCAGGTCAGCCTGGGCTAGTGTGAGACCCTACCATGAAAAACAACAACAACAACAAAATTAACTTACTTACTAAATTCAATGCTGTGAGACAGAAAATTTCAATGTAATCCTATCAACAATTTTAGCAACTTTTAAAGATTTTTCAGAACTACTGGTTGAGATCCTTGTATTTATATACAATTTCAGAACTACAGTGACCTAATTTCTACATCAAGAGGTTAGATGGATTTAAATGTTTTTTTCTCTGTATACTTTTGCTGTAACATACTCTTTCTCTTTTAGTAAAACTATTGAGTAAACTTTACCAGAAAAGTCTTCCTTTTAAGATTAGTTGCTGTGGATATATTTTGTTTTTTTAAAGCTCAGGGTATAAAAGACAATTTGCAAAATGAAAAGTGCTGTGTGGGAGGTTCTTAAGATAGTGATCAGTGAAGTGCTAGTGTCCATAGACTGCAATGTGTCAGAATACTGAGTGCAATTTGCATTTTTATCAGGGGCTTGAAAATATTCAAGTTTAAGATCATTCCTCATGACATAGGAGGTGAAATTCAATGCTAATTTTTTTTTTTTTTTGGTTTTTCGAGGTAGGGTCTCACTCTGGCCCAGGCTGACCTGGAATTCACTATGTAATCTCAGGGTGGCCTCGAACTCTCGGTGATCCTCCTACCTCTGCCTCCCGAGTGCTGGGATTAAAGGCGTGCACCACCACGTCCAGCTCTCAAGGCTAATTTTAAATACACTTGTTTGTGCATCTCCCATTTGCCTTTCATTTTCAAAGTAACCTAACTAACTGGTCTCTACACTGAATTCATTTTCAGATCTCCCTTATACTACTTCTATTCTTCAATAGAGAGAAGTAACATGTAAAGTACATTCTGGGAACTTGTTGTGCTGTATCATGGACTCAAAAGGAGCTGCTTATGACAGGGTCATGAGTTCAATAAGCAGATTTGAGAATAAGAACTCCTCAGTGAGAACATAATGTAAATATACTGGAGACAGATCATACTCTTAAACTTTTCAAATATACTATGTTGTGATCCAGGAAGATTTTATTCAGATATAGAAAATATGCTTTAGCCCAAATTATGTGCCAGACTTTGTGTAAGGAACGTTCATGTTGTTTAATTATTATGGAAGTGAAAATATCAAGCTGTGCATGGTGGATCCTCCTTACCATCTCAGGACTCAGGAGTCTGAGGCAAGAGGATTACTATGAGTTTGAGGCCAGCCTAGACTACATGGTAAGTACTCAGCCAGCCACGACTACATAAAAAGACAATGTCTCAAAATACCAAGAATAAATCTAGTGATTTAAGAGCATAGGGGTTGGATATTAAAGTAATAAAAACTCTTAGAAAAAAATTATTTCAAAAGTTTCCTTCCAATCTCATTTATACTGATGCATGTGAAAATTACTGTGATTGTAGACATTCCATGGCTGATTGATGTCCTTTATCTTATTCAACAATTCTAATAATTTAATAAAATAATTTAGAATCGCTATTTAAGCTTTTTAACACAAATATATACTTTATGAAATATTTGGGGATTCTTCTTTTTCTTTCTTTTATTAAGATTTTTTTTTGTTTTTGTTTTTTGTTTTGTTTTTTTTCGAGTAGGGTTTCACTCTAGTCCAGGCTGACCTGAAATTAACTATGTAGTCTCAGGGTGGCTTCGAACTCTCGGCGATCGTCCTACCTCTGCCTCCCGCGTGCTGGGATTAAAGACGTGCGCCACCACGCCCGGCTCTTATTAAGTTTTTTTGATACAGGATCTCACAATATAGCCAGTTTGCCTGCAACTCACTGTGTAGCACATGCTGGTCTTAATCTCAGTATGTATCTTAAGCAGGCCTGAAACTCTTCTGCCTCAGTCTCTTGAGTTCTATGATTGCAGGCGTGGACCATCACATTGGGCTTTAAGCATTTCTAGTTTTTCCTTATGATTTTATTCATCCCACATCTCTACAAGTTACATGGATATTCATTGCATATGTATGTTATCCTTCCACCTATTTGGACAAGGGTCCTCACTTTAACACAGTAACACCGATTTATATACTTTTCCATATTTCCATACAAAATAATGTTACTTGTTACATAATAGCATAGTTTCAGTATAATTAAAAACTCCATTATCTTAATATTTTTCTTTACCCATGTGGCTTAACTAGGAATCTTGTAAGTCACAGGAGTTTTTAAAAAGAGACAAAGTGACAGCTAATAGACCAAAAATCAGGGGAAATCCATCTGTACCAAGGACCAAATATAACTTTCTGTCTATCACATTCCAATTACTTTCCTGCAAATTCAGCGATGAATAACTGGTTTCAATCCAAGAAGTGAATGTCATATACCCAGATGTCCTGGCCCTCTCCTTGTGCCGTCAATCTATTTTATCACCATTTTTATAATTTATTCATCCAAGTGTTATCCTGTTATCTGTGCTCTCAGATCTCCTTGCAATGGTTCCAAGAGGCCAACTACAGTCTACTTAAGGAATCATAAACCTTATGATTCTTTTGGTTTCTTTTTAAATTTTCACATTCTCTTTATTATACTTCTTTGGGTTTTTTTTTAATTAGCATGCATTAATTAATCTTCCTGAGAATTGAACCTTCCTGAGAATTGAGGTTTTTTTTTTTTTTTTTTTTTTTTCTACGCCTTGTAAGGTACTTTTACTTTTTGAATCCTAGCAGTCTTACTTCAGTGAGGAATGTTTCAATACAGAGGAATTAGCTACACAACAGAAAGGAACATGATACTACATTAGTTTAGTTAATTTCTCTTTACTGTGAACAAATACCTGATCAGAAGCAATTTAAGGAAGGAGTTTATTGCAGTTTACCTGTTGTTGCAGTCAGGTTTGCATTGCTGGCAGAAAACACAAACAAGAGCAACTTGAGGGGGGAAGGGGTTTATTTTGGCTAATGGACTCAAAAGGAAGCTCCATGGTGGCAAAGGAAAATGATGGCATGAGCAGAGGGTGGTTATCAACTCCTGAGCAACATCAGATGTACAACAGCAACAGGAGAGTGTGCCTAACCCTGGCAGGAGGATGCTGGCTATACCATCCATAAGCAAGCCCCCAACAATACACTCCTTTCAGGAGGTTTTAATTCCCAAATTACCATCAGCTGGGGACCTATCATTCAGAACACCTAAGTTTGTGAGGAACACCTGAATAAAACCACCACATTCTACCCTTGACCCCCATAAACTGATAACCAAACATGATATAAAATGCAATCACTCATCCAACTTTAAAAGTCCCCATAGTTTTTATCAATCCCAATGATGTTCAAACATCCCCATGGTCCAACTGAGGTGCAATACCCCCCCAAAAAAAAACACATAATGGCCTATTCACACTGCAAAAGATGACATTGGGCATAGCAAAGAAATATTCAACCAATACAAGATTTAAACAGGGCAAACATCAAACTCTGTAGCTCCAAGTCCAACAACTCTAGTCAGTGACAAGTCACCAAGTCTGATAAATCTAACCAATGACAAGTCTCTGGAGTTCCAATTCCACCACTCCAGCTAGGCTACTCAAAGTCCTGGAAAACTCCATGGGAGCCATCCCATAGTCCTGGCATCTCCACTTGGTCTCCACTGCAACCCACAGTTCATCCTCATGGCTCCATTGGGTCTCCATGAAGGTAAACCAGAAAGCCTGCTTCATACTGCCCATGGTCATTTCCAAAATACAAAATCATGTTGCAAATTCAATGACTCTTTTCTGAATTTCTTATATTCTATAATACCAGGTGGGTTACCAACTTGTTAATCCAGGGATTAAAAAATACTTGTTAATCCAGGGATTAAAGCAGACTTTGAAGAACAGGGCACTCTTTCAGCATTCAGGCCCCTTCAAAAGAATCTGCATTCTTCCTGTTGTCCCAATGCAGGTCAGCTGGCCCAATCTCAATGGTTGTAATCTTTCATACAATTGCAGCTGAACAGTCAGCAGTTTTGACCCAAAGATTTTCATTTTTTCATATTCCTCTGCTCACACAAGTCCATTTCTATGCAATGCAACCCTGCACAAGTTCTCAGAACATGGGCATAACAGCAAGCCTCTAATACAAACTGCTTCTAGCCCAGTCCAGGCAAAGCTCTTTCTCACCTTCATAAGCCAAACCTCACAGTCCGTAGTTCTTACTGCATTCAGGTCTCTCAACTCTGAAAGAATGGTCCATCAAGCTGTACTTACAGCACTGAAAGGTATCTCTTAGGCCAAGGTTTCATTACCTACTTCCACTCATTTTTCATGCTTCCAAAATCAATACCAGGTATGCAGCTATACAGCCATAACTCATAATTCAGGGGAATATAAATCTTGACCTTAAATAACAGGGTTTTTTTTTTCTTTCTTTCTTTCTTCATGTCATCTCCTTTCAAAAGAGTTTGTATTTCTATCACTCGGTATTTCTTGGGTTGAATAACCCCAGGCATTTTTCCACTGTTTCAAAGTAAAGTTATTAATTATGGCAACAATAGCAACCAGCCTCTATGCCAGTAACCTTAAGCATCCTTAAATTTTCCAACTTTAAATCTTATATCTCTCAGATCTATATCTTCAGCCAAGCACATCAGCCCATTACTTTCAAATTCGACCTTGATCAAACTCTTAGGGATTGGGCAGAAGCAAGCAGTCAGCCCTTATGCAAGTAGCCCAGTTCCAAAAAAGTTCTCTGTAGTCTTTACTTCCCCTTTGAAAGCTCCAAAAGCCAAACCTCTAAATAAAATCTCTATTTCAAATTCTCACCAAAATCGCTAATAAATTATGGCATACAACTCTCTGTGTCCTATACAGTCCAAAGGGACAGGTAAATGCCTATTCCTCTAATAAACAAGTCCCAAAAGACCAAAATCCACATGGTCAAATTCATCTCAACAACACCCCACTTCTGCTATCAAATTTCTGTTCTATAATGCTTTATGGTGCTGTGATGAACAACCAATCCAGATAGAGTTTGGAAAAGGAAAGGATTTATTTCAAGATTACAGATCCAGGGGGAAGTTCCATCTGTGGAGAAAGAAGTTTTCTCCTATTCATAAATCCAAGCACAAAGAAAAACTGCAGCAAGCAAGACACAAAAGCACACACCAAAAAGCAGCAAGCAGCAGGGACCCCTCAGAGAACTCACACTGTTCTCTTACACCTTGGACTGGAATACAGATCTGCTCCCAAGTGACACCTTAGGGCTGGTCTTCAGGACCCACCTCCACGACACGTCTACCAGCCAGGTCACTGGAGGCCCAAGTTACAAGTTTTCACAAAACACTTGACTCTTTAGAGTGCATATATTCTAACTGTCACATGTGCTTATGTATGCTTGCTAGGTGAGTGGATAGGCACCTGCACTGTGGTTTTCTTCAATCCCCAGATAGACATTGTTCCCAATAACCAAACTCTTGCCATATCCCTAGCAGCGCATAAGCAAAGAAAAAGGGACATCTAATTCATACCACTACTGACTGGTATAGGGACAATGGCAGAAATAGGCACTTGGGTAGGAGGAATTGCTACATCAATTTCCCTTCATAGCCAATTATCCAGGGACCTGAGAGAGAACTTAGACCAAGTGGCCAAGATAGTAGGGGCCTTACAAGAACAGTTAGATTCATTATCAGCAGTAGTGCTACAACACAGAAGTGGACTAGATCTACTGACTGCTGCAAGACATCTCTTAGGCCAAAGTTTTGAATCTTTTTTATATCCCTATCGCAAATCAGTTCCAAATGACCAAAGCAACAGAATCAGTTTTCCAGCAGTAATGACCCCACTGCTTTGGTACCAACTTTAAGTGTTGCAATAAGGTTCACGCTGCTGGCAGAAAACACCCAACCAAGAGCAGCTTTTGGGAAGAAAGAGTTTATTTTGGTTGACAGACTCAAGGGGAAGCTCCATGACGTCAGGAGAAAATAATGGCATGAGAAAAGGTATCACCTCCTGGCCAACATAAGGTGGACAACAGCAACAGGAGAGAGTGCCAAACACTGGCAAGTGGAAGCTGGCTTTAACACTCATAATCCACCCCCAACATTGCACTGCCTCCAGAAGGATCCAATACCCAAATGGCCACCAGCTGGGGACCTAGCATTCAGAACACATAAGTTTATAGGGGACACTTGATTCAAACCACCACACTATGTAAGGCCAGATGTACAAAGTTAAGTATGTGTATGGACATCTGGAATTTCTTTGCAGTGGCAAGAGGCCCTGTAGTGCCTATTCTCATTCTCTCTCTTTCTCTCTCTCTCTCTCTCTCTCTCTCTCTCTCGCTCTCACTCTCGCTTTCACTCTCGCTCCATCTCTTTCTCTCTCCCCCCCTTGCAAATAAATAAAAATAGTTTAAAATACACAAAAGGAAAATAAAGAGAAGTCAATGGAGAAAAGAACCCAATAGAAGAAAAGTGAAATGCCCAGCAGGGTCCAATATATCATAAATTAACAATCTCCCTCACTCATAATAAAAGGAATGCATACCCAAACAGTAACAGGATATAATTTTCTACCTAGATAATAGGCCAAAGTTAAATGGAAAGGTTGTCTGATCCGTGATATTGTTCACAGTAGGGAATTGGGAAATGAGTACTCATGTATTGTGGGAAAAGTATAAAGTAGTGTGAATTTCTAAAGGGTTATGTGACAGTATCAAATTTAAAAGTGCATGCTATTTAGCTATTGATGAAGGCTTGGTCTGAAATTTATACCATATAAATATTTATAGAATTTCATAAGGATTATTATAGAGAAATATTTGTATAATAGTAAAAATTTCCAGGTATGGTAGTACATGGCTTTTGTCCCAATATTCCAGAAACTGAGGTAGGAAGCTCACCATGAGTTTGAGACCAGCCTGGGGCTACACAGTGAGTTCCAGATCCCCCTGTGCTAGAGTGAGACCCTGACTGAGAAAAAAAAAAACTGGCCTGGTGGTGCATGCCTTTAATTCCAGCACTTGGGAGGCTGATGTAGGAGGATCACTGTGAGTTTGAGACCAGACTGAGTCTGATTCCAGGTCAGCCTGGGCTAGAGTGAGAATCTACCTTGAAATACAACAAAAAGTGGAATACATGCAACAAAACAATTTTCTACTGCCTTGAAGTGTTAAACTGTTTTTGTTGTTCTTAAATGTTTTCTTAGGGACATATGGATGCTGATGAAATATTGGACAGACTCACACGTTTCTCTCTTGAATTTCAAGATAGTAACCTTCTGGGAGGGGCTCTAACTGTTACATCTGCAACCCCGTTCAGGGTGAAGAAGTTACAGAGCAGTCAATACCCCAATTTCTCTAACAGTAGTCAGAGTGTCTTCTCTGCAGGGGAGAATGAAGGACACAGAAGGAAAATAGCTTTTTATATACACAATTTAGATAGGAACAGAGGTCCTTAGAGAGAATCTACCTTGGCAGAACTAGAGCTCATGTCTGATCCACTTTCATCCACAATGGCTGGAGTGCCACCTGCTGCTTCCACAGTCTAGCACACTCCCTAGAAGGGCTAGCCTTTGAGTCAGTCCCCTAATCAACCAGGTTTTTCCCCTTCATATCTGAGTCTGACAACAAAAATCCCCCCTAATTTGACTATAAAGGCTTGTCCATGCTTATTTCTCCCCCTTATCCCTGTGATCTTGTTTGTCTGAATACATAGACAAAGCCTGAAATAATCTGCCTCTTCCAACCTATTTCCCTGCTCATCTTCCATCTGTGTCATGCTATGGAATAATTTCTCATTTTGATTATATGTATATGTATGGGCTTGATTTTATAGGTGATTAGGTGCTTTTCTCTTACTGCTTTCAATATATTTTCTTTGATCTGTTTGTTTAGTAGTTTAATTATAATATGACAAGGAGAAGTTCTTTTATGGTCTTGTCTGTTTGGTGTACTAAATGCCTCCTGTGTCTGTATTGGCATTTCTTTCCCTGTTTGCCACATCTGATACCTTAAGCTTCTAGCAGAATATATAACTTCTGATTTATATGTCTAAGAATACAGCAGATAGCTAGAAAACCCAAGATTTGAAATAGCTCAAGATGCAAAAAATCTCTATATAATAATGCAAGAAACATAAGAAATCAAGACAAAAGAGTTCCTTCAAAAATTATAAATCCTTATTGATCTGTTGATTAGAGAGACCTGTGAGGTCCGCAAAATAAGGCAGGCTTCTGTCAAAGCACTTCATTACTTGCCTGAGGTAAAAGGTAAGACCTTATTACTAAAGACACTACATACTGCTGATAAAGAACATCAAAAGATCTGCTAGAATCTGGAAGGAAGCCAGTTCCCAGATGGTCTGTCTATATAGTGCTGGAAAGCACTATATGAGCTGCTGGGACAAAATGGCCAACAACATTGTATGCTAGAAGGCGACAATACTATATAAAATAATCAGCCAGACAATGTATACACACCTGTACAATAGTAGCACAGCCTAGGTGGGCAACCAAAGACTCTTGATTAGCTAAGAGATCCACTTAGTGGAAAGGAACCCTTAGCTGGTACTGGGAACTGAGTCAGATTCTTATGGAGACCAAGATCGTGGACTGCAGCGAGGAGCTCCCACTAGTCTGTAGCCAAAAGAGTCGCTGCACCCACCTAAATCTCTCTTAATTAATAATGCTTATCCCATTGAACTTATGCTGGCCTCATTCTCCTTTGGAGAATCTGTTTTTATTTTTCAGTAGGCAACTAGAATCAAGGGGATAACCCCCCACCCCCTGCACATCAGCCAGGGCCCAGATTAAACCTCAAAGAGATTGGAGAGATGAGCAAGAGTGCTGCTTCAATAGCGAGCCTGTCAATCAGCACCAGGGTAATGGAGACAGACACAGGGGCTACTCAAACACACCAATGCAGAAATCCAGAACCTTCTGAAAGCAGAACACTAAAGTAGACTTAAAACATACCCAGCACAGCTTAGGGAACTTGGCAGAAGAGGGGGCAGAAAGATCATAAGAGCCACAGAGTGGAAGGGAATGCCCAGAGGCACTGACCCCTCCTTGCAATGACTGACTGACGCTCTCATACCTCATAACCCAGCACCCCATGGTGAAAACCAGCAATCAGGGGGCCAGAGAGATGTCTTAGCAGTTAAGGCACTTGCTTGCGAAGCCAAAAGTGCCAAGTTTGATTCCCCAGGACCCACATAATCCAGATGCACAAGATGGCATGTGTCTGGCGTTTGTTTGCAGCAGCTGAAGGCTCACCCATTCTCTATCTGCCTCTCTCTCTCTCTCTCTCGCTCTCTCTCTCTCTAACAAATAAAATAAAAAATTGAAAAAAAAAACCAGCAATCCCACTGAGGAGGGCCCTCAGCAGAATGGGGGCAGGGAGAAGGGAAATGATGGTACTAACATATGATGTGTCCATACAAGTTCCTACTTAACAAAAAAAAAAATAGAAATGGTCTTCAGTAAGACTGAATTAAATGAAATGCCAGACAGATAATTCAAAAAGAGTTATTATAAATATGTTCAAAGAAATGAAAGGAATCAAAGAAGAAAAGAGGCTCCTGAAGGAGAACACAGGAAATCAGCTTATAAAATAAGGAGATTGATACAAGATATGTGTAAGGAAACATAAATACTGAATAAAGACCAATATTAAATACTAGAAATGAAAAACACAGTCAAATTTTAAAAGCTCTGTAAATACAAATAGCCTTTAATCCCAGCATCGGGAGGCAGAAAAACACAGCCACCCTGAGAAATAGTTAATTCCAAAAGCCTGGACCAGAGTGAGACCCTACCTCGCAAAAACCAAAAAAAAAAAAAAAAGTCTCACAAATAGAATAGAACAAGAAGAAGACAAAATATCTTAGCTAGAAGACAGGATGGCAGATCTAGAACATTCCAACAAAGAAAAAGACGAACTAATAGGAGGGTATGGGTGGGAATTTCATTCAGGACACTATACAGAGATCAAGCTTAAGAACTTGGGGTATAGAATAAGGAGAAAAATTTTAATGCATAGTATTTTCAACAAAATCATAGAAGAAAATTTGCCCCAAAATGAGGAAAGAAATGCCAATACAGACACAGGAGGCATTTAGAACACCAAACAGCCAAGACCATAACAGAACTTCTCCTTGCCATATTACAGCTAAGCTACTAAACAAACAGATCAAAGAAAATATATTGCTATCAGTAAGAGAAAAGCACCTAATCACCAAAAAGGCAACCCCATCAGGATAATATCAGATTCACTCAACACAAACTCTAAAAGCCTGGAAATAACCTATTCCAATTCAGAGCTTGGAATGACATAATCCAAGTTCTGAAAGACAACAACTGTCTACCCAGGTTACTATAACCAGCAAAGCTTTCTATCATAATTGAAAGAGAAACAAGAACTTTCCATTTTAAAAACAGGCTTTAAGCCAGGCGTGGTGGCGCACTCCTTTAATCCCAGCACTTGGGAGGCAGAGGAAGGAGGATCTCCATGAGTTCGAGGCCACCCTGAGACTCCATAGTGAATTCCAGGTCAGCCTGGGCCAGAGTGAGACCCTACCTCGAAAAACCAAAACTCCCTTATAAACACTTATATTTAGACCCATATAGTTACGCCACTCTCACTTTTGGTTAGAGAAGCTTTTCTTTACAGATGGCAGTGACCACTGAGATGACTCAAAACCCACCAAAGTGTTGAGAAGAAGTGACCGTGGTGTAGTCAGCACCAAGTTGAACATCTACATCACACCCTTTAAGGCTCAGAGACCATTGCAAAAGAGGTGGCAGAAGAAATGTAAAAGCCAAAGGAAGGGGAAGACTGCTTATAATGTTGTCACTCAGACAGCGAAAGACACTACCTATGCAAGACCTGCATAATAGGAGGGAAAAAGTGATGACATCAAAATAGAAGACAGACTAGTTGGAAAGAAGTTGGGATTCGATGGAGGGGAGATTTGGGAGGGAAAAGGGGAGTGGGGGAGGGATTATGATCATGGTATATTATCTATATTTATGGAAGATGTTAATGAAAAGTTTTAAAAGAAAGAATTAAAGGAAGTAAATTAAAAGGAAGAAAGAAAGAAGAAGGGAGGTGGGAAGAAAAGAAAAAATAAAGAACTGAAAGCAAGATAATAGGTAAACAAAGAATCAAGTATCATATCCAATTCCAACGTCAGTGTTCAAATAACAGGAAAGCTAACTGTTTATGGAGAAAACTACTATTTCCTTATCTTTATATTTTCCTGGTCCACAAACTCAAAATCTTGAGTTAATGATATGGTCAAGTGAAATTATGTCTGTCTGTCTGTCTGCCTGAATAGCCTCTTCCTTCCCTTTCCTTCTCACTCTGTTCTCTCTCTCTCTCTCTCTCTCTCTCTCTCTCTCTCTCTCTCTCCTTTGTGTCCTTTCTTTCTCCGAGATAGGGTCTTTTGCTATAACCCAGGCTGATCTCAAACTCCTCTTGCCTTGGGCTGAGATTACAGACATGCACCACCAAATCTATTTTTATGAGTTCTATACATTTTATATAATGATCTTGTATTGCTTTTAATGATAAGCTACAGAAAATATCTTTATCAAATAAAAAGAACTTATTTATCACTTACATTCATAAAGCATTCTTCCACTAGTCCACATGATGGCAGTATAAGCCCATCCAATAAGGAGAAGAAAAATTCAGTTATTTTGTGTTCATAAACCTGTCTTTATTTACCCAACACAATGGAAGAATTACCACATTAAACAGCAATGAAAAATAATAACTTTAGCGATTCCACACTCCCCAGGACAACAGTACAAATTCCAAATGCAGATAGAGCAAAACAAAAATCTAAGAGTATTTAGAGTGAAATTGTTAATTGTTCAATTTATTTTGCATGCTACTTTCACAAATTATCCATTTAATTTTTCCTCATAAAATGACTATATATTCATTGTAAACCTGGTGCATAGAATTAAACACAAGTCATCTATTTTGGCACTACTCAGGCGCAGCCAGTGTTTAAAAATTTACACCTATCTTCCTGCTTATAGACATGTGATGCAGTGAAGCTACATATTTCCTTTAAAAATGTGCCCCGTGCCACTGTTTTCTTATGTGCCCTTCCATACAATTGTATCTTGCCTCTTCTCCCTCAATTCTCTGATATTGTTTATTGTAAAGGGTACAAAGTTTCAATCCTGTAAACCTATTGAAACTTGTTTAACTGATTTATACTGGTCATTTAGGCATTTTAACTGACATAAAATTACAAAAGATTTCTCATGCACAATCTATACAGAGAAAAATAATCACTGTACAGATTTGATATGTGTAAAAGTTTTGCTTCAGATGTTTTTACGAAATAATACATTTCAGGTAGAGCTGAAGGGTCTTTGTCCCCAATTATACATCCATCCCTAAAGGGATTTTTTTAAAATCAGTGTTCATCCTTTCTATCCTTGATCTTGACCTTTGACCGTGAAAGTATGTTATTTGTATTTTAAATATATAAATGTCCTTGACTGCTTTAATATCATGAGTGGAGATTTTACCCATGTTGGCATGGGCTTAGCTACTGTTAAGTGCGCTAAGATGTAATTTATCAGTGTGCATTATTAACGCTTTCCCCTGAAGACTACGTAGGAATCAGAGCTGCTCTGATGGGCAGGTGTGGATAAATGGCGCTAGGTGGCGCGCTTAGACAAGAAGGCCAGCAAGGCTGGAATTCATAGAAAAGCCGAGCTGGTTGACAGGTGAAGCCTCTTATCTTTCCTGGATTCCTTTGACTTGAAACCGAGCTTGCAGTTCCTTCCCTCCTGCCACTGTGCTACGAGGCGTGGCTTTTAATGTCTGTGAGCTTCGGTGTCTTATGCTTCTTGGCTAAGTTCTGTCGAGTGAATTTCCTCTTTGTAGCCTTTTCTTTTTAACCATCTCGGTGCTAGGATGGGAATGGGCTCAAGCACTCTGTGGAGCACGTGGACTGCGCCAACTAGATCATTTAAGGAGAATTTAATAAACCATGCCTGTAATCCTAGCACCTGTGAAGTGGAGACAGAAGGATTGCTTCGAGTTCGAGGCCAGCCTGGCACACATAAGGAGGCCAAGGCTGTGTGTGTCAAAAAGCCAAACAAAATCGACGAAAGGCATGGGGGTGGGATGTGCCTGTGGGAACATACGCATTACTAAAGGTGTGGGAGGGTTGGGTGCAGCAGGGGCGGACTCTGGGGTCCTTCACGGTAGGAGAAGGCTGAGTGAAAATTCTTCCTGTAGTTCCCAGCATTCTGCACCACCTGAGTTGTTAGAGCAAAGGGCGACCAGAAGCATTTTCCCAGATTATTAGCTGCCTGGATAAGTAACCAACCTAGGGAGTTAGTGATAGCAGCCTCGTAAAGATAATGGCCATGTTCCTGGGGTGGGGTGGGGAGGCATCACCCTATAGGGTTACTAACCCAAGGAGTCTTTCCCCTCTGGCCTGGAGGCAGGGAATGACATTCCAAGCAATGAGTTGATTCCCTGTGGGGGTAAGAGGCGGGGTCGCTGTGCAAGTCTTTAGAGAACCTGATAATGCTTAGTGTCCTAATTGAGGGTTCCTTTTCTGTGGTGCAACCAGGGCAGCTGCAGGGAAGCACCTGGCCTCCCATTGTGGCCTATGGGAATGGAGATATCAGGCATCATCAGCTCGCGAGATTGCTCAGTATGCTTTTAAAAAAATAAACCCTTTTATTTATATATTTGAGAGAGAGAAAGACACGAGACACCCGCAGAGAGAGAATGGGCACACCAGTGCCTCCAGCCACTGCAAACAAACTCCGACTGCATGCGCCACCTTGTGCATCTGGCTTTATAAGGATACTGGGGAATCGAACATAGGTCCTGGGGAATGGAACCTGGGTCCTTAGGCTTCTCAGGGAAGCACCTTACCCGCTAAGCCATCTCTCCAGCCCTTGGCATGCTTTTGCTTCAAATAGTAAAGCTCCTGTAGCGGATCTCTGACCAGAGTTCTGAAATTTCCAATGAGGATACAGGAAATTGAGGCAGATGATTTTGTTAGGAGCACCAGGATCAAATCTCAGTTCCTCCACAGTGTATGATTTCCCAAGATAAGCAGAGACAGATTTTGGTAGAGAGGCACAGCCAACTCCAAACCGATTGTATGAGGAATGCTCTTAATGCCTTGATACCAATGACGATGGTGGTGGCTGCATGTGCAGAGGTGTGGGGAGATGCTGGTGGAGGGGTACAAAGTTTCAGTTAGGCCAGACAAATATGTTCTGGAATGCTGGAGATCTAACTAATTTAAGTGTTCTCACCACAAGGAAAAACCAAAGGATGACTAGCCTGATTGTAGTGATTTCACAATGTGTATGTATATCAGATTGTCAACTTCTGCACCATAAACATAATATTGTTTTCTGATTTAAAGAAATTTTTAATAGTTGGTGGTGGTGATGGTGCATGCTGGTAAGATCAGCATTTGGAAGACTGAGGCAGGAGGATTCCTGCAAATTCAAAGCCAGCCTGGGCAACAGACACTCTCTAAAATTGTATTAAATACCTTTTTTAAAAATTTTTCCACACATTCTTTCTGGCATTGTCATTAGGGACCTCCATTAAAATAATGAAGGCTAGCCTATTGTAAAAGGAAGATAAAAATATATCAAATCCATGGTTTAAAGTACAAAACTCATAAGTCAACTGAGGTGAGCATTCCAGATTATTGGGTCCCTTTGCTTGGAAAGACTGTGATGTTAGGTGTCCCTCATAAACCCATGTGTTCTGAGTGCTTGATCCCCAGCTGATGGCAATTTGGGAAGTGGAGACTTGGTGAAGGAGGTGTGTTGCTGGCGGTGGGCCTTGATAATTTATGAGCCCTGGCTTGCCAATGTTTGGCACACTCTCCTGCTGCTGTTGTCTACCTGATATTGGCCAGAAGGTGATGTCCAGCCTCTGTTCATGCCACATTTTTTCCTGCCATCATGGAACTTTCCCCTTGAGTCTGTAACCCCAAATAGACCCTTTCCTCCCCCAAGCTGCTTTTGGTCAGGTGCTTTGTGGCAGCAATGAGACGGTAACTGCAACAAAGGCCATTCTGGGATTTGGGTTTTGGGGGAGTTCTATCTTGCTTCTCCTCCATCCCTTACAATATGGCCTTTGTCTCTAGGTCAATGTAGAGCATCAGTACATAGGGACCAGCAAGTAAGAAGAGAGACACCCCTTGGTGGAGAGTCAATCCCTACCATGAAATGCATCTATGCCCTGAATTTTGACAACAACCAGCAGTGACTTCCTAAGTATCCAGCAAAATATTTTCTTAGGTAGCTACAGACTTTCTCAAAACTATTGAATAGTTACATTTTCCTCAGACTTCCACTACAACTTTATTCTAATTTCTTTTCTTTTTTCTTTTCTTTCTTTCTTTCTTTTTTCTTTTTTCTTTTTTTTTTTTTTTTTTTTTTTTTTTTCAAGACAGGGTCTCACTCTAGCCCAGGCTGACTTGGAATTCACCTTATGATGTATTCTCAGGTGGCCTCAAACTCACAATGATCCTGCTACCTCTGCCTCCCTAGTACTGGGATTAAAGGTGTGAGCCACCACACCCGGAATTTTATTCTAATTTGTTATGCCATGTGCTATTTCCATGTATCTATTTCAGTCAATTTCAGTAATGCACTTTTATCAGAGTATGCTTTCGTAATTAATGGATGGAGTATTTCTCCATTTTTCTGTTCTTGAAATGTTTTCTGACTTTTTGCTTCCTTCTTTTTACATTTACATATTAACTTTAAGACCACCCACTGGGGCTGGAGAGATGGCTTAGCAGTTAAGGTGTTTGCCTGTGAAGCCAAAGGACCTAGATTCGATTCCCCAGGATGCAAATAAGCCAGATGCACAAGGTGACACATGCATCTGGAGTTTGTTTACATGATTGAAGGCCCTGGTGCACTCATTCTCTCTCTCTCTCTCTCTGCTTCTTTCTTTCTCTCAAGTAAATGGAATAAAATAAGGAAATAAATGACAGCTTACCAACTGACAGTCTACTGCTTTACCTGAGTTTTTGTAAAATTTTTAGGTTAACTTGAAGATTTCTTACTCAAATTCTTTTGTCTGAGTTCTTTGCATCCTCTAGTAGTATTTTAAATTTTTTGAAAAATATGTAATCTATTTTGGGGGAAGAGAACCTCAATTTTCAATATTTGAAAGTGATTTTTATTATAATTATTGAATGATTTTTAGTTAGCATACAAATAAATTGATTTCATTACAATATTTTCACGTCACTCACATGTGTTTCACTATACTTTGTTCTTATTCAGCTCCCCCAATTTTATTTACTTATTTATTTATTTATTTATTTCACTAACAGAGATAAAGAGAGGGAGAAAAACAGAGAGAGAGAGAGAGAGAGAAAATGGGCGCATCAGGGCTTCTAGCCACTACAAATGAACTCCAAACACATGCAGCACTTTGTGCATCTGGCTTTTTGTGGGTACTGAGGAATTGAACCCAGGCTGTCAGGCATTGCAGGCAAACGCCTAACAGCTGAGCCATCCCTCCACACACACCCCACCATTTTTTTAATTTTTAAATTTATCTTTTTTTTTTTTTTTTTGAGATAGGGTCTTGCTCTAGCCCAGGCTGACCTGGAATCCACTATGTAGTCTCAGACTGGCGTCAAACTCACAGCAATCATCCTACCTCTGCCTCCTGAGTGCTGGGATTAAAGGCATGTGCCACCACATCCAGCTATTTTTAATTTTTTGTTTTGTTTTGTTTTTTTAAGGCAAGGTTTCAATCTAGCCCAGGCTGATCTGGAACTCAGTCTGTAGTCTCAGGTGGGCCTCTAACTCACAGTTATCCTCCTCCCTCAGTTTCCCAAGTGGTGGGAATTAAATTTTTTTTTTATTGACAACCTCCATACATATACACAATGTGCCCTGGTCATAATCCCTTCCCACAGCCCTCTTTTATCTCCCTCTCTTACTCCACCTCCACTGTGTCCCTGCTTCTTTTCCAACTAGTCACTCCTCTATTGTGGTATCTTTGGGGGGGCCTTCGTATTATGCAGGTCTTGTGCAAGTAAACAGCAACTGTGAGATCATGAATGCAACCGTCTCTTCCAAATTTGTTTTTCATGTGTGTGTCCATGTAGAGTATGAGTGTCATGTGGTGCGTGCATGTGAGTGCACATGTGTGGAAACCCCATGCACTTGTATGTGGGGGCTATCAGAGAACATTGGGTGTCCTCTTATTGCCCATTCATGTATTTCCTAGAGACCATTAACTCAGAGCTGCTGGCTGTTGGTGGGGGGTGGGGGGGGCTTAGTGACTTTCCTGTCTCCACCCCCCATGGAGTAGGGTTACAGATGTACATGGCCAAGTTCAGCTTTTTTTTTTTTCCTGTGGCTTCTGGGGAGTTTAACTTGGTGATCTCTGTCTGCTCAGAGAGGCTCTCATGATTAAGGGGCAAGTGTTCATAACTACGGAGCCACGTCTCCAGTCTCCCAAATAGATTTTTATTTATTTATTTATTAGATATAGAAAAGAGGGAGGGAGGGGAGAGAGAGAGAGACAAAGAGAGAACGAGAGAGGGAGAGGGAGATAATGGGCATGCCAGAGTCTCCAGCCACTGCAAACCAAGTCCAGATGCATGTGCCACCTTATGCAACTAGCTTATGTGGGTCCTAGGAAATTGGACCTGGGTCCTTTAGCTTTGCAGGCAAGTACTTTAGCTGCTAAGCCACCTCTCTAGCCCCCAGATAATTTTTTTTTTGTTTTCTTCCAAGGTAGGGTCTCACTCTAGCCCAGGCTGACCTGGAATTCACTCTGCAGTCTCAGGGTGGCCTCAAACTCATGGCGATCCTCCTCCCTCTACCTCCCTAGTGCTGGGATTAGAGGTGTGTGCCACCATGCCTGGCTCCCAAACTGATTTTTAAATACAGATTTTTGCCTATTTCTTCTTAGGTTGTTACATAGCCATTTCTCCAAGTATAGAATTTTAAATAATTTTTAAAAAATATCTTTAAGTGATTGATTTCTCTGCTGCTGTTTATGCCTGTTCTTTTTGTGGCTGTGATTCCTATTGCCCAACTAACTGCATAATTTCCTTTTCTGGTGACTTTTCCTTCTGCTGCTCTTCCATGTTTCTCTGGACTTTTATATTCTGAAGTTTATATATGATACAAAGAAATGTGATTATTTTCATCTGCTCTGACAACGTAGGTTCTTAATACCTCAATTTTTTTTTTGTTGCTTGCTTTTCTAATTGCCACATCCACATTGTCTCTCTTCTCTGCTTTGGAATGCGTTGGCTGGGTGCTGGAACTTCTCGTTTTATCCTTTATGTCTTAGGCTTCCATTTTGTTCCCACTTTCAGTCCTTCTTGTGGGACATTCATGGTAACTTTCTCCAATCTATTTTTCTGGCTCACAAGTTTTCTCTTTTGTTCTATACCCTATTTGTTACAATTATCTCAATGACTAGTCATTGCCCCAATACTCTAAGACGTTCTTTTTGTCCTTGATGAATTTCTCTCTACTCTTTGATTGTAGTGCCTTTTAAATTTCTTTTATTTCTTCTTTTGTGTTTGTGAACATGTGCAAATATTCACTTGATTGTCTCATGTAGTATTGCTCTCCAGATTTCTCTCTTTTTTTTTTTTTTTTTTTTGTTGTTTTTCGAGGTAGGGTTTCACTCTGGTCCAGGCTGACCTGGAATTAACTATGTAGTCTCAGGGTGGCCTTGAACTCTCAGCAATCCTCCTACCTCTGCCTCCCGAGTGCTGGGATTAAAGGCGTGCGCCACCACGCCTGGCTTTTTTTTTTTCAGATTTCTCTTTTTAATTTGTATTTATTTTATTAAGAAATTTTTTGAGACGGAGTCTTGCTTTGTAGCTCAGGCTAGTCTGAAATTCATGATCCATCTGCCTCTGCGTTCCTAGTACTTGGGATTACAGGCAAGTGCCCTGATATTTGGCTACAGTCCTAGTTTCTCGGGCTTCAAATCCTTAAAGTCATGGTGTCTGCTGACTCTCCTTGCCTGCTATGTTTCTCTGCTTAAACAAACTGACTTTTCTTGGGACAGTCCTTTCTTGGTCATGGATGAGCCCTGTCCAGTAGCTAGGCCTTGTTTCTGCCAGACCAACCAGGGGCTAGGCTACAGCTACTTTTTTCCATCATGTTCTCACCCTAGAATTTCCATGTCACCAGGATAGCTCAGCAATTATCACTCACAACTGGGTCCAGTAGTCTTGAAGTCTTTTTTTTTTTTTTTTTTTTTTTTTTTTTTATTCCCATGGTATTATTTCCAACTTCTCTTCTGGAGTGGCCCATCACAGAAGGTTTCCCACAAAGAGGAAACACATTCACCTTATCCTCCATTTCAAGAAAGAGGTAGTGCTGCCTGCTGGGTCCCAAGGTGGGTGGTCAGCATCCTATCTTTTATTCTTCTGCTGGTATTAAACCTCAGGCCCTAACAGAGAGTAGCTATGATGTAGGAAAGCAATCTGCCTTTTTACTACTCTGAGTATTTAATATTTGTAGTATATTTTCTACAGCATGTCTATGTGTTTGAAGAAATATGGGAGACTTGGGATACATTATGTCTATCTGCCCAAATTGGAGTCTGTTTTCAATTTTTCAATACTATAAATAATTCTATGGTGTACAGCCTTGCCCATTAATCTTTATGCACATCCCTGATTATTTTCTTTGGAAAAATGCCTAGAAATGGTCAAAAGGTATGAGAAATTGAAAGGTGTTTTGCATGTACTGTTCCCATTGCCAGCTCAAAGAATTCATCACTTCACATTCCTTGAGGATTCTTATTATCCTGTGCCTTTGCCAACATTTGGAAGGATTAAAAAATATTTAACATTTGGTTAGGTAACATAATAGAGTGCAGAAACAATATGTTTCGAACATTTTAACTGGTTAGAAAAAGTTCAGAAGAAGAGCCGGGCATGGTGGCACATGCCTTTAATCCCAGCACTTGGGAAGCAGAGGTAGGAAGATCGCTGTGAGTTCAAGGCAGCCTGAGACTACATAGTGAATTCCAGGTCAGCCTGGACTAGAGTGAAACCCTACCTCAAAAACAAAAAAGAAAAAGAAAGAAATGCCTTTAATCCCAGCACTCGGGAGGCAGAGGGAGGAGGATTGCTGAGAGTTCAAGGCCACCCTGAGACTACATAGTTAATTCCAGGTCAGCCTGGGCCAGAGTGAGACCCTACCTCGAAAAACAAAAAAAAAAAAAAAAAGAATTATAATTGAGGACTGGAGAGATGGCTTAGCAGTTAAAGCATTTGCCTGCGAAGCCTAAGGATCCCAGTTCGATTCTCCAGGTCTCATTAAGCCAGATGCACAAGGGGGTGCAAGTGTCTGGAGTTCATTTGCAGTGGCTAGAGGCCCTGGCGTGCCCATTCTCTCTCTCTCTCTCTTTCCCTCTCTCTGTCTTTAATAAATAAATAAATAAAAATAAAATCTTAAATCTGAAAAAAAGAATTATAATTGAAAAAAAAACTGCTGTTTGAGGGCTGTTTGAGGGCTTAGAGGTTAAGGAGCTTGCCTGCAAAGCAAAGGACTGCAGTTCAATTCCCCAGGACCCACGTAAGCCAGATGTACAAGGGGGCGTATGCATCTGGAGTTCATTTGCAGTGGCTGGAAGGCCCTGGTGTGCCCATTCTCTCTCTCTCTGTATCTCTTTCTGTGAAATAAATGAATAAAACATATTTAAAAAAAAGAAAAAGAAAAAAAATGATCGGAAGAAGAACAAAATTTTGTGATCTGGAAATTCTATGAAATTTATATCTCAGCACCAATGCAGTTTTATTGGAACTCAACCATACACATTTGTTTACATATTATCTATGGCTGAATTCCAACTCCAATGGCAGAGAGCGGTCCTTTAAAGAGAGACCCATGGCCTACCATGTAAAATATTTACTAGCTGACCATTTACTGAAGAAGTTTGCTAACTTCTCTTTTAGATAAAACAAGCCTATGTACAAATAACTTGTGATATATGATCAATGGAATCCTGACCATCATGGATACCAAGTGCAAAGTGACAGAATCACTCACAATGACACACAGGAATCTCACAAACCTAAAGTTGGTTACAAAAAAAAAAAAACAGATGCAAAGAAAAAAAGTAAATATAGTAGACATCCTATGGATATAAGAACAAGAACAGACAGGGTGTGGTGTCACATACCTGTAATCCCAAAACTTATGAGGGTAAGGCAGGGGGATGAAGGAGTTTGAGGCTAGCCTAGGCTAAAGAGTGAGATACTGTCTCAGAAAACACCCATTCCCACACCCACATAACAACACACAAGTGCCCTGTGCTAACTCAAGTCAAGAGCTTGGTAATCCTTGTAAGAACAGAATAATGAGGGGAAGGGTCTCTGGACATGTCAAAGGCGTGCCAATTCAAGAAGAGAAGAAATAGACTCTTCTCAATAAGGTGATCCAAAAACCATCTTTAAAAAGCCTTCTTTCATCTACGCAGGACTTTTTCTACAGTGAGAGCTAAGTTGCCTAGAATGTCTAGGGTATAATGGTCCTAGTGAACTATGGCAGATATTCCTCATTCCTTTCCATACCATGGGAGATTTCACTTGGACCACTAATGTAACATTTGCATTCGCTCAGTAATACACACATAATCTAATTTACCAAAGTAATTGAATTGGAGATTATCAGCTTTCATTAAAAAAATAGTACATCTCAGCAACTTAAAACAGTAACTACTTTTGCCTGAACTTTTATCTACATCTCTGTTTCTTAAAACTTTTAATATGCATGGGAATCCCGTGAGGGTCTTGGTGAAAAGTAGAGACTCCTCATTTCTTATGAAGATGCTGGTGGTGTCACTTTTTGTACCACAGTGGTCCAAAAGATGGGGTGTCCCACACTATTGTTGGGCACCATCAGCACACAGTGGGATTCAACCAATCAGAGCTCACTAATTTCCAAAGCCCATTCTGGCTACAGAAAGGGATATCTGGACCTTCTATCAACACTTCCTTGCTAAATTTGCATAGAGCTAAACTGGCCCTTTACTAGGAGCATAAATTAGTTGGTTAATGGTGAATTCGTTTCTTCAGTTGACACCCCCCCCACATTCATACACACCCAAAGGTTTGTAAATGGAAGAGAACATGACAAGGACAGAAAATTGGATCCACGGTATGCAAAAACAGAAACACAAGCACCTTCACAAGACTGCAACTTTGCTTTATGTCAGATCTTATCTGCTCTAAGCAGGCTATGGAAAGCTGGGCAACATTATTGGTTTTGGTGGAATTTATCTGGTAAGCAACATGATTATTTAATTGCTTTATTGACATAAGGCTGCAAAGATGGATTTGTGAATTAACTGGAACCTCACACAGTACTTCAAAAGCATTGACTGCAACCCTATTCTGTGTGTGTGTGTGTGTGTGTGTGTGTGTGTGTGTGTGTGTGTGTGTACATAAAAAGACTTGCTCAGCCTGAACACAGGCCTTGCTGAGTTCTTCACCTCAGTCTATGACTGTTAGATCACACCCTTTCTATGCAATCCTATTTCTGTGTGGCTGTGCAAGCTTCCTCAAAGATAAGCACGAAATAGTTTTGTCTTAGATCTTTGTGCCTTCAATCTGAAGGCTCTTTTGTTGCACGAAGCTGTAATCAAAAAATAAATTTATGACTTTCACATAAAAAGTTTTGTTCAATTTTATGAATTTGAAAATGAATTTGTTACAATTTCAAATGTCAAAACCAATATTCTTCCTTTCTCCCTCTCCCTCCTTCCACCTTCCTCCCTTCTTTCTTCATTCCTTCCTTTCTTTCTCATTCCCTCTTTCCCTTCACTCTTTCTTTTATTGTTCTATTTTTTCTCTCCCTGTCTTTCTTCTCTCTTCTGTTACCTCTCCCTCTCTTCCTTCCTTCCTTTCTTCCTCCTCCTCCCTCCTTTTCCTTTCTTCCTCTCTTCTTCCCTCTCTCTCTCTTTTTTTTTTCTTTCGCAGATTTATGCAGCCCAGATTGATCTCAAACACCTGATCTTCTTGGCTCCATTTCCATTGATAGCTAGCATCTTAGCCATTTGCCACTACTTGTTTGTTTGAGATAGGGTCTCACTCTAGCCCAGCATGGAACTCACTATGGAACCTTTGCTGGCCTCAAACTCACTGGGATCCTCCTGCTTCAACTTGCAAGTGCTGTGATGACAGGCATGAGCCACTATGCCCATATTTTTCTTTCCATGCAGGATGACATATAATCCAGGCTTGTCTGGAACTCACTGTGTAACCCTTGATGACCTCAAATTCAAAGTAACCTCCCCTGCTTTAGCCACCAAGTGCTGGGTTACAGGCTTGAATCACCCCACCTGGCTCTACACTTGAATATAGATTATTCAGTTATTAATTTCATAGTGACTCCAAAAGCTCAAAAGTTCTTTTAAACTTCAAAAAAATTGGGTATCAAGGATATCTAGCATCTGGACTGAATATACATAGACTTTTTTTTTCTTCGTTACCGTTCCCTAAACAATTCAGTCTTAACAACTGTTCACATAACATTAGTGTAGTACTAGATATTATGTCATCTAGAGACAATTTAAAGTATATGGAAGATTATGTGTAGTATATTTGTAAATTCTACCTTATTTTATATAAGGGAATGAAACATCCTCAGATTTTGATATCATTGAAGGGGTGGTCCTGGAACCAATCTCCTGTGGAGGACAACTGTATACGTAGATTCCTTCTGAATGCCAAAGTGTGCATCCTATAGTTCTTGATTCTTAAAGGGTTCCTGTATTTTTTCTAAGTCTTCTTGGACCTCATAGTATTTACTTCTCTGGTAACTGAGCTTGCATCCCCTACCCAAGATTTAGACCTGACTCTGAGTAGATTCTTGTCAGTGCCCCTAATGGGATACTTAACTCATTAATAATTGCTATGCCCATGACACCATAACTCATGAGAAGTCATCTCAAGGCCCCTGACCTTTAGCTTTAAATCATACACATTATAGATTCAGCTATGCACACATGGACATTTGCAGGGCCCCCAGCATTGATGACCTGATTGGATTTTGCATTCTTTTGGTTCTCAAGATAAGTATTTTTTTCCCTCTAGCTGTAAAGACCTTTGCACTTAAAGGAATCCTATGATAGATAAGTATCCTTTCTATCTGCTCCTAAAGACCTTTGGAATCCATGGAATCTTTCTAGAAGCTTTGATCAGATTTGGGTTGGGGGTGGGCAGAATTGCCTCATAAGTGATGGTGTTTATTTTCTTCCCTGGAGGGACAGCATGCCGGATACCTCTTTCTTTGTGCTGTTAGCAAGAACATCTATTCTCCTGGATAGTTCACGTAATCTTCAGTTTGGGATATCTCACGTGGCCTTATTTCTGAACTGTGGTAATTGATTTTGAGGTCATTTTGACCAGAAGGTATGATATAAATTATTACCAAGATCACACTTTATTCATTTAACAAATATGTTTCAATTGCCTACTCATTGCAGATAGACAGTGGGGAGAGAATATGACATCTGTTCATTGCTTTCTGTTGTTGTTTATCCAGAGCCTCTCAACCTTAGTGTCGATGACATTTGGGGCTGGCTAAGTCCTTGTTTTCCAGGGTTGATATGAGGGTTAGCAGCTTCCAACTGGAGGCCTCTACCCACCAGAACCCCATAACACTGCTTCCTTGATGTTTCCAGACATCACTCAATGATGTCCCTGGGATGTAAAGACACTCTTTTAATCTGTAAGCACAAATACAAATTTCCTAGGGGTTATGGAAGGAGGTGATATGGGTGATGAGAGATATTTAATAGATAAATTGTAGTGTTTTAGTCCATCTGGGCTACAATAATAAAATGTGATACACTTGGAAGATTAGGATATAGACCTGACTTTTTCACAGATCTGCAGGCTGAATCTGAGGTCAAGAGCAAAGGTCATGGTTGGGGTCTGGTAAGAGCCCTCTTCCAGGTTGAAGGTTGTTTACCTCTGGTTGTATCATCATGATAGGAAGCTAGTTCTTTGGACCCTTCTTTTTTTTTAAGTCCATGTATTTTTTTGTTTGTTTATTTGCAAGCAGAGAAAGAGAGAGTGAGTGTGTCTGAGCATATCAGGGCCTCTTGCCACTGCCAGCAAAGTCCAGATGCATTTACCACTTTACATACCTGGCTTTGCATGGGTATTGGGGAATCAAACCCAAGTTGTCAGGCTTTGCAAACAAGCATCTTTAACTACTGAGCTATCTTCCCAGCCCTTTTCCCTTTGTAAAAGGGCAGAACTTACCACATTCATGACAGTTCTTCCCTTGCATGATCTACTCACTCCCAAAGGCCTCAGCTCCTAGAAACATCAGATTGGGGGTTAGGATTTCTCGTGTGATTTCTGGATGCCATAAATAGTTCCTCTATAACAACAGTTGAGGAACAGTATTTCCACAAGAGCAACTTTCAAATTTTGATTTTTAAAAAATGTTTTTATCTGACATAGTACTTGGTAAATATTTTTCATAAAGGGTCAGTTGGACACAATTTTCAGCTTTGAGTTCCATGACTTCTCTGTTACAACTTCTTAACTCCTCCACTGTAGTCTGGAATCAACCATAAACAATATACAAAAGAATGGGCAAGGGTGTGTTCTAATAAAGCTTTATTTAGCCGGGCGTGGTGGCGCACGCCTTTAATCCCAGCACTCGGGAGGCAGAGGTAGGAGGATCGCCTTGAGTTCAAGGCCACCCTGAGATTACATAGTGAATTCCAGGTCAGCCTGGGCCAGAGTGAGAACCTACCTCGAAAAAACCGAAAAACAAACAAACAAAAAAAAAAGCTTTATTTACAAACACAAGCGACATGTAATATTTGGTCTGAGAGCCATCTTGAACTAATAGCTTAATGGAAGTCAACCAGACAAAGGAAATGTGCCATAACTGAGCTTCCTGAGTTTGGAAGGATTTCATGAGTGTGCTTTGGCTTATTAAGATTCCCTAGTACTGATTGAGAATTGAGAGTTTCTTTTTTTTTTTTTTTTTTTTTTTTTTTTTTTTGGTTTTTCGAGGTAGGGTCTCGCTGTAACCCAGGCTGACCTGGAATTCACTATGTAGTCTCAGGCTGTCCTTAAACTCACGGCGATCCTCCTACCTCTGCCTCCTGAGTGTTGAGTGTTGGGGTTAAAGGCGTGCACCACCACACCCATCTTGCGACAGAGTTCTATAGACTCTAAATCCCCACAAAGAAGTAGCAGGAACCTGAACCTGGGGAACATTTTCCAGGTGCATTCATTTCCTAGGGCAATTGTAACATACTATTATATACTGGGCAGTTTCAAACAACATGAGTTACTTCTTGCCCAGCTCTGGAGGCTAGAAGCCAGCTGTCATGGTATGAGCAGAGCCAGGTACACCCTGAAGGCTCAAAAGAAAGTCTGCTCCATGCCTTTTTCTTAGGCTTTTGTGGCTTTCAGCAATCCTTGGCGCCCTTTGCCTTGTGGCTGCATCCCTCTAATCTCTGTCTCCACTTTCACATTGTTTTCTCCTTGAGTGCCTGTCTTTTCCCTTTTCTTTTCTTTAGCTTGACAAATCCTTTTTTATCAGGATGAAACTTTAATTTTACATAATTAAATTAACTTCACAATTTAGTGTGCTATAATATGTAATTAAACAGCATATCAAGATTAAATGCCTACTGCTGTTGTCTCCTTTCGAAATCATGTTGCTGAGTTCCTAAACAAGAAGGAACACCTGCCTGTCCACTATTATTCCAGAACCAGGGACTGGAGAGCCTGCAGTCCTGCTTCTCCCATTATTTTCTCCCTTTTCTATAAGGACACCAGTGATATTAGGATGAGGGTCCATCCTACTGTATTGTGTCCTCATTTAAAGCATGTCTCATAGAAGGCCCGATTTCCAAATAAAGCCACTCCCACAGGCATCAGAGTTGAGAATCTCAATATATTTTTTGAGGTAGAGGGACAGAATTCAATCTTCAGTCCCAAAGAACCCCAGGATTCAAGACAATGGAGATTCTTTCTGCTAGAAAGTTCATGCTGACTTTGAGGAGGTAACTGGGCTGGTGGAGAAGGCTTGGATAGCAAGAGGTTTTATTTTCAGGGACAGGGATGCTTTTCACAAATCAGTCTCCTCTAGCATCACCAAAAGTTGTACCCTTGGAATTTTCAAAGGACACATTGGTCAAATCTCAAAGGGCTGGCTTCATGAGCTGCTACCAGAGTTGTTATCCAGGGTCTTGTGTTATGAAGCAATTGTGCTTATTTTATTTATTTTTGAGACTGTCTTGCTGTGTAACCAAGAGTGGATTTAAACTCTTGAGACCTCTTGTTTCCAACTCCAGAATGCTGGGATTACAGGTACACTATTGCCCCAGCTGATACTTATTTGAATGTTATGCTATTGCCATCTTGAATATTTTCAGATTTTTCTGAACAAGGGGTGAAACGCATTTTCATTTTGCATTGCAAAATGTAGACCACAAATTATATAGCAAGTCCTTGGTAGGGAGGGACACCAGGTAAAGGAGATGCATTGGGCGAAAAGGGGCAAAAATCAAGTTCTGCTCATAGTCTGGTGGCCAGCAGTTGACTTTTTATCCAGTTCTCCTTCCTGTCTGAGAAACCAGACTGAATTTCACAGCAACATAGAGTAAAGCTGAGTCACAAACAGATCCAGGCTCTTAAACCTGCTCATCAAGCAGGGCAAGTGTGAAAGTGGCTTTTGATTACACTTCACTTAATGACTGGTGTAGGGCCTGGCATGTCTTAAATGATAAACAAACTCATTGATTATGGGGTGAAGTGAGGAAAACATTACCCAGATGGCTCTTTGAGTCAATATTGTAGTATAATAATGTTATCAAGAATTGCATGCATTTGTAAGGTCTCTCAGCCTTTGGGGAGCAATCAACCTGGTGGCTGTTGCTGCCGGAACTGTAAAATGTGTGGCAGTATCCCTTGCCTTTACCCACTAGTAACCAGTAGTATGCCTGTCCCAGCATGACAAGTAAACGTGTCTTCAGACATCACCAAGTGTCAATGCTAAATAATGGCTGCCTTGGGCTGTTGCTTCAGGATCCCACAACATTATTCGTGTTCACAGACTGTTCCAGACAGGCTACAGAAGAGACTAATTTGTAACACTAGTGTCATCAAGTGAAAAACACACGCACGTAAGTTACTCCTTTTGTGTAGAATAAATCCCCCCTATTGTCTCTGCAGGCAGAGACCTTGAAGCTGTGCTGCTTGGCTCAGAACCCAGAGGTTGGAAGCTTTTCCAGATACCCAGGGGGCCAACATCATAATCCTAAACAGGAGAGAATCTAGCTAGGAGAAAACATCTTGCACTAGGCTGGCTCATAGTAGCTGCATTTTCCTAAAATTATGGTTTGCCTGAAATAAATTTTAAATTGGCCTACGAACATTTTGTTGACCAGAGCTCATGGGAAGGAAAGGAAAATAAGTAAAAATATAGTATGAAGGGGGTGAGAAGAGCTAGAGAGGAAGGAAGTAGATGTTTCCAGTTTCCCCTCTCCTCTCCTCTCTTCTCCTCTCCTCTTTGCTTTCTCTTTCTTTCTTTCTCCAGACTCTTTCTGTAGCTCAGGTTGGTCTCAAACTCTCAATCTTCCTGCCTCAGCTTCCCAAGGACTGGAGTTACAGGTATGTGCCACCATATTGGGTCTCAAATTTTCTTTCGTTTTTTATGAAATGTATTTTTTAATTTTATTATTATTTTTTCAAGGTATGGTCTCACGCTAGCTCAGGCTGACCTGAAATTCACTATGTAGTCTCAGGGTGGCATTGAACTCACGGAGACCCTCCTACCTCTGCCTTCCGAGTGCTGGGATTACAGGCGTGTACCACTACACCTGGCTATTTTAATTTTTTTGAGTGGAAACTTTGTATGGACCCATCATATGTTGGTACCATCATTTCCCTCCTCCCTGCCCCCACTCCAATGCGGGCCCTCCGTAGTGGAATTGCTGGTATTCAACATGGAATTGTACATTCTTAGATGTAAGAGTAGCCATCAGTCACTGTGGAAGGGGGGCAATGCCTCTGGATATTCCCTCCCACCCTGTGGCTCTTACATTCTTTCTGCCCCCTCTTCTGAAAAATTCACTGAGCCTTGGTGGGTGTGATTTAAGTCTGCTTTAGTTTTGAGCTTTCAGCAGCTCTGGGTTGCTGCTTAGATGTGTTGTGAGTATCCTCTGTGTCTGTCTCCATCACCCTGGTGCAGCTTGTCAGGCTCGCCATGGAAGCAGCACTCTTGCTCATCTTGCCAATTCCTCTGTGGTTTTACCTGGGCCCCAGCTGCTGTGCTATGGGTAGTTAGTTCACCTGCTGACATGAGGTCAGTTTTCTGTTCTTGTCTTATTGATAGATATTGGTTGTCCTTGGTTCTGCCTGCTTTCTTAAAAAGAAAAACAGATTCTCCAATTGAGAGTGAGATCAGGATAGGTTAAAATGGATAGGCATTGTTAATTTAGAGATTTTGATGGGTGTAGCCTCTCTATTGGCCAGAGATTAGTGGGGGCTTCTCACTGGAGTCCATAACCTTGGTCTCCATAAGATTCTGACTTTGCTCCCAGTTCCAGCTATGGTTTTCCACTGAGCGGATCTCTTAGCCAATCAGAGAGCCATTACTTACCTACCTAGGCTATATGCCACTATTGCACAAATGTGGACATCGTGTCAGGTTGCTTTCATATAGTAGTGTCCCCTGTTTGCTCACAGTGTTGTTGGCTGCTTTCCACCGGAAGCTTTTCAGCACTTCTATGGACTAACCATCTGGGAACTGGCTTCCTTTCAGATTCAGCTGGATCTGTGGATGTTCTGCCTCAGCAGCATGTGGTGTCTTTAGCAATAGGGGTCTTACTTTTTACCTCAGGGGTGTAATCGCTTGCTTTAACGGAAGCCTGTCTTGTTTTGGGGACCTTGTAGGTCTCAATTTAATCCCTGCCTTGTTGTAGGCTTTATGGGATTGGTGCTTTCTTGGACTTTGAAAGTTTTACTGTCTGCTCTAGTTTTGGTTCTTAATATAAAGGACGAACTTGTATCTCCTCTCCCCACCCCAATTCTGCTGAGAGTCTTCCTTAGTAGGTTTATTGATATTCATCTGTCAGTCTCTGCAGAGCGGTGGGAGGACGCAGTGCCTCAGGCTATTCCCACCCTCTTTGAGGCTCTTACAATCTTTCCACCCCCTCTTCTACTATGTTCCCTGTGCCTTGGTGTCAAGCTAGGGATCTGATTTAGTGCTGAGTTCCCTGTAGCCCCTGCATCTCTGTTTTGATGAGGTTTGAGTAGACATAGTATCTGTTGTCATCTCCCTGGGTCTGGTTTTCAGGCTGGCCTTGAGAGCAGTGTTTGTATCACTGCTGCTGCTTCAGTGATTTCCTGGTCTGGGCAGTTGAGGTGGAGGTGCCCCATCTCATGGTAGGTAGTTAGCTAATTTTGATATATTGATATATCCTGGTTTTGCCCATTGTTCTCTGGCATCTATAAAATAGAACAGATTCTCCCACAAAAAGTGAGAGCAGTTTGAATTAAAAGAGATAAGATAGCTATTAGAGAAACTTATTGATATGTATGTCCACTCTTCTTAAAGAACAGTGGAGATTCTCTCTGGAGCTTATTGTTTTCTGTCCCAAATTTATTTGGGATGGAAGTTGGTCTAAGGATTTTTTTTTTTTAGAGAGAGAGAGAGAGACAGAGAGAGAGAGAGAGAGAGAGAGAGAGAGAGAGAGAGAGAGAGAGGAAGACAGATAGAGCTGGGCGTGCCAGCAGCCTCTCAGCTGCTGTGAACGAAATCCAGATGTGTGTGCCCCCTTGTGGTCAAGTGCGGCATTGCGCCCTTGCATCACTGTGTCTGGCTA
Organism: Orientallactaga sibirica; assembly: GCA_036365145.1. Lineage (NCBI taxonomy): Eukaryota > Metazoa > Chordata > Mammalia > Rodentia > Dipodidae > Orientallactaga > Orientallactaga sibirica. The sequence continues at coordinate 7,853,936 of JAEOAD010000840.1, forward strand.
AATGTGGGACCTGGAGATTGGAACCGCTGGAGATTGGAACCAGCGTTCTTAGGCTTAGGAGGCGGGTGCCTTAACCGCTAAGCCATCTCTCCAGCCCTAAGGATTTTTTAAATATGATTTTTTGTTGCTGTTTTTTCTTTTTTCTGAAGTAAGGTCTCATTCTAGCCTGGGCTGACCTGGGCCTCACTCTGTACTCCCAGGCTGGCCTTGAACTCACAGAGATCCTCCTACGCCTGCATCCTGAGTGCTGGGACTAAAGGTGTGCACCACCATACTCAGTTTAATCTGAATTTTAATAACCCAGGCACACACCTATACTATCCAAAGAAGTCCAACCTGAGAAAAGTGCTCCCAAGGTTCACACTCCACACACTAACTCTGAATGACCTTTTAAAATATTTTTTTCTTGGCCCCACCACAACTTTCCAGTTTATTGCAAAGCAGTCAAGAGTTTCTTCATCCTTCTAACAACTCCTTCCCTTCCCAATTCCATTCACAGGACTTTAAGGATAACCAGGAGACAGCTGACACAAACATTGTAAATCAGAAAGACTAACGGGGTAGTAAAGGGATCTTGGCCACCCCATACTGACCTCTTTCTCTTTGGCTCAGCTCCGTTTAGGAAATGCAATAATCCTACTGCACTTATCTCAGGCAGAGTATTCCATAGGTGTTGGTGAGCAGGCTTGCATATGAAACTTTCTCAGGGAGGGTCTCCAATCTACCTTCCTTGGCATGCTATACCACCCTCCTTTCTCCTCTATTAATTGCAGATGAAATGAATGTTGTGTGTGTGTGTGTGTGTGTGTGTGTGTGTGTGTTTACTAAGTGCTTAGACAAGAGCAAGCACCCAGTATACTGTCCATCAGGGTCCCTTGAAGCAGCAGCTGGGATGAGTTGTTTTCTGAGTGACTGATTGGGGGCAGGTTTACACAAATGTAGGACACAGGTTTTGAAGCTAGCCTCAGCCCATTTCCCTGGGCAGCTTTGAGTATAAAGGGCCCTTAAGTTTTTCCTACTAAGGCAAGGTTGATGGGCAGACCGGCTGCCCAATCCTGAGTCCCTGAGGGGAGGGCACACAACCTCTCAGACCCCCTTTGTCAATGAAAATCCATCCCCATTGTCTTCTAAGCCCATGTCTTAAACTGTATGTGAGGGGTCATGAAAGCTTTGGCAACAGTAAGTGGTTTCTGAATTCATGCACAGTGACTAAAAATTCAAAATCAAACAGGGATCAGTTGGATATGCTGGTATGTGTCTGTAATCTCGATGTGGGAGGTGGAGGCAAGAAGATCAGGAGTTCAAAGTCATCCTCTACTACATAGCAAGTTCAAAGACAGCCTGGGTTACTTGAGACCCTGTCTCAAAACAGCAGCTATGGACTGGAGAGATGGTTTAGTGGTTAAGGCACTTGTCTGAAAAGCTAAAGGACCCAGGTTCAGTTCCCCAGTACCCACATAAAGCCAGATGCATCTGGAGTTCATTTGCAGTGGCTAGAGACCCTGACATGCCCATTCTCTCTTCTTCTCTCTCGCTCTCTTCCAAGTAAATAAAATAAAATAAAATAAAATAAAATAAAATAAAAGTTCTAAGTTACTTCTTTAAAAAATACAACAGCTAGAACAATAACAACCTAACATTAACATTGTAATGTATGTAAGGTGCTTTTATCAGCATCCAGCTGTGTTATATTATGTAACTACACTGAAATCTTGGTTGTGAATATATAAAACAGACTTTGCACATGATGACATGCCACAGAACACCAATGGACATGGCCTGAAACATCTTGGCTCAGATTTGAGACTATTGTATGTTATGAATTGCCATGTTTTTACTGTACATACAAGTTTTCCTGCTCTTGTAGAAATAATGGTTTAATTTCAGGAAACAAAGACAGTATTTTCCTACCACCATTCCTGAGCATGGAAGTATTCAGCTGGTAATATCTTTGGATTGTATTGTTGTGGAATGTTTGATTTTAAAAATTGTTGTTTGAGTTGCCAATTTGGACTTCATTTAAAAAAGTCATTCAAGGGCTGGAGAGATGGCTTAGCGGCTAAGGCGCCTGCCTGCTAACCTTAAGAATGCTGGTTCCAATGTCCAGCGGTTCCAATCTCCAGGTCCCACATTTAGCCAGATGCAAAGTGACGCAAGGGCGCAATGCCGCACTTGCCCACAAGGGGGCGCACACATCTGGATTTCTTTCGCAGCAAATGAGAGACTGCTGGTGCGCCCATCTCTGTCTCCTTCTCCCTCTCTGTCTATCTCTGTCTCTCTCTCAAAAAAAAAATAAATAAAAGTCATCCAATGAATTTTTACTTGGGATTAGGACAGAATTGCAAACAATTTCTGAAATGGTCTTAAAGCATACTTTTGGCATTCTACCTATGTATGTGAAACAGCATTGTAGCATTGATGATTATTAAATCAAAATACTGATCAACTTTGAAAAATGGTGAAGATGTGTCCTGCAGTATCAAATTTTCAGCCAAGATCTAATTTTTTTATGTATGCATCGTTGCTTGTGTGTATGAGATGGGGTGTGTGTGTGTGTGTGTGTGTGTGTGTGTGTTTTATAAGCACGTGTGTGTGTATGTGTCCTTGCAGTGCCCCATGGACTGGCCTATGGCAAGAAGTGCTTGCCTGTGGTGGTTAGAGCTGAATGTCTAGTATCTTGCTCCATTATTCTTCCACCCATTCTTATTTGAGATGGAGTATCTTACTGATACTAGAGTTGCTGTTTTCACAAGCCCAGGGGGTTCCCTGGTCTTTGTTCCCTTTGGTGGGACTGGGATTACAGGTGAGTATGACCACTCCCAGCTGTTTAAGCAGGATTTGGAGATTTGAACTCAGGTGGTTTCAGGCCCCCTCAGACTATCATGCTTGCACAGGAAGTACACTTAACCACTAAGCCATTTTCCCAGCCCATAATCCAATGCTTTATGTAAAATGATGTAAAACAACGTATTAGCTTCATTAGTATACAAATTTAAAAATATTTTATTTATTTGAGAGAGAGAGTGTGTGTGTGTATGTGGATACTCCAGGGCCTTCTGTCACTTCAAATGAACTCCAGATGCATGTGCCACTTTGTGCAACTGGCTTTATGTTGGTACTGGGAAATGGAACTTAAGCTGGCAGGCTTTGCAAGCAAGTACCTTTAATGGCTGAGCCATCTTCCCAGTCCTAGTATGCAAATTTGTTTTCATCTTTCAAAACGGTAAATTATATGTATGCCAAAAATAAATTTGATTTATCATCAGTAAATCAGTAAATTTGATTTATCATCAGTGTTTGATTTGTATACTTATTTCATATACTTATACTTGAGATACATGAAAATTTCTTTTTTTTTATCATTTTATTTATTTTTGGAGAGAGACACAGACAGAGAGAGAGGGAGAGGGAGACATAGAGATGGGCGCGCCAGCAGTCTCTCAGCTGCTGTGAACAAAACCCAGATGTGTGTGCCCCCTTGTGGTCAAGTGTGGCATTGAGCCCTTGCGTCACTTTGCATCTGGCTAAACGTGGGACCTGGAGATTGGAACCAGGTTCTTAGGCTTAACAGGCAGGCGCCTTAATCGCTAAGACATCTCTCCAGCCCAAAAATTTCTTATATGAAAAGGAGTCTGCTGTACAGAAAGGAGCCTGCTTCAGCCATGGTGTTCTGGATGGTCCCCTGTAACAAATGCTACACCAATCAACAAGGGTTTGATAACAGCAGCTCATGGATAGAATGGTAAGAACTCAAATTCCAGGAAACAGAAGGCCTGAGCTTCCTTTTCCCTACTCATGCCATCTTTCCTCCTGTCTCACAAAAGCTCTCCTGAGTCCTCAAGTTGAGGCTGGTACCCTGACTTCATTTGTGGACAAGTCAACCCTTTTATTATAACTGCCTATTTCATTGTTTGGTCCCTAACAGGTAGGACTGGGACAAATACTCTAGGCTATCCAGTGTAGCAGCCCCACCCCACCCCCAATAGTGTCTGCCATATGTCCTGCTGGTATAGCAGGCAAAGAGGTACCTTGCCTCAGGGAAGTCCAGGCAATACTGAACTCTTTGAGGTCCTGATTGCGTGTAGCTCCTTCCATAACATTACGTGTGTGTGTGTGTGCGTGTGTGTGTGTGTGTGTAGGTTAGAGGATAACCTCTAATGTCATGCTTCGGGCACCCTCTACCTTCATTGTTGCAAGGTTGACCATTGTCAAGCACGCTAGATTGGCTTGCTAGTGAGCCCCAGAGATCCACTTTTCTCCACCTTCCCAGCACTAGGATTACAAGCACAGCCACCATCCTAATTTTTAAATTATTATTATCTTTGCTTTTTAAAAGAAATCTTTTTAAATTTTATTTTTTAATATATTTTATTTATTTATTTGTTTGTTTGAGAGATAGAAAGAGGCAGAGAGAGAGAGAGAGAGAATGGGCATGCCAGGGCATCCAGCCACTGCAAACAAACTCCATATGCATGCACCCTCTTGTGCATCTGGCTTATGTGGGTCCTGGAGAATTGAACTGGGGTCCTTTGGCTTTGCAGGCAAAGGCCTTAACCACTAAGCTATCTCTGCAGCCCCTTATTTTTGGTTTTTTTGAGGTAGTGTCTCGCTCTAGCCCAGGCTGTCCTGGCATTAACTATGTAGTCTCAGGGTGAGCTTGGACTTGTGGCACACCACCCTAATTAAAAAAAAAATATTTGTATTTTAAACTTTAAGTAATTTTTAAACGTTTAAATAATATACATATATATTATATATACTTTTTTGTTTTGATTTTGATTTTTTTTCTTTTTTATTATTAATTATCTATATAATGTGCATAGAGCCATGAAGGTGCCATTGTTAGCCTTCTCCCTGCCCTCCCCCCTCATAGATTGTGGGTCTTGCATTGTGTGGATAGTCATCAGTTATGGGGGAGAGACAATGTCTCTGTGCATAATGACCCAACTTATGTCTCTAACAATCTTTCTGCCCCCCTCTTCTGTGTATTTCCCTAAGCCGTGTTGGGATCATTTTAGGTCTGTTTCAGTGACAAGGTCATGGGAGTCTCTGTGTCTCTGGATCTCTGGTTTGGTAGGGGTTGAGTGTTCTCTGTGTCTATCTCCTTCACCCCTGTGCTGATACCAGGTTCGCTGAGAAAGCAGCACTCTTGCTCATTTCCTCAATTATTCTATGGGTTCAGCTAGTGCCCTGGTGAGGTGTGATGGGCTGATTCTCTCCTCAGGTTCTACGTCCATCTGAAAAAGAGAAGCAAATTCTCCAACGGAGAGTGAGGTCAGTGCAAGGCACATGGATAGACATTATTGTTTTAGAGTGAATTGAATGGGTGTAGGCCCTCTTGTATCCCACTCTTGGTGGGAGCTTGACATTGGAGGGTGAACTTATTTTTGGATATGGTTCTGACTTGTTTTCCAGTTCCAGGTATGGGTTCCATTCCACTGAACAGATCCTTTAGCCAAATCAAGAGCAGTTGGTAACCCACCATGGCTGTGTGCCACTATTGCATTTGTGTGAGCATCACGTCAGGTTGATTGCTGCTGGTAAGTTTATATTTCGAGTTGCTTAGATAGATGTTGGTCATTTTCCCCCAGTTGCTCATGTAGTACCTTCTGGTACTAGACAAGCTAACTCTCTGGGGACTGTCTCTTCCAGATTCCAGCCAGGTCACTCCATGTTCCATCCCAATAGCATATGGTATCTTTGGCAATAGGGTCTTAAATGATATATATATCAAAACAAATAGTACTATATATATTGTTTTGTGTTTGATTTTTAAAATACCACATTTTCTTCAGATTTTACAAAGGAGTGCAGAAAGGGACAGGCTTGGAGGTAAGAGGAGATAAAGTGGGGAGAAGAGAAGTGCCCCACGTGGAGCCCAAAAGCCCATGTGGGCCACGTGTAGCTCAGTAGTCCATGTGACCAGATAGGGATCTGGGGGGAAAAGCGTAGAAAACAAAGAGAAAAGAATTTATTATTTATTTATTTATTTATATTTTATTTTTATTTATTTGAGAGAGAGATATAAACAGAAATAGGCAGGTAGAGAGAGAATGGGCATGCCAGGGCCTCCAGCCACGGCATACCAACTCCAGATGCGTGTGCCCCCTTGTGCATCTGGATTATGTGGGTCCTGGGGAGTCAAACCTGGGTCCTTTGGCTTTGCAGGCAAGCGCCTTAACAGCTAAGCCATCTCTCTGGCCCCCAAAATTTATTTTAATTGGCACACAGAGGTCTAGATGTCATTGATTATGGTATTTTCAAGTATAATTTGGTTTGGTTCCCCTCCCTTCTTGCCCCCCTTCTCTCAGGTTCCTCTTTATCCCATATATCCTTTTGCCCTTCCATCTCTCCTCTTCTAAGCTCATCTATTAATATTCATATTTAGTTACTGTTTTATCTTTACAGGTTTAATTCCTATTGGCTCCCCTATATACACATCTGTTACATGCTAATAACTGCATATCAGAGAAAACATGTGGTTTTGGTCTGAGTTCAAATCACTTCACTTAATATGAGTCTTTTCATCTCTATCCATTTCCTGCAAATTTCATAATTTCACTTTTCTATACTGCTGCATAGAATTCCATTGTGTATTTACAGCACATTTTCATTATCTATTCATCTGTCAATGGGCATCTTGGCTGAGTTGGGTTCTGGAGACTGAGCTCAGGTCCTCATGCTTGAAAGGCAAATACATTACCAACGGAGCTGTTCTCCCAGCCCTTCCACCCTTAAACTCTTCATCAGATTCTTTCTGTAGTCTGGCCTTCATATCCTTGTGTGTGTGGAGTAGCTGTGCTCCTCCTTTCCACCTCTCTCCAGAGATTGGTTTGATACTACTGTGCTGGGGCTTCAAGTGGGGTAGTTTTGAGTGATACATCTGTATTCAGATTTGTGAGATTCTGAAATGACAATGTACCTAGGAGGATGGAAATGTAGTCGGAACAGCTATGTTGGATGGGAAAGTGAATACAGGGTGAGAGGAAGACAGTGGCAGCTCCAGTGATGATAAATCAGAAGTAATGATATCCGAGTGGGGACATATGGACATTCTGTAAAACATGGGACATCACAAAGTCCAGCTGTCCTTTTGTATCTATGGAAGATTTGTTGCAGGATACCTTTCCCTAACCAAAATCCTTGGAAGTTCAATTCCCCACATAAAATTTGGTAATGTTTGCCTATACCCTACACAATTCCCATGTATATTTTAAATCATCTCTAGGTTATTATTTGTTTTATTACACATCTTAGGGACGCAGTTTGTATGTGTTCAGTACAGAAGCATATGTTCTATGCCTAACCACATGGTACATGCCAGCAGCAACAGGGCATTGTCTCTTCCTGATTGTTCAAATCTGTTCATGTGGATTACGGCTGAGGGAATTTTCTTTTATGACCCTCCTCACCTTTTCCTTGGGCATCTAATAATAGTTCATGGTTCACCGAAAGGATCTGTGGCGGGATTTCTTCTTTTCTTTTCTTTTCTTTTCTTTTCTTTTCTTTTCTTTTCTTTTCTTTTCTTTTCTTTTCTTTTCTTTTCTTTTCTTTCTTTCTTTCTTTCTTTTCTTTCTTTTCTTTTCTTTCTTTTGGTTTTTCAAGGTAGGGTCTCACTCTAGCTCAGGTGATCTGGAATTCAGTCTGTAGCCTCAGGCTGGCCTTAAACTCACAGAGATCTTCCTACCTCTGCTTCCCAAGTGCTGGGATTAAAGACGAGCGCCACCACGCCTGGTTGTGGGGTGGGATTTCTAACAGAATATTCTGGTTGGGGTAGATAGATACTTAGGGAAGAAGTTGAACTGTTGTAGGGGGAGGTGGGGAAGAGAAAGTTTTCGTGATGTGACTCTTGGCAAATTATCTTCACATTGTTCTTTTTAGAAACAATTCATCTCCTTATAAAATAGTCCCAATTCACCAGAAACCTGCAAGGTAGCTTAAACGAAAGGCAAAGCAATCACACGCAAGGAAAACCCCTGTGAACATTAGGGAGTATTTTCTTTGTCTTTTCTGTGTATGCGGATTTCAGTCGCCTTTAAGACTTTTTCATAGAAGCTTTTGTATCACTGTTTAAAAACCTCCCTATATGTTCTTGCATTTCCCAGTCTAATGCTCTGAATCTAGAGCATTAGGCAGTTGGGGGATTTAGAGTCAGACCCAACTCTCTGGGACCTGCTTTTCCTCACTGAACTAAATTATTGACTAGGCTTCAAAGTGATCCAACTCTATTCCTAGCACCGATCTACAAGGTTCTCAGCTCAAACTGCGAGATCTCACACAATGAACGAACGAAGAGCGCAGGGAGAGTTATGGGGCTCCGACAGACAACTCCGTGGGGATCTCCTAGAGCAGTCTCGAGCTGGCCACCTGCCTAGTTGTCCGCTTCTAGTTGGATCTCCCCTGCCCCACTCAAGACGGCCTTGCCTGTTCCCTCACCAGCTCCCGAGGCCTTGCCCACTTTTGCGGGCGGTGCGTGGGAAGCCTACAGACCGAAGGCACAGCCTCCACCCCCAGGTGCGCAGAGGGGAGGACCCCAGACGTCCAAGGACTTGGGGGCGGGTGAAGTGAGGTGACAGCCCTCTCCAGGAGTCAGTCCTAAGTTGGCTGTGGACGGGTGGAGCATCGTCCTTTCCCTTCTGCCGTGGCCTGGGGGCAGACTGACGTGGCGGAGCCCATCCTGGCCTCGGTACGGTCTTCCGAGGCCCGGAGAAGGTGGTGGAACACGGGAGGGAAGAGGGAGGAGCCTGCGGGACTGGAGAACGCAGGCGGAGGAGGAGCAGCGGTCGGCTGGGACGATGGTGGGCAGCTGAGAGCTCAGGCGGAGTCCCGGCGGGATATGGAGGAGGAGCCTGGAGGGAAACCGGGAGAAGGGCTAGGCGGAGTCAGGGGCGGGCGAGGTGCAAGCCAAGACCAAGGGCGGAGGAGGAGCCTGGGTGGGAGATTGCAAGAGGGGCAGCCAGGAGGGGCGGAGCAGCCGTGGAGTGGGCGGGGCTTGGGCACGCCCCGCCCTCCAGCCCCGGCTGCGAAGAGCGAAGATGGCCGGACGGGCAGCGGGAGTGGAAGAGCCGCAGACAGCGGCGGCTGCAGTTCAGACTGTGGGGCTGTGACTTCGCGCGCCGAGGCGACCTGGGTCACCCCGGCGGAGCGGGCGGCTCAGGTAGCGGCTGCTAAGGCTGGTCGGGCGCCGAAGCTCGGGCGCCCGGTGGAGGATGCGCCGGGTGCGGCGGGCGGCTCCCCGCGGCCGCCCCCGCGCCCCGGGTGCCGGGCCTTAGTGCTGGCGGAGGAGGCGGCGCGCGCGGGGCGGCCGGGCGGCGGCGGCGCCCGAGCCGTCATGCCGTGGTTGAGCGGCGGCCGCCGGCGGCGACGGGGACAGTCGCGGGAGGCCCAGCGGGAGCCGCCGCCTCCCGCTCAGCCCCAGCGGGAGCCGCCACCGCAGACGTCTCCTGCCGCGGTCCCTGCACCCTCGGTGTCTACGGTGCCGCCGCAGCCCCGGGCCCGTGAGAGCGCCGAGCTGCCCTTGCCCGCCGGCTGGGAGGAGGCGCGCGACTACGACGGACGCGTCTTCTACATTGATCATAACACACGCCAGACGTCGTGGATCGATCCCCGCGACCGGTAAGGGGGGCCGTGCGGGGGGCGGTCTGCAGGACCGGGTGCGGGTGCCACCACAGGGGATGCGCTGGCCACACGCCCAGCCTAGCGCGGGGCCGCCAAGAACTCTCCTGGTGCCCCAGTCCGCGGCCCCAGGGTTAGCATAGGTGGTCCGATTGGGGCGTCCTCTGTCATGGCTTGGACGTCCCTGGAGCCCCCTTAGTTCGGACTATGGTTGTGGCGGCTCCAGCCTTTGGGCCCAGGGAGAGGATGGAGTAGACTAGAGGCCCTTGGGTCCTGATGAAGTTCTTGCATCTCCGAACTGGATGAAGTTTGTGCATCCTGACTTCTCCACCCCTGCGTCGTCAGCTTACTTCCAAAATTCTGGCCAAGGATGAAGGCGACAGCTCTCTGGGCCTCAAAGCCCAGGAGCACGGAACTCCGGCCTCCACCCGGGCCCCCTGTCGCGGGGCGGACATTGATTTGGTTCCCTCACGTCACCCACTGTCCAAGGCCTGGGAGCCGGGCCCCTGGAATTTCCTCTCCCAAGGCTGACGGATGGACCTCTTTTCCTTTTTCTGTGATGGCCTCGCCCATCCTTACTCCTGGCTTCTGCGGCCCACTGTCCCAGCTCTGGCTGGACAGGCATGGGGGCGGGGGGGGGGCAGGAGTGAGATGCACTGTCACCTTCAATCATAAACGTGTGCCCAAGCTTCAGGGAGTGGGCTTCTTGTGTGGAAAGCTCAGGCTGGTTTTCATGCAAAGCCTAGAGCCAGACGGGCACTAAAATCATTCCCAAGCCATTTAGAGTTACTTGGGAAAGACTGTTCTCAAACTCTTTTGGTGCTCTAGTGCCTTTAAAATCAAGGGAGTTAAAACTGTTTGAAATAGCCTTGTGTACTGTGGCCAGAATGGGATATGATTAGTCCCATATGCTTTTGGAAGAAGTGAAAAACAGGAATTGGAGTTTGAATTTCCTTTTTTGTGCAAGATATACATACAGGGCACAAACTTGTATAATTCATGCGGATAAATCTGATTAAGTAAAAGTAGATTTTTCTACAAGGACTAATTTAATTAATTTCATACAATGAAGTTTCCCCTCAACTTTTGTTTGATTGTCTCCTGGTTTCATTAGATCAAGTCCTTTGGGAAAGATGTATTTTTTGTGGAATTGGAAATTCTGTTGACACCAAGTGTTTCCACTGGTGACCTGATATCTTGTCCTCTCTGGAGTAAGTTCTCTCCCCACCCTGGCCTGAGTGCCAAAAAGGAAATACTGCAGGCTTCCTAGTGATTTCAAGACTTGAAAAGGCCAGTGTGGTGACATTGTGCCTGCTTCCTCCCACCTACACAGGAAAGGCAGCCTGCATGGCACTAGTGTTTGAAAATAAACTTTTGAGGAGGGAAGCTGCTAACTTTTTTGAAGATTTGTATAGGGGAAAGCAACAAAACAAATCTAAACATTCTGGTTCCTGAACATTCCCTATAAACTTTGCAGAGCTCTAGCCTCAGACAACTATATGAATCCTAACACATATTTATGGGTTAAAAAGATGCTTATTTTGAAAAACCAGGTGACATATAATTTTAATTAAATACGAGAGCAACATCTGTTTGATTAAACCTTGGATGGTTCTGAAAATGGTAGAAATACTTGGAATGTGACCCTCTTTTTGTACCTTATGTCTGTTAAGAGCCCAAACAACTGGAAAATGAACCAACTAAATTGTGTTTTGAGCAGGGCATGGTAGCACATGCCTGTAAGCCCTCAGGAGACTGAGACAGGAGGATCAAGCTTTGAGGCTAGCCTGGGCTACATAGTGAGAGCCTGTCTCAAAAAAGTGTTTTTCTTATATAATACTAAGCCTTATTTTATGAGAATCATATAAAATAGTTGTGGCCATATTGGAGTAGGGATTTATAATGAAAGGTATAAATGTAGGAAGTTTTATTTTAATGGTATAACCTGCAACATAGGTACATGGTCAGACCCTCTAGGAATCAGCTTGTGAGGTCTATGTTTCTGCATATTTCATACACATTTCCTATGTTTTTCTTCCCAGAAATCTGTTTTGTTACTCAATAACATTTTCACTCTTTTTAGACATTACTTAGGTTGCAGGGATTTTTTTCGAAGTCTTGTTTCTAGTGCTAAATGTTGATTGAGTGAACAAAAGTGGGTATTTTACATTTTTTTGTAAAGTAAAAACATGTGTGTACTTTTCTGAGACATTGTTTTTATAGTGAGTGAAAATTCAGTTGGGGACAGCTTGAACTTCAGCTCCCATAATACCTTGCCTGAAATATGTATGGAATGTTCAGCAAGCCACAAACATTTCAGTGGAGTCATTCTTCCTCTTTCAAAACACAAGTTTGCCAATTTTTATAGGTGACTGGGAATCCTTTAAGGTTGTAATTAACTTTTATTTTATGGACAAGACTGTATGTCTGAGTGCCTTGTGTTCTCCATGTGCATCTGACAGTCAAAACCTTTTCTGAATTTTGCTTCATTCAAAGGACTGGAAAATGTTGTTCACGAAATGAGAACTTTCACCCAACAGCTTCCAAATACAGAACTAACAGGAGAAACGAGATAAAAGGGGGTTTTAAAGAAAATGAAATTGTGGAGAGATAAATGAATATAGTAGGTTAGGTGAAAGTTGTTGGATTTAAACATTATTTCATAAGTAATTTATTAAAACTGGCAATAACATGAAATATGCTGCTGTAAGCAAAAATAACTGAGGGCCAAGAGATGTAAACAGGTCTCTTCTAGAAGGTTATAGTAATTCTGTTCAGTGTTATGCATTATAACATTTGATATTGTCAGTTTGCATATTGATGAATTACTGGGACTCTTGTTTTTAAAATTGCAATAATGAACATAGAATCCTAAAGAAACATCTTTACAGATATGGCTACAGATATGTAGGAAAAGAAGCCTATGCATATTATACATAACTTTTTAGTTTGCCTGTGAACTTCCTTTAGGTTTTAATTCATTATTTTATAAATTGACACTGCATATATGTTTTCCAAAGCTACTTTACTGGGAATTGCACCCAAAAAGATTGCTGCAAAATTATTTTACCATTTCTGTGTCTAGAAACTTCCTTACATAAGTCTTGTGTGATTTACATATATTCTGCATTTATTAGTTCAGAGGATAATGGCTACTTGATAAAAAAATGTATTTATCATTTGGCAGAAAACATAGGAAGAAAAATTTTGCCTGCTTTGTAAAAATTCAGTGCCTTTAGTAGTTACATGTATATATGCTTCCTGAAGGGTTTTCTGGAATTGCCCTGCACAAGGACCCAGTCACAGAAATTGGACATTTAGCTTCCTGTAGCTCAGTTAGAGTTAGTTGTACACTACTGGAAATGTTAGCTCCAGACATCTAATAATGATGGGGAGGAATCACATTTGAGATCAGAGTGTCAAAAATCACCATAAGGTGGACAACTACAATTATATAAACAAAAGTATGCCCTTTTGACATCCATTTATTCTCTAGATGAGATTCAACCCTGCACCACATGGAGGAGTCTGAGGTATATTAAACATCCAATGAAAAGGCTTTTTTCCCCCTTTAAACGGGAAAAAGGACACAGAAAATTTATTGCATGCCCTAGACATGGGAGTATTTGACTCCAGGCTTTTGCCTTTAGGAGAAAACAGTCCTTGGCTCTGGAATTTGCCAGGTTGGAGCCCTGGAGAACAACCAGATGACACTGCTACCTTCTTGAAACAATCGTTCTGTATTAATTAATAGGAGCTTGACTATATGTACCTCACAGTCTGTTTCCAGGTTAAATGAACTATCTAGGTTGAGCTTTCTGACAAACCACTTAATGATTTTTCCATTTTTAATTCTTTAATATTATAGGTAGTATTTGCGTGAACATCGGGGAGCTTCTGGCCTTTAAGACAATCAGGGATCAGCCCCGGAAAGAATTTTCTCTTGTTCCCATTTAGATGTCAACTGCTACTTCTTGGTCAAATATTTTTCTTTCTTTTTTTCTTCTCCAAGAAAAGTAAATGGAAAAGTCATTGATTTCCAAAAATAGCTCTCGTATGTTTAGAAATCTCCACATTTCCCTCTCCTTTCACTCTGCCGTAGGAAGTGGAAATAACATGCACCACTGTCTCTGGTGGGTTCGCTTCAGGAAACCATGGGCCCTTTGACTTTTATCCCAGATCTTTCTGCCTTTCCAATAAATTCAATAAAATTAATCTGATGGAATAAAAGTAAAGTTAAATTCTACAAAGCTTAATTGTCTCCATTTAAGTCACATGAAACAAAGAAATATTTATGGGAATTTTGGCCTCCTGTGTGCTGGAATGGTATGTGGAGACCAGGTTCGTTCAGCAGATGGGAGGCCAAGATGGTCACAAGGAATGTCAGGATTAATTGAATCTCTCAGGTGGCAACCAATTCCAAGAAAAGGAGGGAGAGCTCTCGTGAGCCATGGGTGGACTTTATCTTTGCACATCAATCTCTTGGGATGAAGGTATTCTAGTGCTTTTATAGCACTTGAGCGAGATAAAGAAGAGCATGAGAAAAATGCTAGCGATGAAGTGTTGGGTATGTTCAGAACAAGTGAGGGAATCATTTGATTTCACTGGTTTGTTTGTGAGGGACTGAAGACTCCAGCTAGACCATGTGTGACTTAACATTCCCACAACTGTGGGGGCAGAAGAACTAGGAACATCTCATTTGTACTCTTTTCACATTTGAGTGCACAGCCACGAGGTGTGTTTTGCTAGTAGTTAGAAGGGCATGGATCAGAGCTGGGGTCTTCTGAACTGTGCTCCATTACTTTTTACAGCATGCATCCAACTGTCCAGTCCCCACCCGTTTTAAGCATCCTGCCTTGCTGTTCACTCATTCATTCAATAAGGCTTTGTTACACAGCCTCTTAAATCTTGGGATTTCTTCCAGGTTTTGGGATTCAGTGCTGAAGGACACCAGACATGTTCCTTTCTCTGTTGGGCCTACGCTTTTCTTGCTGTACTTACGTCTTTCTCTGTGCAGCCTCACCATACTCTCAAGGTTTCTCCCTGCAGGGATCCTGTGGATGTTTTTTCTTTTTCTTTTTGGTGCTGGGGACAGATCCCAGGGCCTCGTGCAAACATGCATACTAGGCATGCACAATACCACTGTGCCACACCCCACGCCCTGGCTTTGTGGATATGGTGGACATATGCTAAGTGCTTATATGCCAAGCATTAGGATATATGCTTTCATCAGAAGCCCATTGTTACAGTCAGGTTCATATTACTGGTAGAAATCAGCTGACCAAGAGCAGCTTGTGGGCAAAAAGAAGTTTATTTTGGCTTACAGGCTGGAGGGGGAAGCTCCATGATGGCAGGGAAAATGATGGCATGAGCAGAGGATGGACATCACCCCCTGGCCAACATCAGGTGGACAATAGTAACAGGACAATGTGCCAAGCACTGGGAAGGGGAAACTGGCTATAATACCCATAAGCCCTCCCCCAACAATACACTGCCGCCAGGAGGCGCCGATTCTCAAATCTCCATCAGCTGGGAACCTAGCATTCAGAACACCTAAGTTTATGGAGGACACTTGAATTAAACTACCACACCCATCATGGGTGTAGGTGGACATGTGGTAAAACTGAAGCCAGTGGAGGTTGACTCAATGATCTTACTCTCACAAACAGTGAGGAACAGCATCTGTTTGACTATAGAGATGAGCCCTGGTCCACTGCTTGCATGTATGTGATCCTTCCCTGGCTAGTCAGTTATGCCCTTTGTGCTCTGCTAGACCACCTGGTTATTGTAATCTTACATTCACTGTTGTTATTTATTTTCCTCTGAGATATTACGGCCCCTTAAAGATAGATGTTAACATCTTACTACCTAAAGCCTGTTGATAAGTTACCTTCCATGGCAAAGGGGACTTAGCAGATGTGACTAAGTTACGGATCCTGTAGGATCCATAGTGGGATGATCCTTGATTCTTTGGGTGGGTCTGTTTCATCATAAAAGAAGGATGATGAAAGTGGAGTTGAGGGTCAGAGTCAGAGATGGGGATATGACAATGGAGGTTGGAACCAGTTGGCCATGAGCCAAGGAATGCAGGCAATCTTTAGAAGCTGGAAAAGGCAAGGAGAGGGAATTTTCCCCCAGAGCCAGCAGAAAGAACTGCAGCCCAAAAGACACATTGACTTTAGCCCAGGGAGACACATGCAAACTTCTGACTGCCAGAATAGTGAGAATACATTCATGTTGTTTGATGCCCCTTAGTCTGTGGCAGTTTGTCCAAATCTGTCTGACTATCACCCTCCTACGCATTGTGTGCTTGGGGAGAATGGAAGCACCTGGCCAGCTTTCTGTCTTTGATGACAATGCCAACAACTGATTTGTCACGTAAGTCAGTGCTAAGCATTTTACCCGCAGTTTTCTCCCTGGCTCCTCACGGTCTCACTAGTGGATCTGCATCACTCATGGGTCAGTTGTGGAGCCTCACATTGGAACTCACATCAGATGCAGTGCACCAAGTCCTATGTGCTGAGCTAGTTAAGCAGGGGCAGGTTGGATTTCTGATGACAGAAGTAGGCTAGAGATTGGTGGAGGTTTCCTTAAGTTGTGATGTTTCTGCACTAGAGAAATTGGGAGCACTAGGGCTAGAAAAGGCATGGAATGTATCAGAGAACTTGTGAGGAAAACAAGAAGTACAGGGGGGTTAGGTAATATTTGTGCTAAGGCCAGTGAAATGAGCAGGGACTAAAAGCTTCTTGTTACCATCTTTGGAGGAACCGAGACACTCCTGGTCAATGTGATGGCTGTTCATTGTCATTTGTGTGCTCAATAATGTACTTACAGCAGAAGCAAGTTGAATCATTCAGATTACTATACTGCTGATAGTAATGTCCTTATAGGCATACAAAATGAGAAA
The DNA here is from genome assembly GCA_036365145.1 of Orientallactaga sibirica. Classification (NCBI taxonomy): domain Eukaryota; kingdom Metazoa; phylum Chordata; class Mammalia; order Rodentia; family Dipodidae; genus Orientallactaga; species Orientallactaga sibirica. Next base: position 7,870,458 of record JAEOAD010000840.1, read on the forward strand.
ATGTTACTAGATCAGACTTTCTGTACTCAGATTGGGACGGAGTGAGTCTTTGTTTTGAATCTGTTCTGTTTAGCTTAGGATGTTTACCATTGTTCCATACCTGTATTCAGTAGATCTAGATGCCAGCAGCAAACTTTGCCCATATCCAAGTTCTGACAATCAGATGTCTCCAGACATTGCAAAATGCCCTTTAGTGGGCAGTAGCCCCTAGCTACAATGGTTTACTTTTGACAAATGAATTTGGTTCAAGCAGATTGACAGTTCCTGAGGTATTTGTGTAATAGCAGGTAAAACCACCAAGGCCAGATTTCTGTGCTTCTGTAAAAAAACAAAAGTTATGCATATGTATCTGAAAAACCCTGACCCAGCATATGAAACTTTGGGAACATATATTATAGTGTGTATATTGCTCAGTTCTGAGAATAGTCTCAATCGATAAGTGTTTATGTGCGTATTCATGTGTGCATACATGTGCAAGAGAAAGTGAATGTGTTTGCACTATTTGTAGCAACCTGAGAGCTGACATGGTTCCCTGGGTTGAGTGTGTACATGTGTGTGCCTGCACAACTGTGTATGGTATCAGCTGTCTAAGATACTCTGAATCTTGGAGTCCCCCTTTGGTGTATGAAGAAGCAGTGAAAGGAATCACTTCCTCCTTTGCTCTGCAAGTCTAAAAATACAGAGAAAATGGCATAAGAAGATTACTCTGTGAATCTCAAACCTACCTTCCAAGGCTCAGGGTCCATTGTGGAAGAGGGGTTGGAAAGAATGTAAGAGCCAAAGGAAGAGTAGGACTCCTTAAAACGTGCTCCTCCAGACACAAAATGGCCTGGATATCCATGACCTCACAGTGCCTGACACTACCCACATAAAACCATCATAATAGGAGGAAAATATCATGACATCAAACTGAAAAGAGATATTGATAGAGAGGGGGAGGGGATATGATGGAGAGTGAAGTTTCAAAGGGGAAAGTGGGGGGAGGGAGGGAAATAACATGGGATATTGTCTACAATTAAAGAAGTTGTCAATAAAAATAAAAATTAAAAAAATAAAAATAAATAAATAAAAACCAAAATAAGTAAATAAATAAAACAAATTATGAAGCCAGGCGTGGTGGCGTATGCCTTTAATCCTAGCTCTCGGGAGGCAGAGGTAGGAGGATTGCCATGAGTTTGAGACCTCCCTGAGACTACAAAGTGAGTTCCAGGTAAGCTTGGGCTAGAGTGAGATCCTACCTCCAAAAACCAAATAAATAAATAAATATTAAAAATTTAAAAAGATTATTCTGTGAATAGAGCACTTGCCATATGCAAGCTTGACTAGTTGAGTCCTGATCTCCAAAACCCATGTAAAGGCCAGATATGGTAGGTTCTGTAATCACAGCACGGGAGATTTCCCAGAAGCAAGCACTTGGATCAGCTAGCCTGGTGAACAACAATGAAAATGAAAGAACCCCGTGTCAAACTAGGTGGAAGGCAAAGACCAGCCTCTGAATATTGTCCTTTGACCTCCCACATATCTTCTGTGACATAGGTGCACCCACACTCACATACATGAACACACACATACATACACACCATATGCATACATACAGCAAAATTAAAAAAAAAAATTAAAAGTGCAGAGCAAGCACATCTCAACAGGGCCTGTGAGATCTCCAGTGTTTTCCATCTGAAAAGTCCCTTTTTTATTTCTTTACAGGAAAGGAGGTCAGGGTGAAAGTGGGAAGGAGGGAAAAGGAATGTTGGTGCTAAGAACATGGAGTGCAGTGGGGCTGGCTGGTCTGCCCCCCCCCAGGTGACCAGCACTACAGTGGTATTGGGTGTCCCACTGAGGCTGATGCAAGGACACCCTGAGAGGCTCCTAAGAACCAGCTTTACTCCTACTGGGAGACAGAACCCCTACCTGTGTTGGGGCATTGTTGCTGCTGGGCCACCTAGAGCTCACCCGGGAACCCCATGGCTATTGCTGCCATTTGGAAGTCTCTGTCTGGGAGGTTCTGCAATGTAGAGTTAATTGGCTTTGCTCACTTAAATAATTAGTATGTGTATTGTGCTCTAGACTTTTCAAGAACAGTTCTTCCTTGCAAAGCTGTCAGTGTCCCTGTTTTGTTGAGGTAGTCTCCCTTCATGTTGACTCAGGATGGGACCCTTTTCAGCAGCTCTTTGTGAAATCTTAATTTACTAAAAATCATTGAATTGCACATATAAAACAGGAGGAGTTTGTTATATAGAGGTTATACTTTATTATTCACAAATATTTTTTCTGTTTATAGCAATTTATTATACCATTTATAAAAAAATGCAAGACAGAAGTCTAATACTCACATGCTTTAGACATGCAATAAATTTGTGTTATTTTTCTTGAAAAAAAAAAAGGTCTGGAAGAGTTTGAAGGTATACTCAATAATAATAAAGTGATAAATGTTTGAGAGGATAGAAGTGCTATTTACCCCAATTGTTTTAATTTATTGATTTTAATTAAAAGGTTGCACATATAGACCCCAGCTCCCCTGTCTAAATTCTGCTGAGGGTCTTTGGTGGGGTTATGAGTGTTCATTGTGGGGACCAAAAGGCCTCAGTCAGTCTCTGCAGGGATGGCGGAAACACGGTGTCTTAGGCTATTCCCACCCACCCTGATGCTCTCACAGTCTTTCTGCCCCCTCTTTCCCCATGCTTCCTGAGCCTTGGTGGGTAAGATAGGGATCTGATTTAGTGTTGCTTTCTCTGTAGACTCTGGATCTCTGTTTTTATGAGGTTTGAGTAGTCACAGTGTCTGTCACAATTTCCCTGGAACTGGTTTTCAGGCTATTTGTGAGAGCAGTGTTCATGTCACTGCTTCCCCTGTAATGACTTCTAGGCCCAGGCAGATGAGGTGAAGGTGACCCATCTCATGGCAGACAGTCAGCTATCTCTTCATTATGTATTGATGTATCCTGTTTCTCCCCAGTATTTTCCTCCATCTGTAAAGTACAACAGATGCTCCAACCAAAAGTGAGAACCGTTTGAATAAAAGGGGATAAACCTGGTCATTAAGAAGATATTTTGATGTGTATACCCATTGTTCTTAGTTAGAGAGTTGTAGAGGTTCTCTCTGGATCCTATTGGTTTCCTATTCTAGGCAGTCTGGCTTGATTCCAAGAGCTGACCGGTTCTCATGTCCAATCTGTGAGCAGTTGGTTACCTGCATCTCTCTGTGCCACTATTGCACAAGTGTATACTTCTTGCTCAGCTGGTTGATTTTGTAACTGGCAGGAACTCCTGCTTATTCAATTTGTTGGCAACCATTGTTCTCCAGCCACTCTCAGAGCATCTCCCAGCTCTGTGAGAGCTAGCAGGGAGGGAACTGGATTCTTTGTCAGTTCTAGCATGATATCACTTGATGTCCTGAGGCTGCAGGTTGTGGTATCTTCAGCAAAAGCATTCACCCCAGTTTTGTAATCACATATTATATACATGAATTGAAATATTACACTACACCCCATAAATATGTACAATTATTATATAACTTTTTTTTAAAGAGGTTACTGGAGTTTTACTTATTTATACATGTATAAATATATTTACAGTCTTATTACATATAACAATTTTAAGGGCAAGTCATTTTAAAATTCAGATAGTTACCTTGATTTTATAGTTGGAGAGATCAGACTGTGTGGATTAGACTTGGCAGCCTCTAACCATGCCAAAGGAGTCTTGGGCTTCTCAAAATGTCCATACAATTGTCGGGGAAATGTGCCAAGAAGCCACATTTTAACATTTCTTAGGAGTTTTGCCAACTGTAAGGGGAGAACAATACCCTGTAATAACCTCACAATCATTAAGGCAACTAACTTTTTTGCTTCGAGTCATTGATCTTACAGGATGACTCATTCATTCTTCTGTTTGTTTTAGGAGATCTGAAATGAAACCTGGTTACCAGACAAGATTTGGAATAGGAGAATTTTATGAACAGAGGACCAGTTGATACCTGGGCCTTTGAATATTAATATTCTTCCTTCATACATTCATAAGAAGAGTCACTGAAAATTGTATTACACATCTTTTGCAATTTCTTAAAAGATTTTATTTTATTTATCAGAGGGAGAGAGAGAGTCAGAGAATGGGCACGCTAGGGCCTCTAACCACTGCAAATGAACTCCAGATGCATGTGCTACCATGTGCATCTGGCTTACATGGGACCTGGAGAATCAAACCTGGGTCCTTAGGCTTTGCAGGCATGCACCTTAACTGCTAAGCCATCTCTCCAGCCCCTTTGCAATTTTGGGGGGTTCATATTGGTGACCATAAGGAAGGCTGATATGTCCTAAGAGCTATGGACAGATTCTAGACATGGACAGTCTTGAGACTCAGTCCTGGCTCTGTCATTTGCTATGCCCCCCAAGGCTGGTTATCTGGGTTCTCTGACCCTCAGATTTCTTGGATGTACACACAGTTGAACTTATTTTTGCCATGAAATGAAATTTGCTTCAAAGTCTGTGTTGGAGGTCTTAGAAGGAAACTGAGTGTGGGCAGAGGAGGTGGAGGCAGCTTATTCATATACACATCTCCAAAGTCCTTGTTCTCATGGTACTTCCATGCTGGTGGTGGGAGGTGGGAAAGTAGGTGAAGCAGGGTTAGAGACAGGTAATGGCAAGTAGTAGAAAATTGAGTTAACTGTAAGCTCAGGTATTTGCCTAGCAGCATGTGCCCAAAGTTGTAAAAGATGTTCACCTGTAGGTTCACAAATTCCACTAAAATTGTTGGTTCTTAGCCAGAGATAACTGAGCTCTCTAGGGGACATTTGGCAATGGTTGGAGACATTTTTGGCTGTTATAATTTAGTGGGTGGGGAGAATGTGTGCTAAGGGCAGGTAATGTGTTAGAGCCAGCAATACTGCTAAACATCCTACTATGCTCAGTATGGCCTCTCATGACAAAGAATGAGCCAGTCTCAGTTTCTGCAGGCCTGAAACCAAGACTTATTCCAGTGGCCCAATAGTAAACCATTCTTGGACAGTCCTTGTCCATGTGGGGCTTCCAGTAGAATGGTGGCAAATAGCAATTGTGAGCATATCAGTACCTTGTACCTTGTAAAGCAAAAACTCTCATGAGACTAATGGGTAAGGTGCAGGTGTCCATTTTTATCTTTCTTTTTTATGTTTATTATTACTAACAAGATGTTTCATATTGATACATCATGTGTTGGTACCCTCTTTTCCCTCATCCCTGCCCCTATTCCATTGAAGAGGATTTTTTTTTTTTTTTGGTTTTTCGAGGTAGGGTCTCACTCTGGTCCAGACTGATCTGTAATTCACTATGTAGTCTCAGGGTGGCCTTGAACTCATGGTGATCCTCCTACCTCTGCCTCCCAAGTGCTGGGATTAAAGGCGTGTACCACCACACCCAGCTTGAAGAGGACTTTTGTTGTTATTGTTGTTCTTTTGAGGTAGGGTCTTATTCTGACTCAGACTGACCTGGAATTCACTATGTAGTCTCAGGGTGGCCTTGAACTCACAGCGATCCTCCTACCTCTGCCTCCTGAGTGCTGGGATTAAAGGTGTGCGCCACCATGCCTGGCAAAATTTTTTTGTTGTTTTGTTTTTCGAGGTAGGATCTCACTCTAGCCCAAGCTGACCTGGAACTCACTATGGAGTTTCAGGCTGGCCTCGAACTCATGGCGATTCTCCTACCTCTGCCTCCCGAGTGCTGCAATTAAAGGCGTGCGCCACCACGCCTGGCTTGAAGAGGACTTTTGTTGTTATTGTTGTTCTTTTGAGGTACGGTCTTATTCTGACTCAGACTGACCTGGAATTCACTATGTAGTCTCAGGGTGGCCTCAAACTCACAGTGATCCCCCTACCACTGATTCCCAAGTGCTGGAATTAAAGGTGGGTGACACCACACCCAGTGAAGAGTTCCTTTTGATGGCAGCCTTTGAGCTGATTCCTTCAGGACATGGAAGGGAGCCTGAGGCAACTGGTGCAGAGGCTTTCAGGAGAAAGAATCACAGAGACTGAGGTGGAGACCATAGGGGGTGATGTTAGAGGTCACTGGACAGCTAGTCTACTGAAAAGGTTTAACATTTCTCTCTCTTAAATATGAGTAAATAAATTATATATACATATATTTTGAAGGCAGTGTGGGAGAGAGGGAATGGAGCACCAGGGCCTTTTGCCACTGCAAACAAATTTGAGATGCATGCACCACTTTGTGCTTCTGGCTTTGTGTGGGTACTGGGGAATCAAATCTGGGCCATTAGGCTTTGCAAGCAAGTGACTTTAACTGCTGGGTCATCTCTCTAGCCACCCCCTCTGGTTTTTTCAAGATAGGGTCTCACTGTAGGCCAGGCTAATCTGGAACTCACTCTCTAGTCTCAGGCTGACTTCCAACTCACAGCAATCCTCATACCTCTGCCTCCAGAGTGCTGGGATTAAAGGCTTGCACCACCATGCCCGGCCCTTCTTTGTAGCTCTCTCTTTTTTTTTTTTCAAGGTAGAATCTCACTCTAGCCCAGGCTGACCTGGAATTCACTATGTAGTCTCAGAGTGGCCTTGAACTCGTGGAGATCCTCCTATCTCTGCCTCCCAAATGCTTGGATTAAAGATGTGAGCCACCACCCGTGGCCCTTCTCTCTCTCTCTCTCTTTAATATGTTATTTTTATTTATTTATTTGACAGAGGGAGAGAGGAAGAGAGAGACAGGGAGGGAGAGAGAGAGAGAGAGAGAGAGAGAGAAAATGGGCGTGCTAGGGCCTCCAGCCACTGGAAACAAAGTCCAAGCACATGTGCCACCTTGTGCATCTGGCTAACGTGGGTCCTGGGAAATCGAACTTGGGTCCTTTGTCTTTGCAGGCAAACACCTTAACCATTAAGCCATCCCTCCAGCCTTCTCTCTCTTTTCTTAATGCATGCGTAAGGCTTGGATCAGTGCAGAGGAACTCTGCTGCTAGGGCTACAAGGAATTCCATGGGACAGGAAATGCTGGGCTGTGCATGCTTATGTTCTTACTAGTTTAGTGGCAAGATGTGTACTTAAAAATGGCTTCTAAAGAGGAGATTCATGCATGATTTTTTTTTTTTTTTGGTTTTTCGAGGTAGGGTCTCACTCTGGCCCAGGCTGACCTGGAATTAACTATGTAGTCTCAGGGTGGCCTCGAACTCACGGCGATCCTCCTACCTCTGCCTCCCGAGTGCATGCATGATTTTTTGAATGCTCATGTGCTATAAGTACTTACGATTAGAAACCTTTTATTACCATTATTATTATATTGTTTAAAAGTGGTCATTGCTTGCTAATGTGTTGAGTGGTCTGATTCCATGGTGGCCACCTCTACACGGTTTATTATATTTCTTTCCTCTGTGAAGACAGTGACTTTTCTACAGAAGTACCATGGTGTTTCATTTGCTACACATATACTGATTCAAAAGGCATTCTGGATAAATCATTCTGTGACTGACGTGATCCAGATTAACCCAAGATTGTCATCTTGTTAATCTCAGTATTAAAAGCCAAGACACCAGAAACCAACCTTTCCTTCCTAACCCATATTATGGACCTCCCAAATGTCACCACGTACGTGGCATATTGACAAAAATGTCGAGGATTACCAAGAATAGCTTCTTGTATTCATATGCAGTTACAAGAGAAGGACAGAGTAGCTTTTGCATTTCAAGTACCACTGCAATAGCCAGAACCAACAATTCTTGTTTGAACAACTCCCAATGCTCAGCTCTACCTTGGGGGGAGCATTAGAAATATGTACTTTGAAAATTTAAATATGAACACACATACTTTTTATGTTTCTAAAACTAATGGAAATCTTTTTGTTATTCCATTTGTCATCCAACTTCCTTTTCTATTTTATTATTTGTGTTTGTATGTATATTGTGTGAATGTGCAAGTGCATGCCACTGTGTGTATGTGAGTCCCAGGGCAATCTCAGGGTGTTTTCCTCTCTTTCTATCTTTTTTGGAGATATAGTCTCTTTTGCTGCACCTTGGGTAGGTTATCCTGACTCTGCCTCCCATTGCCATAAGTTATATTGGGATTACAGACACATGGGCCATTTTGAGTCTGCCTTTATATTGCACTGAGGTGGACTGAACTCAGGTTGGCAGTCTTGAAAGTGTCTTTAATCACTGAGCAATCTCCCCAACTTCTCCTTTTAAAAATACAGATGGTGTAAAGTTGTATATAACCTATGACTTATTTTTCCCAAGTCATTGTCAGTGTCTTAGCTCTAAAGCTAATGGCAGCTTAGTCAATATTTGATGGACTCCAAAGACTGCGTTTCTTTCAGATGTGCTCATTTTCTCTTATATCAAGTGGAGAGAAAGCACTTTGTTCCCATCTGTTTAGGAGTGGCTAATGGCAGCACTCTCACTGCTTTCAGGGAACCTGATCCCTCTTGGGCACCAGAGAAAGTAACATTTTAGAATCTCACCTCAGGGAAAAATGCCCCTTGTATCTTGTTTTGGAGTTCTAAAACCATGTGGATTAATACCAGACAGGTGATTTGGAAGAAGACCTAAGCCGTTTCTTCTCCCACCATTGTGACCTGTGAGATTAGTTTGGGAAGAATTCTTTCCATGCCTCGGCTCACTTGGGTTGCTCAGTTCTGTAGTTAATGGCGAGATCTTCACTGATCACAGAAGAAACACGTGTGTCTCTGTGCCTGCCTGCCTTTCTCTCCCCCCCCTCCCTCCCTCTCTCTCTCTCTCTTTCTTTCTTTCACCCCTGAAGTCTTTTTATGTCTTACTGGTGTTGGATTGCTTTCCCTTTCCACCCTGAGTTAAAGAAGGGGCCTCAGCATATTCCAAACTACTGAAAGAAATGAAATTTTCCATGAAGCAAACCAATGACATAATGAGTTACTGGAATTGGCTTTGTGAAGCATTTGGGCAGCAATGTTTGCAAAGCTGGGAGGTGTAAGAGGCGTATGTGTTTCTCTGTGTGTTTTCTTACCAAAATTAAGCCCCACATTAAAGTTCTTCTATTAATTCATGGGTTTCGAAGAAACTGATGTTGATCAGTTTTTTTTTTCTTCCTCACATCATTTTCTTAAAAGGTAAAGATGAATCAGAAGTGTAACTTTCTAGGCATGTCCAACCTTTTAACGTGTGGCATGGTGTTATTTAAGTTCACGTTAGAAATCTGCACAATTGTTTTATTTTTTCAAAATCTTGTAAGGTTTTAAGTAATTTATTCATCACTACCCTCAGCTGCATGTAGGGCTGGTTATGCCATGCAGTAGGCCATGAGTTGTTTTAAAAAATTTCCCCCATGATTCTTTATTTTGGATTTTTTTTTGAGGTAGAGTCTCACGGTAGTCTCAGGGTGGCCTTGAACTCACGGCAATCCTCCTACCTCTGCCTCTCAAGTGCTGGGGTTAGAGGTATGTGTCACCATGCCTGGCCCCATGATTCTTTTAACAATTAGGTCTTATACTTACAGGAATGATGGGGCCAAAGTGCCAATTCTCCAGATGCAAGAAGAAAGGTGCTGGGGAAAAATGTCAATTATAGCCCAGTTTTTAAAGGTGCAAATAAACACTATATACAGTGCTCCCTCATAGTAATCACTCTAGTGAAATTGTTGAATAAAACACTGTCTCATATATTGTTGATCAGTATCATTGACACCTGGTTTCTGAAATACTTGCAAGAACTACACACAGTGAAGACAACTGAGACATCATAGTCTTGAAGCCTATTTTGTACTGGGTCTTAAACCCCACATTTTGGGCTGGAGAGATGGCTTAGTGGTTAAGACGTTTGCCTGCAAAGCCAAAGGACACCAGTTCACTTCTCCAGGACCCACGAAGGCCAGATGCACAAGGGGGTGCATGCATCTGGAATGTTTGCAGTGGCTGGATGCCCTGGTGCACCCATTCTCTCTCTCTCTCAAAATCAATCAATCAATCAATCAAAAGTTTAAACCCCACATTTCCAGCAGGAATTACAGACTCAGAGTATTGGCCCACCATAGCTGGCTCCTTCCTATCCAGTGACATCTCTAATCACTGGTGGTGAGGCAGTGCCAAGTTAGTTTTTTTGTTTGTTTGTTTGTTTGTTTTAAATTTCTGTTAGGCTGGCCATGGCTGCAGCTAAAGTTTCACCCATGTACTTCACTCTGGTTAGTTTTGAGTCCATTACCATTTGCCCTTATTTAGTGCTTGTGACAGAGTATACTGAAAGTTAATGCTGGCTCTCCCATTTATCCAAAGTGTTGATGGATGCAGACTCCATTGTCTGCAGGTCTTTGCATCACCTTGGGGGCATGGTTTGCAACATATTCACTGTACTCTGCTGCTCGTGAGCGCCCTATGGCCGAGAGTTTGCTATTCTCTTTAGTTTATGAATGCTACCCATCTATTAAAATGCACAGGTCTTTCTTAGGGAGAGGAAGGGCAGCTGTGACGTGCTTTGTATCCACGATGAGTACAACATTAGGTAATACCTTGCAGTCTTTGTTAGTGACAGAAACACTGTATTTTTGTATCAACTGGAGGTTGTGTGCACTTCTGGCATTTCAACCTGGTGCTTTTCAATTCTAGCTGCAAGTAAGAGTAACCTTGGAGCTGAATATTAGTGTATCTTTGCATATAGTTATACACTCACACTTGCTCCATCCCAGAAGATGTCAGTCAGTAGGGCCTGGGAAACACCTGATAACAGTTTTTCCTCCATCTAAGGATATTAAGGTTAATCTAGTAGAGTGGTGCAGCAGAAGCATGCTGGGCCCACAAAAAATTAAGTTTAAAATGTTATGATAAAAGTCATATCAAATTAATCACTAACATTTTAAAAATTTTGTTTATTTTTATTTATTTATTTGAGAGCAACAGATAGATAGAGAAAGAGGCAGAGAGAGAGAGAATGGGCACTCCAGGGCCTTCAGCCACCGGAAACAAATTCCAGATGCATGCGCCCCCTTGTGCATCTGGCTTACGTGAGTCTTGGGGAATTGAACCTGGGTCCTTAGGCTTCACAGGCAAGCACCTTAACCGCTAAGCCATCTCTCCAGCCCCAATCACTAACATTTTACACTGTACTATTCAGCAACATCCAGGACATACTCAGTGTTGTGCAGCTGTCACCTTGATCTTGTTTCAGGGCATTTTCATCAGCCCCAAAGGAAGCCCTGTACCTATTAAGTAGTTACTTTTCATTTCTCTTTACCTCCGCCCCTAAGCAGCTACTAATGTACTTCTTGTCTCTAAAGATTGGCCTGTTCTTCATTGCTCATGTGAATAGAATCACAGAATATGTGTCCTTTTGTGTTGCTTCTTTCATTGACCAGTCTAATAATCCATTATATGGATAAGCCATGTATTGTCTATCCATTCATACTGGGATTGTTTCCACATTTTGGCTATTTTGAATAGTGCTACTATGAACATGCATGTGCAAGTGTTTGGACAGGAAAGCCTTGACCTTGGAAACTGAAAGTGTTGGCATTTGTAAAGGGGGAAGCACAGTGGAATGGTTATAAAATACCAGCAGAGGTGCAGAGTGGGGATGGGGATAAGGGTTTGATGTGCTGCTGGCCATAATTACATTTATATTTGCATTGAACACCTAGCTTCTGCTCTCAGCGTTCATCATGCTCTATGTCCCTCCCACATGTGAATGTGTTGGGCAGTGGGGATGTGTTGTTTGTTTGCTTCCTGGTACAGCTGAATTCCTTGAGGTTAACTTCTGGAGCTGGTCATCTCAAATAGCTTTCCTGTAGTGAATATTTAAGCAAATGAATTGCACTTCACAGTTTTCATGGACTTGTTCTGAGGGTGGGGTTTTCTAGAGCTCTCATCCTTGGCCAATGTGACATGCCTTAGGCTTCTGAGCATCATTCATCCCAGGCGTCCTGCATGCCTCACCTGGCAGGAGTTTGGCTCCTCTCCAGGAAGCCTTCCCCTCTTCTGCACTCACCATGCTGGGGTCATTGCACAATAAGGTATCCACCAGGGTCAGCCCACAACCAAATGCCCATATGTCAGGTAACAGAGAGTGATGGGGTTTTGGCGCGTGAATGTGGGGATGGCCCTCTGCTTGAGCAATTGTCTGTCTTTGGGGGCTGTCATCTCTGTTCACCAGATCTTGTAACTCTTAGGAGAGTTAGCCATTCCAGATTGTGACAGGAAATCTTCCAAGTTTAAGTGCTGATAGCCCACTGTGGTCTTGGTAGATCATCCCAAGGACCAATCCAACAAGCCAGACAGAACAAGTCTGCAGGGAGAGATGGCCCCTGGCGCCTCTGAAATCATGTGGTTCTAGCTTTCATCATCTGGTTCAACCGGCTCAGAGGCAGAGAGAAGCAGAACTCAAAGAATTCAGTGATAGCCTGCTTGCCCTCAGGGAGCATGAAAAGAAGAGACCAGTTGGATTCTGTGTGAACTCTCAACAAATGGCTTCTTTTATTGCCCCTTGCATTCCACTCATAGCAGTTAGAGATGTATTTGGGTGTTCTTTCTCAATGTTTTTCTTTTTGTAAACAAAACAACCAAATGTGATCATATATTAAGTAATTTCTTAGCCACCCTTTCTTACTGACCATGTAATGAAAACACTCCTACATTATTACAGTATCTTAAAAGTTATCAGACTGGAGATGTAATTCAGATATTAGTATGCTTACCTATTATACACAAAACCCTAGGGTCAATCCCTACCACTACAAGAAACTAGGCATGGTGGTAGCACATGCCTATAATTGCAGCCCTCACAAACTGGAGGCAGGAGGATCAGAAATTCAAGGTCATCCTCATCTATAGAGTGAATTCAAGGCCCACCTGGGCTACATGAGACCCTGTTCAAACAAAGAAAAAGTTACAAGACAAGGATAGTTGACTCCATGGTAGGAGATGAACCACCCCTCCCACAGCAGCTAGGGCCCAGGGGAAACCATGGAGGAACTGGCAAGATGAGCAAGAGTGCTGCTTCCATACTGAGCCCGACCACCTGTGGCAGGATGGCAGATTCAGACACTGAGGATGGTCAAAGTACACCAAAGCAGAAATTCAGAAGCTGCTGAGAGCTCAACACTGAAGTAAACTTAAAGCCACAAGCCTTGGGAAATTTTGCAGAAGATAGGACAGAAAGAATGTAAGAGCCACAGGGTGGGAGGGACTATCCAGAGGCTTTGCTCACCTTCCACCATGACTGACTGCTGCTCTCACAACTCACAACCCACAACTTCATGGTGAATACCAGCAATCCCACTAAGAAGGGCCCTCAGAGGAGGGGAGGGAAGAGGGAATTTATGGTACCAGCAAATGATGTGTCCATACAAAGTTTCTCAATAAAATAAAAAAAATCTGAAAATGCAGAAAAAGAAAGAAAGAAAGAAAGAAAAAAGAAAAGCTAAGGTGGGAAGATTGAGAGTTCAAGGCCAGGCTGGGTTTCATAGCAAGACCTAATTTGAAAGCAAAACCCCCAACAATGTGCAAGCATGGTTTGGCATCTAATAAACTTGTGGATTATTGTAGTGTAAAAAAAAAAAGTTATTCCAGGTATCCTGTTTTTATTTTCCCTCCATCCATAACATCCCTGCACAAGCTCACATGGAACTAATATTCAGTGAATAACTTCTATTTTTTATGAATATTTCTATTTTTTATGTTTTTGAAACAAGATCTCAAGCTCCTCCTGATTCAGAGTGCTAGGATTAGTTGTGTACTACAAAGCTCAGCTACTGAATAGCTATTGAATGATTATTTTCTATCCAATAATTTTTTGAATTATAACCTTAGCATTGAAGATTTGGCTTGTTAGCCTTTTCCTGCTGTTGTAAACAGAATTTTAGTGCCCTATTTTTCATTTTTTATGGTCATATATTATGGACAATTTTCATAGATAGTACTGTAGGCATTTGGAGTCCCAGCATTCTCTGTGGGAAGGTCTATCCTATGCATTGGGGATATTTAGCAGCCTTTCTAGTCTCTACCCACTAAGTGCCAGGGGCACTGCTTGTCTATTGTTAATGTCTTCAGAAATTGTTCAGTGTCCTTTGAGAAGCACATTAGACCCCGTGCTAGTCAGATTAATGAACTTAGAGTGTCAGTGTCTTAAGATTTGGGACCTGAAAATATATGCTGCTTGTGGACAGTATTCCAGTGACCTGTTGCTCACTGCCTCTGTCTAACCCCTGTTTTACTCTATCATATCCCTTAGAACCCACAGTTCTCTTCTGTGCCCTTGGTTGCTGCATCAGAGTGCCATTGGCCTGGGGGTTTCCATAGCATGTGTTTATTTTCTCACCATCTTGGAGGCTAGAAGTCACAGATGATGTTTGAGCACGATTGGTTTCTGGAATGGGCTCTTCCTGTTTTGCAAATGGCTACCCTCTTACTGTATTTTTGGTAAAGTGGAGAGAGCAAGCTTGCATCTGATTTCTTGTCATCTTTTTTGTTGTTAAATTGAGACATCTCATTGTGTTGCCCAGGCTAGCCTCAAACTTGTAATCCTATTTCTATAGCCTCTTATTTCTTTATCATCATATTTAGTCCATATCATGTCTCACATAAAATAATTTATTCCATTTTAACAGCTCCCAAAAGTCTTAGCTCATTCCAACATCAACTCCAAACCTGGGTCCCAAAGTGGCTTAAAATATCATTTCAATCAGATATGGTTAAGAGTCCTATGATTAATTCTGAGGCAAAGTTTCTTTCTAACTGTGAACCTATAAAACCAGACAAGTTATGCGCTTGCTATACAATGGTGGGACAGGTATACACTACATGGTCCTATTCTAAAAGGAAGACACAGGAAATGAAGGTGGTGGCAGGTCCCAAGCAAGTCCAATAGCTAGCAAGTCAACTTCTATGAAATCTTAAGGCTGGGGCATAATCTTTGGGGGCCCCACTTTGCAGCATCAACCTCATGACCCTGCAAAGGCTCCAACCTTTGGAAAGTAGGAAGAAATAACCTCATCCTTGGGCCTGTGATGAGAGTTGCTGGCAGCTTTGATGGTCTCTGAGTTGCCTTCAAGGTAATTCTTAGATTTTCTTGAAAACTAGTTCATGCACATATCAAAAACATCTCTATGGTTGTATCCTTTAGGATCCAAGACGTCTGAGGCCCTTGTTTCACTTCATTCTGATTTCAGTGTCCCCTGGAATTTAAACTGGCAATGTCTCTGTCAGTCTGATATCATGCCTATTCATGGCTGCTGTTGAGGTAGTTGATTAGCAAGTCCTTATGCAGTTATTGTCTAACCACACCCTTGGCATTCTTTTCACAAAAAGCGCCCTTATTTCCACACCCTTCCATCTGCCCTTTTGTCCATCTGGGCCATCTAGCCAGTGGCCCACCCACTTATCCTTCCTTTCCCTTCCCTTCCCTTCCTTCCCTTCCCTTCCCTTCCCTTCCCTTCCCTTCCCTTCCCTCCTTCCCTTCCCTTCCCTTCCCCCCTCCTCCCCTCCCCCCCCCCTCCCTCCCCTCCCCCCTCCCCTCCCTCCATTCCCCTCCTCTCCCTTCCCCTCCCTTCCCTCCTCTCCCCTCCCCTTCCTCTCTCTTCTTTCCTGATTCCTGGATCTCAACATAATGGCTTAGTCCTTTCATGTCCCTTTGGCCATGATGAAGCAGACCTTGGGCAGTGCCAGCAAAGGAACTCAGTTCTGATAAGCATTGTTGCAGTGATACAGGTAACCAGCCAGTTGGGCACAAGAGCAGATTTGGTTCACCTGACAGTTTCCTTTGATGATAATGTTGAATTCCTTTTGGAAATAGCCCAGAATTGTGCCCCAAGGAAACTAGCTTGAAACCAGTGCATAAAGTCAGACTTGGTTGGTTGGCTGTGGTCTGGTACCTGTGGGCCAGGCTGAGGCCTGGTTACTATCCCCCACACACACCTTTGTGCACACTTCAGTGCTGCTTCTGAAGAGGCTGAGTGTGGATGCTTAATGGCCAGAGTACCAGGGGTATATGGTAATGTGCACTGTTTAGTTCCACCACGTAGAGCTGGGAGTATGGCATATTTACTCTTTTTGGTGTGACATTTGCAATTCTAAAGGAGAGTTGCTATCAGACCACATCATGGGGCTATTGTGGTCTAGCCTCCAGTGATATTACACATGGTCATATTCTGAGGATTTAAAACCAAACAGGCAAAACAAACAGAAAACAATTCTTGTGCCTTGATATTGAGGAAATTGATAGTCCCTGTACCTGTGCCCATTATTTTGGGAATGGCTTCCTTTAGTAAAGAATGCCCAAGTTCAAACCAGTAACCCAGGAAATGCTTTACTCATTTGTTTGCATACCTGTGCATTGGACCCCTCTTTGGGGGGACTGTGAAATAGGCACCAACAACCTCGGTCCTATCTCCTGGGAGACCAGAGCAAGGGAAATCTTCACCCAGATCATTCTGGCCAGCCTGTATGAGTACAGGTGCACTGTAGAAGTCTTTCTGGTACATGTAATAGGAAAGCCACCAGGGTCAGGAATGAGCATCAAGTAGGTGTCCCAAACTCTTGTCATGGCATACAGTGGAGGTGATGATGCAGCCCATCCTTAGTTAGAGACTGGGTGATTGACTTCCCAGTGGAGTTAAAAGACCTTGGCCCCTCGATTTACTATATTCCTATCCTGGCCTTAGCTCAGGCCTTGTTTCCTGCCCTGTTGGACTGTTAGCTTCCTATTGCCTCTACCTCCCCCTGTCTGCTGTCCACTTTCTCTGCAGCCCAAAGGTTCCTTTGCAAAGCCCATCTGATGAGGACACACCCTGACTCTGAGGCCCCAGTGGCTTCATGCCACCTGCAGAGCAAGGCTGGTATTCTTTACCAAGACAGCCCAAGCTTTCTTCAGCAGTCTCCTTTCTAGGGCAGCTCCATCTATGGTAGACTGGCTTGTCAAGGCTCACGTGTCAGCCCCTCCTCCCTGTACTCCTAGGTGGGTTGGAGGGGGAGCCTTGATCAAGCCTCTGTTAAAATGAGCCCTTCTACCTAGTGCTTGGCTTGTTTACCCCCACAGCCCTGCCCCAGGGCAGTGAGCTTTGGAAACTCACTTCATGGATCTGGAGTTCCCAGACTAGCAGCATTGTGGAAACAGATGCATTTGTCTGGGGAGGAGATCAAAGTTTACCTTCAAGTCCCAAGGAGATCCAGGCCCTAAAAAGAGCCAGCGTCCCCAAGAGTAAACTATTCTGTGTATTCTTTCCTTCCACACAGTTCACATTTCAGAGAAGTTTGGCATTTCCCTCATATGCTTTCATTCATAGGTTTAGTTGGTGACATATGCAAAGATGCATGTATAAATAGTGAAATTCTCATGTTTCAAACAGAACAGGTTAACTATCTGCTGGGAAGGAGCTTTTGCAGAGAATAATGGTTAATGCAGAAAAAGGTGGGTGATAAAATCCTTTTCCTCCTAGAAGTCTGGTGCAGGACTTTGCCACTGGACTCCACTATGAAGGGGAGAACTTGACCAGCAATCCTTGCAACATTTGAGGAGTTACACTGAGATTGTAGAGCCCGCGGGACTGTGACACTACTAGTTGTCTTGGGATGGCTAGGGATGGCCGATGAGGACCGGCCTGAGTCGCCTCCCTTGTGATGCCATTTCTAAAGAATGTTATTGTTCAGCTTCTTCCCTCTCCTTTGGCCACAGTGGTTTTCCTCTCCCATTTCGATGAATTCACTTCTTCCGCTGATTGTTACTATTTGTTTTTTTTTTCCCTAAATCCTTCCTTAAAACCTCCCCTTTTAATTTTTAAATATCTCTTCCTGTGTCTCAAATGCGGGAGTAAATTAAGAACCAAATTATTGGTGTTGTGTTTTATTTTGAAAGGACTGGGTTAAAACTCTCTAGCATTTTGGCAATGTTAAAAGTACAAGATACCGGCCAGCCACTTTCCTGATACTTTCACCAAAGTAATCATCATTAGAAATGCATCCCATTTTATTTAAGATACCTGTCAAGAGGGTAAGAGAGATAAGCCAGGATGTGTAGGGTGCATCCTGCTTATTCTAAATCACTCTAGGAACCCTTTAAATTTGCTTAAAATGTATCTGGTTTAGCATGTAGTCTTTACCTGTCCTCATTTGCATTTTCCTCTCCGCACTTCTTAGAGGTGTATCCCTGACCTCAGTTTCTCCTTGGGTGAAATGGGAATGGAGCGCAGGGCTTTTATGGGTTAGAGAAGGCTCTACCACCTCTCACTGGTGTGATGATGAAAGGAGACTCCTCCACTTTGGCTGAGCACAGTGCTGGTCTCTACTGTGGGGGCTGGTAAGTGTGGCTTCCGTTTGAAATGAGACTGCAAAACGGTAAGGTCTTAATCAGAGACTGGACGTGGCTCTGGGCATTGAATGTTTTAGTGCTTATATGACTGTATCGATCTATACAACCAGCCAGATATGTAGGTTCTGCATGCACAGAGACAGTCAACTTTGTATTACAATTTTTAAAAATGCATCTGGACTGAACATGGGCAGATTTCTGCCTCTTACTTCTATTTCCTAAACTAACAACTGTTTGCATAGCATTTGCATTGTTTTTGGTACTATACGTCATCTAGAGATGACTTAAAGTATATGGGAGGATGTGAGTAGGTTCTATGCAAACACTGTATCATTTTTCTGTAAGAAACTTGAGCTCATGTGGACTTTGGTATCCACAGGAGTCTTAGAGCCAATTTCTATGGATGCCAAGAATGATTATATACATGTATTCTGCAGTATTGCCTTCCAGTTCTGCTATTACCAAAAGTAAGGAGACTATTTTAAAATACATCACGTGCACAACAGAAATGAAAGCTCACTACATAGTATGTACTGCACTGCCCTTAGGAAATGTGATGTGTTCCAATATTTTCTTTTTACAAATCAAACATTGTTGGGGGGGGGTCTAACTCACTGGAGTTCATTGTTCATTAGTGGGTTGAGAACCCCGATATCTAGTAATGTGATGAATGAATATAACAGATTACCAGTGAGGGGTTTAGAAAATGTTTACAGATAATTAGAAACCATTCTGGACCATCTATCTTCCCAAATCACCAGATGCATCTAACAGTTAAAGCAAATGAGATGACAGTGAAGCTAGATACAGTATTCCTGCTCTCTTATGTTTTGATTTTCTTCTTTCAAGTGTTTCATAGGACTTGGAATCCTGAAATTGTTTCTTCTCATTGCACACGGAATAGTAGGAACCTCAATGAGTGTGTTTATTGTAAAAATAGCTTCAGCGAGGAGATAATTTCTATAAAATTCACACATTTTTGTATATAGCTTGGTTGGGTCTAGTCAATTTATGTGCAACCATAGTCACAATTGCATTTTAGAATATTCCAGTGATTCCCAGTCTCCAAGCCATGCTCTGTTAGTGACTGCCAGCCTGCTTTTCTAGTTCTTCTCAGAAAAAAAAAAGCGTGTTTCAAAACCAGATCTCCCACCTTCTCTGATGAACCAAGTGCACTGGCTGGATATCTTCCTGCTGACCAGCCTGTCTACTTTGAGGCGTAGGAAAGAGGACCCACATAGGGACTCCAGGGGTACGATGGGCTGTTCTTCACATCCATAGGTGGGCCTGGGGCTTGAGAGGCAGGTGTGGAATGCAGGTGCAGAGCTGACTGGAGGACTTATCAGCCCCTCCAGCCTGCTTTGGCTCCTCTCCCTTAGCTCTGTGCACGTAGAATGCCATTCCTAACTCGACAAGCCTGCATTTCCGATGGTGCTGGTAAGCAGATCCTGAGCACCTGTTGTGCCCAGTCCCCGAAGAGGAAGCCATGCATCTGTTATGTTGTAGCCCATTCTCTCTCTGGTTCAGCCTCTCCAGCCTCAGATCTCTTGAGACCAGCAACATATAAACACGGTGCCAAACCTGCCACAGACAACATCTATTTGGGTGCAGACTGTATTCAGTATTGATCAAGACAAGTGTGACTCACTGTGTATATGCAGTGGCACACCTGTTGGGCATGCCCAGGAGTTCCAGTGAGGTTGAGTCAGCATTAGAGGAGATTGCAGTCTTGCCCTCAAGGCACCAATACCAGGGAAGATGTGACATGAACAAATAGTCAATTTTGCGTACATCACTGAAGAGAGCAAGTGTCCAGGCTGGCCAAAGAACCATACCTTGCTTGGAGGCTGAGTCTAGACAGGAGCAATCTGGACTAAGCATTAGGATACAAACAAAAAGTGTGTAAGTGGGACCAAGGCAAAGAAAAAGAGCAACTTTGGGACTAAGGTTTCTGGGGAAGCAAATAGAAAATAGACCAGGAGAAAGCCAAGTGTTCCCTACTTGAGGCTTTTAAAAACTTAATTATTTCTTGGGCTGGAAAGATGGTTCAACAGTTAAAGGTGCTTACTTGCAAAGTCTTACAGCCTGGGTTTGATTCCCCAGTACCCATATAAAGCCAGATGGACAAAGTGGCACATGCATCTGGAGTTCTTTTTCAGTGGCAGAAAGCCCTGGCATACTAAAACTCATGCTCTCTCTCTAAATCAATCAATAAAAACATCTTAAATATTTAATTATGTCTTGAAATTTTCATATATATAATAATGTATCACATTCACCCTACTATCCTGTCATTCTCCTCCCACTCTTGCTGAATCCCTTCTTCCAACTGAATTTAGTTAGGGTTGCTTGCATGAACATGTGTGCGGCAGTTATTTGCTGGAGCATGGGCAACATATCAGTAGCTACACCACTGAAACAAATGGCTTTCCCACTCTGAGCAAACATTAACTTGATGTCTCGTGGTTTCCAAAGCCTGATTCTTTCAAAATTCCCATCAGGGGCTTGCAGAGGCAGCTTCTCTGTCAAACGCTTCTTCAGGCATCCCAGCTACAGCTGGTGGGTATTTGCTGTGATCAGTTGTAGCATCCAACAATTGTAGAGCTTGGTGACACTGCAGAGCTAAGGTCTTTAGCACAGTAGCCACAGTAATGGACTCCTGAGTGAATGACTTTTGGCAAGTCCAAAATGTGAAGGGCTCAATGTGTAAATCACACACTTGATTTCAAAGAATTTGCACAAAAACAGAACATAAACAGTCCCAGTTAAAATTTTTTTTAGTCAATACATTTTAAATAATAGTATCTTTCAGTCTATTGAAATATTCTGCATATTCAATATGTTTCAATATAATGAGTTAAGTAAACTATGTTTCTAAAAATAATTCTACCTATTTTTACTTCTGAGAAGAAGACTTTTCTAATGAAGTGTGTAGCTTTGTCTGTGTCTACAGTGATCAGGACTGCCCTAGAGAAGTCATTTAACCAACTGGGCTGGGTTTTGTCTTTATTTTACTTCAGCTGATGTGTCTCTAGAGCTTAAACTTGGAGGGGAACACAATGTTTTCATGTCATCTGTGAAGTATGCACTTGATGGGCTTGCTGAGAAATTCTTTTTCTTAGCCCTGCTGGGTGACTGTGATTGGATTGGTTGGGCCTCCTCTGGGTGTGGTTTCCTTTGGGTGGTACACTGGTAGGTTGGTTTGAGGTCAGCTTGCTTTTTAACTGTTTCACTCATATAGTATTAAGCTGCTAAATCAGAATAGTAATGATACATCTCGGTTTTTACAGGGAAAAATAACGTGGAACAAAAATAAGCTTTTATGGAATATGTACTTAATTCCAGAAACCTTGATAGGGGTTTCTGCCCTTCCATGCTATAGGAAAGAGGATGAAACTAAGGTACAGCAAGAACAATTCATTTGTCTGGGTTCAACAGCATTGGCACATGCTTATAGAGTATAGATCTCTTAACATTTCAGAAAGTTACTGTCACCTATGCCTATTATTCTATAAGATATATGCTGAAAGACATTATACTCTTTCAGTTACTACTTGTTGGCATTTCCCATGTCTTTTGACTTCCATCACACTGGTGCCTGAACATGTTTGAGAACCGGTTGGATCAGATGGCTTTGGGAGCTGAGCCTGGGAAGTTTGGACTTCTTCCCAAATGCTTCCTCTACTGTTGTCTTGGGACAATTTATTCTTTGCTGGAGGACAGAACATCTTGCCAAGATCTCACCTCTAGATTGTCTTCCCTGGGCACTTCCTATCTGGTGGACAGGCCTGCATTCAGGAAACCATATAATGTATCTGAAGTTGGCTTCGTCAGTAGAGTATCAGAATAAAAAAAAAAAAAAGATAGAGGAGGTCTTTACTGATATTTTACCTGGCTCACAGATGATGAATTGCCTTGCCTTTCTTCTTCCTAAGGACCGATCACTTGAAAAGAAAAAGACATCCATGTAAGACTGACCCTGGCTTTCTGAGTTCTGCTTTTCTTATCATCTGGGTCTTGTAACTTCAAATTCCAAATGCCACTTTCTTCCTCCATTCTCTCCCCTTTTACATTTTTTCTTGACTGTAGGCTGCTTTTGGTCCCTGCCCATGGTTTTGAGTTCTGAAATTGATCAGATACTTCAATACAAGCCTGCTATGCTAGGGGCTCCGGCTTAGAAAGGTTGAGTCAGAGGGACAGCACCCTTTCTTTCAAGGAACTCATGGACTAATTTGGGAGGTGGCTCCACTTGTAACTCAGAAGCACTGTGCCTAGTAGAAATCTAGACCCTGGTCCTTCTTAACTTCTTCCCCCATAGAACTCCAAAGGGAGGGAGGGACAAGAAGTCCAATCCTCTCCGCAAGGTGTCTGTGCTTGGCTGCCCATTTTGCGAATCACTAGAGACACTCCCAATACCAAATGAGATGAAATCTTTGGGCCTGTCACAGATTGCAGTTATTTCCCTCCTTTTTCTGGATCTCTAAGTGGGTTAGCCAGTGAATTGTTCTAGCAAACTGCCCCAGGGTTTTGATTGCTTAGCAGAGTACAAGTTTCTGCCTCACAACGGTTCAGTGTGGGTAGTAAAGGGTCTTCTAAGGCCCACTGACCCACACAGTCTTTCAGGGACCCAGGCTTCTTCCATGGAGTGACTTGCCCATCTTTCGAGGTATCATTACCTTTTACTTGTTCCTTTGCTCTTGGCCAACAGGCAAGGGAAGACAGAGCATGAACATCCTGCCAGAAGCTTACGAGATAGGCCCAGAAGCAGTATACATTACCCCACATTTTTCTTGGTTAAAGCGCAGTCACATGGCTCTACCTAAGCAAGGGAGGCTGGGGAATATGATTTTTTTTTTTTTTGGAGAGAGACAGAGAGAGAGGGAGAGGAGGACAGATAGAGATGGGTGCGCCAGCAGTCTTTCTCAGCTGCTGCGAATGAAATCCAGATGTCTGCGCCCCCTTGTGGTCAAGTGCGGCATTGTGCCCTTGCGTCACTGCATCAGGCTAAACGTGGGACCTGGAGATTGGAACCGCTGGAGATTGGAACCAGCGTTCTTAGGCTTAGGAGGCAGGTGCCTTAACCGCTAAGCCATCTCTCCAGCCCGAAAATGTGATTTTTATGTGGGCCCAAGAAGCACATAGCACACTTGCTGTTCTATTACTTTGAGTAACAACTGCTGATTTACCAGAGGCAGCCTTTGAATACTGGTTCAACTGATGGAGCTATGCCATGTTATTGGCTATTGAAAAAAGCACTTGGCAGACTTCTCACTGGGATTTTGTGATCTGGGTGATACTACTGCTGGGATATTCGTGATATGGATCTTCAAACTCAGGCAAGTGGACTGTGAACAAGTTCCCATGGCTCATGGAGGCTGGCCAGCCTGTTACTACACCAGGAAAGGCTGTGCCTTGAAGAACATGCCAGCATGTAGCTTTACAGGTAGGGTGTGCAGCAAACGTGCACACCTGATGGAAAGTTGTATTCCTGGAAGGGACACAGTCATTCACAAAAAACTCAGTAAGCTTCACCTGCAGAATAGTTCCCTGGCTTGTTGCCACAGAAGCAGTAAGACAGATCCAATGTCTTTCATTTGTGAGACAGAAGGGTTTGAGGCTGGAGGTGTCTTGCAGATGCATTGCTGAGCTGCTTGGACAGAGGAGATTACTGCATCACTTCTCTCTGGTTATTTGTTTTGGATTACTACCATTTATGAAACCTTCAAATAGCCTTTTATCCCGAGGTAAGTCAGATTCAGGAGCCCTTTGCTCTTCAGATTACTGTGGGAATTTATCCATGTACTGTGATAGTTTTATGGTAGAGACTATGAATAGACTAGCCAGTGCTTCCTTTTGAAAATATTTTTTAAATATTTTGTTTATTTAAGACAGAGACAGAATGAGGCAGAGAGAAAGTGTGTGTGTGTGTGTGTGTGTGTGTGTGTATGGATGGGGACACCAGGGCCTTCTGCCATTGTAATCAAACTCCAGGTTCATGCATCACTTTGTGCATCTGTCTTCATGTGGGTACTGGGGAATTGAACCTGGGCCATCAGGCAGTGCAAGCAAGTACCTTTAATGGGTGACCATGTCTCCAGACCCTTATTTTTATAACTTTTATTCTCAAGAGGACTCAGTATTTTCCATGGATTTTATAAGTAATATTTAAGAATGATCAGTTCTAATGTTCTGTCACTCACAGGGGCCTTTACAGTTCACTAAAACGTTGAATGTCAGGCTGAGCTCTGGGTTTTAGTACTCCTCATCCTAAATTCTATCGGGAAATGACGAGTGCCAGCTCACTTTCTTCACATATTCTAAATAAATTCCCGAGGAAAACAGAGATTTAGATGATTATTCTAAATGCCTTTTCGGAAGTAATGCGACAGCTTTATGGCACATTCTCTAGCGTTCAGAACTTTGACATCAATCAGGGGGAAATTTTTCCAAAGGAGCCTTATAGCTTCATTTTGGGAGCAATCAGTGTCCAGGGAATCTGCTGACTTCTGCTCACTGCTAAGTGAGAAGCTTGGCTCAGGGATGTACATGTTATGCCACCAAAAGCTTGGAAAAGCAACTAGCACATCACAGAGTTGAATTCACCATCTAAATAACCACAGGCAAATGGTATCCAAGTTTGATGGGCTTTGAAATATACTGGGAGCCAGGTATCTTAGGAAAGGTGAAATAAGTCATTGTAATTTCTTCAGGATTTGGTTTGGAACAGAAATTGTGATAAATAGTATCCTCTCTGAATAGAGTATTAAAACATGCATGAATCGCTGGGCATGGTGGTGCACATCTTTAATCCTAGCACTTGGGAGGCAGAAGTGGGAAGATCACAGGGAGTTTGAGGCCACCCTGAGACTACATAGTTAATTCCAGGTCAGCCTGGGCCAGAGTGAGACCCTACCTCGAAAAACAAACAAAACAAAAAAACCATGCATGGATTGAAAATAGAAAAATGATTTTGTTCCAGGAGACTGGAAAGTGTAGGGCAAGCGTATAGGATTGCTCTGGCCTCCTGATAACAGACGTGTATACAGGATTAGTGCTTATGCTTTGTTCTCTTCACCTACCACATGCTAATGGCCTCTACTTTTCTACAGTTTGGTATGGTTGCTGTGGGATGGCCCAGTCCCTGATCCCAGCTTGTTCTGGGCCTCTAGACCATGCTCTAAGGCCCTGCTATCTCCCCAGTTGCTACCATGTGGTTGGCAGAGCAGTGGCCCACAAGGCAACCATATCCTAGTTCCTGAAACCTGTGAGGATTTTGTCATACATGACCTAAGGAACTTTGCAGATGTCACCCACTTAGGTATCTTGAGACCTCTGAGAATGGTCAGAAAACAATGAACTAGCCAGCTGATGCTGAGCCCCTTGAACTGTAAGAGAGGAAATGAGACTATTTAAAGCCACCATTTTTGGTAATAATTTGTTACACTAGCAAAAGGAACATAATCGAGTCAAAAGCAAATGTTAGTACAGTGAAAGGACAGTTGTAGGCAGGAAAATCAGTAAGTCGGAATTGATCTCCACACCGCTGAAGAGGCCAAAGCCTGTGAACACGAGGCTCGCCTGGTTACCCCCAGGGTGAAGATGAGGAAACATGGGCTGGGGATATGGCTCAGTGGTAGAGTGCTCGCTTTGCAAGTGCAAGGCCCTAGTACCAAGGGAAAAATTAAGAAATGAGGCCCAGGGCAAAACTGAGTGATGCGTCTAAGGTTTCATTCAAGGCAGTGCACAGTCCACTTTGAACTGCCACTGAAACAACCCAGGAGGATGTGACAAATGAAAGAGCGTGAAATGAAGTCTCAGCCTCCATTACTCTCTGTTCTTTTTGTCCTGTTCTTTACGAATGATCCGCATAATACTCTCTGGCTCTGCTCAGGTCAAGAAATGTGATTTTCTCAGGGGAGAATCTGCAATGGCATGATCTCTGGGTTGTGATTGAGGGCAAAGAAGGTGTTTTCTCTATTCTTAGTTCCTGCTGCATTTCCATCCCCCTCCTTCATGTTCTGAGAATTCTATTCAGCTCATGCCACTCTAGGCCTGTTCCCGGAGGGTAAAGCATGCTCAGGCCAGATGGACTTATTCTGAGCTCTGGAGTATATGCATTAAAAATATCTCCAGGAGAGTGGTGAAAGATCTTGCTGCCTTTGCTTGTGGGTTTGCAAGGTGATGGGAAAGTACTTTGGCAATGCAAAGTCCAATGCAAGTCAATTGTTTAATAAAGTGCATATCCATTATTGATCATAAAGAATGGACAATTGGGCCATGTCTGAATAGTTGACCAGAGGAGCCTAGGAAATAAATTGTGGTGGAAAATTCTAGGTCTCAGAAAGTGCTGTGAGAGAGCTAAAAAGACAGGAAGTATCCAACTGAAAAAAAACCAGCATGTGATATTATATCCAGTATGATATCAGCTATGGGAAAATGTAGGAAAAATAAGGGAGGGAATCAATCTAAAATGTGAATCAAGGGCATCTGGATCATGAGTCATTCTTTTCTCTTTCTGTAGATTTTTGCTACCTAGATTTTTACATTTCTGATTTAGGTGAAAAAAAAAAAAAACTTTCTGAAGCCCACTGTTATGCCACTACATGAATAGACCATGTTTTATTTATTAGTTGAGGGCTACTAATTATTTCAATTTTTGTGCTGTTGGGAATGATTTTCTTTGTTGAGCATTCAAGTACAAGCTTTAGTGGGGATAGGTTTTTTTTTTTTTTTTTCATTTTTCATGTATATGCAACTAGGAGAGGAGTTGCAGTGTCAGTTGGTAATAAGTTTAACTAAAGAAGTTGCTGAATTGTTTTCTAAAATCCAGACAGATAGAGATGTCACTAGTAGGACAGGGTTTAGGTAAATTACATTAATCCCTCAGTGAACAGTTTGTACAAATTAGCAAACGTTATTAAACACCTATTTCATACCCAGGGTTAGATCAAAGGTAGTGTAAAATAGAGTAATTGTTTTCATGGAACTTGAGCTATTCACCTATTCCAGGTATGAGTTACAAATAACATATGAGCAGGGGAACCAAATTCTTATGCTGTGGTGTTGGGCTAGCGCTGATCATTTTTAGAGATACTCAGTGTATGAATTAACATGTTGCAAAATTAAATCGAAAAGCTAAGCTAGAAAATAGATCTATTTCTAAAGTTTATGTAATGGAAAGAAAACTGTCCCCTCATCTGTGCCTGAGGACTGTGGGTGGGAATAATTTAGCATCACTGAGTTTTTTGGGGAGATGAAAATTAAGGAACCTGAACAGAAATCCCTGTGGGTGAAGATGGAACCTTGGTAAATAGTAGTATGGGGCCTGCTAGTCTGGATCTCTTCATCCTCCCCTTCTGAGCCCCCTGACTCTGATTTCATATCCTCTGCCCAGGCATAGGCCTCCCTGGGCACAAGCAATGCCCCAATGAGTAGTTAAGAAGGAGGCTTTTAATATTTTTTTCAGGAGACAAAAAAGTCTTCGAAGTTTTAAAAGCAATGCTTTTGTAAGAAGACAAAATTCAATTGCTAATTTATTTGCTCACAGAGTGTTATCTAATCTTTTCCCATAGATTAGAAAGAATTCCAAGATCAGAGCTGAGAAACTGCCCAAACCAGCTAATCTGCTAGCCCTGCTGATTCCAGAATGTTCTACTTTGGGCCGCCTTTTAGACCTTCCCCTGCAAGCCCACTTATCTCCATTTTAAACATGCCTGACCTGGGGAGGTGGGTGGGAATGGTGGAAAGCATGGAGCCAGCATGATTCACCTCTGTGCAAAGGGCAGCAGGAAGAGTCAATGTGGTGACTCCTGCCACGGTTGAGTGAAACACAGCAGAGAAAAGAACCTTAGGACAAAATGTCTTTTCTTTTTTAGTTTTTATCTTTTGTGTATATGTGTGTGTGTATAGACATAGATAGATAGATAGATAGATGGATGGATGGATGGATAGATAGATAGATAGATAGATAGATGGATGGATGGATGGATGGATGGATGGATGGATGGATGGGCACACCAGGGCCTCTACCCACTACAAATCAACTCCAGATGCAAGCACTACCATGTGCAACTGGCATATTTGGGTTCTAGATAATGGAACGTGGGTCCTTAGGCTTTAAAGGCAAGTGCCTTAATGGCTAAGCCATCTCTCTAGCCCATTTTTTTTAAAGGAGATGACATTCTTTTTTTTAATTTTTAATTTTTGGTTTTCGAGGTAATGGTCTCACTCTAGCCTAGGTTGACCTGGAGACATTCTCTCTTTTTTGAAAAAAAAATTTATTTATTAGAGGGGAGGAAGGGAAGGGGGAGAGGGAGAGAATGGGCTCACTAGGGCCTCTAGCCACTGCAGATGAACTCCAGATGCATGTGCCACTCTGTGCATCTGGTTTACTTGGGTTCTGGGAAATCAAACTTTGGTCCTTGGGCTTTGCAGGCAAGAGCCTTAACTGCTAAGCCATCTCTCCAGCCCAATTTTTAAATTTCTTCGTTTTGGTTTTTGAGACAGGTGCTACTATATAGCCTAGTCTGACATCTGACTCCTGATTTTCTTGCCTCAGTCTCCCAGTGCTAGAATTGCAGGCATGTGCCATCACACTTTCCTTCCTTCCTTCCCTCCCCCTTCATTCTTCTTTCCTTCTTCTCTCCCTTCCTTCTTTTATTCATTCCTTACTCCCTCTTTCTTTTCTTTTTTCTCTTTTTCCAAATCTATTATTATCTAACTGCTTCATAGAAAAAGAAATCTAGGGAATGGGTCAGGGTAGGTTTGTATGCATCACTCTGTTTATACATTTTTAAACTGTGTGCTCAGCATTGGGACTTGTAAAAGTAAATATAATGAATATGAGTTCAGTTTACAAATAATAGAAAATGATCTATGGCCACACTACCCTGAATCCACCCAGTCTCATCTGATCTGAGAAACAAAGCATGGTCAGGCCTTGTTAGTACTTGGAAGGGAGAAAATGTTCCTCCTACTAACAATTTAATTACAGGGTTAGAAGTTCCATATCGTTTGTAGTACAAAAATGGCTCTAGGAATTAAAATTAGTCACAAATAAACAAAAATAAATAAATAAAATAAGGTATAAATAAATTCATGGTGACCTCTATGAATATGCATTATTGGATAGTGCTATAATACAGGAGGGTCTGAGAGAGCCTGAGGCATCTGGATCTTTTTGACATTTTGCTAAATGTCTTTAGATTTGGAGACTCACTCCTTTAATCCCAGTACTCAGGAGACTGACGTAGGAGGATTGTCATGAGCTTGAGGCCAGCCTTAGACTACAGAGTGAGTTCTAGGTTAGCCTGTGCTAGAGAGTGAGATCCTGCCTCAAAAAACCAAAACCAGAGCTGGAGAGATGGCTTAGCACTTAAGGCCCTTACCTGTGAAGCCTGGGGACACTGGTTCATTCCCCAGCACCCACAGAAGCCAGATGCATAAAGTGTTGCATGCATCTAGAATTTGTTTGCAATGGCTGGAGACTCTGGTGAGCCCATTCTCTCTCATACATGAATGAATAATAAATAAATAAATAAATAAAATATTAAAAAATAAAACCAAGCCCAAACAATACAAAACAAAACAAAAAAAGAAACAGATTTGGTGGTTTGAGTTCACTGTTTTGTTATTTATAGTTTTCATGTTTCTTTCCACTTGTTAATAAGCCACTATTTATTCTCTATTATTGAGTGTAACAAAGCATCCCTTTCTGCTTCTGGTTTTTCTCTTCTCTTACATTGTAAAGGAAATTACAGGATTATTATTCCCATTCTTCTGCATGATATGTAACTAAGTATGGGAAAGGTGAATGACTTCAGTCCATTGGGGGAGGTTGGAAGGAGGAATGATCAGTCCAGAAAAACTGAACAAGATGTAAATATGTCTGTTTTTACCTTATCTTTTACAAATAGTTATTGAGGTATTTCTAACTTTTTGTTGTATTCCATTAAATCTGTCCTTTTAGGATTCTGCTGAGTCCGGATGTTATCTAAAGTCTTAGGCTTTCCACATACTGAGCAGTTTCCGCTTTTCTTTTTACTGCATAAAGTTCATAAACCCCCTCTGCTAGCATTAGCAGTTTTTCCCCCATCTTTTTATTTTGATGAACTAACACAAACACAATGTATTAAACCACGTGCAAGCCAAGCTTCTAACCCTCTTGGCTCCTCCTCCTCCTGGTCTATGCTGCTCCTCTGCTGAGGAAGTTCTGCATTTCTTCTACTCATGACAGTTTGAAAACCATGCAGTAAAATGTAAAATTCGCCTCCTTGGTGGCAGACAGATCTGAGGGTGCCCAAGTCCTTCAAAACAAGATTTCCCATGGGAAGGAATGCATCATGGTTGGTGCACTGGGAAATCCGGAGAATGATAATGGCTTGAAGGCAGTTTAGGGGTCTGAGCAATTTAAATCAAAAGGCCAAGTATATAAGTTGTAGGCATGGATATATATGTTGTAGCTTTTCAGTGAGTATACAAGGGACTGCCAGGGAGAAGGTGAATGCGGTTTGGGTTGACTCAGTTTCAAAGGCCTCTTTGCCCTTCTGAGATTTCTGCCATGTTTGACTACAGAGACCGAACAGTTAACTTGGTACACATTGTGGAGTGGTGAGGGGGACACATACAAATGCAGTAAATATGATCAAGAAGGCTGTTTGTACCCACTGGGCTTGGTGAGATGCAAATGGGAGTGGTTCCCAAGCAGAGGAGATGGAAGGGCATGGGGGAAGTTGAGTTTTGTCAGAGGGCTGAGGTCTGGGCAAGAGAAGGGAGTAGCCTTAGCCATAGGCCAAGGAAAGCCAAGGATAAGACGTTAGACTGTAGTGACAATAATGTTTTTGGGGGGAAGGGGTGCATAAATGGACATCCTCCTGGAACAGAAGTTATGGGGTGCGAGGATATTGAAGCAGGAATAGGTAGAAGCTTTGCATATGCTTGGCTTGGGAGAGGACTGTAGTGCCTGGTGTGTGTGTCACTGAGAATGGAACCCACGGCCTTGTGTATGCTAGACAAATGCTCTGTCACTAACCTACCTCTCCCAGCCCAATGCTGTGTAGTTTTATACAGGGCCACTGGGCTTGAGGAAGAGTCATTATCTCTGTGCAGGTAAGAGGTGATCGCTGGCAAGACAAGCAATTGTGGTATTGTCCAGGATGAAACCTACTACCTTGCTCACATGGAGCTGAGTGTCTCCCAGCCAAGTCTGAAATTTCTCATGAATGGCTCTTGGTCTTACCCTGATAGGCAGAAACCATGCTAAAAAGCCATCATCAGCCCAAATCCCACATTTCTTGTAAAACAAACAACAAAAGAACTCCACTATTCCAAACCTCAGACAATAATCTTTAGCATTCCTCATTGTACCCATGTGTTTAAGTAGCTTCTGAAGCCTAATAACTCATTTGACATTTTTTACTCATTGCTGAATCACTGTTACCCACCAACAATTTTTTTCAGAAAAAATATATTATTTTGATATTGGTATAGTATAGACTGTTCATGACAAAGCTGCTTGAGTGTTTGGAACATGGTTGCTGGGTTTCCCCAGAGCCAATGGATCAGGAGAACATGGTGGGTGTTGTAAGCTTCCGAGAGCTCCTGCAAGAACTTTATCATTTCTCTGTGGTTGTGGAAACCTTAACACATGAGCTAGACACTAAGATGTATGATTCCTCTTTGGCTGGATTTGAGACACTCACTCTGTGTATGATCATATCATCTCATCTCCATGCTTGTCACAGAAAGGAAGTGGAGTCATGAGCCCTGCCAAATGTAATTCATCAAAATAGCAGAAGTACCACTTGATTTCTTTTTGAATCAGGGCATATGGAGTTGCTATGATAGCAACCTGATTTAGACTGAGAAAGTAGAAAGGTAGGAACTTAAAATTTTGTAACAATTCTGATTTGCAGAGTAAATGGATTAAGGTCAGTAGTGCTATAAGGATGGGTTTCCTGCCATATTAAAAGAGATCACATATGTAAATGTACTTTGAATGTGCCTGTGTTTGGGCATTCTTTTTTAAATTTAATTTTATTTATATTTATTTTTGAGAGAGAGAGAGAATGG
The DNA here is from genome assembly GCA_036365145.1 of Orientallactaga sibirica. NCBI lineage: Eukaryota > Metazoa > Chordata > Mammalia > Rodentia > Dipodidae > Orientallactaga > Orientallactaga sibirica. The sequence goes on from JAEOAD010000840.1 coordinate 7,902,752, forward strand.
GCACACCAGGGTCTCCAGCCACTGCAAATAAACTCCAGATCCATGTACCATCTTATGCATCTGCTTACATGGGTACTGGGGAATTGAACCTGGGTTTGGCAAGCGCCTTAACCAGTAAGCCATCTCTCCATCCTTGGACATTCTTCTCTAGGCTTATATGTATATATTATGTTAGGATAGCTCAGAACTCAATTTTTGTTAAAGTAGAATTATTTTTGCTATGATTTGGCCTCATAATGTACAACTCCATGCCATTGCCTGCTTAACTTGGAGCAATACCACCACTATACTAGCTGGTAAGCAAATCTTGCTATGGGTGTCAGTATTGCATGACAGGACAGGCAATGTGTAGTTCATCTTGTGGTTTCCTTTGAATGTACTATGCTTAGGAGGATGTCCGTAGCCTACCTCACCTTCTATATCCTTCTGTTTTTATACTAACTATAACCTTGAAACCATATCTTTAAAATGAAGCTGGAAAGATGGTTCAGTTGATAGAGTCCTTCCTGTGCAAGCATGAGGATCTGTGTTCAGATCCTCAGTACCCTCACACATGCTAGGCATGGTGATGTGTGCCTGTAATCCCAGTGCTGGGGAGGCACCTACTGGGAATGTTTAGAGTTCACTGGTTAGCTAGTCTAGCTAAATTGGTGAGCTGTAGGTTCAGGTTGAGACCCTGCCTCACTGAATAAAGTGGAAACAGGGTGTAATGGCCCACACCTATAATCCCAGGTTTGGGAGGCTAAGGTAGGAGGATTGCCATGAGTTTGAGGCCAGCCTGAGCTACAAAGTGAGATCCAGGTTAGCCAGGCTACAGTGAAACCCTACCTCAAAAAACCCCGCAAAATTAGCCGGGCGTGGTGGCACACACCTGTAATCCCAGCATTCGGGAGGCAGAGATAGGAGGATCGCTGTGAGTTCAAGGCCAGCCTGAGACTACATAGTGAATTCCAGGTCAGCCTGAGCTAGAGTGAGACCCTACCTCAAAAAAAAAAAAAAAAAAAAAACCACAAAAGCAAATAAAGTGGAGAGGAAGTTGTCAAGCTCTAGCCTCCTCCCACACACCTACACACAGGTGGTCCCAAATACAACAACAAAAATACACAACAACAAAAAAAGAAAAGAAAAAATAAAAGAAAATGAAGATTGAAGTCAGTGTGTTTTCCCAGTGTTGATCAATTTCTCAACCCTGCTGAGAGAGATAGCCTTGTTGTCCAACCTGTTTGGGGAAATTACATGTTCAAAATTCATACCAGAATTGTGGGGCTTGGCTAAGGTTGTGATGTCTCACTTTCCTGGGGCCAGGAACTTGAACAGAAGTGGGAGGGTTGAGCTTGTGAAATTTAGGTTGTCGGATTCCCATGCATGCCAGTCAGTGTGCATTTATAGAGACAACCCAAGAGATAGCTGCCCAGACTCAGACAATTATAGGTGTGTCCCGTTTTATACCACAGCTGCTGTCCTCAAACCAGCTTGTCAATCAACATGATCATGGGGGTGGGGGAAGGGAGAGGTTCAGATTAAAGAGATCCTTGAAAACCCTTTTACTTTGTCTATCTCTAGTTAAGCCTGGGTTTTTTTTCTTTAAACATACTTTTAAATATTTTATTTTTGTTTATTAGAGAGTAAGAGAAAGAGAGAGAGAGCATGAGAGGGAGTAGGCATGTCTGGCCCTCCAGTGGCTGCAAACAAACTCCAGACGCATGTGTCACCTTGTGCATCTGGTGTAAATGGGTCCTGGGGAATCGAACCTGGGGCCTTTGGATTTACAGGCAGGCGCCTTACCCACTAAGCCATCTCTCCAGCCCAAGCCCAGGATTCTTTAGTCACGTTTCTTTCAAGGAAAGATGTTTGTAGGCATTGTGTTCTGGCTGTTTTTCTCTTTTAAAAAAATGGAAAAAGGGCCCTTTGAAAGCTCTGATCCCTACTGTACAAGGAATGCAGGAAGTATTCAGAAGGCATCTCATTGTATTGTTAGGTGTCCAGGCTTTTTGCATTTACTCATTGGTTGATATTTCATGCATTAGCTGATAGATGACAATATTACAAGTGCCTTGTGCGTAGGTTTAAGCTGGTGTTCATGCATACTGTATGGAAACTGAAAGTTGTAAAGGAGAACATTTCTCAGGTAATGAGAACAGAGCCTGTTCTCTCCTATTCTAGAAGAGTTACATTCCATTGTTGTGGCCTCATTAATCCTGCTGTGTGGAAGAAGACACTTGCCTTACTTGTTTTGTGGGTAATTGTCCATATCTGTTTTCACTAGTGTATAAGGTAGGCTTTGAGATAATAATGCTTTTCATTGTACACGCAGTATCTGGTTATTAATTTTTACTTAGGCCAACCTGGCGAATTAATTTTCCAAACTAGTAGTTGGGGCAAAAGCTATCAATTAAATAATTTGAAGGTACAGTTTTGTACTGAAAATCTAACTCAAGATGCAGGAAAGTTATGTAAAGCTGACCTGCCTTTGAAATGCATTTTCATAATTTTGTTTTGCAGGATAACAAAGCCATTGACCTTTGCCGACTGTGTTGGGGACGAACTTCCTTTAGGATGGGAAACTGTATATGATAAACAAATTGGAATTTATTATATGGACCACATAAATAGTAAGTAGAATGCCACAATTGCATCCTTATCTGGAACTGATTTTTTTTTAGGCTGAATGTCAAAAATATGGTAAAGTGTGTGTGTGTGTGTGTGTGTGTGTGTGTGTGTGTGTGTGTGTGTAAGTGCAGGTGTGCATGTGCCATAGCACAGGTGTGGAGGTCAGAGTACAGCTTTGGGTATTGGTCCTTGCTTTCCACTTTCAGGCACGGTCTCTAGTTGTTCACCACTGCATTTGTCAGGCTAGCTGGCTTGGAAGCTTCTGGGAAATTCTGCCTCCTCCTCCCTTCATACTGTAGATGATCTGGGATTACAGACGCTTGTGCTACAGCATCCAGTTATACACAGGGGCTGGGGATCTTAACTCAGGTACCCATACTTGTGCAGCAAGTTCTTTACCCACTGAGCTATCTCCCTAGCCCCTAATCCCTTATTTTGTAAGGCAAAATGATTATGGTTGCCCAATGCAACATTGAATGTAATGGGAGTTCTCAATGCAAGAAGCAGGCATGTGGCTGTATCTCACTTCTGTCCTACTGAGGACTGTAGTCATATGTCTAATGCAGGGTTTTACTATTTCCTGTAAGGAGTAAATTTCACAGACAGTCTGGAACACAGAAGTACTTTGCATGTTTATTGTAAAGTAGAACTTCCAAGTCCCTAGAATTTTTCTCTTGTCTATTTAACTTAACACCCTAAACCCTTTTGCTCAGTGTATGTGTGTTTGTGTGTGTGATGTGTGAGTAATATGGGCAAAAGATGAGAGCTCTTTGACCTTGCCAGTGTCCTTTGTCAAACTGCCTGGAGCAGTGGTTCTCAAGATGGGGCGATTGTTCTCCAGTGCACATCCTTGCTGTTATGCTTCTCCATCAGCCTTCTTTGGTTAGATCTCAACTAGGGCTCCATTTCTCTCTCTCATTTTCATTATGGCACCCCTCGGTATTTTTTGTCATTGTCATTTGGCTATTGGGGACATGAAGCATGGCTTTCCCTTTTCTTGCTTCCTTGTCCTTCAGTTTCTTAAGGATGAGTGTGAAGGTGCGTGATGATCCCCACCTGAATAACTGAGGTTCTTTCCTACCTTGGGCCTGTGGGGCCCATTCCTAACTTTTTAGTTGCCTGCATCCTTTCCCACATGTGAATCTTTGCGTCTCAGATCTTGGTCAGTGGAATTTCCCATGTGTGGCACTGGTCCTTGGGCAGTTGCAACTGTTCCAAAGACTGGTCCTTGGTGAATGGAGATGGGGGTAAGTACTGTCCTGTCCCTGCTGATCTCCCATGTAGGTATTCAGGCGGCAAGGAACATCAAGCTAGATCTACCACCTACTAAAAAGGGTGAGGTACCTGCAGAAGAGAAGCTGAGAGGCCGAAGCTGAAGTAGCCCTCTTAGTGGCCCTCTGTGGGCCCAGCACATCAGGACTGTTGTGTTCTTAGGTGAATGTGACCACCTAGGCCTACCTTCCCAGCTAATGTCTCAAGGACCAGCTTCTGATGCACGATGCCCTCTTGCTCTTCAGGTCCCCTTGCCCCTGGCTTTTGGCACTGTGATTTTATAACTAAGCATTGTTCTTCCCACGGCTAGGTGGTATGGATGCTTACCACATGGCATAAACATTGTACCTACATATATTTTTTTAAATTATTATTATTTTTATTGACAACTTCTATACTTACATACAAAATGATATTTCCCTCCCCTCCCCCCATTCGACTTTAGAACTCCAATCTCCATCATATCCCCTCCTTCTCTCCATTAGTCTCTCTTTTAATTTGATGTCATCATCTTTTTCTTCTATTTTCAGGGTCTTGCGAAGGTATTGCTAGGTACTGCAAGGTCATGGATATCGAGGCCAATTTCTGTCTGGGCAGTTGCATTGTAAGAGGTCATACCCTTCCTTTGGCTCTTCCATTCTATCTGCCCCTCTTCCGCAATGGTCCCTGAGCCTTGGAGGGTGTGACAGAGGTGTTAGAGTGCTGGGCATTCCTCCATCCCTTCTTCTCAGCACTATGTTGCCTTTTGGGTCAGCCCAGTGATGGGCCTACATATACTTTTAAGGAAGTCTGCCTGTTGTTGTGCCCCAGGACCCACTCTGGTCAGTCTTCTCTCATAAACCCAGTTGACTTTTTCTCTAGCATCTCCTTGTTTGCCATTCATGTTTCTTGCCTGCTTGCTCACTAAATCCCAGCAAGCATTTCTAGAATTTCTCTATATTGTTCTGCTATTCCAGCCCTGGGAACATGGAAAAGTGAGACTAGATCTCCATTTATATAGGTTTCACACTTTAGAAGTGGCCATGCACCCAAAGAACAAATGGTCACCAAAGACTTTCTTTTAAAAATTTTTATGTATTTATTTGGGAGAGAGAGAGAGAGATAGAAGGAGGGTGGGAAGAGAGAATGGGCATGCCAGGGCCTCCATCCACTGAAAATGAACTGCAAAAGCATGTACTATCTTGTGAATTTGGCTTACGTGTCCCAGGGAATGGAACCTGGGTCCTTTGCCTTTGCAGGCAAGCTCCTTAGCCACTAAGCCATCTCTCCATCCCATTTTTCATTTTATTTATTTATTTGAGAGAGAGAGAGAGGGAGAATGCCAAAGACTTTCTTCTAGCCACTAGTAGCGTGAAGGATGGGCCACCCCATGGGGCTGGTGGATGAGGACAGCAATTTGGGGTAATGCCACCTCTTCCTTGCAGACCTTCAGAGACTTCAAACATTTTAAACTCTTTATAGGACAGAATCTGAGGAGTTGACTATTGAAGTTGGAACTGTGTGGGACCATGGTGGGGTAAGGGACCAGAGAGGCCTGGGATGGCCGCTTTCAAGGTTCTCAAGACCCTTGGGGGCACTCGAACACTGTGAACAATGCTATCGCCTGGCCTGCTACAGTGGGTCTCACAGCTGAATAAACATCAGGAACATCTGGGCAGTTACAAAAGCCCTGTCCCTACCCCACCTCAGGCTGGCTGGTACTGAACTCCAGGGCTGGAGTAGGACTCTGATTTCTGGTAGTTTGCTTTTTTTTTTCCTCTACATAAAAAAGGCCTAGGGCTGAGTAGGACTACCAGAAGGAAAGTAGTCAGGGAGAGTGTTTCCAAGGAGGATTGACCTTGGAACATGTAGTAAGTATGTATGTGTAAGTAAAACAGAAAACATATAATACCCCTTACTAACCTTTCCAGGTGAAAGTCACAGATCATAAAGTTCAGTAGTATTTGGTGCATTTGTGCAACCACCTCTATCTTGTTGCAAAACACTTTTATGGATCCCAAAGGGAAATCCGCCTCATTAAGCAGGCACTCCACAGGCCCCTTTCCCCCAGTCACTCATAGCCACCAGTCTGCTTTTGGTCCCTATGGATTTGTCTGATCTAGACATCTCATATCCATAGATTTATACACTGTGTGGCCTTTTGTGCCTGGCTTTCTTCCCTTAGAATCGTGTTTACGAGGCTCCTTCATTTCAGAGCCTGTCCATGCGACACCACCAGTTCTTCATGACCTTCAGGTTGTTAAGGGAGGGAGACTTCAGAGTAGGAATTCTTTGAGGATGGGAATCAGGTTGGATTTACAGCTTGGCTAAGCCAGTGGGTCCAGATGATGTTTCTCAGTGTGAGAGGGAAGGCAGAGGGCAAAGCAGCGTGTGATGTGTATCATTTGGTTTTGCTCTTGGTAGTGAAAAAAAATGTGTGAGAATGAGTTATGCTTCAGAAAGACTGGTTCATAATTACGCTGGGCCTTTCCAGAAGGAGAGGTGACTGGGAGGTAGCTGGGAATTACAGGCTGTAAGTAATGCTACCCAAAAAAGATTATATCTAGAGATAAGCATGGGCTCTTCCACAGGCTTGCAGAGTGAGAAGGCAGAAGTAGGCAATGGCCATGTTGTAGGTGGAAGGTGATCAGGAAGTGAACAGAGAATGAAAAGGGGAGGAGAACAAGCCAATTTCAGAGACAGTAGTGTTTCCATCATCCTACAGTGGCAGTGAAAAGAACATTATTATCAATATCCACTAGCCTGGCAGTTCTAAGCTCATTTGGGTTTATCTCCTCCAAAACTTACTTTCTTATATTGTTTTCCCTTCTTCTGTGGACTGCTTTATCTCTTTAGAGTTTTCTTCTCATCTGAACTGTGGATACATAAGTAGAAAGTGGACCGCCCTTCAAAAAGTTTTATGATGTAGAATCTTCCATAGAGTGCATCCTGATAACTGATTTATTGTCATGTGAACTAGCCCCAGGACTGCATGCCTATTGGTCAGCCTGCAGAATTGATCCTCCATTCACTTTTGTTCTTGCCCATTTCATTTCAGAGCTAACCCAGATTGAGGATCCACGAGAGCAGTGGAGGCGAGAGCAGGAACGGATGCTGAAGGAATATTTAATTGTAGCCCAGGAGGCTCTCAATGCCAAGAAAGAAATCTATCAGATCAAGCAGCAGCGGTTTGAGCTGGCTCAGGAGGAATACCAGCAGCTCCATAAGTTGTGTGAGGATGATGGGCGCTCATATACCAGCTGTGAGTTGACTTCAATGAACATGTGTTTCTTTAAAAGCCACTCCCCTCCTAGGTTCTCTGAACATGTCCTGCCTTACTCAGGCAACATAGCTTTGTAAAAACTCCCTTCACATGCTGTTAGGCAATCCATATTTATCAAGTACCTATGTTGTGTCCAAACACTGGAGTATGGTGGTAAGCAATAAAGAAAGGTCATGTGCAGAAGGTAAAAAACACACATGCATACCATTACAGGTTTAGGCTGTGACATGAAGCAGTCCCTTGTCTCAGTGACTGCCAGATTTAAAGAGGGCCTCACTCGGAGGTTGCTACAGTTGACACTACCTGTCTGAAATGATCTATTGGGAAACACAGTGGCTTCATTAGTGCTGAGAGAGACATCCAGGAGTCTGCAGGCATGCCAAGCTCCTCCTGTTTTTATGTAGAGGTCTTTCCCGAGTTCTAGGCCTCATTGGATAGAACACTGAAAGGAGTCCTGTCTAACTCAGAGCCTCGAGGCTGTGTCTCTCTGACCCTCAAATAAAGGCTGTCCCTTGCTGTTCTCAGAGGATATCTTGCTTAGTTTCAGAGGCTTCCAGAGGTGGACTCCCATTTCATTAGCACTTAGCTGGTATTCAGATGTGGAAGGAGCTAGGTTCAGTCTACTAATACAGAGCCTTTTGTGACAAGATTAGTCACTGCTTGAGTCCATTCATTTCTTTCCAACAGAGTTGTCACATTCAACAGCCCAACATGGGTGCACTTGACCATCACTCTTCTGGGTGCCAGTGAATTCCAGGAGAATATGTAAAGTTGGTATTTCTAGGTTTTATTTTATTCATGCCTAAGCCTAACTGAGACATGTCATGCCTACCTGCTTTATTGCTACGTATTTGGCTCTGGTGACAGAGTTTTGATTGCTGAAGATGTGATGTGTGTGTGTGTGTGTGTGTCTGTGTTATAAGTAAGAAAGGAATTAAGGCCAAGGGGCCTTGTGTTTTGTGCTCCTTTTTTATTGCAGCTCCTGGTGGAAGTGAAAAAGCATAGAAGCTATGGGCAATGGGGAGAGTTTGACTCTGAAATAGGAATTTAAGATATTTCTATTACCAGTGCCTTGAGGGAATGGAGGAGACTTCAGGTATAATGATGTGTTGCTTCCAAGTCATCTTATCTCTTGGTCTTCAGATACTGGCTCATACTAGTTTATTTTTTTAACTTTCCATCAGAAGGTGAGAGGTCAGTTCTGTGCTGAACTTTAGAGTCTGATGTCTTCTCTCCACAGTGCTCTTGTAAGGTCTTGCTCTGATTTTGGAAACAGGGCAGTACTAGCTGTATAAGACACACTGGGACGTGTTCCCTTTTTAATCTGAAAGGGTTTATGTAGGATTGGTATTAATGCTTCCTTAACTGTGTGAGAGCACTCACCAGAAAAGCCACTGGGCCTGGAGTTCTTTGTGAAAACATTCTCAACTACAGATTCAGTATCTTTAATAGATACAGGGCTATTCAGGTTTTGTTTTCCTTGAGTCAGTTTTTATTTTTGTATGTTTCAAAGCATTTACTACATCTAATCGAAAAGTCAATTTTTTTCTATAAGGGATCAGCTGTAAATATTTTAGACTTTGTGGACTATACAGGTTATCCTTTCATTGTCTGCAGGCTCTGAGGCAGTGAATTCTCCTTTGTGCCTAATGCTCACAGTTTTTGTCTTCTTTTTCAATTTTTTTTTTTTTTTTTTTTTTTAGAGAGAGAGGGAGAGGGAGACAAATGGAGATGGGTGCGCCAGCAGCCTCTTAGCTGCTGTGACCGAAATCCAGATGTGTTCCCCCTTGTGGTCAAGTGCGGCATTGCACCCTTGCATCACTTTTCACCTGGCTAAACGTGGGACCTGGAGATTGGAATCGCTGGAGATTGGAACCAGCGTTCTTAGGCTTAGGAGGCAGGCGCCTTAACCCCTAAGCCATCTCTCCAGCCCATCAATTTTGTTTTCTTTTTTTTTTTTAATTTTTATTGATTTTTAATCTTACATACCAAAAAAAAACCCACCTGATATTTCCCTCCCCTCCCCCATTGAGACAGTGTCTCATGTAATCCAGGCTTGTCTTGAACTCAGCTATGTAGCTGAAGATGACCTTGAACTCCTGATCCTCCTGCCTCCACCTCCAAAGTGCTGGGATTATAATCATGGGTCACCACTTCTGGTTTCTTTTTTGTTCTTTTTGAAAAAAAAAGTATTTTTTTTTTTATTTGAAAGAACAGAGAGTGAGAAGAGAGAAGAGAGAAAAGAGAAAATGATGTGTCAGGGCCTCTTGCCACTGCAAATGAACTCCAGATAAATGCACCACTTTGTGCATCTGGTTTACATGGGTAATGGGCAATTGAACCCAGGTTGTTAGGCATTGATGGCAAGCACTTTAACAACTGAGAAATCTCTCCAGCCCCTTCTCTTTATTCTTAATCAGAGTAGCTAAACTTTTGTCAATTTTATTTATCCTTAAAATAAACTGGCCTTTATGCCCTCCCTCCTTTTTATTACCTGTTTTCTAGTGTTGATTTTTCTTTTTTAATTCCTTCTTTCTTGAATATTCTTTTTTTTTTTTCTTTTTGTTTTGTTTTTCGAGGTAGGGTCTCACTCTAGTCCAGGCTGACCTGGAATTCACTATGTAGTCTCAGGGTGGCCTCGAACTCATGGCGATCCTTGGGCCTGTGCCTCCCAAGTGCTGGGATTAAAGGCGTGCACCATCACGCCTGGCCTTTCTTGAATATTCAAGTATTTACATTTCTCAAAGAATTTGTGTATTTCATCAAATCCAAGTGTCAGCGTGCTATAAAGGGTCGGTAGTACATTTGTCTTTAATTTGTTCTTTTTTTTTTCACATCAAAGAAACTTGTATTTTGATTTGTTATCAATCACTTAATCTTCTATCCCCGAGCTTCCATCCAGCTGCCTCACCAAGGGCATGCTGCCATGCTTGCTGCTGTAGGAACCCTTCAAGCTGTCAGGACAGCATGCCCACCTGCCCACCTTTGCATGCAGCCTGTACTGTGCATCAGTTCAGCTGACTAGGAGCACCTTCACTTAAAAGGCCTCCACTTTCTGGACCCAAGCAAGCCAACCAGATCAAAACATGCACCCAATAGTAAATAACCAAAGCTGGTCCTGACGATTCAAACTGCACCGTGTTAGCTTCTGCCTTTCTGTCCTAACACCTACAAAAGATTTCAGACAAAAGACATTTGAAAGCAAAGGCAGTGATTTGCTACATACAGTTATTATCATGAAGGCCCAGATACATCAGACCCTTCTTCCTTTTCTAGCTTCTAAAAGTACAAATGTAGATTACTGATTTTAGACTTTCCTTATTTTTTTTGATATTCTCTTTAAAATGTATATTCCTCACTAAGCTTGTTTGAACTGCATCCTCAAATTTTGGTATGCTGGATATTCATTTTCATGAAGTACAAAATAATTTCTCACTTATTCTGTGACTTAATTTTGACCCATAGGTTATTTTATTATTTTTATTTTATTCTCTATTTTTCATTGGGATACATATTATTCATTGCTGTATTTTCATAGGTTCTTAAGAGATTTCTGATACTTGAAAAAGACATTTATCATAGAGCTGGGGAGATAACTCAGTTGGTAAAATGTTTGCCTTGCAAGCATGAGGACTGGAGTTTGATCCTTCTGTCTTTTATTTATTTTTAAAGCCAAGCATGGTGGTGTACTTGTAATCTTAGCACTGGGGAGATAGAGACTGATACTGACACATGAGGCTCACTGGCCAGCCAATCTAGTCTACTGGGAGAGTTTCAAGGCAGTGGAGGCCCTGTCTCAAAAATGGTGGATGGTTTAGTTGGACGGAAGGGGGATAGGACCAAGTAATTTGAGGGAGGAGGGGTAACATCAAAATATACATGTAGGAAGGTGTCAAAAATAAAAATAGATAAGTACTTTAAAAAGGTGGCTGATACTTGAGAAATGACACCCCAGGTTGTCCTGTCTGATTTCCATCGGCACATCCATACATATGTACCTGCACACACTTTGAACATGAACAAAATAAATAAAAAGATGTCATGTTGCTGCTGATTTCTAATTTAGTTCTATTGCTGTCAGCAACTGTACTAGGTAGGATTTGAATCGTAGCAGATGATTTTTATGGCCTAATAAATGGTGATCATGTAGGACCAGAAAACCACAGGGTTTAGTGCCTCAAAATTACACCGGACTGAGGCATTAACTGATAACTGCGTCTAAGGTCATAGAGGTAATAATTCTTAATCTTTCAGAAGGCTACTTGGCAGAATCGAAGTTAAAATAGCCATTTTTGTAGCTAAAGAAGGGGGAATAAGGGCTGGAGAGATGGCTTCGTGGTTAAGATGCATGCCTGCGAAGCCTAAGGACCTGGTTTAATTCTCCAGGTCCCACGTAAGCCAGATGCACAAGGTAGTGCATACTTTTGGAGTTTGTTTGCAGTAGCTAGAGTCCCTGACAAGCCCATTCTCACTCTCTCTGTCTTTCTCTGTCTCTAATAAATAAGATAAAATAAAAAAGAAGGGGGAAGATATTGATATTAAAAAAAATTCAACCTAATAGTATTTTCTTTCCAGTAGCCTTTAGGTGCCTTATCTCTTACATGGTTGGATTTGGTTAGGTCTCCAAAATAAGCTTACAAATCAGCCTTTCAAATAATGGAACAGAAGAAGTACATGTCAGAAAAACTTGGAAGTTTTTTGTGGTTTTTTTTTGCCAGTAATTAAAAAGAAAAGCCAAGTCAAGAGAATGTGTGTATTATATCCCAGAGACTACCAGAGAAGTTAGGCTGCAGTGAACATGGGGACTCTGGAGTACATTCCCTTGAAAGTGCAGGTATCCTTAAGACTATCCACTTTAAAGGGGAGCAAGGGAACACCAGTGTAGTGCCGAGACTGGGTCAAGGCTATTTAATGGAGCTAGGACACTCACAAGATCAGTTTCTGTATTTCTATGGGCTTTTGAGCTCCCTTCCGTGATATTTGGGAAAAGAAGGAATTACGCTCAATTACCTTCCTTCCTGTGCCCCATGGAATTTTGTTAGCATTCAGTAAAAATAAATACTTAAGATGTTTTGTTTGAAGGGGCCTCTGTATCTTCAGTAGAGGTGGCTGATAATTCTGTGGTGTGGATTCTAACATGTTCATTGGATTCCTTCACCTGACTTGCTAGAAGTGTCCATGTAGACACCATCCCTTCTTCCCCAAGAGTAGGCTATCTTGAAGGCCAGAGTGGGGCCTGCCTGTTTTCAGGAAAGGGCTGGTGATGCCAGTGGAGCTTCCTGGGGCTCACCAGGGAAAAAGTCAGCTATGAATGGAATCTAGGAGTTAATCCAAGTGGTTTATCAAGTAGCTGTGTCCCTAGGGTTTCCACCAGGCCCTTTCAATCTGTTGTTTAACCTGAGCTACTGATTACAATGAGGAAAGCCCTAGCAGTTATGACTCAACTGAATGCTTTCTGGCCACAGGGTAAAGTTCAGTACCATGATCTTGTTGGTTTGAATGGCTGTGATCTAACAGATGGCTTGTATCAGAGGTACTGGGCCCATAATGGAAGTTGCTTGTGGTCAGGTCTATAGTACACCTGTTCCAGTCAACCAAATGGGACATTTCACTATGCCAGTTAGTTTTCTTAGGCAAGGGGGTACTTCCTTGTCCTAGCGCTGGGAACTGAATGTCACTTGGATTTGGTTCCCATTACTTCCTCTGTTGGTAATAACTTGGAGCAAAGGGAAACAGCATTCAGTAAGCTAATGTTGCATATATCTTGTTATGGCTGCCCACATAATGAAGCCCATGCTGTTATCTTCATGGTTCTCTCAAGAAACTGAACAGTAGAGAGAGAAAATGACATCTTTGAAGTTATAGGCTCAAAGCCAGATACAACTTGGGTCGGAACCCAGATCTGTTTGTTTGTGGCCTTCAGTTCTCTGCACTCTTTCCTAGACAAGGAAGAAGCAGCTCAGAACACTTGCCCCAGCCTTGCTCCTTTTTCAGATTATCTGCAAAGTAACAACTGGCCATTAATTTGGCAAGTTGTGGAGCAGTTATACAACAATAGATGGGCAAATGAAAGGAAGAACACTTTCTACTTCTTGACCTTCTCGTGGAGCTCATAAGATCATCCGGCCGTTCATTTTTTTGATAGATATTTAGCACCTGCTGTTGGTATAACCTAATGATAGGGACACGATTTATCCCTAATGGCTAGTTGTCAGGAAAAATGAGGCAACAATGATAAACATAGAAATGAACTACAAGAGCCATTTCTCATGTCGGAGAAGAAGGGAGGGGAAGTGCATTTCATCCACACCCTAAACATATTTGCCCTTGAGCTACGGAATAGCCAGAATAAAACTCCATTCATTGGAGAGGAAAGATTTTGTATCACTGTTGTCCATGTGGTATCTAAGAATATCCAAGCCTTGACATTTTTTGTTCATGATCAAAACAAATTCTGATGCTCTGCTGAGTTAAAGAAAACATGTCTGTGGGAATGACATCCCAGCTCTCCTTTATTTATATGAGCTCCTGAGCTCACTGCCTGGTACCTGTTCCTGTTTTATGCTTTGCAAGACATGGAATAAAGCAGCTGTACTCACTCAACCCTCCACCTGCTACTTTTTCTACAGCTCTGTTTTGCCGTGTTTTCTCATAACTTTTTTTGTGGCAAACATGTTCTTCTGTCTTCCTTTTACTACTGAAAGCATTCTTTATGTCACCAACTTTTTTCTGGAATTACTTCTTCATTCTTGTCAAACTAGCCTCTGCATGCATTCTGTGACCATTTGCAGGATCGTTTGGAAGAAATTTTCCCTGAGGTAGCCTTATAGTGTGAGCTACAGGTCTGCAAGCTGTGTTAGGGGTGCAGGCTATCAAGTGTAGGTGTTTACAAAAACATTTTCAGGAGCACAGTTTCGGTCCTTCACTCACTTCTTGTCTACAGCATCTACAACAACAGAATTAAGTATTTGAAACAGATTATATGGCTTAGAGAGTCTAACACATTTACCGTTTGTGCCTTTACAGAAAACATTTTCCACCTATGGTCTACACCATAAGATCTTCATGAACTACTACTGCCTGTTGGCTGGCTGTGGTAGGGAGGGTGTGAACTTTTTTTTGAAATTTTTATTTATTTATTTATTTATTTATTTATTTATTTATTTATTTATTTATTTATTTATTTGAGAGAGAGAGGCAGATACACAATGGGCACGCCAGGGCCTCTATCCACTGCAAACAAACACCACACGCATGCACCACCTTGTGCATCTGGCTTACATGGATTATGGGGAATCAAACTTTGGTCCTTTGGCTCTGCAAGCAAGTGTCTTAACTGCTAAGCCATCTCTCCAGCCCTGAACATTTTTATTACTTGTTTCTGTAAAGCTCCCCAGGTGATTCCTGACTTGAGGTCCACTGGCCTAGATTGACTGTGACTGTCCTTGTGGTAGCAGGAATGTTACTTTGTTATCATGACTCTAGGAGGGAACTGCCTAGCCAAGCAAGTGTCTCTCTAGGTGCCTGAGAAAGAGGCGGCCTTATCTCCGGTGAGAACACTCTGACTCACCCTGCATTCTTTGGTCAGGTGGTGACGAAGCTTGACTTTATCAGCCATCAGTGCTGCCAACATTCTTTCTGAGGCTCCATGCCCATCCCACTCAGACTATCTTCTATTAGCGCTCTGCTACAGAGTTTCTCATCTGCTGTCTGGTTTAAGGTGAGGGTTGCAGACAATCCTGTCAGCCTTTTGTTTCCCTTCCCACAGGCATGTTGCAGCAGGCCAGAGGAAAATGGAGCACATAGCATTTTTCTCACATATTAGTGAGCAAGCCTCAATCCTAAAGGTTGTAGAGGGAAATTTGTGTTTACCAAGGGTTGATCTTCCAGGAGCCCATGTCCTGACCATGACTTCTTCTGGGAATGATGGTATAGTGTAGGTCAGGTCATTCCAAATGAAGTCTTTTAATCTATCAAATGTATAATGTGGGAAACATCATCATCAACATCTCCCTTTGACTAAGATTTTATGAGAATAGGTAAAATGCATGTGAAATATACCCGGTGGTACCAAGGTATACTGTTTTACTTTTGTCATCCAGCTAAGATATAAAATTATTTTTATATATCCAATGCAATATTATATGCCTGAGCAGATGCTTTGTGCTGTTTAATATTTATTTATTTATGAGAGAGAGACAGAAAAAGAGAGAGAGAGAATGGACAAGCCAGGGATTCTAGCTACTGCAAATGAACTCCAGATGCATGTGCCACCATGTGCATCCAGCTTATGTGGGTTCTGGGGAATCAAACCTGAGTCCCTAGGCTCTGCAGGCAAGTGCCTTAAACACTAAACCATCTCTCTACCGCTCTTGTGCTATTTAATATGGTCACACACTCAACTTTCAGTAGAGAAGAGCCCCTAGGTGGAAGTCTGGTCTTTATTGTAAACTTCAGATTGGGTACATATTTAATATAGGAAGAGAGCTCTTTTTATAAGTGTTGTGACATGTATGCTTTTAAAAGGGTGTGTTCAAAGATATTCTTTGGACTCTATGAAAGGTTCTGATAGACTTACTGGAACTGAGGGGTTTATTTATAAGTTGAATTATACTATTCAAGAGTTTTGTCAGTGTTCACAAGTATTCTTAGCACGTAGAGATTAAATATATTCAGTCTTGGGTACTTGGATTGCCTTTTCTCTCATCCCAAACTTGGAATCTCCCAAGTTTAGAGACCATAGCAAAGGTAACAGGAATGGTTTCTCTAATAAAAGCTATTATTTCAGATGGTTCCATCTATAAATAATAGATGATTACTGTCATGGGCCTGGACAGTAAGAAAATTCATGGACAGCAGAGTCCCCCTAAGGTTGGGTGGGTTCCTATTGGTGGGGTGTGGGGACTAAGTATGCATCAGGACTCTTTGGTAACAGGTGACTCCTGGTGAATGACATGTTGCTGTCAGGAAGGGGGACGTTGTTGTGTAATGTGCTACAGCAGCCATCACAGCTCCTATGTATTTTTCACTATGAAATGGCACAGGCAGAAAATGTTTGGTGTCTATGATTCCCAGTTACTGTTACCAAATTTTAGCATTATTGAACTTGGTTCATGGGTTCACTTTCTAGTGTCTCTGGGAAGGATCCCAGGTGCTAACTATTGGCATTGTCTGCCCGACTGTTAAGTTAGCAAGTTTAATGAGTGTAAGGGAGGAGACAGACAGCTTTAGCCTTATTACATGTAATAGGAGGCCTTTAAGCTCACGTCTGGGAGACTTAAGTCCCAGGAGTTTGATGTGGAGATTGTCTGTTAATGATTTCTATCCTTTAAGAACATTGCTTGAGATGTGCTTTCATTACTCATCTTAAATAAAACCTGTGAGGGAGGAAAGATTTAGAGTTGTAGGACTTGGAAATAGGCATTCTCATCTAAGAAAGAATTTTTAGATGTGTGTTGTTTTTGCTGTTGTTGGGCTTTGAACATGCTTGGCTAGTTTTTCACCAATGTGCTATACTCCCAGCCCAAGAATTGAGAACTGTTTTATTTGGAGTATTTTTTTTTTTTGAGACAAGGTCTCACTCTATACCCTGGGCTGTTCTAATATTTATAGCAATACACCTGCCTCACTTTCCCAAGGTCTGGGATTACGTTTATGAGCTACCATGTTCAGTTAAGACTTGTGTTTTAAAAAATACTTTACTCTGTGTCCTTGAGAGATCAGAATTCTAAGAAAATTTGAAATGAGGCCAGCTAATACTGTACTCTTCTAGATGTTTATTTCAGTTGTTTGAAATTCTTACTAAATGTAGATTTTCTATAGTGCTGTTTTTTAAAAATTTTTATTTATTTGTTTGCAAGTAGAGATAGAGAGAGAGAGAGAAGGGATACAGAGAGAGTATGGGCATGCCAGAGCCTGTAGCCACTGCAAACAAACTCCAGATGCATGTGCCCCTTGTGCAGCTGGCTAACGTGAGTCCTAGGGAATCGAACCTGGGTCCTTTGGCTTCACGGGCAAATGCCTTAACTGCTAAACCATCTCTCTAGCCCTATAGTGCTGTTTTTAAAACAGGAGATCTGAACTGTTCAAACTAACTTTGGATGTGGTTCTAATTAAAGTTTTAAATAATCTTACTGTGTAAGCTACTTGATGGTTCTGAGCCATCCTTTCAAATAAAAAGCCAGGAAAGGACTTTGAATGAAATCCGAATTGTGGGTACCTACATTAACTGTGTGATGGCCAGTCTTAGGTACTCAAATCAAAGGAGTAAAAGAAAATGCACTGGATAGTCTCCAGGAGGCTGATGATATGGAAGGGGTTGGCTAACAGATGAAGACCATGGAGCTCAGAGAGAGAATTAAAGTCAGTTGCTACAGAGTAAACATCAAGAAACGTCAAGACAAAGCAGGGTAGAAAGGAGAGAGTGGCAAGAGAGATGAGAAATAGCCTCTAGCTGCTCCAGGCACTGGAACACCAAAACTGACTTGCAGCTATCTTTAGAGATGGCAATCAGTGTGTGTAACTCAGGAGTAGCTCTGTGGGGCTTATTCACCTTAGGTATTGGCTTGTTGTATTTATGACATCAGTGTCTGTAAAAAGCATAAAATCGTTTGCATGCCACTGTTAAATGAAGCACTGAGCCATGTGGTGTGTTTTAGCCAAACACTCAAGCAACACGTTGTGAGTATAAAAGAAATATGACCATCTCACTTCATTTTCCAGGGAACAAACAACTTGAAAACCTGGTTGTCTTTAAGCTGGCCATAGTTACTCAGTAACTAGATTTTGACACAACTAGAAAGCTGCCCTATTTATTTATTTATTTATTTATTTATTTATTTATTTATTTATTTATTTGTGTGTGTGTGTGTGTGTGTGTGTGTGTAAGGTACATGTATGTGCCCTTGTGGTGCCCTGATATGCTGTCTTGCTGTGGAGGTTGCTCACCTAGAGTGTTAAGAGTGGAACGTCAGGTGAACCATGTTCCATTAATATTCCCCTGGTCTTGTTTTGAGCTGGAGTCTCCTTTTACTAATTCTGGAGCCTGTGGAGTTCCAAAGATCCTTGGGCCTCTGCTCCTGTGTGGGACTGAGGTTACAGGTGCACATGGCCACACCCAGAAATGTTACATGGGATCTGGAGATTTGAATTTGGGCAGTTTCAGGACCTTATCATTGTGCAGGAAGCCCACTTAACTGATGAACTCTCTCCAGCCCATAACTTTTATTTTTATAAATTCTGTTTTTTTTTTCTCATGACAAAAATATCCATCTGGAGAATATAGTTGAAAAAACAATAAAGATAAAGTCCCTTGACATGAAACCATGGAGTATAACTGCAGTTAACCTTTGGGGTCGATATTTCAGTGTCTTCTGTGTGTTTATACTACAAAAGAAAGTAAAAGTAGGTACTCTACCACATACATAATAAGAACCGTCTTTCATACCGTAATGTTTTCCCCTTGTCTATGTATTGGTTTTAACCATAGTAGGTTGATAGTGAAAATAATGAGTTTTAATTTGCCTGCTGCCATATAGTTTCTTGTGTGCGATCTTTTAGTAAATCCTGATGTAATTATCAAACGTCAAGAAGATGTGAGGTTGTAAAATGTTAAGTATTTAGGAGCCAGTACCCATTTATAAATCTGAGACTTCAAAGTAATTATTTAATATAGTCAATAAGACATTCCTTTTGTGCATTTCTTTATTTTAATGATTCATTATAAAATAAAGCATTTTTCTTCTGTTTAGCTTTCTCTGGATACTCAACAAATACAAAGTATGATCCACATCAAATTAAGGCAGAAATAGCAAGTCGTCGTGATAGGGTGAGTAAAACCAGGATTTTCACAACTAGAAGCACTGCATGTATTTTAATGTACTATTACTTATCATAGTTCATTTTGTGGTTGTCAGTGTACGCAACATTTAGGTTTTAGTAATATTTTGATTTCATGGATTATTATTACATTTTCTTTTACTTTCCACTTGCTTTGCAACAAGAGGGAAAATGTTTCATTTTTGACAAAAAGTAGAATACTGATTCCACGTGTGTTTGGTAGGGTGAACTCCCCAACCACTTGGCAAGTTGTGGTATGCCAGGGTCACGCTTCACAGGACTGCTTCCCTGTGGTAGCAGAATGCCACTGTTGACCTTGGGAAGCTGCTCTCCTTCCTGGGTGGCTACCCCAAAGGGCTGGCTCCCATAGCTGGGTTTCACCAGAAGAATTCTGATTCTCCTTCCCTAGTGCTATTTGCATTGTTCAAGAGAGACCTTGTCTCATCCCATCAGATCTTTATCTCCCTGGTCCTATGAGAAGGGGCACACATGTTGTGTTGGTTTGTGAAAAGTTCAGGAGAAATTTTGGCAATCCTGATGTGTCATCCTCTAAACCAGGCTGTGTGTTTTACTTCTTAAATTTTAGCACAGCTAAGAAAACCACCTGGGCAGTTGCCTCAAAGTGTAAGCTCTCAGGCCCAGCCCCCTGGTGTTTGATGGAGGGAGTCCTGGAGGGGCCAAAATCATTTTAAAGAATCACACCATTCAACTGAGGTTCAGGTAGTTGGAGACCTCAAGTATCCTAGGTAGGATCTACGAGTGGTAAGTACCAGGAAAGATGGCAAAGTATTACAAGTTTTCCATGCCTACAGTAGGTACATTGTTATCTCAAAAAGCTAGTAGTTCCCATTGCCACCTTGAATAGGACCTGTCAGCATTGGAGGTTTTTGAATCTAAACAAAGCAGTTCTAGAGTGGCTTTTTTATTGTTTTGGTTTTTTGAGGTAGGGTCTCACATTAGCTCAGACTGACCTGGAATTCACTGTGTAGTTCAGGGTGGCCTTGAACTCATGGTGATCCTCCTACCTCTGCCTCCCGAGTGCTGGGACTAAAGGCGTGCTCCACCACACCCAGCTTAGAGTGAGTGGCCTTTTCATATATGTGAAAGGAATTTCATTGAGTGAGGTTATCCATGGAATTGAAAGCAAATAACTATTGTATAAGTAGTTTTTTACTACTTGGATTTGGAAAACAAATAGAATTTGTGTTTAGCTTTCCAGATTAAAACGAGAGCTGACCCAGATGAAGCAGGAGCTACAGTATAAAGAGAAGGGTGTGGAGACCCTGCAAGAGTAAGTTGCCTGCATGTATACTCTTTGGAGCATTTTCCTGTGACTTCCTCTTGCCCTGACATGTTTAGTACCTGGACATGTGTCAAAAGCCTCATGACCATTGCTTTTATGCTTTTTTTAAATGCTTACTCCATCTGTGACCTAAACATGAGTCTTTCTTTTCCTTGAAGATACTTTATTCCTTTCAGTGGAAATAGTTGAGAAACACACTTGTTTTTATACTTTTCTATATTTTTATGGCTTTACCGTTCATGGCACACATGACCATTTGCATTTAGATTTAAGATTTTATTAGTTTTTCTAAAATATCTATTCTACAATTTACATTTAAATTAAAAAGACAAAATTAAAAATCATTTCTGTAGGTTCAGTAACCAGATCTGAAGGGTTCAATTTTCACATATAGCTAGGGCACATTTTCCCTACCATGCAATAGTGACATTTTGGACCATGTCACTCTTTGTGTGGCTTGTCCTATGTACTGTGGGAAGTTGGCCAGCATCCCTGGCCTCTCCTCACTACCTTCCAATCACACGTAGACCTCATCATGACAACTAGAAATGTCTCGAGACATTGTCAAGCATCCCTAATTGAGAAGCATACAGCTAGTGGTTACTCATTGACAGCACAGGCGATAGATTGTCATCATTACAGAAGGTGCTGTTGGACACTGTCACCTGTAGACTCCCTCCTATCCACAGCATGACATTTAGAACTTTATCCATAGGAAGGGTTTGAGGAGGAATTTCTTATCATTAGTAAGATGTATTAAATCATCACAGTAAGGGAATATAGTTTGGAATTTACCCACAGTGATTGTGTTGGTTTGAAAGAATTACTTTTAAGAAAGGTTAGTGTCAACTTGATGGCCAAGAATCCTCTCATAACTTAGCTCCAGTGGCTGAACTTGGACATGTACTTCACACTTTCTGTGCCTACATTTTCCCTCTGTAAAATGATTATCTTAGTCCATTCTGGCTGCTGCCTGGCTTGAAGAACAGACAGTTGTTTGAAGTGCTAAATGGAGGCTGGAATTCCAAGAGTCTGTTCCCAGTAAGGGCCCAATTCCTGATTTCTTCAGTCACTTTCTCACTATGTCAGCAAGAGAGAGAGAGAGAGAGAGGGAGGGAGAGAGAGAGATATCATCTCTCTCTTCTTTCTATGATATTTATCTCATTATAGAATTATGGAATACCTACCCTCATGACCTCATCTGAGGCTGAGAATTCCCAAAGGCCCTGCCTCTTAAGTACCATCATATTAGGGTATAGGGAGGGCTTCAACAGAAGAATTGAAGGCCATAAGTGTACAGTTTATTAGCTGGGATGCTCGGGTTTAGTTTAGTACCAGTGCCTAGTACCTAATCAGCTTTCAACAAAGGTGGGGACCCATCACGTGGTTATTGTAATTGGTCAAGGTGGGCGTCACCACATACACTGTATCCTAGGTAAACACTCAGTAACACTGTGTCAAGTATGAACGCATTGCTGGTCTTCTTGGAGAGATAATAGACAAATGTTTTTGACACATAAAGTTATCTCAGCCTTGTATCAAAGGTGAGAGCTGGGCATGTCAAATCCTGTTGTTGAATATCTAAGTTGAGATTGACTCCTTAGCCAGAATTGGGTTGGCTCAGGTTTCCTTTGTGTGTCCACTTCATATTAAGGTCATCTGCATAACAGGGAAGACACAAGAAGAAGGTGAGTTGGGTTTTGCATTGAGAAGCTTGAATTTCTCTGGCCCTGACTCTCAAGGCTGCTAAAAGATGGTGGTACTGAGAAACACAGACATGCTCCCTGCAGGTAGACTTGGATAAGCCTATTAACAAAATGTGATTGGATTCTTTTAAAGCCATTGTTCCTCTTTGCTTTCTGAGACTATCACTCAGCATGCTTCTCCTGTGTTTGGGATCTGCAATCTGAGTTTCCTTTAATGAGCTCTAGTTAGCCAGTATAGCTGCTTTTGTTGTTTGACTTTTTGTCTTAATCACATCAAGCCTCTTCTCCAGTGCTGGGATTGGCTACTGGTTTTGTTGCTCAGCTGGTCCACTTGTTGCAGGTTCTGTTTTTTTGCCCTCCCATTTAGCCAGCTTCCAGATAGCTCACTGCAGTGCTTCTCAGGATGCTTCTGAATGCGTTGTGGCTGTGTCATTCCATGTCCCTTCTGCCAGACACGTGGAAGAAGGATCAGAGCAAGCAAATAATTTGGTTTGATAGGTCATCAAAAGTTGCCCATACTGTCTAGTTCAATGGGTTGATTCCCTGTTTTCCTTGCCCCGTTCTGCTACACTGTGTGTGCTGAAGGCTGTGCTCCATCGCATTTTCACTTGCAAAGGTTCTGAGGAAGCTGAGTGGGGCTTAGAAAGAGTCTGAGGTCACAAAGCAGCCCTGAGCCTCACAGGGGAGCCACGTTCTACACTTTTCCCTGCAGGCTGTGGCGTTTGCAGGGGATTGATGGGCTTGGTGCGTGCTCCTTCACCTGACCTGTCATTCTTCTCTGCTTCTCCGTTTGAAGACAAAGTTTGTATTGCAATATCAGGTGAAGGCTGACTCATTTAGAATATAAAATGTGCTGGGGACTGGGAAACAGACTTTCCCTTGGCCTTGGCAATAAGTCCATGTGGTGTTATAGTCCTTTCAAGGATAGGAGATGGACCCTCTTTGTCCCACTGTGTAGATAGGGAAGCAGGAGCCAGCACGGGGAGAGGCTTAACATGATGCCTAAAGCTGACACAAAATATGAGTTGGGCTCCTAGAAGGGAGAAAGACAGTGTTTATAATTTCTTTCTATTTTCCTTAGCAAGGCCCCATACTTGGGGCCAAGAATTGTAAACTTGCCTCTTGCCAAGGGGAGGCTCCTTGTGCCTGCCAGAACTCATGGGGATACCCTTCTACTCCAAAAGGCCAAGGAGTGTCTAAGACTGTCCAGTTCTGCTCTCCACCAGGGGGATAGGAGGCCTTTCCACCTTCCGTGTGAGAGCCTGCTTAATCAGCACATTGCTGCTCCACTGGAACCTACATTGTCACTGTGTTAAACTGTAATCAGGTGTGACACATCCTCAAGAAGAGAATCCACAGGCACTTCCATCACACTTAAATTCTTTCTTTGCAAGTGAAAAACAAACTGGTAGCTTTCTGTGAGTTCCACTAGCTGTATGAATTTTTATTTTTATAGCCTTATTAATATTTTTGTTTGTTGGTTGGTTTAATTTTTTTTTTGAAGCAGGTTCTCTCTGTAGTCCTTCCTGACTGACATAGAATTCACTCTGTAGCCCAGGTAGGCCTTGAACTTATGGTAGTCCTCCTTCCTCATCCTCCCAAGTTCTGGAATTAACGATGTGAGCTATCACATTAAGCGCCTCATTAGGTTTTCTGATAACTAAAGACTGGAAATTTATGTTGGGACCAAATCCTGCAAATGTATATTATTCTTTGAAACAATTTGATAAAAAGTTCTAAGGATTCACAATACAATCAGGCCAGCTCCACTGTGAAATCCTCACTGTAGGAACAGAGAGCACTTGAGTTGTACTGAAACGTGAAGCTGCTCTGATTTTCTTACCAACACTGACTTAAGGTAGTAGTCCTGGGTTTGCCTTTAGAAACTGTCTGCTCTTCTTGCTTCCCAGAAACTCCAGAGCACTTCAACAGGAGTTTGGCTGCTTATAATGTTTCAAACTTGACTTGTTTATCTTGGTGAATTTCCTGGCTAGCAAGGAAATTCATCATTATGCTAGAGTCCAAGGGAGGAAAAAAGGACCTTTGTATTTTTAATATACATATATATATATATGATATTTGTGGAGAGGAGCTGGCCTTGGATATATGCTCTAATGATAGAATTTATAATATATGGAGGGATATAAACTTTCAATGATGGAAAAATGTCAAGCATAAAAGTGAAGAAAACAGTATGATAAAAGTCTCCGGCAACCTTCTCCCTGTTTTAACCCCACATTAGCCAGTCTGGGCTTATGTGTGGCCCCTGTCTCATCCCTCTTAGCCTCTTATTGAAGCAAATCCCAGCTTCATATTTAATTGATAAATATCTCTCTGAAAGCTGTGAACTCCCTTTGGAATATAATTAAAGTGCTAGTACTCCACTTACTCGCACCCCTGGGCAGTGAGTTTGCCTGTTTTCCAACTGGTGGTGTCAAGATTCCTTTGAGGTGCCTTTGCATTTAGTTAATGTTTCTCTTAAGTCTGTTCATTTCTACTGCTTCTCTCTTTTTTTTTCCTGATGACTTATTTGTTCAAGAAAATAATTAGCTTGTTCTGTAGAATTTCCCTGATGTTGGATTTTAATGCTCACATTCTCAGGGTATTACTGAATGTGTTCCTCCATCCTCTTTATTTATTCACACAGGCTAGATCAGGAAGTTGTTTCTAATTCAAGTTTGATTTCTTTTTCTTGTCTCTTTTTTCATTTGTGAGACTATGTCATAGGTTCATCAGGGGGCACATACTCTCTGGTAGTGTGTCTGTGCTGTGAATATCTTCACTGGGTTTGTTGCAGCTATACATAATATTTACCATCAGCTTTTTGCCTAAAAGATACCTGTTGTGTATGTATCTTTCAGGGCAAGTGCCTGTAAGTGAAATTTCTGGGTCACAGAGTGAATGTATTTATCATATATTGGACATTGCCAAAATTTCCTCTCTAGAGGTTGCCTGATTTTTACCTTCTTACTACTTGACACGAGTATTCTTGTTTTCCATGGCTGTGCCAGCAGAATATTGACAAACTTTGGCATTTTTGCCCATCTTATTGGTGAACAATAGCATCTAGGCATAGTACTCCTTTACATTTCTCTTGAGACCCTCTGTAGTCTTTATTGCTTTTGAGGCCCTCTAAAAGCATTCGTTAATAATGAAGAAAGTCTTAAGAACTAGTGAGCTTTTTCAGTGAAAGATCCAATCGTACCCTCAAATTTCTGAAGCTCAACTTGACACATTACCTCAGTGTGACTCCTTACTAGCATCCAGAGGCAGATGTAAGGACTCAGAAACTAAGATGTATATATTGTTTCCCAAACTGATGATCCACAAGAATGGGCAGGGCATGCCCATAGGTGTGAGGCAAGTTCCTTTCTTAGTTCCTTACTAAAGATCACAGCCTTGTGCTAGATTCTGAGCTGTACTACAGCCCAGAATCTCACTTAATGGGGATTCACCCTAGGGTTCCCATGTTTATGTGACATGGAAGCCTTTTTCTGCCATGACAATTATAATGTCCTTGAGTGCTAGCGTGATGGCCAGAATGCTGCCCTGACTGCCTGGTTACCACATCCGTTGTTCATGGTGTAACATTTCCATACCTGGCACCCAGTGCTTCACACAGATTTCCCTGTGGCCACTCTGAGCTGAGCAGCTTTATGACTCACCATTCTCATGCAGCAACCACAGGGTTCTTTTAAATGTCTCCTTTGCTTGTGACTCTTGTGGGCCTTCTCTCCTAGAATACAAGCCAGTCTCTGGATGAATTAGCTTCCTGGCCCAGCCTTATTTCCTGTTAGTTTCATCCTCACTTAGGTTTGCCAGCCACCCTGGCCACCCAACCCGCTGACCACCCAGCATACTAGGGCCATCCTGCCTTCAGTGCTAGCATCTACTACTCTCCTCAAGTCCATCTCTCCTTTCCAGGTCTCTAGGCAAATGTTCTCTTGCTGAGGTCCCTTATAAGCCATCCTACTCAAAGAGGTTTATTCCTCATCACACTCTGTCTCCAAATCTGCTTTGTTTGGTTCAAAACGCTGGTCACTGCCTGACCTAATGATTTTTTATTGTTTCCTTGCTTGAAGTGCTATTGCTTGAGGACAAGAGCTTTGCCTTGGTTCCTGCCCCATCTGGAGGACACCGACAGTTCCCAGAACAGGGTGGGGTTTGGTATGATGAGTGGACTATAGTATGGGTGTTGTGGAAGTGGCTGGTGTCACAGCCTACTGCTAGCTGTCTTGTAGTTCATTTCATTCTTGGACACTAGGACTCTCTGAGCAGTGGTAAATGATTTTTAGTCAGAAAGTTTTCCTGGGTTGCTAGAATTTGTGGCCGGGGTGGTCTTTACAAAATTGGCTCATTTACCATCTTATTAACTCCCCAAGCATTTCATTCTCTTCTGCAATTTGGGCCCTGGGTTTAAGAATTATCGTTACTTTTTAGTGTTTAAATCACAGAAAGGAGTGTCCACTAAATATTCCAAGAACTAATTTCTACCAGCTCCATGCCTATCACCTGTTGAGCCTTTAGCTTCAGGTATTCTCATTGCTGGAGGAACTTCCCTGTCTGGAGGGGGATGTGGATGGAGTTACACCCATTTGTCTCCTTAAAAACGAATGACTGCACACTTGTGACTATTTGATACCACACAAAGACATTACTAGATAAGAGAGTTAGCATTTTCTGTCTGAGGGGATTTAGAGATCCAGCTAGAGCAGGCTTACATTAATGGTATCCCACTAACATAGCGTGTGTGAAAACCCCAGCAATACTCAGATAACAGTAAGACATACAGAAATGGGGGCAGACACAAAAAGAGCATTGTTCCAAGTTGTGGGATGGGGCCAGAATTCCACACAGGACCTGGTGTTGATAGCAAGCTGCCGGAAGCTTCCTGAGGTGCACTCAAGGTCCTTGCCAGAGCCGCTGATGTAAAAGGTAGACATTGTAACAAAACTACCCATTCTTTTGGGTTGTAATCTGTGGTATGAACATGGAATAGCTCTAGAGGCCTGGCAGCTCTTTTCTCCAAGAAGGTGTTTGCCTTTACTCTTGTTTTTCCCTAGTGCAGTACTCCCAGCATCTTGAAGTCTTCAATCGCTCAACAAAAAATAGAAAGCTTAGGGCAATGGGAGGTAGAGGTTGTTGATAACCATCTCTGAAATGTCTTTTTTGGGGGCCTGTACACAGGTTCCCTATCTGAACCTGCATCTCTTCCTCCTTTTCTTTCCCACCCAAATATTCTTGTAGGAACCATAAAGAGTTTGCATTGGAACAACACTTTGGCTCTGTGAATGGTCTTCAGGTTTGACACAGTGGGACTATGAATGTATTGCATTTCCCGTGATGAAGAGGACGTGTGCTGACAGGAGGGTCCTTAGCTGGGCTTCTCACTCTATAGCTTACTGGCTCTGTGTCCTTTAAGCAAATTAATCAACCCCCTGCAGCTATGTGCAAAATGTAGAGTGTAGAAAACTAAAGGCTTGAGGCTAGACACTGAAGTTTGTCCACACTGTGCAATATCTCATGTTCTTGTTAGTACTGTCTTTTATTTCTGCTAAGAAGTGATTACTTTTCTATTATTTTATCTTCAGTTTAGTGTATAAACATTTATTTGTACTTTTAATTAAAATAAAAAAATATATAATAAGACCATTCTTTGGCAGTCACAGATATGATTTTCTTTATAAAGTGAAACACAATGGTATTTTATAAGGTACCAAATGATTGAACATATCACCTGCATTTAACCAGAGTTCTATAGATTTTTAATTTGAGATGAGGTTCTACTTTGTAGCACTTGGCCTGGAATTCACTATGTAGTCCACTTTGACTGGGAGCTCAAGGCAATCCTTCTGACTCAGCTTCCCCCTCCCCAGTGCTGAGATTAGTGGCATGAGTCACCATTCCCAGCAAGGAATTTTTTGTTGTTGTTGTTGTTGTTTTTTGAGGTAGGGTCTCACTCTGGTCCAGGCTGACCTGGAATTAACTATGTAGTCTCAGGGTGGCCTCGAACTCTCAGCGATCCTCCTACCTCTGCCTCCCGAATGCTGGGATTAAAGGTGTGCGCCACCATGCCTGGCTTCCAACAAGGAATTTTTTTAAGGAGAGGGAACTTTCAATTAAGTAGATTTTGCAGAAGTGAAAAAAGAGGTTTCCTGTCCTTTGAAGTTTTTGTTAGATAATACTAGATTGTGGCTTAAAAATGAAAGCAGTTTGAATCTATGAAAAATAACTAGTATGTTCCCAGTTGTTCCAAAAGCAACCCTCAGTGGGTAATGGATGGATGTCACATTCAGCAGGGAGGGGAGTTATGTCACTCTGTGATCTTGTGCAGGCTTCCGAGGCAGGGTGTGGGAGTTTAAATACCTATCCTTTCATAGCTCCAACTTCTTCATTATAAAGTCTAAGACCATTCTTATCTCATAAGGCTGTTGAGGGCTTAAATGAAGTGCCCCGTGTGAAGCATGCAGCAAGATCCTGACATTTACCAGGTGTTTGATATGCTGAACTATTTTTAGACAATATATCATATAACAGTTATACTATATGGTCAAATAACATTTATAGAGTAATTATTCTGTGATACGTAACTATTTCTTGGGTTTTCAACGACTCTTAGCTTTGTGATTGTATTATTGAATGACTTTCACACCTTTTAAGAGAGGACTATTATTTTTCCCTTTCCTTCCTAATACATGACTCCTTGTAAGGAATGGGAAAGCTGTTGAGGCAGGGTTTAGCCCTAAGCCCTACCTGGCTTCCCCACTCTTGCCAGAGGACCTGCTACTTCAGGCTGTCCCAAAACTGCCCTGGCTAAATCTTCTTCATTCTTCTCCACTGTTTCCCAGCCACTTGAGTGAACTTGATGCCAGAGCCGAAGGCCCTGCCTCAAAGTCCCATATTGGTTCTCAAAGGGCTTTATAATGCCTACTGGTGACCTAAATTGTATGTGCTGCTGGCCCTCTCCCTAAGGGGTTAGGCCTGTTTTCCTTGGCACTTGCAGCTATTCCAATCCCTCAACCTGGAGTTACAAAAGGCTGTAGGTTTCACTCTTGGGTTTAACAGTGGCCCAACAAGGCAGCCACGGTCTTGAGGTCTGAAATAGGGGTGGATATAGGATTGCAGTCCTCACCATAATACATGTTATATGGCTATGGATCTGTTATTGGCCCCCTTTCCCAAGTACTTGGAAAACTGCATTCAGTGTAGTCGAATTTCAATTCTCCCTGGGGATCAGTGGCAGGGCTTGCTCTGTGTTTCATTCTGGAAGAGCCAGAAGACCTGATAGCAGAGGCACTAACTGCTGACAGTTGGAGAGCATTTTTGTACATTTTTTGTTACATTTTTCTGGTTTCAGGGTCTTGTCTGGAGACGCAGACTCTTTTCCACAGACTTTATCAGCCTTCCGCGGTTGTGGTTTATGGCATTAACAAGCACATATGCAAACGCCTTTCAACAGAAGACTATTTAAATAAGCCTAGATAATCTCCACAAGAGTTGTTTGGTAACTTCTGGGGAAGTTAGTGGTTTAAAATGTATGGCCTTTGATTTATGCTTTGTGTTAGGACTATTGGTTCTTCCCAGAGTCTATGTTTTCCTACATCATGGGTGTTAGTGTTGAGATGAGCAACTCTCAAGGGATTTTTTGTGTTGGTGCTAAGGATTAAACCCAGGTCCCCATGCCTGTTAAGCATATACTATGTAGCCCTGGGATGCCCCGCACCAGGTGACCAGCTCTCCCCAGGGGACCTGACTGTTGGCCCCAGTTATGGAACTGGACACAGGCCAAATGAATCTCATTGCTACTGTGACCTGGAACAATTTCATGCCAAAAGCGTCCTCTGTCACAAATCCTTTTTATTGTCAAGTCTCTGGGTCTTTATACTTATAATGATAACTATTATGTAATGTTTGTCAGTGAATAATAATTAGTAAAAGAAGACATTCGTCCAACCTTGTGGTTCTGGAAGCTGGTTGTTACATTAATAGATCTCTCAGTCCTACCTGTAGGGACCCAGGAATCTGTATTTTTTTTAATAAATCTTTTTTTTCCCCAACATCATTTTTTTAAATTATTTGCAAGCAGACAGACAGAAAGAGAATGGGCACACCAGGGCCTCTAACCTCTGCAAACGAACTCCAGATGCATGTGCCCCTTTGCATCTGGCTAATGTGGGTCCTGGGGAATCGAACCTGGGTCCTTTGGCTTCGTAGGCAAATGCCTTCTAAGCCATCTCTCCAGCCCTGCTTTTTTTTTTTTTTCTTGTGTGGTTTCCATTCCTAGGCTTCTGGTTCCACTCTCCATCATACCGTCAGCTTAAAGAGCACCCACTGTGCAAGATTTCAGTGCATTACCTCGTTTGTTATGAAGTTGTGATAGGTAACAATACAGGATGTGAAATATTATTGATGAGCCACTCAATTTACAGATTTGGATACTAGCAGTGAGTGAGAAAGCTAGCCATTGTGACAAAAGCAGGACTGTTTTTTGAGAAACAAGCAAGAGTTTCAAAAATGTACAAGTGACTTATATGCCATCTGTTGCCATTTTTGCTCTTGGCTCCTACTTTTTCATAGCCACCAAATGGTCAGCTGATAGTATGCTAGAAAAAATATATATATACACACACACGCATAGTTTTAAGACAGGATCCTGCTATGTACCTCCAGCTTGCCCTCTTGGGATCCTCTTGCCTTGCCTTCCTAAGTGCTGATTTCACATACCTTCACCATAACACCTGGAAAAACTTTTTTTTTGTTTGTTTGTTTTGTTTTTCGAGGTAGGGTCTCACTCTGGCACAGGCTGACCTAGAATTAACCATGTAGTCTCAGGGTGGCCTCGAACTCATGGCAATCCTCCTACCTCTGCCTCCCAAGTGCTGGGATTAAAGGCATGCGCCACCACGCCCGGCTTGGAAAAACTTTTTATATATTATTGCTGAATTTAATGACAACCATCAAGGTGCTAGAAAGTTAAAGATAATCACTTCAGTCATTTGGACAAGTTGTTGTGGAGCGAGGATAGGGATTGATGAGAGCAGAGAGCAAAGATAAACAATACCTACATCTCACGCTTTAGCTTTGTGCATGTATTTTAACTTTCAGCATGGAACACTACAGTTAAAAAATACATTTCCCTATTAAAATATGTATTACTGAAGAATTTTCCTTTATAGAAACACATGGAACAACATACATTTTTTGAAAAACCTACAAGCCTGTAACTGACCCATTAAGGAAGTACCCATGGGGTCAGGTCACGCTTGGACTTAGGGGTGTCATCATTCACTCTTTAGGGTCTCATGAAGTACCTGCATCTGCCCTCTGAGGGGAAGGCCTTGGGCTTTGTCTTAATAGCTGTTGTATATCACAGCAGGGATACCAGGCTCTAGAGTTCTTTCTTTTCCATCCAGGACTGATTTTCTGATTGTTCTATTTGCCTTTCTCCTGTTTCAACATGTCAATTCCTGTGCTACACTTTGCTGTGAGTGATGTGTGA
This sequence comes from Orientallactaga sibirica, assembly GCA_036365145.1. Classification (NCBI taxonomy): domain Eukaryota; kingdom Metazoa; phylum Chordata; class Mammalia; order Rodentia; family Dipodidae; genus Orientallactaga; species Orientallactaga sibirica. Next base: position 7,934,242 of record JAEOAD010000840.1, read on the forward strand.
CACACATGGCAAGAATTTCGCTAATGATAATAAGATAGCAAAGTTGGAGGATTATTTACTCCCCCATGAGTAAGTAGTAGCATTATTTTCCTGATAATAAAATAATCATCATCATCATCACAAACATTTCATCCTGGGCCTCCTACTAGGTGACTTTCAATTTTTTTTTTTAAACCTCATACCTATCCTCTGGAAGAATTATTAGTATTTTCCTCACCTGAGACACAAGGAAACAGGCCAGAAGAAATGAAGTGACTTGCTTAGGGTCCCACAGCTAGTGAGTGGCAGAGCTCGAATGCTTCTTGCACTATGCCAAGGGGCTTGTGTAGTGGAAAACAAGGCAGTTTCAGCTAGCAGTTAACAGCACAAATCATCAGGATAACCTGTGGGAAAAATATTAGCACCAGAACCTGTGAAATGGTGGGCCTGAAACCTGAAAAGCAAGCTAGCTGCTTTCCAGGGAAGGAATTCATTCCATGCTTGGACCAGTTTCCCAGGCTCCTTACCCCTGAGGGCTTCTCAGGCTTGAGACTTAGTTATGGGAGACGTGACAGAGGACATGCTCCTGAGGCTGTTTGCTGTTGGAAGATGGAGCCAAGTCTGGTCCTGTTCTGTGTTTTACATTCACCAGCCTGCCAGGCTGGTATGCATGTGGGTTGGCTAAATGGATGAACTGAGAGAAAGGAGGAGAAAGGGAGGAAGGGAAGAAGGAAGGAAATGGAAGAAGTTGGGATGGATATTGAAGGCAATAATTGAGGAGGTGGGTAGAAGAAAGAAAGTGATAACATTTGTACAAGATACCATTATTAAGGCACACTACCTCTTGCTGTTCCTCCTGTACTCTCCTTGCATACAAATCTCATCTAGAGGTTTAGATAAAAAACATATTTAACCACTAACCTAAATAATGCTGGGAATAAATGAAAAGTCCTTGGTTCTACATCCAGAGAGGGAAGTGTATGGTCTCATCTATTCTTCAAGCCTATGATCTCACTGTCTATTGCTTAGTTGAGGACAGGGCCTTCTCACCTGCACAGGATACTCCTGGAGTGTATGTAGCCATTCATCAGCTGGGTATCAGATCTTTGTATTTGCCACAAAGAAAGAAGGTTTCATAGGGTCTTTACTGGTCCCTGCAAAAACTCTGCTTGTAACTGTTTCCCACCATTTTAATGAAGACTTTGAGTTTTCATTATTGTTGTTTAAAGGAATAATATGATCTTGTGTGGAAGGTCTCTAATTTTTCTTTTTTAAACAGGATTGATCGGAAGATGTCAAGTGCTCACACCAATTACAAACTGGATGAGGCCCAGGCTATAATGAGCGAGCTCCGTACCATCAAGAAAGCCATTTGTACTGGTGAGAAGGAGCGGCGAGATCTGATGCAGGTAAGACCTTGGCTGCCCCCTGCAGAGGCAGCCTGGTCACCCATCTATCATTTATTTATTACAAATGTTAAATATTTATATAGTTCATATGTAATATATGTATATTTTAAGCATATAGTTTTAATAAATGCATTAATTTCTGAGGCTACCATAACACAGTACCCCAAATCAAGTGGCTTATAAACAGTAGAAATTACTATCTTGTTCAGGAGGCCACAAATCCAAAATCAAGGAGGTGGCAAGAGTGGGGCTGGGGTTCTTCCATGCTTTGTCTTAGCATCTGTGACCCCAGGTGCTCCTGACCTTTCTGGTTTATAGATGCATCACTCCAATCTCTGTCTCCATTGTCACATGGTCCTCTCCCTGTGTCCCTGGGCCCCAATTTCCTGTTCCAATCAGGACTCCTGTCCCATTGGATTAGTGTCCATCTATTCAGTATGAGCCCATCTTAGATTGTGTCTGTGAAGACCCTGTTTCCAAATAAGGTCACATTCCTATGTTCTAGGGATGAAGACTTGAACATATCTTTTGAGGATACAATTTTACCCACAACAATAAGTGATAAAATAATATTGTTAATACTAAAAATAATTCAAAAGGTCCATGATACGGAGTCTTGCCATTACTTTTTTCATTCCACTTCACATAAATAATTTTATTCACTTCTTGCATAACCTTCCATCATTCATGCAGTACAAAAAATGTGAAAGGAAATTCAAAGGCTTTCACACAATGTTATGACTAGGCTGCTGCCTGCTCTAGCTTCCACATGTGATGAAGCTACATCCCATACCATTCCCCTATCTGTTCCCAAAGAGTTTCTTCATTTCTTGATAGGACTATATAGTATTGTACCATGTGCATGTATTTGAATTATATACCTGGGATCATTGTAGCTTTATACTGTTTTATGATCCCCCCCCATAAACTCCCTATACCTTTCATTACTTTTAGGAAAAAAATGAAGCTTTGAAAATGGGCACATGATTTTTTTTTTGCTTGCCACTAGAATGCATTTGTTACTTTGTACTAGGGCTTTTGTCTACTCCTAAGGGAGTAGCTGATGCCTTACAGGCATTACTTTAGATTCTGCAGCATGTAAGAAGACCCAGAGGACATACTAAGCCAAGTTCAGGCTTACAGGAAATATGAGTAGATGCACAAAACCCACCTTGCTTGGAAGTACATACTCAGTCCAGTGCTGTCAGGAACTCATGGAGAGCCCCCATGGCACTTGGTAAAATGCAGTTTCCCAGACCCCACCAAAGTCCCACTACATTAGAATCTCTGGAGATGAGGCCCAGTAATCTGTATTTTCAGATGACCTCTCCAGGTCATGGTAGACAAAGAGGTCCTTATTAAAATTTCTTGTTGACATAATGGTAGCATTGCGGACAGCTACTATTTACTGGGGTCTCTGTGTGAAGCATTGAAATTAGATATCCAATACCCCTTGTCCATATTGTCCTAGTGACACCCCAGGGTGTTTCACAGCAGGGACATAGAGAACTCCCTTGAGATCAGGAAGGCTCCCTCCTTACCCTTGCTTCTCTGAAACTGCAATGTCTAGCACTGGGAAAGTCACCAAGTTGTCTCACTTGTCTCTCTTGGAATCCCCATCATAAAGGCAAAAGGTAAAATTTTTAGAGAAGTTGTAGGCTCCATTGCCTTCTTTGAAATCTCCACTAACTCTCCAACCAGAGAAGCCTCAGGGAGAATCATGGGCAAAGTCTGCTTCCATCTTACATCAACTTAAAATAACTGGCCCTTTCCAGGAAGCCTTTGTTTCAGTTTTGACCCAATTACATGAATTCTATTGCACTTCCATAGTCTGGTGCCCAGAGCAATGTCAAAGGTGAATAGGTTCCAAAAACCCTAAAAGAAATGGTAAACAATCGTATTTCTCTTGAACTTCCACACATGTGGGTTCCATGTGCCACAATGCATCATTACTGTAACTTTTGGCAAACTAACATGCGCATAAGATTACTTTTGACAATGTAAAATTATGAGTGAAAACGATATATAAAAGTATGTAAGTATGATCTGGGAGCTGTTTTCACCTCCTGTGAATTATGTATAAAGAATCTCGAGGTGGCATGCATTGCTGCCAGACCTATTTACTGATTGGACATTGGGGATAGGAATATTTTTTTCTTCCCCCCTCTCCTTTCTTTCAGAAACAGGAAGGCTTAAAAAATCAGTAGAAGTGTTACTGTAACTGTTCTCCATTTTATTTGTGTGCTCCTGCCAGAAAGACTCATTTTTCTCTTGGATTCAAATGATTAAGAGTTAAATTAAATGTGTATACAGTGAAAAGCATGTCTTTTAATCTAGCGAGAATGGGGAGTGTGGTGGGCTAACACTCAAGTCATGTGCTACCGACTGGAAATGGAGGAAAAAGTTGTTTCTAAAGGGAAGGGAAACCTTGCCATTCCACTCAGAGCTTGTCTCATTCTCTTCCAGAGCCTGGCCAAGCTTACTGACAGCTTCAAGAATAGCTGTGTCATTACAGATCCTCTGCAAGATTTCTCTCACAGCACAGGGGCAGTTGGTGACTCTGGTGTTCCTCAGCAGTTCTGTGATGCTGGCTCTCAGACAGACACCATAGGGGAGGTATGCTCAGCCAGGGAAGACAGAGACTTCTGTCCAGAGAGTACTCTTGGTTTTGCTGATACTGTCATACAGTTGCTTTTATTTTCCAGTTTTACTTCAGAAATGTTTTGAGTTTTGTGTCATTATGTTTCAAGGAGAAATAGTTTTTTCCCACTGTTCAGCAGTGATGGTTCAGTGGTATTTAGGATGCATATTGCCTTATAATTATGATCCTTAAAAATAGCAAGAGTTTCTGGGCTGTGGAGTTGGCTCACTACATAAAGTCACTTGCTTGCCAAGTCTGCCAGCCAGATGCACAAAGTAGTGCATGCATCTGGAGTTTAGTTGCAGTGGCAAGAGATCCTGGCATGCCCATGTTCTTTCTCATAAATAAATAAATAGATAAATAAATAAATAAATAAATGTATGAAATGTCATAGTTCTTGTAAACATTGATTTAAAATGTTTTCTTAACAGATATATGACTTTAGAGCATGGCTTAGAAAATGTTTTCTTCCGAGGACCAGATAGTAAATATTTCAGGCAAGTCATGCAGCCTCTGCTTTTACTGTTGCACTGTCAGTGTAGTGCAAAAATAGTTCTAGATGATATGTGACAGAATGGGCTTGACTGTGTGCCAATAGAACTTTATTTACCAAACCAAGCAGTAGGCTAGAATTGGCTGGTTGCAGCATGATAGATGCTAATCTCGGGTTTAGACCAGTGGTTTCCAAAGGCTTTGTGATTTGCCGCCGTGGGTTATACTTGACTACCATGTCTTGTTCTAAAAGAATTTCACCAAATTGAATTGAATTAAAATCAATTTTGTTTGAGACTTAAAGTAATTTCAGCATGCCCCTTTTGAGAATTAGTAAAACCTTCAGTAGCCAAAAAACAAAGTTGGGGGAAAATCATTTGAAACTGAGTAGTAAATAATCAAAGACATACTACCATAATGCCATTGAGTGGACTTTGAAATTAATTTGCTGCCATGGAGAGTGGTTTGTAGTGCTTCTTTGTCTAGGGGCTATTAAGTAAAGATAAAATATTAATGGAATGTACAATGCTGCTCTCATTTTGCTCACCTTTTATTTAGGCAAGCAAAAATTGGAGAGGGCTAGAGAGATGGCTTATCAGTTAAGGCGTTTTCCTAGAAAGCCAAAGGGCCCAGGTTCGATTCCCCAAGACCCACGTAAGCCAGATGCACAAGGGGCACATGTGTCTGGAGTTCGTTTGCAGTAGCTAGACGCCTGGCGTGCCCATTCTCTCTCTGTCTCCCTTCTATCTTTATCTCTCTCTGCTTGCAAATAATTTTTTTTTAAATGGAGAAAACCCAATTTGTGCAACACTCAGCCAATTAGCTAATATTTTGAAATTTTGGCAAATAATGCCTTTTTGAAGGGGAGTATAGTATAAATTATGATTTGTTATGTTTTAAATGTTCTATCATATTTCTAATTTTACCATTATTGCCAAAATTACATTTGCACATTTCCAGCCAATCATCATTGGTTTAAAGAATGTGGTCACCATCTGTAACCCTCAGAGGAGAATCCATAAGTCAAACACATTGGGCATTTTTGCCCAATGGTTTTAGAATAAAGGAAGGAAGCAAGTGGAAGACTCATTGAGTTCTGGAAATGACTCCTTGCTGCTTATCATAAAGTTAGATTTAGAATTTAAAGCTCTTAATTAGTTAGAGAGGAACAGATAAGATCAAAGCTCTATAATGATTTCGGTAAGCCATTCTAAAAATGTCAGCTTGGGAGTGGTGGCTGGATCTGTTGCTCTAGCTATAAATTGTCATGGTTTATGAGCCCCTGAAGTTTACTGGGGCCAGCCTTGGGTTGGCAGCTTTATAACTGTTATCTCTGTTTAAATATTTTCTTGTTTTGTATAGGATTTTGTTACTCAGTATATGTAATTGGTATGGAAATATTTAAGAATAATTACTGATAGTATCCTGAGCATTTAAAGTATAACTCTAAGGAGATCCTCCCCAATCCCTGACTCTTTCAGTTGTTGCTTTCTTTCTTTTTACCTGTTCTTTTTTATGCCTTGTAACCTTGGAGGGCATCCTCTAACTTCTTCCTCAGGAAACTGCTCTGTCTTACTCAGATCTTGGGGCTTCTGAGTAGAACATCATTGCAGTCATCCCTTGGTATACATGGTGGATTTGTTTCAAAACCTTTACAAGCTGGTCGTGGTGGCACACACCTTTAATCCCAGCACTTGGGAGGCAGAGGTAGGAGGATCAGGCCAGCCTGGTACTACAGAGTGAGTTCCAGGTCAGCCTGGACTAGAGTGGACCCTACCTTCAAAAAGACAAAAATAAAAAAAGTCTTACCTAAAATTATTTCCCTTATGTTAAATCGTGTAGTAGTTACACATACCCTGCACACTTCCTCCTGTACAATTGAAATCATGTCTAGATGACTTACAACGTCTGGTGCAGTATAAATAGCTCTTTTACTCTGTTTATGGAACAATGACAGGCAGAAATGTTTGCCTATGCTCAGTAAAGGTGCAGTCATTGTGGTCCTGACTACAGTTTTGGTCCACAGTTGGTTGAATCTACAGATGTGGCACACACACACACACACACACACACACACACACACACACACGCACGCACACACACACATATGTAGAGAAAGAGGGGGGTACTGACTGCATTTTATATTTAATAAGAATTAGTATCTGACACAAAGTGCACTGAATATTTTTTATTTTGTGCCAACTTATAATTCCCCTTTTCTTTCTTTTTTTTTTTTTTTTGTTTTGTTTTTTGAGGTAAGGTCTGACTCTAGCTTAGGGTGACCTGGAATTCACTATGTTGTCTCAGGGTGGCCTTGAACTCATAGTGACCCTCCTACCTCTGCTTCCTGAGTGCTGGGATTAAAGGCGTGCGCCATCACACCCAGCTAATTCCCCATTTCTTTGAAAAGCTGATTCACTGTTGTTATTTGGAATGATACAATAAATGAATATATTTCCCCATTTAAAACCAAAAGCAATTCTCAGTTTTCAGAAAGCAAAAGACTTCCCAGCTTGCCTCCCAACCTCACAAGCCAGAAGTAGCAGAGTATTATTTGGGGATTCCTTCTAGGACTTTGAAAAATAAATTGAAACATAAATACATATTCTTATTGTTACTGAACGTATAAATGAATTTTCTATTTTGAAAACATGTTTTTAATAATGTCTTTCCCTTCTTTTCTTTTTGCTCTTGTATTCCATAAAGTTCCTCTTTGATGATAAAACAAGACTTGTAGACCGAGTGAGACTTAACTGGCAGTATGAGGAAGCCCGAAAGAGGTAAAAAACAGTTTTACAATATGACCTTCTGCTCACTTCTCCCATGGAAAAAGGTCGAACATACTCCCAGTGTCTGTCTGACTGCATTTTACCAGAAAGTTGTCTCTGATGGAATGGAAACGAAAAGGTCTTGATTTATTTGTAGCTTCATAATACACATGGGTGAACTTTCAAGTGTTCTTAAAAAATCTAAAATTCTCAATATTGCAAAGTTATACAGATGCAAATAATTTAGAGACTTTTGCAGCTTTTTCTGTCATGTCAAATGGTTTAGAACTCCCTCACCACCTCCCCCTTTCCTTCCCACAGACAGTATCCATCCTGTCTTTCTCAAATATGGCTTTACTGCCACAGGTTGATGTGGAAAGGCACACATCTCACCACAAAGACCATCTTAGTAAGTGCTAGGTCAGCAAGTGTTGGCAGTGTCTACAAAAGTTCATTTGTTCAAAAGACGTTATTTATGTTGACTTGCATCGAATCTAATCTGCCTCTTGCAAATAGGCATTTATGGGAGTTTGCCCCTTGGGTTTGTCTTTCCTCGCCCCATCCCACCCTTTAGTCTTTCACAATGGGACATGGTGATTCTTGCACATGCAATTCTTGCACAGTGTAATGTTTTGGCACCATAATTTTAGTGTGCAACGTTTTTCCTCAAATGATCCAGGTCCCCATTTCTGATATGTGCACCCTTCCCTGGCTTGCCATGGCCTCTTTTCAGAGACCTTCCTCTCTATTGTGCCTTCTAGAAAGAGTCTGAAAATCAAATTATTTCAAAATATGTGTTTCAGAAAACTATGAGCATAGCTGTTATTTGCTTTACTTTTTTGTACAATGCTGGTAATGGCACTCAAGGGCCTCATGCATATTAAGCATGTGCTATACTGTTGATCTATATTTCTAGGCCTCTTTTTAGTTTTTATTTTGAGACTAGGTCTCACTAAATTGCCCTTGCTGACCTTAAGTTCACTGTGTAGCCCAGACAAGCCTTGAACTTGAGATCCTGCTATATCATCAGCCTGTTGAGTAGTTGGCCCAGCTTGAAGCATAGCTTTAAAAACACACTTTTTATCTCCTTATATTAGGAAAAGGGAACAGAGGCCTAGGTGGGATGATGGGCTTCTTTCTAGAAGCTTGTCACTTGGGCCATTCAATGTATTGTGGAATTCATGGAGACCTGGAAATCTGCTTGTCGGCCTTTTGGAAACTAACAAATGCAACAGGAATAAACCATCTAACGGCCTACACTGGTGCAGCCTGCTTTTGGCTGAGAACCGTTCCACTAGTTCTCCCCGGACTTTTTAGGGTAGACTTGTGGTGGGCATTAACATTTCCAAGTTCATTAGCCAGTGCTGACTACCCCCCGGCCACATGCTTCATTTCACATGCATTCTTTGTGTAGCTTTGGATGCTGGAGAGAGCGATTGTTGCTTCTGACTAGTCTTCTGCTCCTTCATGCCTGTTTTGAAGTGGGACTGTGGAGTGTGGGTGCTGGAATTTGCTTTGCTGTATGAAACACAGAAAATGGATCATTGCTCTGCTTAGGGCTACCATTGTTATATGTTGCTGTGACATTTACCAAACATTGCAAGCAACTTCTTTGTTTTCTAGAAATGGTGTCACTATTTACTAAGTCGTCTTTTAAATGTTACAGCAATTCGTTTGGGAGAAAGGATGAGTATCTATGAAAATTATTCTGAGATAGATACTGCATTTTATTGTTAGTTTGAATGAAATTATTATTTCAAGATTGTTAGAACCTTGTTAGAAAATATAGGGCAACTATAGAATAGGTTTTGGAACTCTAGATATGATGAAGTTAAAGATCTTGATATGGGGAGAAGTGATCCTAAATGATCTGAAGAGGGCCAGTATCAAGCCAAGGGCCTTGTAAGAGGGAGACAAGAGGATCCAAATGAGAGAAGGAAATGGGATAGTAGAAATGAGCCAAACTGTAAGAGGCAACGAGATGCACAACACTTCTGACTGGAACCGTAGCTGAATGGTGATGTGGCTGTAAGTTTGTGTTTTTTGTGGGTTTTGGTCATTTGTTATAGTAGAAAGAGAAAACTCATACAGTGTTATAGGCCCTGGCTATTTCCAATGCCCAGAATGCAATGCTCTTCCCTAAATGGTCATGTGGATTCTTCCAGTTTGAATCTGAAATGTTCCTTGAATGACCATGTGTTAAAGATTTGGTTGGCAGCTTATGAGAAGTGGGGAGTAGTTGTCCTGGTCTGTGGGAAGAGTGATAGTGCTGTCCCTGGAATTTAAGGAGTTTTCAGAGGCTGATGTTATAGGTGAGAATCATGCAGATGGCAGATCATTTTTGTTTGTTTGTTTGTTTGTTTGTTTGTTTTGTGTGTGTGTGTGTGTAGTCTGTGATATTGTGTGTGTATGTATAACATATTTATGTGTGTGTGTGCAGATGTGCACATGCCCCATGCACACATGTCTGGAAGCCAGAGGAGAATGTCAAGTGTCTTTCTCTATTGCTCTTCCACATTGTTTCCTTGAGACAGAGTCTCTGATCTTGGAGCTGCCATTTTTGATTAGGCTGGTTAACAAGCCCCAGTGATTCTCCTGTGTCTACCTCCAATAGGATTTGGATTACAGGCATGTATTGCCATGTCCAACTTTTTATATGGGTGCCAGAGGTTGTACTCAGGTCCTCTCCAGCCCTCATGCTTGCATCACAACCACTCTTAATCACTGAAGCATTCCTCTAACCTCTAGATGGCAGGTTTTGATATTTGACAATGAATTTGATGGTTTCAACAAACTTAGTTGCTTAGACCTGTCCTTGAAGTTCCTGTCAATGGAGGACTCAGCCAGTCGATCTTAGTTCAGAGTCAGTGATTGTAACCCCTCCAGGTTCTGGTCCCCTGACAAAATGGTGGCAGTGTCCTTCCAGTCCCCATGGAGTTATCATATTTTATTGCCAAGCATTTTGCATTACTTTTTGTTTTTCAGACTGGCATGTTATGTTCTGTGGGTCTGAATTGTAAACTATATAGCCATCAGTTATGTAATCCCCAGTGGTGACATAGAGTTCTCTGGCAAGGGATAAATTGAGAACAGACATCAACACACATTCCAGTACACAGGTAGTGAGCACCACCATCAAGGCATGATGACTTTGAGGTATTGTACATATATCCTTCCTGTGGTCCCCCTGATTTTTACTATAACAAATCACTGATACCCCTATAAACATCACTGGAGGAGTGCCGACATACAGGAAAGCACCATGTACCTCTCTTTACCTATGACTTACTGGTTGTACTATCAAAGAGCAGTGTGTCCTTCCCTGATTGTTCACTGTGAGGCTGGTGAGCACCTCTTGGTCCTTTTCTCTTGCCCAGGTGGACACCCACCATGTTTGCACTACAGTTTAGCAGTTGATCTTTCCTTTCTGCCAGCTCTCCCTTGGACGTCAGTCTTCCAGCTCTTATTTCTAAACCTCAAGCTTATCCAGAGAAATGGAAGCAGTAGGAGGTTGTGGGGGAAGATTGATGAGAGCAGTTAGTTCATGTGATTCCTGGAGGTTGACAGGTCCCACCACTTGCCATCAACAAGCTAGAAACCATTGTGAGTCAGTCCATGAGATGATGCTCATTTAAGACAGGTCTTCTTTAATCTACCAATTCCAATGTTAGTATCTTCCACAAGTATTCTCATAGACACTCAGAAACCATATTTTACCAGCAACCTGGGCATCACTTAGCCCAGTCAAGTTGGCTCATAAAAGTTACCATCATACCCACCCTCTGCAGAACCACTTTATGTTCCCTCAATTCTAAACTGGGGAGAATGTTATGCCTCCAGGCATTTGGGAGAAGTCTTTCCCACCTCTGCCTCCCAAGTGCTATGATTAAAGGCATGTGCCACCATGCCCAGCTATTATTTATTTATTAGAGACAGAGAGGGAAGCAGGTAGAGAATGGGCAGGCCAGGGCCCCCAGCTACTGCAAACACACTCCATACGCATGCAACACTTTGTGCGTTTAGCTTACTGGATACTGGGAAATCTAACCTGGGTCCTTAAGCTTTGCATACAAGCACCTTAACTAAGCCATCTCTCCAGGCCACGAGTTTTTAAAAAGGACAAAATTATCAAAATGTAGCGTTCTGGACAATGAAGTGTTTCATGTATGCTCAAACATAAAGGTAATATACAGAAGTAGAACTTATAATTTCAACTGGTAGCATGATTTCTAGAAAATTCTCTAACCAAACTACCACTGTCATGGTGATCAGCTTTGTGTTTCTACTCTGGGTCATGTGAAGTATATGAAAAGTACTGCTTGTATCTTTCCTTCCAATAATGTTTCTTTGAGTTCCAAAGGCAAACCTTCTAATAGGAATATTTTGACATAACTGGTTTAAAATTTTTAGAATTTTTTAAAGTTGGAAGAACAAATCTTCTTGAATCAATGGCGCAGATGGCTCTTTATTTTTAACCCAAGAGCACTTGTTCCAGAACTGTGCACAGTTTATAGCTGTTTCCATAGAAACACTTAGCTCAGATAAGAGCAAAACATTTAGTATATCCAGTTCCCCTGTCTTTGGTGTTGCTGCCAGGATCAGTCCTCATGTTCATTAGTTGTCAGGAGTCAGTGGTGCTGTGATTTCAGTTACATTTTGTTAGTCACCTGGATTTCCCCATCATTTCTCAAGTGACTTTATATATGGACTTTGAGAAATAAAGAAAAGCTCTTTTTGCCTTGCAGCTTCATCTTCCCCATTATGATGAAGATAAGGAGCCTGAAGAGATTTTAATGCTTTTTATTTTAGGAAGTTGCTCTCTAACTATCTGCAGTTTGGGGCTAGGGAAATGGCTCAACAGTTACATGCACTTGCTTGCAAAGTCTGCTGATCCTGGTTTGGTTCCCCCAAACCACCTAAAGCCAAATACACAACGTGGCACATGCCTCTGGAGCTCATTTGCAGCAGCAAGAGGCCCTGGCACACCAATACTTCCCCTCATCTCAAATAAATAAATTCAAATATTTAAATAATCCAAAGACCTGTAGTTTCCAAGGGGAGAACATGTCAGAGGAAATTGAGGATCAGGTGAGACACTGTTGTATTGGCAGACCTTTCCTGCACTACATGTTCTAGATGCATGTGTCTTGACTTTCCCTTATAGAGGTTAAGCACACAATGACTTACCAATATTTGGTTCAGTCAGCTGAAATGATGTCATCCATACAACTTAGACTTCAGCTGAGATTTTATTTAACCTTGGCTTTCAGAAAAGTAGGTACTTATAGTGGCTGGGTAGATGGCTATGGGTAAAGTGCTTGCTCTGCAGGTAAGGATACCTGAGTTCAGATTCTCAGAACCCAGGCAAAGCCAGGTGCATGATTACATCAGTATCTGTTAACTCAGCATACCTATGGTGAGATGGGAGGCAGAGATGGGAGAATGGAACAGCTAGCCTGGTGAAAGCAGCAATGAATAAGAGTGCCTTCAACAAAGTGGAAGGTGAGGGCCAACACCTGAAGTTGTCTTCTGGCCTCCACCCATGTGCAGTAGCACGTGTGTGCCTGTACTTATGAATGAATGCACGCACACACACACACACACACACACACACACACACACACAGTAGATATTTATAAAAAGTAAACTAAGTGAAAAGGTAAGAAGTATCAAATCTGCGTCTAGAATTGAAATGCCTCTAAATTGACACAAGTCTCTAAATTGACACAGTATCTTGGGATGTGCCACTGAGATCTGTCATGACTTGTCACCATCAAATGGGATGATGATAGGGTCCCTGGAGTTCTGCTTTCTATTCCAAAAGCAGAAGGATTTTAGGAATATGGAGATTTTAGGTATTGAGTCAAATAATTGCAGATTACTCTTTTTTTTTTTTTTTTTTTTTGGTTTTTCGAGGTAGGGTCTCACTCTAGCCCAGGTTGACCTGACCTGGAAATCACTCTGTATTCTGAGGGTGGCCTCGAACTCACAGCGATCCTCCTTACCTCTGCCTCCCAAGTGTTGCAATTAAAGGCATGCACCATGCCTGGCTCAAATAATTGCAGATTACTGTTGATGTACCTCAAAAGATTTTAACAGTATGTGTACTATTCCCAGAAAAATGCAAAACATTTAAGATGTCCACATGAATTCTGAGGATCTGTGTATTTTGGCCACATAAGGACAGGTATTTATACAGGTTTTAATGTGCATGAGTTTTAGCAGAAAAGTCATTTGGGCAGATTTTGTTGTTGTTGTTTTGGTTTTTCGAGGCAGGATCTCACTGTAGCCCAGGCTGACCTGGAATTCATTATGTAGTCTCAGGGTGGTCTCGAACTCACAGCAATCCTCCTACCTCTGCCTCCCGAGTACTGGGATTAAAGGCACACACCACCACACCCGGCTATCATTTGGGCAGATACTATAAATAAAAAGTTATTCATATTTTATTTCTGTCTGTATTAGAACTGCTCAGGGAGTAAAATTCAGAAATTGCAGGATAAATATGAAACACTAAGGCTTAATTAAGGGTTTGCTTCAATTTCTTCACTATCAGGGCATGGGGACATTTGTTTTAAAGCTCTTAAAACAATTTGTGAACGAGTATATATAATCTATAAAGTATTTTACCTGTCAAAATCAGACAAGTGGCTCGTCCCAAAAAAAGTTTAAAAAGAGGAAATCCCTTTGCCAATTTTAAGTAGTTTTCATTTCTTTTTGAAAATGAACTTGGAAAAGATTTTTTTCTGCAAACTTTCATCATGATCTTGCTTTGTTTCCAAGCATTTAATTTCACTGAAATGGTATTTCAAAGAAAAGCCTTTCTGGAAATAGCTTTTCCTTTAATTCTCAGAATTTGAATGATAGCCCTCATAGTAGTAATGGGGCTCCACGCAGTGGATCAGCTGTTTGGCATGAATCTAGAAGAAGGTGCATGGACCCTTGGCACATCTGTGTCCTGCCTTAAGCAGGAAGTCTAATTCCACACGGAAAGCTCTTGACTAAGGATGCTCCTTGCAAATGGCTTGGTTCCAGGTCCGTAGCCAGACAGACAAGACATGCTGTTGGAAAGGCCAGGGGAGTGTGTGAGTAGTCAGTTGTGGGGGGAATTCTTTCTTCTGGTGCTTTTGGCTTTCAGAACATATAGACACAAAGACAGATGAGCCTCTCTTGACCTGGCTGAAGGGGGCTCAAATGTCCACACCCACAGTATGGACACAAGGAAGAAGATTGCCCATTCCAGTATATGCCCGTGTTCTTCTAGATTCAGAGATAGCTTGAAAATGAGCTTGTAGTCATTGGCATTGTTGTGTGATTTTCCTTAACAAAGCTCTGGGCTTAAGCACAGAAATGCTTGCCCAGTGTTCAGCACAAGCCCATACAACTTTTCCAGATGGGTTGCAAGAAATCATTCTCATCCGGATCTTGTTTCTGCTGGGAGGTCATCCCTCCCCATATGTCCTTGCATATGTTTCCAGCAAGCTATGGAAAGTTACAGTACATGCTTTGACTCTGGCTCCTGTACTTTGTCATCGAGCCTGGGGTGGGCAGGCTTTTTGAAACTTGCCCGCTGCTCCTCGTCTCTCCTACAATTCCATCTTAACTGCTCATTCTTTTTTTTCTTGATAATGCACACCACTCAAAATTTTCCTGGAAAGGGTAGAATTATCTGGACCTGGATTTTCGGCCACCCTCCACAAGTTGAATCCTTGTAGATAGCAGCTAACCTAGAGCTGACTGGCTCAAATGGAATCTGGATCTCTTCTCATTTAAACCCCAGGAAATTTGGACTGGAGATATAGCTTAGTGGTAGACTACTTGTCTAAGCATGTGCGAAGCCCTGGAATCTTTCCCTGGTATCACAAACCATACAAAATAAGAAAAAGCCCAGAAAATTTAAAAGGATGATGTCATCAAATTAAAAGAGAGACTAATGGAGAGAGGGAGGGGATATGATGGAGACGGGAGTTCTAAAGTGGAATGGGGGAGGGGAGGGAAATATCAGGTGGGGTTTTTTTGGTATGTAAGATTAAAAGTCAATAAAAAATAATAATTATATAAAAAATAAATAAAATATAGATCTGAGGTTGGAAAAAAATAAATAAATATTAAAAAAATTTTAAGGTTCAAAAAAAAAAAGGAGTGCTTTTAAGAATATGTTTGTTTGTGCTGGGCGTGGTGGCACATGCTTTTAGTCCCAGCACTCTGGAGGCTGAGGTAGGAGAATCAGTATGAGTTTGAGACTAGTCTGGGGCTGAAGAAGTGAATTTCAGGTCAGCCTGGGTTAGGGTGAGACCCTGCCTTGAATAAAACAAAACAGTAAAGCAAAACAAAAAAAATGTTTGTTTGTATTCTATGTGTAACAGGCATTGATATATTTATGGATCAAATAAACTGAAATGAAAAAAAATATGAGGACATAGTAGATTTTTCTCATTGTTCTTCAAGTATTTTATATTCTTTTTCTTTGTCTTATCTTGTCTTACAATAGAATGTTCTAGAAATTTCAGTGGGCATCATGTTTGACATTTGACACTGAGTTGTTTTTTAAAGATTTTATTTATTTATTAGAGATAGAGGGAAGGAGAGAGAGAAAGAGAGAGATAGAATGGGCACACCACGGCTTTCAGCCACTGCAAAAGAACCCCAGACTCATGTGCCACCATGGGACCTGGGGAATCGAACCAGGGTCCTTAGGCTTCACAGGCAAGCACCTTAACCACTGAGCCATCTTCCCAGCCCGACACTGATTTTTTTTTATGGCCTGCCCAGAGTGCTTCCTTGGGCTTCAGTTACATGACTGCCACGAATTTTAATGACACTAATTAGACATAGGTGGATGTTTAAGATGACTTGGAGTCCTACTCCTGTTCAGCTACCTCTGTGATTAATTTTTTCAGTGACATGATTCAACATCATTTTTTCAACACATTTTCAGGAAATTGGTTTGAAGTTAGAAAACAACTTGTTGAATTAAGCTACTGATGTTCAACTGGTTTCTTTACCTTCTTGGAGAACTAGGCTTGAGTAAAATGCACATTTTTTGAGCTATAGCCTATAGACCCTTTTATTCTGTGACTGTGGGTTTCAATTAGATCTGTAACCGGAGAAGGTGTCCTGTCTGATCCTTCAGCCTCATTGACAAGTCCCTGTGCACATGTCTAGATTAGAGGGAGCATCATTTGGCACAGGTCTAGGCCACAGGTTTTAACATGTTTGGCAACTCCAGTCAATTGGTGGTGTCTGTGTGAAGTTAAGGGTTGAGAAGGATTCTGAGGGCTAGTTCCAGCAGGCAGAAAGCCAGACACAGGTAGTGCCTTGTGTCCTGGGCACAGGACATAAGTAGTCTCATGGCCACTTGTGCCCTGCATTTTAGTGAGACACATCATCCTGTCTTTTCCTAACAAAAACCCCTAAAACTCTGAGGTCTGTTAGCACCCTCCAGGCCAGGTAGGGCTGTAGAGGAGGCAGCTCTGGGAACCCTAGCTATTCAACATTGAGTAGGTATCCAGAAGTATCCAGAGGGCTTGCCAAGACTCCAGAGCTGCAGAGTCAGAGTTGGCAGATCTGGGCTGTGGCCTGGCAGGTTGCCTTTGTAACAATTCCCAGGTGATTGTGAGGCCACGCTTGGAGAATCACGGCCTTAAGGCCATGTTGTACCAGCTGCTTGCATGCTCTCACAGCTCTCTGCCGTCTCAAAGACATCTTTGGATTTGGATATGGGGCATGTGTGCTAAACTTCGGCTGCACAGCACTGAGGTCAAGTTGGAGCTGGCATTTCTAGCTTTTTTTTTAAATTATATTTTCTTAAAGAGTCCTTATCTACAACATACTCCCACTTTAAAGGATTCTTTCAAAACCCAAGCCATTTCTATTTCACTTAATATCAATTTGACACCACTTCAGGGCACAAAAAGAGATGAAGTCTGTTTGCCAGGCAAGCACTTGGAAATTCAGGGGCATGGAAGTGTTGATGTATTTGGCTTATGTTGAGTACCCGCCCTCTCTAAGGCGCTTTGCAGTACCATTGGACTGAGAGGGCTCTGCCATAGGAAGGAGGGGACATGGAGCTTGGAGCTCCAGAGCTATTCTCTTCGGAAGCCTGTGTGGTGGGTGCATTTCTACCCTGTTTTCTTCCAAGGATCCTGTTAGTGCTAAGGCCCAGCCCAGCAGGCAGAAAGCCAGAGCATCTTTTGGGTGTCCTCAACAGTGTTTTCCTACTGATGATGGAGGTGGGAGAACAGAAATGAGCAGCTTTTTTCCTCCCTGGGATAGCATCAAATAGAAAAGCAGGAATCTGCAGCAACACCAAATCTGGGTGTGTTGAGGATGACTAGCCTGTTTGGTAATTCTTTGAAACAAGGACCATGTAATTATTGTCATGTCACATCTCAGATGAGAAGAGATTAGGCAAAGAATCTTTGTAGTTTTCATGACCCATCATTTCCAAATGTTATTAGATTTAAGGTTGGTGCAAGTAACATGCTGTTTATTTAACCAAGGGAGTTTACAGAATCAGTGGTGGTGCAGAGAATGTGTGAAGAGGAGGTATTCAGTTCATTCCTATCTTCTCCTGCCCCTTTCTCTGTCTTTCTCACAGAGTCTCCAACATTCAGCAGCAGTTGGCCCAGCTGTCTAACGAGTCATGGCCGGGCATGGCTGAGGCTGACAGGGACCGGCTGCAGCTCATCAAGGAGAAGGAGGCCCTGCTGCAAGAGCTGCAGCTCATCATTCAGCAGCGGAGGTCGGCAGAAGATGTAGCCCGGCTGGAGGAGGAGAGGAGGCGCCTGGAGGAGGAGATCCAGCGTGCTCGGGCCACATCTGTGCAGGGCGCCACGGAAAGGTGGGTCGTTCTCCAGGCCTTCAGGGGCAGGAGGGATGTGCTTCCAGTGAAGAACCAACTGGACCAGCTAACTGGATGACTTGTATATGCTATGGTGAAGATGTTCTTGATTGGTGCAGGTTAAGTAGTCTTTGTGAGAAGCGTGTGAGCCCAAGAGTATTTCCAAATTGGAAATTTATAATAAATTAATAATTTATAACACATTAATGATATATAAAATTTATGACAAATTGTGAATTTATTATTTTTTTCTTGTACATGGTAGGGTGATCCCTCCATCACTAAGCTACAGCCCCAGAACATTTCTTTCTTATCCATTTATTTATTTTTCAGATAGGTCTCTTATACCAAGGCTGGCTACAAAACTGCTGCATAGCTGAAGCTGGCCTCAATTTTCTGATCCTCCTGCCTCTACCTCCCAATTGCTAAGATTATTGGTATGCTACCACTTGGGGCTGGAGTTTCTCAATTTTGAAATATTTGCCTAAATCTCATCCATTAAGCATTCAAAATTGGAAAATCTAAAACCTGAAATGCTTCAAAATTCCAAGCTTGAATCATCACTTAGGTGATCATGTAGTTTGGCATTCTGCAGCTGTTCCGATTTGGGACTATCAGATCAGGGCCTTCCACGTCTATGGAGAGCAGCCACTGCCTGGCAGGTTTCCTTGCTGTGTACTAGGGAGGCAGGAGCCTGTGTCTTTCATGCTATGACAGGTTCTAGCTGCTTCCCAGGGCTCTCAAAGTTCCTAGTGCCTGCTCAGAAGTGGGACATGAAAGCATGGGGTAGTATCATGTATATATTCCCAGCACTTGGGAGGCTGAAGCAGGAGGATTACTACCAATTTGAGGGCAGCCTAGCATACATAGTGAGTTTCAGGCTAGCCTGAGCTACAGAGTGGGACTGTGTGTCAAAAAAGAGAAACAAGAGACTGGAGAGATATCACAGTGATTAAAGGCACTTGTATGCAAAGCCTAATGACCTGGCTTCCCTAGTACCCATTGTAAAGCCAGGTACACAAAGTGACCCATGAGTCTGGAGTTCATTTGCAGTGGCAGAGGTCCTGGCACACACATTCTCATTCATTCTCTCTCTCCAAAAAATAACGATATAATAAAATGAATATTTATTTTAAAAAGAGAGAAACAAAAGGTAGTAGATGATAGAGATAGATGGGGATAGGGAGTGAGGAAGGACAGGTGACATGCCATCTGTACTGTACCCTTTCTGTCACAGGTGTAGGGACTATTATCTGGCAGTGTCTATGAAGGCCTGGGGACACCAGCAGGAAGACTGGGGAGGGCAGGTGGGGCTCTGACTCCAGAACAGGGAGCCTCTGTTGCTGTGGAGAATTTCTCCTTGTGGCATTGTGGGTGTCTCCCTATTGCTTTTATCTCTGACTTTGATTTCTAGCCTGGGAAGCCTGCTCTTTCTTTTGCAGTAGGAAGTAACAGATTTTTGTGGGTCCATTTCTGAATGTGCCTCTCTCCAGTTACTCTTGAGACTCTTTCAAACACAGGACACGTGAAGCCAGTGTCTTTTGTCTTCTTCAGTGCCAAGTTGTTGGGCCTTTCATTGCGTGCCATGTCTTCTGGTTTTCATTTGCTGTCTAAGATTGTAGAGTGTGTCAGAGGCTGTGTCTGCTTTCCACATTTAGCAGCTGTCAGTGGTTTATCTGTGGCTATTTACTGTGCTTTGGAGAGTCCACCCCATTTGTTAATACACTGGCTCCCGACAATTCAGCATATGAACATGACCCTAAGCAGTTTCTCTCTGAGCATTCTCTACGTGACGTCTAAGCCACCAGAGTTATTTGATGTGTATAGATGCATGTGTGACGGATTCAGCATATCTTCTGACTGTTCTCAGTACTGGTTAGGCAATCTCATTGTTAATGTTTAGGTAGCCGGGTCTGTGCCCTAGCATTCAGGACTCATGGCAGCATTGGAAGGAAGTGGAAGGATTTGGTAGGTCCAGCTCCTAGGTAAAGGCAGAGTACATTGTAATTTGCATGAGATTATGGGCATGTCCTGTCATCTCTCTCAAACGTAGAGCTGAGTCTGAATCTTAAAAGGAGTCATACCAATGAAGTTTTCTTTCATGCTCCAGGGCTTGTGTGCTCTTTGGGTTAAACATTACCTTCTCTTCTGCCTTGGTATTAGATTCTGTATGTTCTGGGGAGGAGGCCCTAGAGTTCTATTGATCTCAGTTCAGTGGGGTCGATCTGGCACCACAAAATGCCTCCTGGCTTCCCAAGGTTCCCCTTACCCATATACCCTTTCTATAGTTGTCCTATCCATGTGGAAGTTTGACATGTTCCAGTGCTGTGGTCCTAGGGGACACATCCATAGTACTCTCAGTGGAAGTCTTGATGCCTGAGTTCCAGGCATGAGGCAACAGAGCTAGACTATCACCCAGAAAGGAAAGTCTCTTGTGGGACCAGCCTAGGCATTCAGTTCTGAGACCTAGGGCCCTCAACCAGGGCTCAGTTGAACCAAGTAAAGTTTGAGAATCTGCTATAAAATGACCTTGCCCATGGGGGGGGCTGTGTACATGTGATGAGTACCTTTCTCTCCTGTACTTTGTAACCTCCTCTTAGTTATGAGATGAGGCTAAAGTCCTCAGGGGGTTCTTGCATCTCTCGATATTTTGTCCACGTTTCTCAGTGCTGCTTCCAACCATTGAGGTGGGCCGCATGAGAGGAGGTTCCCTTTAGCCCAGGCTGTGAAGGTTTAGGCTCAGGGTAGAGCTGGCACAAAGGGACAGAACCTGACATCTTTGGGCTGAGTTGGGGTAGCTACATGATCCCAACTCAGTCTTTGCCTGTATTAGTTCCAGGGCCATTCATCCAGAGAGTTATAGCTCAGAAGCCTACTGAGGGACATATTTTGAGCTCCCTTTCTTTTAGCACTTTCTATCTTCTGGAAAAAAAATGAATTAGAGACAGGGACTTCAAGCTATCCCTGTTGATAAGCCTCAGGTAAGAATTTAAGCATAACAATCGGGGATGGAAGAATGCCCCCTTTCTTGCCACACATTAACAAAAGCAGCAAGTGGGGATAGCAGAGTCTGGGTAAAGTATCTTTGAACTTGCATAGCCTAGGCCTTATATACTTTCATTCTCTGAATGTCAATTTCTTCAGCTGTAAAATGGGGATAGAATTAGGTGAACAGCAAGACGTGAGGTATGGCAGGTAAAGGGATTGACATTCTTTCAAATGTTCATGGGGACTAGACCTTTTTCTTTAATGCACTCATATGTGTCTTCTGGTATTATATTAAAATGCACTCAAGAGCATTGTGTTTCAAAATTTTTCTTTATACAAGTAATAAAATATCGTCCTTAAAAATAGCTGGTAAGGGCTGGAGAGATGGCTTAGCGGTTAAGGGGCCTGCCTGCTAAGCCTAAGAACCCAGTTCCAATCTCCAGGTCCTACGTTTAGCCAGATGTAAAGTGATGCAAGTGTGCAATGCTGCACTTGCCCACAAGGGGGCGCACTCATCTGGATTTCGTTCACAGCAGCTGAGAGACTGCTGGCGCACCCATTCTCTATCTGTCTCCCTCTCCGTCTGTCTCTCTCTGTGTCTCTCTCCAAAAATAAAAATAAATAAATAAAAATAGCAGGTAAGTAGAATCTTAAATATTACACTGAGAAGAGTTTATTATAAAGCTCCTCAAAATCTAAGTCCCAGAACATTATTCCAGTGTTAAAATTACTAAGAATCTCAAAGAGTTTTTTTAATTTTATTTTTAATTTTTTTTATTTATCTGAGAGAGAGAGAGAATGGCATGCCAGGGCTTCCCACCCTGCAAACGAACTCCAGAAGCATGTGCCACCTTGTACATCTGGCTTACGTGGGTCCTAGGGAATCGAACCTAGGTCCTTTGGCTTTACAGGCAAGTGCCTTAACGGCTAAGCCATCTCTCTAGCCCCCCACCAAAGAGTTTTTATATGAATTTTTATCTGTCATTATGTACTGATTTAGAAATTAGAATCGAGACAATTTTATATTATTATTCTATTTTTAATTAAAGAAAAATAGAACATTATTATAAATATATTTTTAATTGATAAAGTTGTTTTGTTTGTTTTTTTGAGATAGAGTCTCACTCTAGCACAGGCTGATCTGGAGCTTACTCTATAGCACCAGGCTGGCCTTGAACTCATGGTGATCCTTCTACCTCAGGAGGGGTTCCGGATGCTGGGAACAAAGACATGTGCCACCATGCCCACCTCTGATAATGTTTTTGAAGCAAAAAATATACTGAGAGTAGTAGTCGTAGTTAACTTTTTATTGACAACTTCCATAATTATAGACAATAAACCATGGTAATTTCCTCCCCCCCACACACTCTTCCCTTCATAACTCCACTTTCCATCATATCCCTGTCCCCTTTCCATCATTCTCTTTTATTTTTATGTCATCATCTTTTCCTCCTATTATGAATGTCTTGTGTAAGTAGTGTCAGGCACTGTGAGATCATGATATCCAAGCTATTTGGTATCTGGAAGAGTGCATTGTAACCAGTCCTACCCTTCCTTTGGCTCTTACATTCTTCCTGCCACTTCTTCCACAATGGACTCTGAGCCTTGGAAGGTGGGATAGAGATGTTTCAGTGCTGAGCACTCTTCTCTAACTTCTTCTCAGCACTGTGGTGCCTTCTGAGTCCCCCAAGTGCCCTGCCATCTGAAAAGTGAAGCTTTTCTTACCAAAAATGAGAGTAGCATTAATATATGGGCATGAACATTAAGAGAAGTGTTTTCCAGGCAGTTTGGTGAGCATACTATATACATTTAGCATGACACCAGCAGGTGTTACACCCCTAGGGCTCATGACTTCACTCCTCATAGGTTTTCCATATCAGGCATGTGTTCCCTCCCGTGGAGTGGGCCTCTAGTCCAATTAGAGAATGGTTGGTTCCCCATAACAGGCATGCCACTATGACAACTATTGGCTCATTTGGCCTGGCTGGCCAAATTTAAAGCTTGTAGTGTCCACTGTTGTTTATCTCCATAGGTGACTTCTCTCTTTCCCATGGAGCTGTATGCAGTGTAGTATTTTTCCAGCTTTCGGTCAGCTGGTCTACACTAAGGAGGTTTTCAGCTCAACTCCAGTAGGATTTCTCAGTGACCTTACAGCCCAAGTATGTGGAGTCTTCAGCAATAGGGTCTTACCATCTATTCCTGGTGGGAAACCAAGAGCTTCAGCAATGGCCTTTAAAGTTTTGGGGGTCATCAGGGACTTCCCTGGCCAACAACTCACTGGAAGGTAT
Source organism: Orientallactaga sibirica (assembly GCA_036365145.1). Lineage (NCBI taxonomy): Eukaryota > Metazoa > Chordata > Mammalia > Rodentia > Dipodidae > Orientallactaga > Orientallactaga sibirica. The sequence goes on from JAEOAD010000840.1 coordinate 7,957,650, forward strand.
CCCATCCCTGACACTGAAAAAATTCTAGTAACACTCTATGGCCTCTGGGTGCACCATTATCCAAAAAAGTAGGTTTCCATATTAATTATTCATAACCTCTTAGATTTTGATTAACCCTCCCCCACCTTTCTTTATTCATTCTCTTCCTAACATTTTTATATAAGCCCTTTTAGTGTCTGGCTTCTTAGAATTCAGCTGCTAGACCCTTTGAGCTGTTATTATGTTATTTGTGGTGAACATATGAAGATCTCACTGCTCACATATACATAGTTGGAAAGAGGAGACCTTATAGGATCCCAGACAAGGTTGGAGGGATTCCCCCTAGGGTCTATGGACAATACTTTGAAAGCTGTTGGTTTTAATATATGTTCTTCAGCTTTAAAAATGGTTGTGTTGTAGCACTAGTTATGATGTTTGAATAAAAAAACAAATCTCATGAGGTCTTCTTTACTATAACATCAGTTAAACTTTACATTTTCTTTGCATAGAAGGGAATTCGATTTGTTCTAAGGAATCCCATCAGATTAATACAGGCTCTATACTGGAACCCAGCATTTAGTCTACTCTCCCATTGTTCTACTCTTCTGTCCACCTAGTCTGTCCATTTACACGGACCGTAACCATCTATTCTCATGCCATACACTCATCTACCTATCCACCTGTCCTTCCACTCACTCATCCACTTACCCACCCATGCGTCCACCCGATCACACACCTATGGATGACTTATCTTCCTTTTCATGCACTGCCCCGTCCACCCCCACATTTCAAGTGTCTACCATGTGCCATGCTCTGCGCAGAGTGCTAGGGATGTATTTTCCCAACAGAAAACAGAAGCCCTCTATTATTATGTCACTTATGATCTAGATGCTTTTAGAGTTGAAAGTTATTTTAACCTAAATCACCTAAGGGAATTTATAGTTGAATTCCCCCCCCCGTTCCCTCCCCTCTCTCCCTCTCTATTTTTTGGGTGATAGAGATGGAACCCAGGTTCAATTTATTTATTCATTTATTTATTATTAACAACCTATTTTGTATGGATACATCATATGTTAGTACCCTCTTTTCCCTTGTCCCTGCCCCCATTTCATTGGGGGGGCCCTTCTCAGTGGGGATGCAGGTATTCCCTATGGGATTGTGAGTTGTGCATTGTGGAAACATCAGTCTGTTATTATGGGGGAGACAGTGGCTCTGGGCATGCTATCTCAATCTGTGGCTCTTACAGTCTTCCTGCCTCCTCTTTCATAAAATTTCCTGAGCCGTGGTGGGTGAGTTTGAAGTCTACTTCAGTGATGTTCTCTTGGGAGCCTCTGGAGCTCTGCTTTGGTAGGTGTTGAGTATCCTCAGTGTCTGTCTCCTACACCCTGGTGTTGATTGTCAGGTTCACCCTGGAAGCAGCACTCTTGCTCATCTCCCCAATTCCTCTGTAGTTTCACCTGGGGCTTGGCTGAAGTGCAAAGGATGGTTTATCTCCTCAGGTCTTGCTGCCTTCTGAAAAAGAACAGATTCTCCAATGGGGAGTGAAGTCAGCATAGTTTAAAGAGGATAAGCATTATTAATTTAGGGAGATTTTGATATATGTAGCCTCTCTTTTAGCTAAAGACTAGTGAGAGCTTTACATTGCAGAGCATAATCTTTGTCTCCATGGGATTCTGACTTTGTTCCCAATTCCAAATATGGGTTCCTTTACATTGAGCAAATCTCTTAGCCAATCATAAAACTAGTGGTTACCCCACCAAGGCTGTGTGCCACTATTGCACTGGCCTGTACATCCTGTCAGGGTGTTTGCTTTTAAGTAGCTTAAACCTCTGCTTGCTCAGACCATTCTTGGCCACTTGCCCTCAGTAGCTCATGTAGCGCTTTCCAGCATTAGACAGGCTAACTGTCTGGGGACTGGCTCTCTTCCAGATGCCAGACAGGTCTCCAGGAACCCAGATTCTTACACAAGCTAGGCAAACATTCTACCAATGAGCTACATTCCCATCCTGTATAGCAGAATTTCTTGTTATGAAAATATTCTCTCTGCCTTTAAAACCTGCCAATTGATTATTTTGTATGAACAGGATTCTACTTCAGGAAAAAAGAAACTGTCTACTTATGCAGCTGGAAGAAGCTACCCGCTTAACATCCTATCTCCAGTCTCAGTTAAAAAGGTAGGCTACTTTCAAAGGAAAACCGGTAGTTAATTATTGTATTGCAGTGATGTGTATGATGTTATAGGGGTATGTGAATCAACTTTATAATTTCTTTTTTTGGCATTTGTGTTTGTAGAATGTGTAGTGTGGTATGTGTGCCGATGTGCACACCCAATGTGTTTGTTCAGAGGCCAGAGAAGAACATTAGGTGTTCTTTTTTCCTCGAGACAAGTGTTTCTCTTAACACGACAGTTCTACTGGTGTCTACTGCCCATAGTAATGTTGTTACAGGTGTGTATGCCCGCATCCAGCTATTTATGTGGCTGCTGGAGAACTGAACTCAGGGCAACTCAGGCCTCGCAGGCACACTTATGCATGAGCCACCTCCTGAACCTTCATATATATATTTGTTGTTGTTGTTGTTTGTTTTGTTTTGTTTTGCTTGAATTTCTCTTACTGGAACTTGGAACCTGAAGTGAGCTTAAACACAGGGTGGAAAAGTGAATATGTCATATTGAAGAAAACCAGATTTGCCTTCATAATAAATAAGTCTGAGCCTAGTGCAGAGGTTGCTTGCCTGTTATTTCAGCACTTGGGTGGTTGAGGCAGGAAAATCTTGAGTTTAAGAGTATCAATGGAATGTGTAAACTAATTTGCAGCTTCAGAAAGGTCTAGCTATGTGTATTTTAATTCTGAAGTTTTAAAGAAAAAGCATCTGAACATTATAAAGCAAAATTTGAGCGAACAATCACGGCTGTCTTTGTGAAGTCCTTACTGTTTTGTAAAACAGGATGTTAACCACTTTGTATGAACGATTCTCTCTGTTATCCCTGCAACTCAAACATAAGTCTGCTGATGCTCACTGCCCTCTAGTGTCACTCCAAAGAGATGCCAAGCAAACTCTGCTCAAATGCTGTCAGGCTTAGAGCTGTACTCCTCCTGTTGGCTTTGCTGTTCCCTGGGGTCACAGCCCAGGCCCTGGGTGGTGGGTAGAGGGAACAGCATGCATGTATCTGAGACCGTGACTCTCTTGTTTCAGCCTGTCTGCCAGCACCTTGACCGTGTCCTCTGGAAGCAGCCGTGGGTCCCTGGCCTCCAGTAGGGGCTCATTGGCCTCCAGCCGTGGCTCCCTCAGCTCGATCAGCTTTACAGACATTTATGGCCTTCCACAGTATGAGAAGGCTGATGCTGAGTGCGGCCAGCTTCTGCGCTTCGATCTGATCCCCTTCGACTCCCTGGGGCGTGATATCCCCTTCACAGACCCACAGGGCCACTCGGGCTTCCACAAGCAGAGGAGGTCCCTGGATACACCCCAGTCTCTGGCCTCACTGTCCTCCCGATCCTCCCTGTCCTCTCTTTCACCCCCCAGCTCACCCTTGGACACGCCCTTCCTCCCAGCTTCCAGGGACTCACCCCTGGCACAGTTGGCAGATGGCTTTGAGGTGCCAGGACTGGGTGCCCTGGACAGACTGCGGGCACAGGCTTCTGCTTTGGGAGATGAAGATTTGCAGGGCACGGCAACATTTCAGCCTCATGGAATTCCTGGGGATGGGGAGGGACCCCGTGAGCGGGGACCCCAACTAGCTGCACCCACCAGTGGAAGTAAGTAGTGGTGAGAAGCAGGGTCTGAGTTACCATGAAGAAACTGTGGGCTGTGACATTGAGGCTGATGACATTTCAAATGCTTGGCGAACTGTTAGTTCATGAACATTTGTAGGCCCAGGAAGGGGTCATGTCTGGAATACTCTTTCCTGTCTGTTCTGGGAAAGATTGACACTGACAAAGTAGTCTTTCTCTAGGATTTGACTTGTTTATACAATGGGCTTACTTGTTGAAAAATGATGGTAAGAAGTATGCAGTCTTCCACATTCCAAGGCTCATAAAGAGCTAGGAGGGCCTCAGTGCACTCTTCAGGGAATACCCTGCATCTGCCCACCTCAGACCAACATGTCTACTTCTCCTGTCACTTTGACTTTATCTTTTTATTTGTATGCCCTTTTTTTCTAAGGTTGTAACCCTGTCAAACATGGAATGAAAAGTAATTGTGTATTTCAAAAGATGTGCCAGTAAGCGTCAGTCATGCTGACAAAATCGTATCTCTGGTGGTCTCCCAAATGGCAGATCATCAGACTACAGAAAGCTGCATCCACCCAGTTTTGTTAGTTCAGCCCTTCCTTGGTACCAGAGTGCTGCTTAAGAGACTATTAACCTCTTGTGCCTTTTCAGGCCAGCCCCCAGCAAATATAACTTTCTTGGTTTTTTTTTTTTTTTTTGAAGTAGGGTCTCACTCTAGCCCAGGCTGACGTGGAATTCACTATGTAGTCTCAAGGTGGCCTCAAACTCATGGCAATCCTCCTACCTCTGCCTCCCGAGTGCTGGGATTAAAAAGGCATTGGCCACCATGCCCTGCTGTTTCTTAGGTTTTTCAAAAATACCAAGAACAGGGTTTCCTGAATATACCAATGTTCAACCTATTTAGTTAATGTCCCTGTGCATCACATAACTGTTTTGATACTTCGTTTAATAAGCATGAGGTAATTTACATAGCCCAATGGATCGCTGCCCTTAGGGGAAGTGTGGCAATGGTTGAAGAATACTTCTGGCTTCAGTAGGTTGAGGCCAGGGAAGCCGCGAAACATCTTACAAGAAAGAATGGTCCAGCCTAGAATGTCAGCAGTGCAGTGGCTCCGAAACCCCAGAAGCATACAAAGGGTGAGGAGTAAAAGTAGAACACAGAATCAACGTGGTGTAGTAGAAACAGCTTCTGACCAGCAGCCTGCAGGCCAGATTTCTGCTCCCTGTCCTGATGAGTGCTAGCTCTGTTACCTTAAGCTCTCACTTTCCCTGCTTTCCATCAAGGTGATGTACATGGTTTCTTCCACGAGGTATCATTCTCTTACCTAGGGGGTAGATTGAGAGACAGATAGAAAGATCAGCTGATCTTTCGATCTGTCTGTGTATAAAATAGGAGTCTACTAGCTTTTACTTGTTTAACTGGAGACTGCTGGGCTTCCCCTCAGCTTTTTGACATCTCTGTTATTTTGGTATCTTCCCCTGTATTTGTAAGCACACTGACATATCCCCAGATATATTGTTTCTGTAATTCACACATATCAGCTTCATTCCTCCTCCTTCCGTTTCTTCCGCCTCCTCCCCCCTCCCGCTCAGTGTCAGGGGGCCTCGAACGCATGTGATCCTCCTACTTGTGCCTCTCGAGTGCTGGGATTAAAGCTCACAAGTTTGTTGGTCCACACCTGTTTCCTTCAATAAGAAATGAAATAATTACAGATTGTCCATATATCGGTTAAACTCTCCTTCCTTCTAGTCTGTTTCTCCTCCCCTGCCTACTAACTTCTGTTTGATTGGTTGGGATTTAAGGACGTTCCTCTGAGTGATGGTGAAAATCCACACAGGGGGCCTTGGGACAAAGGGAAAGACATGGCAGAAAAGAGCTGACCTAATTTCTGATTGCAATTTCTTTACTTTTCCTCCTCACTCTGAGGCAGACATTGTCATGCTCTAACAGTTGACAAGGTTTTTGCTTCGTCTACATTTAGAGACTGCCACTGCCACCTTGTGGTTGATTCCTACATGACACTGTCAGTTGACTTGTGTCCTTAGAAATTTGAAATAATTGACCCCTAGGCCCTGCTAGGTGCTCTCAGGTTGGTTGAGGTTACCAGCTTCAGGCCTGCACACAGGGAGACCCTTTGCCTTGGGAATGTCTGAGCCCAGGGTGGTCATAGCATGTAAACATTCTCATCAGATAACCCCACCCCATCATCCCACTGATACCCAGGGACCATGTAGTTCCCCTATCTTTCAGTCTTAGCAGAAAGTACAGTAAGTTTGGCTTCAAGCAAGTTTTAGGAAGGTAACATTTTTGTAAGTAAAAATATAAATTGCCCAGCCCACACGACAGCGATATTTCCATTGTGCTTTCAGTTAGTCAGATGGGTACATGGCAGGATAGTAGAGTGAAAAAATAGACTATAATCTTGAACCTTTTTTACATTTTTACTACACTTTTGTCTTTCCAGGGGTTTGAAAGACGTATGTGTCATATACATCCACCCATTAGTATTTTTTTATCAGAGTGCATAAAAATCTTGACTTTGCCTATTTACTGTAATTATTCGGTTTAAAATTGTTGGCTTAACTCCTGCAGTATTTTGCACCATGTGATCTGTTTTTTTATCTCTTTTCTCCTGCGGCTTCTCAGAAACATTCACTGTAAGTGGCCTTGGTATGCTCTCCTCTGTTGTGCAGGCTGCGCGCGGGCACATCTTGAGCAATGACTCCATGCTTTAGGATGGCTGGGGGGCTAGCTTCTTGTCATTATCATTTAAATGTTGATATTCACATAAGAATTTTTTAAAGCTTTCCATATTTTTTCCATGCGTATTTCTTTCTTCAGAATTCAATGGCATTCATTATTTTAATATGTTGGCTGGCAGCTTTGACCGCAATGCAATCTTCTATTTTATTTACTTCCTTTTTATCAAGCAGTATTCATATCCTTCAGTTTTAGTGTGTCTCTGTCTTTAATGATGAAAAGGTCAGATATATCTCTAAAAAGTGAATGCACAGAAGACTTTCCTATGGTCAGCTTTAAAACCCAAGAGTGGACATCTCGGGTATGTGGTTTGTACTGTCTCGCCCGTGGCAACTGCTTGCAGGTACTTCCTGGTGACTCCTGCTTCTAGTTACTCTGGGACTTCAGTGACTCAGCCCAGCCTCGTTGCTCTCTCTCCTCTTTGCACGGACTCCCATTGTAACAATGAGAGACAAATTTAGTTAGCCTTGTACCACAGGCTGGGGCTATTTGGAAGTAGGATTGTTAACCTGGCGCAGTTTTTTCGAAGGGATCTCAAGTTGTGTGGAGGAGGCATTTCTGGTTGTTGTCAGAGCATGGAATGGAACCAGAGACAGGTTTTATTTGTCAAGGATCTGCAGTGTGGGGGCTTCGTATATTAGAAGAGGATTCCATGTACAGTCAGGGCTGGGGTAATTTTCTGTGACAAGGATAAACACAAAAGCTGGATATTGGAGTCCTGGTTATGATTTGGAAGTTGCTATCACCAGCCATTTAAAGATTGAACGAGCTTCTCTCCTTGGCTGACCAGAGCAGGAGCAGATAGGCCACCGAGGTGTTGCATTGCAGATCTTTGGGTGGCCAACTTTTGTCTCCAATTGACATCAAGAGACTCTCTCATCTGTTTGTTTTGTGTGCTGTTTAATGTACTTGTATCTACTTGACATGAATAATAATTTGGTTGAAAAGAGCGATGATTGTTATTGGACTAATCATTTTTCTCAATTTAGAAATACATAGATGTGAAAATTTTCAACTTACAGAGCTTGGGTAACCAAAGACAGATATAGACACAACAGTGATACCTGGTTTATTAGCGAGTGGCACTGCTCAATGTGGGACTTCATCTTTTATTCTGTTTTCTAACCGTGTATGCTCTTCAGTAAAACATTAGGCTTCTGCCTGCATAATCACATTTAATTTATTTGTGTGTGTATTTCTATTGGTTTAGTGTAAAGGAACTTTTTACAGTGAAGAAAATGTCAGAAGGCAAATATTCCATGATTATTTTTGGTTCTTGATTAAAGTAGGCATGAAAGATAAAAGACAAATGCCCAAGAATGATAATGTTCTAAGCCAGAAAAGCACTTCTGGAAACCAGTCTGGCCCAGGGGAGCTGGGGATGGTACTGTAGTAAGAGTGGCAGAAAGGTGTCAGTCCCAGCAAGCTATGGGTCTCCCAGGCTGTGTTTTTAAGATTTGAAGATCATTAAATTTTGTTAGGGTTCATTGGGTAGTTGAAAATTTTGATTATGAAAGCACTATGATGTAGACGTTTTTGGTATAAAACATAGAAAATAACAAACAGCATAAAGAAGGGAAATGAAAAGAGCACCTTCCGGAGAGCACAACTGCAGTTTTATCTGAGTATCTGTTTTGAATTGTGAAGTGAAGAGGCTACCCATCATGATCTTAAGTTCTGTGTGCATTCAGGTGTGTTTCTAGACAGTTTAAGAGTTTTTAAGGAAGTAGCCAAAGCTGACTGAGGTGGCGTGCACTACAATCAGCACACGGGAGGACAAGGCACATCTCAAGTTCAAGGGGAACCGGGACTACATATTGAGCCCTTGTCAAGAAAAGAAAGAAACAGCAAGAAATAGCCAGAAGTCCACTCCTTTAGTTTTTCAGTATTAAAGGCAATTGTGTGCAGTGTCATTTCTGTATGTACACGCCATGGCTTGTCACTGGAGCACTTAGTAACTTAGCTGTACTCTGCCATAGAGGTATTGGATTTTCATTCTGTCACCTCCTAACCTCTGTATCCCCTGTTTACAGCAGTGACTCTCCGGGAAGACAGCGCAAAGAGGTTGGAGAGAAGAGCACGCCGTGTCTCTGCATGCTTGTCAGATTACTCGCTTGCCAGTGACAGTGGGGTGTTTGAACCTCTAACCAAAAGGTAGGAGCTGGCCACCTTGTTTCTTCCTTCCAAAACACACTTGCCACAGTTACTGGAATGCATACAAAGGATCTATATATAAGCAGTCCTATTTTGAAATTTGCTTTTTCTTTTTTTTCTTATCTCACTTTAGCCCAGGCCAACGTGGAACTTGCTATGTAGTCTCAGGGTAGCCTCAGAGTCACAGCAATCCTCCTACCTGTGCCTCCTGAGTGCTGGGATTAAAGTTATGCACCACCATGCCCTGCTTTGAAATTTGTTTATATATCCATATGAAGACTATAGGAAGACTAGCTTCTTTAACTTCAGGAGGTTGGAGCTTAGAACCTTGTGGGTGTCCATGTGCCATTTGGAGGCTGGCTCTCTTTACATTGTTACAGGATGACTTCTTTTTCCCTGGCCTTGATGAACATAAGGCCAATAGAGCTGAGAGTGGAAAATAAGTATGTGCCCAATGCACGAAAGACTTGCATTCTAGAGAAGACCTTTGTTCTCTGGAAATACATTTCCTCCTTCCCTTCTTCCTTCAGCTTGTGTTGCAAAACCACCTTTGTGATTCTGTGGATTTTATTTTATTTTATTTTATTTTATTTTATTTTATTTTATTTTATTTTATTTTATTTTATGTTATTGGTTTTTCAAGGGAGGGTCTCGCTCTGGCCCAGGCTGACCTAGAATTCACTGTGTAGTCTCAGGGTGGCCTTGAACTCATGGCAATCCTGCTACCTCTGTCTCCCGAGTGCTGGGATTAAAGGCGTGCGCCACTATGCCCAGCTTCTGTGTTTTATTTTGATTGATGCTGTTGTTTCTTTGAATACTTATAACTGTCAGGTAGGATATTTCAGTCACTGCAAACTTCTTTTAAAGTTTTTTTAGGTAAGAGTTTTAAAGGTTTATAATAATTATTTTTAACACCCTCCCCCCCAAAAAAAAACAACATAAGAATCAGGAAGCTAGATGTGGTGGCTCATACTTAAATCTCAATACTCAGGAGGCAGGAGTATTGCCATAAGTTCGAGGTCAGCCTGAGCATGTATAGTAAGTTCTTCGCCACTGTAGGGTAAGATGGAGGCCCGTGTCAAAAGAAGGGGGGGGCGGGAGAAAAAGAGCCATTTGCGGCTAGGTACCTATTCGATCCTGGGAAGCTGTCACTGCTTCTGAGTCCCTCAGTGAGGTTAGTGGCTTGGGTCATAATTTGATGAAACTCTTTTCAGTATGACAGAACTCAGGTATGGCCGCAGTGCTCGTGTTCTTCTGGGATAACCTGGGGGGAATTTACCATTGTATTCAGGAATGAAGACACTGAAGAATCAGCTTTTGCAGATATGTGTGGTAATGACCCCCAGATCTACGTGGGATTTCTGTGAGTACACAAGCCCCATTCCCTGTTGCTCTTAAAAATGCCCTGTGGAATGGGGCCCACCTGGGTGATGCTCCCCTACCCTTAACACCTGCAGTCTCCCTTCAGCCTTAAAGGTTCCCCATAGCTGCAGGCCTGCTTTCTGGTTCCCAGTTGACACAGCTGAGGAAGGGTGCAGGGGACCATAAGACACAGGTTCTTCTTCTCCATTCTTGATAGCCACAGTCACACTTGTGCTGATCTCCCATGAGCTGACAAGGGTAGAGGAAAGAGTGGCTGCATTGGTGTCTCTCAGCATTGGTATCCCAGCCGAGGACTGTTACCTTAGGGAGTGGAGAGTCAGAAAGAAGGGGTGTTCAAAGTCCCAGCAAAATCCAGCTCTCAAAGCCATTGCCCATATTTCTGCCAGCAGTTGGCTATGTTCACTGTCACACAAAGTGGGTTACCCAGTGGTCCTGCAATATGACACTTGTGGGTTTCTCATTTGTTTCTCTAAAGGTAGTAGACACAGTGTTTACACTGGCAGGGCAGGATGTTCAGGTCTCTGTAGATTCTTTTATTCACTCTTATCATGCTGGTCCAGGTTCCTCGGTGTTGATACCACTGACATTTAAAACTAGATTGTTCTTTGCTCTGGAGAGCTATCTTGTATACTTCAGAGGTTCAGCAGCATCCCTGGAATCCACCCACTGGGCACTCCTTTTCCTTCCAGCTGTGACAATACAAAATGTCTCCTGGGGTTAGGATGGGGCAAAATGCCACTCAGGTGATGGCTACTGGTGCAGTTGAATCAAAAGATCTTTTCCTCTGGGGGAAGGAATTTGTACTCCACAAATCTGGGCTTTATTTTCTAGACATGACAGTACCAATGAATGTCTCCTTGTGCACGTATTCCAACTGAGGAACTTTGCTGGTCTGCTGATGAAGGAAGACTGTAAAATGTAAGCAATTGGCCCTGGAAACCTGGAGGCTGTATGCAGTTAATTATGGTCTCCTTTGGGTACTCTGCCATATGACATGGCTCACTGGCCTATTCTGCCTGGAAGCTTGGGGAGAAAGAAAACTACTTTGGTACCTGAATTTACAGTAAAATACCAGGGAATTGAGGGATTGAAGGTTATGGTTTTAAAAGAAATTAAAATATAAAAGGGAAGAGTAGGAAAGAAGAGAGGGTTCAGTGCTAGGGAATGGAGGAGGAGGCTGGTAGGAAGGGATTATATAATTTTTAAATAAAGTTCTTTATTATAATTTTATAAAAGAAAGAAAATGACAAATGTAACCTGTTTGTGACCTTTAACCAGTATATTCTAGCACAGACAACACAGTTAAAACAAATGAAATGTAGTCACAAGGAGCTAGTAAGTAAATGTGCTGGTTGAAAATGCAATTTAAAAAAGAGCTTAGTTTAATTAGTTAAGATACATGAGGTTAGTGACCCCAGGTATACATTTTATTGATGCCAAGGAAGAACCTGACTTTGGCTATATTGGGGCTTATCCTCTCCTTCCAAGGATGGGTGGTGGTGATGTGAGCCCACTTGGCTCTGTCATCTCATGATTTGTGTCAAGAGGCCTAAGGCTGGGTTCAGGAATCCTTGACTGAGGAGAGGAGCAGGAAATGGGTGTTGCTACCATTTGGAAGCCAGCTAGTGACCTTGGCCCTGATTCCTACCTCTCTGTACTCCAAGGCATGTGCATGTGCCACGTTTAGGACTACACCAGCAATGGTCCATTCAGATCCAAAGTGGATCTTCCACACTTCATTGTTCTTTGCGAACTAGCCTTCTGAGCATATTAGAAGCAATTTGGTATGTGTGTCTAAGGAGCCACCTGGAATGTGTTCCATCTTAGTGATGCATGTCATAGTGGTCATAAATGTTTGAGACTTTCCCACTATGTGCCAAGTTCTGGGCTGGGCATGGAAGGCATAGCAATTATGGTGGTATTGCCATGGTTCTCTGGCTGACAAGTTTGCAGGTAGAGCTCTAAAAAGAGTAACAAAGAGCTCTGGCCAAAACAAGCAATCCAGCAGAGGCTTGGAACCCCCAGTCTTCAGGACAGCCCTCTAAGTCTTTCCCCAGCAAGTCACCCCGCCCTCCAAGCTCCAGTGTCACATCAGTGCTTGGCCTTACTCTTAGTTGAATAAAGGAACTTTCCCCCTTTCTCCAATGGACTCTGAAATTCACCCTGTGAGCATCTTTAGGAGGCAACACATGGAGGGTGGGGAATGCACTAGCAAGCGTGTCAGTCCTTGTTTGTTTGCCAACATGTTTCTTTGCTTGTGCTCCCAGCCACATCCGCGTCTACTTGCCCCCACTTGACTCTGGCACTCCCAACACCTACTGCTCGAAGTCTTTGGAATTCCAAGCCCCACTGGTGTTTAATGAAGTGTTCAGAATCCCTGTGCATTCCAGCATGTTGACATTGAAGTCACTTCAGTTATACGTGTGCTCAGTGAATCCGCAGCTGCAAGAAGAACTCTTGGTATGGAGCTAGGGCCCCTGCTCCCTCCTGTGATGTTCTCCTCCCCATCTACCTTCTTTCCACTCTTCTCCCTGTTTTGTGTTGAAATCTTCCTTCTAATTTCCTTCCTCCTTCTTTCTGACTCTTTGATTTCTTTGTTACTCTTTTTTTAGTTTTTGTCTACATTTATCTATGTAGCTTCCTCCCTTCCTTTCTGTTCTTTTATCCCTTATCTCTGCTTTGAAACTGTGATACTAATGTTACCTGGAATCTGTAGCTGAGAGGAACAGAAAGGAATGAGCAAACCAATGATCTTGTCATGCTTGTTACTTCAAAATATTGTCTCAGGCAACATTTGCAAACCCCCAATGAAAGAACTCCTATATTATTCCCATTGTCTGTCAAAGGACACAATATGATTGATTGATTTACAAAATAAAAACATAGGATGATTACTTAAAATTGAATTTCAAATAAATGATAGGCAGTTCTTAGTATATATAAATCTCAAATTCTTCATGGGATGTACTTATACTAATACCCACATTTATTTGACATTCAAATTCAAATTATCTGGCTATCCCAAAAGTAGGCTTCAAAAGAGATTGGGTTAGTCTTTAGTACCCAGCCAGCCAATTCCCAAAGCAGGAGTTGGCAGCCAGTATGGTACTCACTGGAAGATAATCAAGGGTATAGATGCAGCCAGTCCCCTGTCATCTCAGAAATTCTTCTGGGATTCCTTTCATGACACGTCACTCCTTCCAATAGGAATGAACCACTTTTCTATCCTAACACTGGAGAATGACCTTGATATTTTGAGGGACTACAGTTATTAAGTGAAATCATTCAGTGCTAGTTTTAATGTTTCTTGTTAACACCCATACAGGGCATTTCTCAGATAAACTTGGCTGACTGTGACAGTTCAAGCGACATGCAGCTGCGCTGGTACCCTGTGCAGGTCTTCACTAGCTCTGAGCCACAAAGATCGAGAGAGCCCATGCTGGTGGTGGAGAGTGCCACGCGGGATACCATGCATGCTGGCTCGGGGAAGACGGTACTTGGTCCTGGCTCTAAGAGCCAGTCTTTTCATGGCTGCTTTCTTCACTTTCAGACTGACTTTGCTGTGTGTACACTGCAATGAAGAAGTAGAGGTTTAGGGGAAGGAATTTGAAGCAGATATGTCCACACATATGACCATGTCACGAAAATGTGCCTTTAGTGCAAACATGTTCATGATCGAGAATGGTCTTTTAGTTTTGTTCAGATTTAGTCCCTCAGAGCTCTAGATACAGGGTGAACAGTGTGTTGTTGTGAATGGTGGGGTTGGTTCTATTGCATGGCGGAGATCAGGGTCTGCTTACAGTTCCCAGAAACATCCTTTCTTCCCGCAGGATGCAGTGACAGTGCTGCTGGCCAGAACCACAGCCCAGCTGCGAGCTGTAGAGAGAGAGCTGGCTGAGGAGCGTGTTAAGCTGGAGTATACTGAAGAGGAGATCCTGGAGATGGAGCGTAAGGAGGAGCAGGCTGAGGCTGTGTCTGAGAGGTGAGAATCCAACTACTCTGCCCCCTTCAGGCCTCAGGAAGGGACAGAAGTCTGTACAAAACCTTAAGCCAGGTGGACTTCCTACAGGCAGGCTAGGGTTCTCAGTGCCCCATCAGCCCCAGATCTCAGAAGAGACATCTTTCTGGGTGCAAGTTGCTTTCTTCATCTTTGCCTTTACAGAATGTGCTGGGTGGTGCTTCTGCGCCATTGATTAGCCCAGATTCTGGTAGGGGAATTTGATGCTGAGCTGGACAAGGGTAATAACCTAAACTCCATATGCCAGCCCTCTTCCTTCAATTCCAGAATTTCTCTTCAGGAATGGGACTATTGAGTGGCTCTCCTTTGTCAGGACTGAAGACACCCACTCCTGCTGCATGATTTTTTTTCATAGTTTTTGAAGTAGGGTTTCACTGTGTAGCCCAGCCACAGACTCTTGAACAGAGATTAAAGTCATGTGTTACCACGACCAACTCAAAATCCCTTAAAGTTTTTTAAAGTTTTTTTTTTTCTGGAGGCAATATTGGGGCTTGAACCTAAGCAAGTACTTCCTACTAGTGCAATAAATCCCCACTTTGAAAACCCTCCATATCTCACTAATGTATGGTTCACTGTTTCTAAGACCATTACTGTCAGTTGTAAAGAATTTTCATCGTGCTGAAAAGACCCCTGTCTCATTAGCAGTCACCCCCATTCCTTGTTTTCTCTGGCCATATGCAACCACAATTCTACACTGTCCCTGTATATTTGACCTCTTACGGGCATATTCCTGGGTGGAATCATGTAATGATATAGTGTTCTTTTTTTTGTTTGTTTGTTTTTTCGAGGTAGGGTTTCACTCTGGTTCAGGCTGACCTGGAATTAACTATGTAGTCTCAGGGTGGCCTCGAACTCTCGGCGATCCTCCTACCTCTGCCTCCCGAGTGCTGGGATTAAAGGCGTGTGCCACCATGCCCGGCTTGGTATAGTGTTCTTTTACATGCTGCTTTAAGTGGCCCATTGGTGAATCCTTGAATTGACTCCAGAGACCTACAGGAAGTGAACAAGTAGCTCAAGTAACTCTGGTGAAGTGGTTTGTCTGATTGTCTCTGGAAGCACTCATGTGTTTCATTCTTTTTGTAGTTTTAAATGAAGGATGTCATGTTTCAACACTCCCTGCTTCTTCATACAACTTTTTCTGAATTTAGTTTGGAGAGGAATTAGCTTTTGGAGGGATAGTACCTGGTCAAGGGAGGGGCGACATTGTCCACATAAACAGATAGCAAGCCAGGTGGGGTTCCGTAGTGGCGTTTCTGGCACCTTCAGTGGATGTATTTGGGTGTTAAGTAAAGATAGACTGTATTAATAAAAGGCATCGAAGTGTTGTGTTCCCCAGAAAGCTTTAGGAGAACAAAAGCTTTTTCAGTTATTGGAAAGAAATACATTTTACTAGCTACTTTTGCTAGTCTGCCCCTAAAGGCAGGCATGAAAGAAGTTGCATCTATCTGATGAGCACACTGTGGGCTTTTGCAATGTCTACCTTTAGGAGTTGGCAGGCCGACTCAGTTGATAGTGGCTGTAGCAACTGCACCCAGACCAGCCCTCCTTACCCAGAGCCCTGTTGCATTGGTGTGGACTCCATCCATGGGCACACGCTTGCTGGCCAGGCAGATTCTTACATCCCTGAGAAACTTCGGTCCCTGCCTCTTAAGGTAAGCAGAAAACATCAAAGGGACCTATAAGCATGCAGTGTCAGGACAAACCTAGAAAAAAGAGAGAGAGAGTATGTTCCCAGACCTATCACATGAGGTGTGAGGAACAGGGGGAGAGGACAGATATTGCAGAAAGTCAGAGCTTATAGGCTCACATGCAGGAGTACAGCATGTATTCAACAGCCATATAGCCTGATGAGTGCTGGGAAATATGAAGAGGTGTAATATAGGAGGACAGTGCTATTGGATTTGGGAGTGATAGCTAAGCAAGGGCTGAGGACTTAGGGCAATAAATTGTTGCCTAAGATTTGTAAAGGTTTAACATAGATATGGAAGGCCCTACAGAAAGGTTCAGCACTTACAGATTAAAAGGAAAGGACAGTAGCTGTTTTAAAAACCTTTTTAAATGCCATTTTTTTGTGGCGACCCATTCCTATCTTCAGAGACAAGTAAGTATGAGACAGTTTCCTGGGTCCCAAAGGCTTTGGGAAGTCATGCTTCTCATTATTCTCTCCCCTTTGTCGCAGGAAGAAAATAAAAATATACTTTTGCCTTTCTGATCATCTCATCCATCACATTTGGTTGACACTGTATCCGTACCCTGCTGAAACTTTCTTTCCCTAACTGTTCAGTGCACAAAAACGTATTACCACCATGCCCCTGAAGCACCAGGGAGAATCCACCTCCTGAGCAGCTTCCCACACTCCAGCCTAGACAGCAGATTGTCATAGCCATTTGAGATTAGGCCACCAGAAATTTGTGATATTCTACTATTTATAACCTTGACAGACAGCAGCCTCTAATGAGTAGCTATATCAGTGTCTTTTCCTTTCCCCAAGTTTTTACTTCAAAAATCTTCAAATCTATAGAAAAGTTGCTTAGTGTGCACCTGAGAACCACCTGAGGGTTTTCAAAACTTCAGATTCCCAGGCCCCACCTGTTAAGAGTGACAAATCTCTTGGGGGTGGGAGTTGGGTGTCATTATTCAGTAAATCCTCTCAATGTGATTTGACCTTGCAATGTATAGAAAAATGCAATGAGTACCCATATTCCTGTCATCTAAGGTCCTCTTCCCCAAATTTGCATTCTATTTTTCTAGTACATCCAAGCTACATAGCAAGACCTTGTCTCAAAAGAGAAGTGTATATAGAGAGAGGCAGACATTTCCTGAAACTATACGCTCCCACAGTGCTGCTTCAATCTGGTAGTAGATATGAAAGGCCAATTCATTTGGTGGTGGGAAACAACCAGAGAGGCAATTGTTCACATAGCATTTGTTTTGTAAATGAAATGCCACCTAGGTTGACAAGGAGACCACCACAGAAGACCTCTTCCCAGAAGAAGCAGTGAGCATTCGCAAGGAGCGGCCCAGCCGTCGGGCCCGTGGGTCCCCCTTCGTTCGCAGCAGCACCATTGTGCGCTCACAGACCTTCTCACCTGGAGCACGGAGCCAGTATGTCTGCAGAGTGAGTTGGAATGTCTTTGCTTCCAGTCTGTAATGTTTTCTTTTTGGTTCTTTTGATCGCATTAAAGACTTGTGTATTGCCATGACTTCTACTAATGAATGCAGAAATACCATATGTAAGTGAAACTAAAACCAGTGCTGGACACTCCGTAGCCTGCCTGACCCTGAGCCTGTTGAACTGTGACTTTCCTCAGAATTTTACCTTGTTTCTCCCTGAATTGTCAGTGCTGTGTGTGTCCTACCTCGTATTCAGGAGGCAGGTTGAACCATTTCAATGTCAGCCCCAGGAAGAACAAATCAAAGCAGGGACTGTCAGGAGTTGGGTTAAGATCTAGGTGGCAAGTTGATCAGAAGCCATGAAACTTGACCTTATGGCTGGGAAGCAGGGTACCAGTCAGCTGGAAAATTGTGGTTGCTAGGGCTTGGATTCTAGTTCACTCACATGGAAATTGATACCATTTGAAGAAAGGTAGAGATGTGCAGTCAGATCACATTGGAAGGCATCACCAGATACTAACATCCAGGTCCTACCCCCAGGTCACACACAGGGCCTGAGAATAAGAACTTTTGAAAGCTCCAAGGTGCTTCTCACATGCACACAGGTCTAAAAACCCTCAGGTAGGTGGATGGGAGACCCACACCAGTATAGTCACTGAAGGCATGACAGTAAGTTCAAGACAAAAAGCAGGAGTGCCAGGGTAACAATGGCACCACTGACCTGGACAGAGATGGGGTTTATAAGGGCAAATGGTCATGATGCCTAATTGGGTTCTTGGCTATACTCACTTGAATGCTGTCCTTACAGTCTTTCCTTAGGCTCCGAGCGAATCACCCGGGAACAGACTTGCTCCTTGAGGAGAATAGGGTGGTAGTAGGGCAAAGTTCTCTCACTTACTGGAAGATTGGAAACTACTGTGCTGGGCTCTGTGCCCTGCATAAAAGCCTGTGTTTCTGGAGGATGCTGTTAGAGGCCTCATTGTTTATATACATGTTGGTGTGATCACAGGGCAGGTAAAATGCTGTGCCACTGGGTTTCCTAAATATCTTTTGTGAATTGGCACATGAAATAAGGCTGGGAAAGCAAGGATTTGGCATTGACATAGACGCACAGTGACCCTGTGGTGAGACCCTGCTACCACATGAAATCCATAATGCAGAGGCTCCCATAAAGAAGTGTTGTTTATTTTCTGCTTTAAAGCCACACCTTTTCTCTTGACTACCACAGTAGGAGGTGGTGACATTGGCTTGTCTTATTTCCAGGAATGTCTGTCCTTTTTATTTTCTAGCAAGCCATTATGCCAGCCCCAGAAAGGAAAAGCAAATATAAACGATTGCTAAACAGTGAAGCATGCTAAGAACAGTGCCTGCTTTCATAAGCATCATAGTCATTATCAAGTTGTAGTTAGTATGGATGAGGCAGACAGGTTATTGATTTGACTACTCTGGAAACTCCAGATAGACATGAAAAAGGACCAGGATGGCAGATTTATTTGGTTTTGGTTGTCTTTTGTTTCCCTTTAAAACTCTTGTGGTATTTAAAGATCTGCTTAAAGTACACCAAAAAAAGCCTAAAGTGTACTTGAATGCCTTGGAAAGCAAAGAATCCCATCCATTATAAACATAGAGAAGAGTGAATTTCTAATAAACTGTTTCTGAACATCATTCTTTTTGATGCAGCTTTATCGTAGTGACAGCGACAGTTCAACACTTCCCCGGAAGTCCCCCTTTGTCCGAAACACTTTGGAAAGACGAACCCTTCGCTATAAGCAGGTGTGTGCCACACAAACTAATATGAACTAATATGGAATCTGTACTTGCCCCATGAGTTATTTTTATAATCCTTAAAAATAATTTTTAGGGAATACTTAATCATATTAACTAAAAGGTAATATTTTTTATTTTTCTTTCTCATAACATTTTTGAAGACATACAGTTATCAATATTTCTTGAAGATATGATTCTATGTAATTCATGTCTTTATCTTCTAAAATCAAATTAGTTATCATTTCCATATATATATGTGTGTGTGTGTGTGTGTGTGTGTGTGTGTGTGTGTGTCTTTATTTTTGACAGGAGAGTATGCATAGTTTAGAAAATTTGAGTTTCTTGACATACCATGCTTCTATCTAGGACTGTTTGAGGGTTTTCATTTCCTTACACACCAAGTTATGTCTTCATATTATATATTATACCAGCTAACAAAGTTGTACATTGTAAGATAGTAGGTCAATGTCTTTTCTCAGCAAGGATACTTTGGAATATATATTTTCAAAATCCATGATTTTTTGGCTGGGGAGATGGCCCAATGAGTAAGAGCACTTACTATGCAAACATGAGGGCTTGAGTGAATCTGATTTTCTCTTAGTGTGATGTCCCCAGAATCCACTTCAACAACTGGGTATGGCCATGCATACCTGTAACCCCCGTCCTTTGAGGGGTTGGAGACCAAAGAATTGCTGGGGCTTGCTGATCAGTCAGTGGGTAAAAGTGGCAGCTTCAGGTTCAGTGAGAGACTATCTCAATGGAAGGATGATAGAGGAGGATGCCTGATATTATTCTTCTCTGGCCTTCACATGCTTATGCATGAGGGATTTGCATCTACACACATATGGACACACACCACACCACACACATTCCAAAATTTCCATGTGATGGTTATACTCGGAATTGCTTCAGACTGAAAATTATAAATAACCTAATTCAGCCATAAAAGTGTATCTCAATAGCAACTGTGTAGACATTGTGAACTGGGCCATTCCTTGCTCTGGGGACTGTCCTGTGCTCATTAGATGCTGAGCACCATCCTTGGCCTTGACCCATTGGATTCCCAGAGCATTTACCATGTAATTCATTGAATCAGTTTTATGATCTATATTTAATTTTATTTTTCTCCTTGTCATAAGCCTTAACTGGACCAATTTTGTATGCTGGCAGTTGTACCTCTCAGATGAAAGTAAAAAATGAAATCTAGCCAGGCGTGGTGGCTCACATCTTATTTCCAGCACTTAGGAGGCAGAGGTAAGGTAGGATTATTGCCATGCATTCAAGGCTACCCTGAGACTACATAGTGAATTTAAGGTCAGCCTGGGCTAGAGTGAGACCCTACCTTGAAAACAACAACAACAACAACAACAACAAAAAGAAATCTCACAACCAAAGAAAAATGCATTTTCAGCTTTAGACATAGTTTATCAGATGGCATTTCTGAAAGATTTTTTCATATTTTATCCTGCCAGCTGCATTTAAGAGTGTCTATTGTTCCATGCTTTTGCAAAAACAATTATAGGTTTTTATTAAAGAAAACAATTTGTTATTACTAACCTTGATATTGAACATAGGCATTTAAGATTGCCCAAGCTTTTTTTTTAATTTTTGAGTATGCAAAGTGTGGTGTGGTGTGCATATGTACTGATGGATGTCCCTTGCACTTGTCTTTGGCAGCTGAAAAAGAATGTCTGGTGTCCCCCTCCATTGCTCATCCACCTGTTTTCCTTGCAATGATATATGGACTCTGTTACTGATCCTGGAGCTTAATGTTTGTGATCCCCAGTGATACCCCAGTCTCTGCTCCCCACAGAACTAGGGTTTCAGACATGCATGGCCACTCCCACCTGTTTTTGTAGGTTCTGGAGATTTGAACTTAGGCAGTCTCAGGCTTCTTTAGGCCCTTCTGCTTATGCAAGAAGTGCTCTTAACTACTGCACCATATCTCCAGGCCAGCCTGTGTTTTATTAAGTGTCAGTCATACTTAGAGAAGTATCTGTGCAACTCCTGTCTCCTATTGATTGTGAAAGAACTGGAGAAGGTGGAGCTTACACCAGCCCAAGGCAGTATTGGTTTGCATGTTCACTGGTGCCCCCTGCTTCCACAGTCCTGCAGGTCTTCTTTGGCAGAGCTCATGGCCCGCACCTCCCTGGACCTGGAGCTGGACCTTCAGGCATCAAAGACTCGACAGCGACAGCTGAACGAGGAGATTGGCACTCTCCGGGAGCTGAGGCAGCGTCTGGAAGATGCCCAGCTGCGAGGCCAGACTGATTTGCCACACTGGGTGCTCCGAGATGAGCGGTTCCGCAGCCTACTGAAGGAAGCAGAGCGGCAGGTAAGAACAGGCTAAGGGCGTGCTCCAGGCTCCCTCTAAGAGTTCTCCAGCTTCTGCCTGCCTGTCACTCCTCTGTGCTCCCGTGGTGAGCATCCCCATAATTGAGTTGTCCTTGAAAGGAAATTTGTCCCTACTGTGGGTTGATTGATTGGTTAGTTCTGCCAGTGCTGGCAGTGGACTTGTGCTTTCTTCTCCTTTTGAAAAAATAGTCTTAAAAAGTCTTGCTTAGGAAATGTTTGTGTTGCAGACAAGACAGACCAAACTTGACTACCATCAGGAACAAGTAGCTGAAAAGATGTTGAAGAAGGCTTCCAAAGAGATCTACCAGCTGCGTGGGCAGAGTCACAAAGAGCCCATCCAAGTGCAGACCTTTAGGTAAGGGAGAAATGGACCCCATGCCAAACCCTACTGTTCACTTCTTTTATAGCACCACGACACCTGTGATACTAGAAAAAAGCACAGTAACCACTTGCGGGGGGAGGGGGGAATCCCAGGCATCCACTACAAGCAGCATTTCTGTCCATTGCTAACCTTTTGATGTTTTCTTCTTCTTTAAATTGTGAACTTGACTATATAAACATGCTACAAATTGGTCATATTCCCCACATACTCTTATGTTCCTTTCCCCCCACCCTCATTCCACAGAGTGCCCTCCTCTGTGGGGTTTTTGGTATTCATGAATGCACCAGTCACTTTCTGCCGGGAGTGCCTCAGGATACTCATCCTCACCCTGTGGCTCTTATATCCTTTCCTCCCCCTCTTCTGCAATGTTCTCCGAGCCTTGTAGGGTGTGTTACAAGTCATCTTTAGTATTGAGCTGTCTGCATCTTCTAACTTTCCTTGATGAGTTTTGAGCTCATTAGTATCTAGTGCTGTCTCCCTGGAGGAGGTTCTTAGGCTTCCAGTGTGAGCAGCTTCCTCTGTAATGGCTCCTGGGCCCTGGAAGATGTAATGGTGATGACTCATCTCATGGTAGGCAGTTGGCTTTCTTTTCTTGTCATACAGATGGATCTTGAGTCGCTCCAGTATTGACTGCCATCTGTAAAAAGCAGGTTCTCCACCCAAGAGTGAGCAGTGTGGTTCAAAGGTGCTAAGCATGGTGTAGCAGATAGCTTCGGGTTCGCTGAGATGAACTTCGAGACCAGGCAAAGTTATGGAGGAAGGGATATTTATTGAAGCTTACACATCCAGGGGAAGTTCCATAATAGCAGAAGAAGCTGGCCCCCTCTTAAAGGACCAGACCCTGAGAGAAAAAGCCACAAGTCAAAAGCCAAAAGCCACACAGTACAGCACACTTTAGGAACTCCAGCTGGGCATACTTTGCATATCTTTAGGTTGAAATCTCAAACCCACCACCACACCTTAAGATCTGCCCAGTGACACTGCCTCCAGCCAGGTGGCTGCAGATTCAAATTACAAACTAATAAAACACTGAATATATTGGGGGTCATCTATTCAAACTACCACACGTGGTCATCTAAAAGACTTTTTGATAGGCAGACCCTCTCTTAACTGAAGAACAGTGGGAGCTTCCCTTTCGAGTCTATGACCTTCCCGTCCATGGGGTTCTGACCTGGTTCTCAGTACCAGGTATGAATTCCCTCCCACTGAGTGGACCTCGTATCCAATCAGACAGCAGGTTGATTACCCCTATAGCCTGTGTGCCACTATTGTACAGGTGTGTACATCTTGCTTTGCTGCTTGATTTTGCTGTTTGCAGGATCCCCTGCTTGTTCACTCTGTTGGTGACCATTATCCCCCAGCAGCTCACATAGCACTTTTCGGCACTATGAGGGCTAGCCATCAAGGAGCTGCCTTCTTTCTGAGTTCCAGCATGATCTCTCTATGTTCTGTGACTGCAGCCTCCGGTGTTTGAGCAATACACTCTTGCTATTTAGCTCTGGAGGGTAACCAAGTGCTTTAGCAATGGCCTGCGTTGTTTTGAGAACCTCATGGGCCTCCCTGACCAACAGCAACAGCCTATGATTTTAGGGTTGAGCTTTCTCCACCACCTGCAGGGGACTTCTGCTTGAGTATGCCCCTTTATTAAGAGTTATATTTTTTAATTAACCAGGAGGAAGGTTTCTATGGTACTTATTCATGCCTTTATTAGTTTTGTGTATTTCCCTCCCCCCCAAAGACTCTCCCTATCTCCTGTATTGTGTCCCTCTACTTGCATGTCAAGTAATCCCTCCTCTTTTCCTTTTCCAAATCCCTCTCTCCTAGCCTCATTCTAGTTCTTTGCCAATAGTACTGATGCTTCTTACAACTTACAGTCAACTTAAGCTGTTCCATGTTAGGAACCACATATGCAAGAGAACATGCACTGTTTGTCTTTCTGACCCTGTGTAACCTCACTTGGTATGATATTTTTCCCTTGTCTTCTCCTAATATTTATATAGTTTTTAATGCTACCTGCCACCATCACACAGAAATCAGTTATTTAAATATTGAAATGTCCCATAATGCTACATGCTTATTTAACTAACATGTTTTATCTATAATTTGCCCAACCACTCTATTTTATAACTTGATGCTGCTTTCTGAACAAACACTACAATAATAAATAACTTATTTATACACATATTTGTTGTCACCTTTTTTTTTTTTTTTTGGTTTTTTGAGGTAGGGTCTCACTCTAGTTCAGGCTGACCTGGAGGTCACTCTGTATTCTCATGGTGGCCTCAAACTCACGGCGATCCTCCTATCTCTGCCTCCCAAGTGCTGGGATTAAAGGCGTGCGCCACCATGCCCGGCTCACCTTTGCTTTTTAATTAACTTGATTGGGGCAAAAATCTACGGATACAGCTGGGCATGGTGGTGCACGCCTTTAATCCCAGCACTCGGGAGGCAGAGGTAGGAGGATCGCCGTGAGTTTGAGGCCACCCTGAGACTACATAGTTAATTCCAGGTCAGCCTGGACTAGAGTGAGACCCTGCCTCGAGAATAAAATCTACTGATACAAAAGAGTACAAATCATATGGTTGAGTGAATTGTTGCTGAATCAAGCATCATCAGTAGCTTTAGCTTCCTCTTACTTAGAGTAGCCATTGTTTTTAATTCTAATAGCATGGGTTAATTTTTTATTATTTATGTTATTATTCTAATAGCATGGATTAATGTTTTTGTTTTGTAGTTGAGGGGAATTACTCAGCTATATCTGTATCTGTTTATGCCTATAAAAAGTACAATGAAATTCATGGAACATGCACTTAGCAGTTTTGAAATGAGCAGGTCAAGAGTGTTTGGTGCACCCACATTGTTATGCCATCACCCATCACCATTTAGTTCTCACTTTCATCAGCCTCATATCCATTTAACAGTCCTACCCATGCCCAACCCTGAGCCCTGCCGACCATTCATCTACTCTACCTCTGAATTTGCCTCTTCCAGCTACTTCACAGAAATTAGATCACACGACATGCATGTAGTCCTTAGTGTCTTGCTCCATTCACTCTCCATGCTACTCCTGAGGTCCCGCACATTGTAACCTGTGGTAGCTCTTCTTCCCTTTGCATTGCCGAATACCATGTCTCTGACTTTTAACTTTAATGCTTTTTGTTTTTTCTTTCAGGTAGGGTCTCACTCTATCCCAGGCTGACCTAAAATTTACTATGTAGTCTCAGGGTGGCCTCAGACTCTAAGCAATCCTCCTGTCTCTGCCTCTGAGTGCTGGGCTTAAGGGCTTGTACCACCATGCCTGGCCTTTTTTTTTTAAGCTTTTTTTGATATCCTAGATAGTCACACCCCTGACATGAACTAGAATGAAATACTATGTCTTTCTGCCCTTGGTTATGATCTAGAACTTGTGCATCCATCTTTTACTTTTTTTCATTCATTTCTTAATAAAGAAGTATTTTCTGAATACTGTATACTATATACACCAGTTAGCACTTTAGGCTGTGTTATTAGGGATTTGAATTCATTTCTGCTATATTTTTCTTCAGTACTGGGGATTGAACCCAGGGCCTCACATGTTAGACATGAGCTGTACCTCTGAACCACATCCCCAGTAGCTTATATGTGCTTATAACCTGTAATTCTTTCCAATCCTAGGGAGAAGATAGCATTTTTTACAAGACCAAGGATTAACATACCTCCTCTCCCAGCCGACGACGTTTGATGTAGTGCA
Source organism: Orientallactaga sibirica (assembly GCA_036365145.1). Taxonomy (NCBI): domain Eukaryota; kingdom Metazoa; phylum Chordata; class Mammalia; order Rodentia; family Dipodidae; genus Orientallactaga; species Orientallactaga sibirica. The sequence goes on from JAEOAD010000840.1 coordinate 7,983,024, forward strand.
TTGTGCACATGAAGTATTTATCTGCCTGTTTTATTTTCATGAAGTTCTTAGATTAGCTAAATTTGTCTTTAAAATATTTGTGCAAAGCTATTAATATACACATTTTGTAAAAAAAAACATATATCTATACATATATATTTTATAATAGTGACGGCAACAGGGCTTGGTTTTTCCTTGTTGTGAATCAACATCTCTGAAGACAGGTTATTTTATAAAAGATCAACTATCATGTTAAGAGTGTACAGTTTTTATGCTGTTTTATTTGACTTAAAGGCTGAAAGACAGAAACGAAGTGAGTTCAGGCAAATTCACTGTATTGTAATTTATTTATAGTACTTTTTTTTTCCTTGAAGGAAAATACTGACTTTAAGTTGTATTTTAAGACTGAAATTTTGTTCTTCAGTATTTGTCATACAGTAGAATGGAACTTGGGGCCGGTTTTGTTTCTGACACCTGAAACACAAACACTATGTGCTGAATTCGTCACTTGTATCAGTTTTTCATAGGTGCATTTACCATGTATATTGTACACTTTCACTCTCTGTGTGTTTTGTTAAGATATCAACTACAGTGGCTCAGTCATCTTTTGCTAGCTGTGTATGCGTTGCAGGGCTCAGTGTCCTGTGTGACCTGGGTACTGATAAGCCCCTCATTGCTGTTTTGTCTATTGCATCTCCCTGTGCTTACCACAAGTCGGAAGCCAGCAACAGAGCCTCCGGCATCCCAGGTTTCAGCCTGCCTGTCCACCAGTGGCTGTTGCCCATCCACACTGCCTGCATTGGTCAGAGCACATGCAGCTACCTTGGCCACCTTGGGCTGATGTGACAGACAGCAGGGTGGGAGTGTTCTCCTGCTGTCCTACTGGTTTGTGAAGGAAAGTAAAAAGGCTGTATACAGCAGATACCAATGGCAGAGACATAAACTTTGAAGGTGCTGTGTGTGTGTGTGTGTGTGTGTGTGTGTGTGTGTGTGTAAAGAAGGACATGTGGGTAACTTGAATTACCCAGCAAGTCACTTACAGGAGAGTATTTGAATTAAATCAGAATGCCTCCCTCACATGGGAGTCTACCCAGTATTGTTCATGAGGGAACAAAAAATAATGGAATAAAACTATGCCACATTATTTTAAATGCCAAAAAGTCTAGTTTGCCTAGCACACATTTATCCTAAGTGACATGCGCTCTCCTTTCTGAGGCCTTGAATGAGTAAATGAAGTAATCACAGGAAATGTCAAAGAAAACAGAACTCTTCCTAGAGCTTTCTCCCTTTCCCTTGGAAATGTCCCCTTTAATCAGCTCTCTATTCTTATCAGCCTGTAACTTCCTCTCTTGTATAACCCACTTTCCTTTTTAGATATATTAAAAATGAATTTTATAAAGGCATTTCATTGACATGCGACCAATCACAGACAAGGGAATTTGTCAGTGGTGGTAAGACTGAAAACTTTATGCTTTTTGTGGATGTCATCTCTTGCTATGCATTCATGCTTCTGGCTTTGCTGTTTTTGCCCCCCCCCTTTTTTTCTAGTTCCTTTTTATACGAACTTACAATAGAAGTAGAGGCCCAAGGCAGCAATCCTTAGAGCAATGCCAGTGGCAGGCAGCATTGCCAGGCAGGCCCTCTCCCTATGCCCTCAGGCTGTTGGGACCTCAGCCTCCAGCCAGAGCTAGCTACAGTAAGCACCAGTCATGCGTAGAGCCAACCGCTCAATCTTCAAAGTCACAGCTCACTCCAGGCTACTCTCAGTGGGTGAGTGAATCAAGGCAGCTTTTCTGCCAACTCCTATTCGTAGTTGAGGAAAACCTAATATCCTGATACCAAAAGCCCCCAGACCCATGTTTTCCAGAAGTGTCCCAGCCTCCCTTACACCAATGTTCCTGTGGAGTGTTGCCCCATTACTCTTGCCCCACATGAGGTCTGTGCTTTGGGGTCAGTCCAAGGAGGAACATGGGGCCTTGCCACCTTTCTGTCTCACCTCTTCCTTCCATCTGGCCTGGCAGTGCATTTGGAGCACATGGAAGATGAACTGTTTTGTGTAGGTGCAACATGTGGGTTCACCTGTTTCCCATCCATGCCTGCTACTTAAAATATCTCCCACTTCAGACAAATGAAGTCCTGTGGGCTTAGGGGGTAAAAGTTCCCACCTGCTATGTAAGTTTGGGCATATGCTTGGCCATGAAAGAAAGAAATCTGCCGATCTCTGAGCTGTTCTGGGCCTGAAGTGATCTGAATTCTGCCGTCGGTGTTTCTGAAACCACCACATGTAGAAGGGAATTTGGGGTTTCGCTTTATCTAATCACTGCATTGTCAGGCTTTGGTGATTATTGCTGAAATAAGTAACCTTCTATTGTGGAATAAGTTATAATCAGTATTCATCTCTTTGTTTTTGTCACTGTGCTCTATGATTGTGTCATTTGTATCGTTTGAAAGTATTTCTTCTATAAAATTAAACTAACCTGCCTTAAGAACAAATAGAAATGTGTGGTGTGGGTTTTTTATTTACAATTTTATGGAGACTTAAATACATTTGAAAAATAAGGCTAGGTACATAGCCAAATAGTACAGTACATGTCTGCCACATACAATACCATGAGTTCATTCTCTGTACCAAAAAATAAGCAAACACATGCTTATTTTACATATAAGATAGAGATATTAAATCAAGCTGGGCATGGTGGCACATGCCTTTAATCCAAGCACTGAGGAGACTGAGGTAGGTGGACTGTCATGAGTTTGAGAACAGCCTAGAGCTACAGAGTGAGTTCCAGGTCAGCCTGAGCTGTAGCGAGACCCTCTCTTGAAAAAAAAACAACAATAGAAAAAGACAAGAAAAAAACTAGATAATAGTATAACAAATGCACACCCATTCTCTTTAACCCATATCACACACAACACTTTGAGAACAATACCAGCAGTGCCACCAACAATAGAATTACTATAAACCATTTGGAATTTTTTCTGAAGTTATCTTCTGCTTTAAGGCATATCTTACTAAAATTGTGAAAATTCATATGATAGGGAACATGAGCTCAGCTCAGTAGTAGAGTGAGCGTAGCATCTGTGAGGCCATGGATTCAATTTTCACCGTGTGCGTGCATGCACACACACACCACAGTGCACACACATCCACATATATACACATACAATTGACATGATGCAAAGAATCTTGAAATATTTCCTTTCTTGCTGGTTAAGGTATGAGAAATATATTTCTGGGTTAGAGAGATGACTTCGAGGTTAAGGTGTTTCCCTGCAAAACCTAAGGACCCAGGTTTGATTCCCCAATATCTGCATAAGCCAGATGCACAAGTTGGTGCATGCATCTGGAGTTCACTTGCAGTAGCGAGAGGCCCCGGCACACCCATTCTCTCCCCCCCCATCTCTCAAATAAATAAAATAAATATAAGATAGAAATATATATGTATATATATGATAGAAACATTTATTTTTTATGTTATTTAAATTTTTAACTTAATTTTTTGAGATAGTTTCTCATGTAGCCCTGACTGGTTTCAAATTTACTGTGTAATTGAGGCTAGCATTGACTCCATCTGCTTCTACTTACTTCCTAAGTGTTGGGATTGCAGGCATGCACCACCAGACCTGGGCATCTTTTTGATGTTCTGACCATAAAAACATTGACCTAGTGATGGAGCAGAACACACCATATCCCTCTCTGGCCACTACAAGTGTCTGCAGCCCACTGTAAGCACGCACATGTGAGGAGACTGAGGCAAAGGATTGGAAGTTCAAAGCCAAGCTTGGCTTACATACACTACACATACTTCCACACACACCACACTATGTACATACCCAATTATACACACAAGCAAAAAAAGACATACATTCTTTTCATTCCCGCGATTTTCAAAATGGCACATACACTTGTTTTTATTCCTTTTTACCTTTGTACATTGAATTCATGCGCTATAAGTTTATTCAACCATCTTCTGATTATTTCTAGCCTTCTGCTATAAAAAAAACATTAATTATGTTTCTTTGACAATACCTCACATTTTTCCCAGGAATGATCACTGGAAGTAGATTGATCTCTTGAAGTGAAATCTCTAGGCCAAAGGGTAGCTACATATGGAATTTTGTGAAGTATCACTGTATTTCTCTTCTAGTAAGTGTCCCATTTTGATTCCCATCTGTAATGTATGATGCAATTTCCCCATGTCCTTGCCAATAACATGTCATATTTGTGAGTCCTTGCTACTTATACAGGGGAGAAAACACAACAGAGTCTAAATCAGTACTATTATGAGTGGGCCTGCTTTCTCTCTCTTTTTTTCTTTTCTTTTTTTTTTAAGGTAGAATTTCACTCTAGCCCAGGTTGACCAGAAACTCAGTATGTCACTATGTAGTCTTAAGCTGGCCTTGACTTACAATGATCCTCCTACCTCTGCATCCCAAGTGCTAGGATTAAAGGTATGTGCCACCACGCCCAGTAGGTCTACTTTCTTGTAAAGGCCTGTTGATAGTTTTTCTATCAGGCCTTCGTCTTTTCTTCTTTCTCCGTGCTTCCCTAGCTATTCTTCTTTTTTGTTTGCTCTTCCAAATAAATTTTGTAGTCAATTTGTCTAGCGCTAAGAAAAAAAATGAACATTTTGTAGGAATTGCCTTGCAACTTACAAATTTTGGAGGGCTGACATCTTTATGATGGTCAGTACTCTTATCTAAAAGTTGTGCATTTCCATTTGCTCAAGACTCACTTTGTGCATTTCTGGGATGCTTTTGTTTTGCTTATGTAAATTTGAATATTTCTTCTCTTGCTTAGTTTGTTTTCTGTCTTTAAGTCAGAAAATAGGGCTGGGAAGAGGGTTCAGTGGGTAACGTGCTTGTTGCAAAAGCATGCAGACCTGAGTTTGATCCTTAGCACTAACATAAAAGCTGATTGTGGCAGCACATGTCTCTCTGGCCTTTGATTCCAGCACTGGGAAGCAGAGCAAGAGGATCTCTGGAGCTTGCTGAGTGGCTAGTCAAGTCTAATTGAGGAAATCTTGGTTCAGGTAAGAAATAAGATGGAATCTCAGCAGCTTTGAGGAGATTGAGACAGAGGATTGGAAGTTCAAAAGCCAGTCTTGGCTACACAACAAATTTGAAGCCAGCTTGGGCTACATGAGAACCTGTCTCAAAAAACAGGCATGTTGGACTGGAGAGATGGTCTAATAGTTAAGGCATGTGCGTGCAAAGCCAAAGGATCCAGGTTCAATTCCCCACAACCCATGTAAGCCAGATGTACAATGTGGTGCATGCATCTGGAGTTTGTTTGCAGTGGCTGGGTGTCTTGGCACACCCATTCTCTCTATAGATGATAGATAGATAGATAGATAGATAGATAGATAGATAGATAGATGATAGATAATAGATATATATTTCTCTCTATATATTTATATTTATTTATATATATTATATATAATATTTATATTTATTTATATATTTATATAAATAAAAATAAAATATAAAAAAGGTATGCCCCTAGTGACCTAATTTTGGGGCTGAGGATACTGTTCAGTGTGTGTTGCAGTCACCTTCTTGTTGCTGGACAAAGGCTAATGGGAGGAAAGTTTTTATTTTGGCGGACTGTCTCAAGGGGAAGCTTCATGATGGCAGGAGAAAGCATGGCATGAGCAGAGGCTGGGCATCACTTTTGCCATAGCAGATGGAAAACAGCAACAGGATAATGAGTCAAACTTTGGGGAAGGGGAAGCTGGCTAGAACACCCTAAAGCCCACACCAGCAACATGCCTCCTCCAGAAAGGCTCCACCTCTCAAATTGCCATCAAAACACATGAGTTCATAGCAGGCACCTGAATAAAACCACCACAGTGGGTAAGAGTGCTTGCTGTAAGAGTATGAGAAAATGAATTTGCTCCACAGAACCATGTGGGTAGAGACAGAAGAATCATTTGGTCTTTCTGGCCAAAGTTCTCTGGCCACCACACACGTGTGCATAGGGTGTGCACATCTGCATGTACATCTGCATGTACCATTCACACATCTCTCATGTACACACCAAAGAAAAGGCAGAAAGCAATTGCGGAACATAGTGCATTTTGGCTTCTGGACTCTACACACATATAATGTACACCTGGAAACACATATTCATATATACAGGCTTGTACACTACACACATGCACACATAAAAAGAAAAAGGCAGAAAACTGCCAGGCATGGTGGGGCAAGCCATTAATCCCAGCACTCGGGAGGCAGAGGTAGGAGGATCATGGCCAAAAGTTCAAGGCCACCCTGACAGTACAGAGTGAATTCCAGGTCAGTCTGGGCTAGAGAGAGACCCTACCTGAAAAAAAAAAAAAATAAGACAGAAGATAAAGATAAGATAAATTCACTAATGGTTATTTATGTGATGTATGTATTTGTGTTTGTGTGTGTGTGTGTGTGTGTGTGTGTGTGTGTGTGTGTGTGTGTGTGTTTGAAAGAGAGAGAGAAAGCAGGCATTCAGGTGCCCCAGTGTGCATGTGGAAGTAAGAGGACAACTTTCAGGTTAGACATTGCCTTCCACCTCATTTGAGCAGGACCTCTTGTTGTTCGCCATTCTACTCTGCTCATGAGCTTCTGGGAAATTCTCCTGTTTTCCTTCTCACCATAGGCATGCTGGGATTACAGAAGCCCTTCATGACTTCTGGCTTTTACATGGTGTAAAATAGTTTCACGTTGTTGGGACAAATACCCAGCCAAAAGCAGCTTAGAAGGGGAAAGGGGCTTCTTTCAGGCTTACAAATCCTAGGTGAACCCCATCAATGGTGGATGATGCTGGCTCATTTCCACAGATCCAAGCAAAGAGATACCACCAACATCCAGCACAACAAAACCCACCAGAGTTCAAACTGCTCTCCACACACCTTAGGGCTGGACTCAAAAATCTACTCCCAAACACAACTTAGGGCTGGCCTCCAAGATCCGCCCCCAGTGACATGCTCCCTGTAACCACAATCTGCCTGCTGAGGTTGTAAGCTCAATTTTAATAAAACACCTGAGTCGATCCAACTCCTCAGAGTTGCACAACCTGCACTCTATCCACTGAGCCATTTTCCGAGTCCCAATGAAAGGCTATTTTGGGTGGTGAGTGTGTGGCACAGACATGTACTTGGAAGGCTGAGGCAGTAGTATAAGTTCAAGGCCTCTGAACAATTTAGTGAGACCCTGTCTCAATTGTTTTTTCCAGAAAGGCCAAATAATTCTTTAATAGGCAGGTTTATTATTTTTTTTTACATAACACATCAACCTTAAATATTATCACATAAAGCATGGTAGACAAAAATTTTGCTTCATAATTAGAAAAAAACTTACAATAAAACTTGCCAATAAAAACCAAAACAAAAAGTCCATTTTTAAAAAATATTTTATTTATTTATTTATTTATTTGAGAGAGAGAGATACAGAAATAGGCAGGTAGAGAGAGAGAGAGAGAGAGAGAGAGAATGGGTGCGCCAGGGCCTCCAGCCACTGCAAACGAACTCCAGATGCATGCACCCCCTTGTGCATCTGGCTTACGTGGGTCCTGGGGAATCGAGCCTTGAACTGGGGTCCTTAGGCTTCATAGGCAAGCATTGAACCGCTAAGCCATCTCTCCAGCCCCAAAAAGGCCATTTTGACAAGAAATATAGCTCATGCCAAAGTAGGTATAAATGAAGCCAGAAGTGTTCAAAGAGAAAACAACTTTCATCCTAGTATTTTCTCACTTTTTAAATGGTTTCCTGAAATCAGGGAGACTCATATTCAAATACTGCTGGGTTGTTCTGATTTGGCTCCTTTGGTGTCTGTTTTTGCACCACTGTTGTCCTTGGATCTATCTTCTTCCTTAACACCTGCTTTTTTTGTCCTCTGTTTCCTTCCTGTCTTCTTCAGTCCTAGCTTTCTTCTCTCTTAAGGTAAGTCCCATTTCTACAACCTCTTTCCCCTTCACCCTCAGACCCTGAGAATTCTTCATCACATGCTATTGGCCTGTCTGATGCTCGACTAGCAATCCTCTTGTCTGAATCTTCTCCATCCTCATCGCTACTGTCTCCACAAACAGCATCTTCTGGAATAGTTTGCATCTGGACACCAGGTGCATGTGGTAATGTATGGTGTAGATTTTCAAATAAGTGTTGTTTTATCTTTTCCATGTATTCTGGCGTGTTCTCGTTTGTCATGTTTGAAGGACTAATGCGCAGTTTTCAGTCTGGTCCGAAATACTCAAAGTATTCACTATGTGGCAACTCGCTGGGGATCTCACAATCAAGGGTCACAGCTGTCTCATAGGTCCAACATCAAGCTATGATACGGATCGTGTAGCCGCCTCCCCCGAGCATCAGCAAAGGCAAGTAGAAATTGTTTTACAACTTCTACACATTTAGCAGGACCTTTGACAGTGAGACTGAAGTACCTAAGCCTATCAGCAGATAAGGAGTTTGCAGCACACTGCAAGAGGGCCAGGCTGACATCTCCATGACTTTGGAGATGATAGGCTTAAATATCTGCCCAGATGACTCATCATCACCATCTCGCATTGGAAAATTGGCAGCATAGTGTTTTCCTTTCCCAGCACCACTGTCCCTTAACTCTCCCATGTCAGGAAGGTACTTCCCGTGTTTATGGATTGAAACAGTCATGCCGCAATCTGTTGCGTACAAAGCTTCTTCAACACCGTCACCATGATAGATATCTATATCAATATGTAAGACTCTCTGATGATACTTGAGTAATTCGAGCATGGCCAACACAATATCATTAACATAACAGAAGCCCAATGCTTCTGACTTCTTGGCATGGTGTAATTTTCTAGCCGATTTAGCAGCCATATTGGTTTGCTGGCTGTTTAACTTCATGACCCCAGCAAATGAGCCGCCAGTGGAAAGCTGACAAAACTCAAGGAGCCCATTGAACACTGGACATCAAATATAGTTCCATTTTTCTGTATAACCCATAATTTAACAGCAAGTTATGAATCATGCAAATTCTGTGAGGCTTCATGGGGTGACCCTGTCCGTAGTAATAATTTTCAATGTCACCATCTTAGTAGTAGGAGACTTGCTTCTTGCAGCCGCTGGCCTCCATGCAGGGCTGCTCCTCTTCTGGAAGCATAGCTGGGAGGAAAAGGGACAGCCTTGAGAGACAGGACAGGGGCACCAGCAGCACTTGCAACCACCCAGCCAAAGCCTAAGAGCATGGAGCTGGGGTACCAGGGGCACCAACTCCTAGATACCAGCAGGGACAGGACGGAGGGTTCAAATATATATTGGGTTTTTGGAGGTAGGGTCTCGCTATAGCCCAGGCTGTCCTAGAATTCACCACGTGGTCTCAAACTCACAGTGATCATCCTACCCCTGCCTGTGCTGGGATTAAAGGCTTGGACCTCCACCCTAGCTCAAAATATTTTTAAAGAACAAAGAGTTGGGGAGATTTTTCACTGATTAAAGGCACTTGCTTGCAAAGCTTGTTGGCCTGGGTTCCCCAGAACCCAAGTAAAGCCAGGTGCACAAAGAGGCACCGCACATGTGTCTGGCATTCATGTGTAGAGGCAAAAGAGACCATGGAAGCACCTCTCTCTCTCTCTCTCTCTCTCTCTCTCTCTCTCTCTCTCACACACACACACACACACACACACACACGTGCATGCACCAGGCCCTAAGTTCTACTCCAGCACTGCAGCTACTTTTCTTTTTCCAGATTTTAGTGAGAAAGCTAGTGTTCTTTAAGAGGGTCTTACTCGAGCTCAAACTAGACTAAAATTCACCATGCAGACCAGTCTGGCCTCTAATGCTCAGTAATCCTCCTGCCTTGGCCTCCCGAGTGCTAGAATTACAGATGTGAGCCACCGTGTCCAGCTTAAAACTAGTGGTTTAGCCTGCTTTCTATTATAACAAAATATCAGATGCTGAGCAATTTATAAAAATGAAAGTTCATTTCATTCTGGAGACTGGGAGGTCCAAAAGCATGGCAACAGTGTAATCAAATGCAATGGGTTCACATCCTGGTGAGTGCAGAACCTGAATTAGCCTTGCCAGGAAATAAGAATGGAGAAAGCTTTACATGCGACAGGTAAGCAAAGCATGGGAGTCTTTTCCGGAGCAATACCCTCCTTGAAGAAATGAAACTTGAGGCAAAGTGCATGAATTTAAGAGTTTGCTCCTGACAAGAGCAACCTCACTTAATGGCTCACAACATGTGGGAAGAGATGAAACATGAAGGGCTGCCTCACATTATAGTCCACTGCCCTCCCTGTCACTGACCTGCTTCCCTGAGAGTGGTATAATTTGTTTTAGTTGATTTTCAGCCCCCCTTCTTTCGCTGCCTCCCATTTTCTTCTTTCCCTCAATATCTTCCCTCCTGTTTACATGCCACATGTGTCCTTTCACCCTTCCCTCGTCCCTCTTTTCGTTCTTTTTAAGGATTTAATCACCTTACAAAGACTCATTGTCTGATGTCCCAACATTTCCAAACCAATTTTGGAGGAGGTAGACTACATAAGGAATTTATGATGAAGCAAAGCTTCCAGCACATTGTCTTCTGCAACAGCTGATGGATATAAAATCATACTGGGTAAGTCAGTGTAAGCTCTGGGTTCTTAACCTCAGCCATATTGATATTTGGGGCTAGATAATTCACTATCCTGGGTGGCAGTCTTGTGCACTATAGTCTGTCCAGCAGTATCTCTGGGCTCTACCCATTGGAAGCCCACTACTGTCATCCTACTGTCTCTGGGTGAGGCAGCCAAGAAAGTCACCTCATGGAGGAAAGAGAGTAACATCACCCTCATTCAGAAGTAGTGTCTGGGCATAGTCACCAAATTGTCCAGTAAGCACTTCTCTTAATGTCCACACCCATATATTAATGCTACTCTCACTTTTGGTTAGAGAAGCTTCTCTTTTCAGATGGTGGTGACTTTGGGATAAATCAGAAGGCACCATGGTGCTGAGAAGAAGCGACAGAGGAGTGCTCAGCACTGAAACATCTCTATCACACCTTCCAAGGCTCAGGATCCATTGGGGAAGAGGTGGTAGAAAGAATGTAAGAGCCAAAGGAAGAGTAGGACTCCTTACAACGTGCTCCTCCAGACACAAAATGGCCAGGATATCCATGACCTCGCAGTGCCTGACACGACCTACACAAGACCATCATAATAGGAGGAAAAGATGATGACATCAAAATGAAAAGAGAGACTGAGAGGGGGAGGGGATATGATGGAGTGTGGAGTTTCAAAGGGGAAAGTGGGGGGAGGGAGGGAACTACCATGGGATATTGTCTACAATTAAAGAAGTTGTCAATAAAAAATAAATTAATTAAAAAAGATAAAAAAGAAAAAAATAGAAGTAGTGTCTGGGGCTGAGGAGATGGTTCAGAGGATAAGAATGCTTGCCACGTAAACATGGGGGCCTGAGAGGGCTTGATTTGCACTCAGCTTGATCGCCAACCCCCATATAAACATCAGGGCATGGCCATGCACACCTACAACCCCAATCCTATGGGGAACAGAGACAGGAGATTTGCTAGAGTTCACTGCTCAGCCAGTCTGATAGAAAATGGGAGCTCCAGGTTCAGTGAAATCACATGGAAGGGCAGTAAGACATTTGATATTCACCTCTTCCACACGCATACACCACCCATGTCACATGTACTACAAACCCAGTGTTCTAGCTGGACATGGTGGCTCATGTGTGTAATCCCAGCACTCAGGAGGTTGAGAGAGGAGGATTGCCATGAGTTTGAGGTTATCCTGGGCCACAGAGTCAGACCTTATCTCAAAATAGAAATCAGTGTTCTAAATATTGTGTGGCATTTATGTAAAACTGGAAACTAATGAAGAGGAAATGCTGTAGAAGATTTCAAGGTATAAAATTAGAAATCTGTGAAGAAAAACAGGAGCTAGGATAGAGACGTTAATGCTCAGTGGTTCTTCCCTACCTGCTGAACTTTTCATGAAAGATGGTGATGACCAACATTCTCTCTCCCCACAGGGCAGAAGAATAAGAAATGGAGTTACAGGGAAAAGCAAATGACACGATGATCTGTCAATCCCCATTCCTGAAGGTTGTTATGAGCAGAACAACCTAGGAAGGCTGGAATTGTTTCTTCCAAGCTTTGTGCTCAAGACTTGAGACTCTTCAGAATGACTCTGCATTAAAGCTTAGTCAGAAATGTATATTCTAAGACCATGTCTGCTATGGTGCTTCAAGAAAACCTTCCTCTTGTTATAAAAGTAAGATATGTTAATTGAAGAGAAACTAGATTACATAGTAAAACTAAAATAAACTAAAATTTTCAAACACTATTAATCTTACTAAGCAGTGATATATCTCATTTGATATACTGGTAAATTCACCTCCTGATTATTTTTCATGTTCCTATACAGAGGTAGATTCCTTGATATATTATATATGTATATTGTTAAAACATTGATTTATTTCCACACAGGGCAGAAGGATAAGAAGTAGAGTTATGGGAAAGAGAAAATGACACAAATATTTGTATTTATATACACATATATATTCCTTTCCACGTTAATATTTAAAGGTATATGCAACTACAAGTATATTACACTCATACACAAAAGATGAATGTTTTGGAACTTGGTTGTTTTCCATTTAGATCAATGCAAATGCCTTTGTCTTTCTTAAGTATCTACCACCATAGTAGTTTTAATTCTTGACTTGTGAGGAATTGTAAATTATAATTCCAAACTATAATTTCTCAATCCTCTGGAGATTTAGCTTTCTTCTAGTCCTTTCAAATCATAAATAATATCGCAGCAAACTTTCCCAAGTTTGCACACTCCTTTTGTCCCCCAGGGTACATTCCTAGACATAAATTGCTGTATGTCAATTGCTGGAGCAAATGGTGCTGACAATTTTTGGGAGTTCAGAGTAATTGGTCAAATTACACATACTTTTAAAGGAAGAGCTGTTGTTCATTTTACATTTTCTTGGGTGATTCAAAGTGTCCCCCCCCCAAAAAAAACTTTGCCAAGTTGTCAATTTGCTATTCGTGGGTACTGGAATAGATATTTTATTCTATTGAAAAATCACATGGCCCAGTTTTAGGTGGTAATGCGTCAGTGTGTGTGTGTTTTCAATCGAGCAGTCAACTGGAAAAAGAGTTGAAACTAACCTTTTGGCAAAAAAAAAAAAAGTAAAACAAAAATACAATCCACCCAACACCTCTCCCCACAAGAAAACAACCCCAAAACAAAACGAAACAAATGAAAGCCTGTCCCTGGACTACGAAAATGTTACCTTCCTGTTGGTGGCAGAGCAGCGGGGCGAGTTATACTCCCTTCACCCTCCCCTCTTCCCATTGATCTGAGGAAACTGCGTGGAGCAGTATCCCAGCCTCTGAGGGCCCGGAGTCCAAATCCAAGAGGAATGGTGTTTTCTCCAAACCCTTGCAGGGAGAGTAGGTGGCAAACCACATTGAGAAGGCGGTCCCTTGGAGGCAAGAGGTGACCTGGAGGGCAGGGCTGAGCTCAGTGACTGGGCTGAGCACGTGACCCTCCCAGACTGCCTCCGGGGGCCCACTGGGCAGCTGGGGCTGAAATGGACTCTTGTCAGGAAAACAGAATTTATCAGTTTCCTCTGCTTCAGACCCTCAACCCAAAAGAGCTGGGGATTACGGTAGCAATTAAACGTTTTATCTCAGGAATCCAACAGCAAAAGGTAAGTTGTTTATTACTCAGAGAAACAAGTGATCTAGAACATTACCACTGTCGATTGAAAAAATATATAGTGTTGAAAATAACATTGTTGTGAGAAGCAAGGACCCCAAATAGGACCTTGACATTCTCAACAGATATTTGGTCAATCTGGAAGGAATGGTGGTAAAAGGGTCAGGGTTAAATATAGAAGGATATGAAAGGTGCTTGGAGTGACAAGAAAATTTAACTCAAGCCTTCTTGCAAAACAATTTATTTCACCTGTCTTTGGGGGTGGAGTGAGTAAAGGGAATGTTACAATTGTGATTTAAGCTTAAGTGAAAGTTAATCAATCCGGATGAACCCAGGAAACAAATAAAAACACATTCTGCTTTTGCCCATTTACATTTCAAAAATGTTTATGTAATTTGGCAAAATAAAAAATAAAGTTTATACTCAAACTTCTTTAAGTTCCCAATATGCTATGTCTAATTTATGAAATAATCATAGAATTTTCTAAGGCTTTCTAGGGAGGTCTGGTTCAGTTATGAATGAGAAATGTTGATAGTGTACATACTTTCTGTCGTAGTAGAATGACTCACTTTTTCAGAGTGTCATACATATTAGACACTGTGAATGAATTATTTTGAATTAACTCATGCCTGAGAGATTAACTGCCTTACTAGAAGCTTTGAGGAAATAAAAGCAGGTACAGAGACAGGCTCACACAACAGAGCTTCATTTTAAATAAACACATCATATTAGTGTTACTGTGCTGTGTCCCGTTTTTTTCTTTATCAAATAAGACTTCTATTGTATTGTAATGCAGCAATTGAAAATAATTAAAGCATTTTCACCAGCACAATTAGTATAATATTCCCTAACGAATTGTTTGGATGTGATATTTGACATACGGTTCGTAACACTGAACCTCTACAAAAAGTATGTTCATGCACACTGTATTTTAGGTATCATTTGGATTTTTGCGAAATATAAATATATTTGCATTTGATAAAGCAAAACACCAGCTTGTACTTCTTTTCATTATAATCTCCTTATTGCTACCTCTTTTGAAATCCTATTACATGCTCGGAGCCTGTAATAATTTTGATCACTCCTGCTGTGTGCCATGCATCCAATAATTCTTCGTGCAAGGCCGAGCAAGCTGCACCCATCTATGGAATCACTGTGAAGGGAGGTCAGAGCGAGGGTTGCTGTCTCTGGCGCCTCACCTCCGGGTATGTCTAGGGACTTTCCCCGCGCCGCCTCCCACCTTCCCACCTCGCTCCCAGGCAGGCTCTCAGGGCGTCACGTGGCAGCGTGGAGCCCGCCTTCAGGTGACGTCACGGCTCTCGCAGGCAACGCGCTGAAGAAAGGATGCTCTAGGATGCTGTCCAGGTGGGCGGCCGCGCTGCACGATGCCGTACTGCAGGTAAGGGGCTAGAAGACCATTTGCCCTTCCAGGTGGCCCTGGCTGCTCAGACGCTGCAGGTTAAATGTCTGCCCGATAGCCTGCAGCCCCGGAGCGTCCCCCTCACGGAAACCGAAAGTGGGGCCTTTGGATGCTCTGACGCTTGCTGCCTCCTCCTCTTGCCTGCTACAGCAGCCGCCGCCGCAGCTGCTGCTAGCATGCACAGGCGGGGAGTGGCCTGCTACATGTCTATGCATGACTTGGATTTTGGTGTGTCCACCTTGAGAAGGTGATCAGGGGCCAGACCAAGAAAAAAAAAAAACCAGAAATATTTTGCTCAGGGCCGGGATTGGGGCGGGGGGGGGGGTGAGGTGGAAAAATGTGGACCGATCACTGTGCGTGCATTCTAAGGTGAGAGCTAGAGCAAGTAGCTTTTAAAGATAGCCATAAACCTTTTTCCCACTGTCATGTACTGGTTAAATAATGATATCTTTGTTAAGTATTCTTACAGGGGTTGGCTCTCAAAGTGAGTCTAATTTCATTCAAAGCCATTTTGCTTGGGAACGACAACTTCTTGGTTAGTGGTATCAGAGCCAAATAAGCAACCCTAAGTGATTTGCCTTATTTTGCCAGGTTCCAACATTTAGCCTGGCCCCTTAGACCACTGGACCATCCTGGCATGCTCAGGTACCAATATTTGAATGTATTTTTTTCTGCCAGGTGTTTTCAGTAGATTTAAAAATAACAGTATCCAATAATAAAATACAATAAAATACAGCTTGCAAAGATAAAAGTCCAGTGTAAGACATGGCTGAGTGCATATCTCAGAATAAAATGGCCTTTAGTAGGAGCTGGGGTGGAGATAACTCCAAACCCTCAGAATTTTCAATATTCTTTTTAATTCCTTTGCTGAATGATTAGCTTGATGAAGGAAGGGACTTGATGACTCAGCAGCATATGGAGGGGTCAGGTGACACTTCAGTTCTGGACAGTGGGGGGTGTGGGGGTGTTAATGGCCTCTTTCGACATTGTTTACATTCCTTTGTCCTGTTTTGTGGCCCGGACATGTGTGTGGGCACCCTTAGGGGGAGAACAGTGGCTTTTTTTTTCTGAAAATCTAGACTCTCTGGAAGCAGAGGCGTGGGGGAAACTGTATTAGAACTCACACCATGAATAATTCCACCCACCAGCCACTTTGGGGCAACAGCCATATTTGAATTGACAATTGAAGAAGACATTTCTTTCAGACTTTGGGATATCCTGATTTCTTGGTGCTGTAGTTCAGTGATTTATTCATTGCAGTTTTCTTCCCTTGGTTCAAGATTGGCTGGTGGTGGAGCTAAGCGGGTAGATCATGTGTTTAACATGTATGAAGCTCTGGATTCAATCTTCAACAACAGGAAAACAAACAAACAAACAAACAAACAAAAAGGCTCATGTCCCACACTCTTTTCTCTCCCAGCCTGCCCTGCACTGAGCAAGGCAGGTGATAGAGGCAGGGCCAATAGAGACCTAGATCCCTTTCTGGCTTTGTTGTTGTGTAACCTTGGAGAAGCCACTTTATGTCTTCAGGCCTTAGTGTTCTCAATCGGAAAGTACCAATGGCATTTAGAGGTTTTCTACTTTGGTATGCTTATGGGGGCTGTTCTATGCATCGGACGATGTTTAGCAGTGTCTTTAACCTCCACCTATAAGCTTCTCCTTTAAGTTGTGCCCTCTGAGGACTCCACTGTTCCTGGTTTGGAATCACTGAATCAGATTATAGTCTCCCTCCCTCCCTCCCTCCCTTACAGCTAAGGATAGAGTCCAGAGCCTTTTATGTACTATGTAAGCACTGTACCACTGACAAACACTCTAAACTCCTGGACAATTTTTTTTGTTTGTTTTTCAAGGTAGGGTCTCACTCTAGTTCAGGCTGACCTGGAATTCACTATGTAGTCTCAGGGTGGCCTCGAACTCAAGGCAATCCTCCTACCTCTGCCTCCCGAGTGCTGGGATTAAAGGCGTGAGCCACCACGCCCGGCTTCCTGGACAATTTTTAAATGATTTTATAGTTGTAACATTTCTAGAATTCATTTTCCTATTCTTTATACAAGGTAGAGCCCTTGGTCAGCAATTTGATTTCTTTTCATCAACATAGAGGCCTTTTTATTATTTATTTATTTTTAAAGATTTTATTTTTATTTATTTATTAGACAAAGAGAGGGAGAGGGAGAGAAAGAGAGAGAAAGAAGGAGGGAGGAAGGTAATGGGCATGCCAGGGCCTCTAGCCACTGCAAACAAACTCCAGACACATGTGCATCTGGCTTACGTGGGACTTGGAGAATCAAACCTGGATCCTTAGGCTTCACAGGCATGCGCCTTAACCAATAAGCCATCTCTTCAGTCCTGAAGGCCTTTTTATGATGAGGTTTCCCACACACATTTTATGTCAGAAGTGGAATGGGATGTTTGCGTGCATTTTGTAATGGGGAGATAGCCTGGCCAAAAGGTGAGTGTTGAGGAAAGAGAAAACAAGTGCTAGCTGATAGTGGTTCAAAACTCACTGGGATGCTTGCTTCCAGCTAGACCCGGAGTACAGTACACTGTACATAGTAAGCTTCTACCTGAGGTGAGCCTGCAGTGAAGATGCCACTTGCCCTTCTACAGGCTTCACTGGAAATGTCTGAAGGATAGAGTGAGATGCTGTCTTGTGCTTGCTAAATGTGGTGGGGTTAGGATGGTATGAATGTCTACACGACTCAGAGAAGACCAGTGTGACTGCCTGTTGAACCTGCAACCTGACTGCTCCCTCAGGGTGGTGATTCATGTAAGCTTTAAGTTTTAGGACAGGACTCATGTCTGAAGGTCTGGTCTTGACACTTAGGAGGGAAGGTGATTGGCCGCATCACTCTGTGCTTCAGAGAAGTTGCTGGATCTGCAAGATGGGGCCAGCTGTACTGACTTCGGGAAGGAACAGATAGATGGAGGAGGATGTACAAGTTGGGACCATCCTCCAAGACATGAAGTGGTGGCAGCAGTGCTGCTGCAGGGTCAGGGAGTGGTTTTCTGGGAACTAGAAGGACTTGAAAATATTTTTTGTCTCTGTGGCTTGAGACTGTGAGGTGTCCCTATCCCCATTATCTTGCTATCATTTCATGCTCTATAAGTCTCTCCTTTACCACCTGACCTTCCCCTGGAAAGGCCAGGAAGGTCCTCCAGGGGAAGGTTGGCCTTTAGTGAGACAGGCTATGACCCAAGGCTAGGGTGACAGCAACTGTTCACTTCCCAGCCCACTTTCTTCTCAGGCTTGTTTCTTGCATCCAGAGCAGGCCACCTGACTCTTGTCACCTCAGCAGACTTGCCTCTCCCCGGGAACATCTGACTTTGCCTCTTCATAAGTCAGTAACGTGAAAGCAGATTAGAACAAAGTGGTAGCAAGAGACTGAGAGACCCAGTTAGAACTTGTGGCATTTGATTGGATCCTGGCCATAGCAAACATATAGTAAGCATTTTGGGGGCACTTAGGGCTTATTATGTGCCTGGCTATCAGATAATGGAAGGAGACTATTGTTGATTTGGTGAGATGAATCTGAGACTTCCACTCCTGGACGTCACACTCTTGCTTAATGCTGCCCCTTGGAGCTGGGTCCACACCTAGCAACTAGCACAGATACAACATGATTGGAGTGAAGTGGGGGCACTTCTGAGATTAGAGTTCAAAGGGCCGAGCCTTTGGCCTTGAGTGTTTTCTCTTCCTCATCCTCCCTCACACTACGGGCCAGAACCTGCTGTGTCATGAGTGTGCTTGGCAACAGGTCCCTCAGCCCCAGTTGAGGTTTGAGAAGGTGGAAGTCTTCTGGAAGACCTGGATACCAGGCACTCAGCTCGGCAGCGCCAGGATTCCTGCTCCAGACCTAGTAGGATAAGACATGCTTTTTCCTTGTTGCGGTATTTAATGGCAACCCATTTCCAGCATTAGATCACTTATGTGTATGGAACTAGGGTCTTTTTTTTTTTGGAAATGCTTCTTGAAGTATTTTGAGATGTCATGATAACAGAAATTGAACTGCTTTCTAGTCTCCTACTGTTCTGTGGTGCTTGTATACAGAAGGCAAGTGTTCTACCATGAGCTACATCTTCAGCCCTGTTTTCATTTGACATATGACTGAATAGAAGACAGATGAGTTATTCTCTTAACTGTATCCAAACTCAGTCTGTAATACTTCACTCCTGCCCCTCCCTCCTCTTCCCATGGGATATAGGAAAGACTTGTATTGAGTCTTACTTAACCATATTTTCAGCATCAGTGAGAGAGACACTTTCTCATGTGCAGGGGTTCTTTTATAGATCATGACTTTTTTATTTTAATTTTTTATATTTTAATGACTTTTTTGAAACAGTCATGTCTGCATATGGTGAGCATTCAAAGGTAATGCAAAGACCATTTGTGGTAGTTTGAATATATGTCCCCCAATATATTCAGTGTTTTACTACTTATAGTTTGCATCTGCAATCACCTTGCTAGAGGCAATGTCACTGGGGGCCGGTCTTAAGGTGTTAATGGTGTGGGTTTGCGATTCCATTGTAAAGATATGCAAATGTGCCTAGCAGGAGTTCCTGAAGGGTGCTGTGTGACCTTTTGGCTGTAGTTTTGCTCTGTGTGCTGTGGTGGCTGCTTGGCTTTGTCTCTCTCTCTGCTTGGCCTTGAGAGAGCAGGTTGCTTCTTCTGCCATTATGGAACTTCCCCTGGATCTGTGAGCTTCAATAAATAATATCCCTTCCTCCATAACTGTGCCTGGTCTGGAAGTTCATCTCAGCGAACCTGAAGCTGTCTGCTACACCATTTAATTTCTTTTAAAAAATATTTTATTTTTCTTTATTCATTAGAGAGAGAGACACAGAAATAGGCAGAGAGAGAGAATGGGAGTGCCAGGGCCTCCAGCCACTGCAGACGAACTCCAGACATGTGTGCCTCCTTGTGCATCTGGCTTATGTGGGTCATGGGGAATTGAACAGGGATCCTTTGGCTTTGCAGGCAAGCTCATTAACTACTAAGCCATTTGTCCAGTCCCCATTTAATTTCTTTGCATTCTTGGTACCCTGAATCCATTTCCCAAGATAACTGTCCATAAATAACTTGGTTAAACAGTATTCCAGAAAATGTTTGTGCATATCACTTACTTACCTATTTTCCTTTTTTTGGGGGGGGTATTCAAAGTAGGGTCTCAGTCTGGCCCAGGCAGGCTGACCTGGAATTTACTGTGTAGTCTCAGGGTGGCCTCGAACTCACAGCAATCCTCCTACCTCTGCCTCCTGAGTGCTGGGATTAAAGGCGTGCGCCACCATGTCCGGCTTCCTTTGTTTTTATGTGCATTCATATGTAAGGTAAGGAGGTCAGTGGACAACTTTGGGTGTCAGTATACATCTTCCACCTTGTTTGAGTCAGGCTTTCCCAATTTCACAATTGCAAATGCCAGGTTAGCTGACCCATAAGCTTCTTTATATCCTCCTTGTTTTTACCTCCCTTCTTGTCCTAGGTGTGCTGGGTTAACAGATGCTAACAACATAGCCTCCATCTTTACGTGGGTTCTGGGGATCTGCACTCATGCTCGCATGGCCAGAGCTTTATCCATTGAGTCACTTCCTCAGCTGCCCTTTTTTCCTTTATTGGCATGAAATATGCACAGAGTAAAATGCAGGATGCTTTCTTGCATTGGTTTTGACAAGCCCACCCAGCAAACACTACCTGTGATGGTTTGAATGTAAAATTTCCCCCATAGACTCAAGTGTTTGAGTTAATTCCCAGTGAATGGCACTGTTCCAGATTGTGAAACCTCTAGGACGTGGAGTCTTGCAGAAGGAAGTATGTCACCGGGGGTGGGTCTTGAGGTGTTACAGTCTGGCCTTGCTTTCTGTTCTTTCTCTTTACTTCTTCCCTGTTGATGTGATGACTCAACACTGGCTTTCTGCTCCTGCCATGCTTTCTCAGCCATGATGGACTCACCTTCTGAAACTGTAAGCTGAAATGAATCTCTTTTTCCACAAGCTGCTTCTGGTCTGGTATTTTATACCAGCAACGAGAGAGTAACTACTACACTACCAGAGCCTATGAGGATCCCATCTGGTCGTACTTGCTAGAGAGAGCCAACTAAAATTCTGGTTCTTGTCAACACAGGTTTTCCCATTCTTGAACTTCACATGGTTGGAATCATCTAATATTTGCACATCTAACTCTTTTCATTCTGTGTGATTTTACATTCCATCATAGCTGATGGAAGGAAATGGTTTGTTTCCAGCTTGCAGCAATAACTCATTCCATTTTTTTGTAAGTAGTTCTTTAAGAAATAAAATTGGGTAGCTGGTTATGGTGACTCACACCTGTCATGCCAACACTCAGGAAGCTTGCCATGAGTTTGAGACCAGCTTGGACTACATAGGTTAGCTTAGGCTATAGAAGTAAAGTTGGAGCATTTGCTATCCTCCATTTCTCTAACTAGTGTTAGGAGATTAGGATGCATCATTATTCTTACAGTGTGTTCCATCTGGTGGGTCTTATGGAAATTTATGTAATAAGTATTGATTGATGGACATGATTATTAGCTAGTCTTTTGTAATAGATGTTCATGGTATTATGTGAATGGAAATACTCTAGAAAAGGAAACGATTCTCTGGGATTAATTAAATGAGTAGAATTTTGGTGAGCTTCAAAAACAACTTTTTAAAATTTTTTTTATTATTTTTTTTATTTTTGGAGAGAGAGACAGAGAGACAGAGAGACATAGAGAGGGAGAGGGAGACAGAGATGGGCACGCCAGCAGTCTCTCAGCTGCTGTGAACGAAATCCAGATGCGTGCGCCCCCTTGTGGGCAAGTGCGGCATTGCGCCCTTGCCTCACTTTGCATCTGGCTAAACGTGGGACCTGGAGATTGGGACCGCTGGAGATTGGAACCAGCGTTCTTAGGCTTAGCAGGCAGGTGCCTTAGCCGCTAAGCCATCTCTCCAGCCCCCAAAAACAACTTTTATATTTTACATCTGAGGAATAGCTGTGTGATGAAGTCAAATAACTTATCTAAGGCCACATGGTTAGTTGTGACAGAGATGTGGAACACCTAAGATGCCTTTTTTTTTCCAGTCTAAGCTGTGCGAGGGCAGACACCATGTGTGCATTTTTCAGTGCTGGGAATATAGTACGTATGTAGCACATGGCTCCTTAAACAGTGGCTGTAACAGTTACCTTCTCTTTGCTGGGACAAAACACCAGACTAGAAGCAGATGAAAGTAGGAAATGGTTTATTTCCGGCTTACAGTTTTGAGAGGAAGTTTAATCATGGTGGGGAAAGCTTGGCAAGAATAGATAGCAAGGTATAACTTGTCATATCAGCTGAAAGGAAGCAGCAAGACTGAGCTAGCTAGGTCTTGTGAGTGTGGCTGAAGTGTAAAATCCCAAGCCCAGCCCCGGTGACACACCTTCTCCAGTAAGGGCCCATCCCCCAAAGGGATCTAATAGGAGGCTAAATCAGAATCACTTGAAGATATGGGGAACATTTCACATGTTCAAACCACCAGAAGTTAAATGCCTGGTGTAGTGGTACACACACCTATAATCCAGTACTTGGGAGGTTGAGGCAGGAGAGTTGAGTGTTTGAGACTAGCCTGGGCTACATGGTGAGTTCCAGGACATCCAAGGATATAGTGAGATGTTGTCTCAAACCAAGTGTGACATTACTGTCCTATGAAAATCCTCAAAAGCATTTTCATAATACAATATTCATTCCAATTTCCCATTTGATATCTCAGTGTTGTTTTAATTTAGCAATTATTCCTTAGATGTCAGGTGTCTAGGACAAAGTTTCAGAAATTGATAGTGATTTGTATTTGGGTTTGGAAGGTTCTTTCGTTTGATTTTTATTTTTTGAGACAGGATCTCACACTAAAGTCCAGGCTGGCGTGGTGCTCCCTAAATAGCACAGGATAGTCTCGAAGATTGCATCGATCCTCCTGTCTCGGACTTTAAAAACCTTTTTATATGCACACTTTCCATACATATAAACAAAACATCATGATCATAATTCTCTCCCATCCTCTCTTTTCCTGCTCCTGAATCCCCCTCCACTGAATCCCTTCTTCTTTCCAACTAGTCTCTCTTCTATTTTGATGTCATTAGTTTTCTCCTATTCTGCAGATCAGCCACTGTGAGGTCATCATGGCCACTTTATGTCTGGAAGACAGGATTGTAAGAATGCTTCCCTTTCCTTTGGCTGTTACCTTTTTTCTGCCACCTCTTCTAAAATGCTCCCTGAGAATTGGAGGGTGTTGCAGACAGCTTCAGGTTCGCTGAGATGAACTTCCAGACCAGGCACAGTTATGGAGGAAGGGACATTATTTATTGAAGCTTACAGATCCAGGGGAAGTTCCATAATGGCAGGAGAAGCAGCCTGATCTTCACAGGGCCAAGCAGAGAGAGCAAAGCCAACCAGCCACACAGCACACAGAGCAAAACTACAGCCAAAAGGTCACACAGCACACTTCAGGAACTCCTGCTAGGCACATTTGCATATCTTTACAATGGAATCTCAAACCCACACCATTAACACTTTAAGACCAGCCCCCAGTGACATTGCCTCTAGCAAGGTGATTGAAGATGCAAATTATAACTAATAAAACACTGAATATATTGGGGACATATATTCAAACTACCACAGAGGGTGTGATAGAGATGTCTCAGTTCCAAACAGTCCACTGTCATTTAGTCTTAGTACTTGGTGAGTTTTGAGTCTCCCGAGTGGTCAGTGCCATCTGAAAAGAGAAGCTTCTCTAACCATACATGAGAGCAGCATTAACATGGGCATATTAATGGGCACAAACATAAGAATTTCGAGGACAGTTTGGTGTGTATAATATATCCATTTAGCCAGATAACAACAGTAGTAGTGCCCCCCCCAGAAGTCTCAGATGTCTGAGTGCTGAGATTACAGGCATGTGCCACTATCCCCTGCTGCGGCTGGATGATTCATCATGGTAGGCTGTTTAGCAGCTTTCTTCCCTTCTGTCCACATTCCCAGGTTGGTGACAGCAACAGGAGCTCCTTGGTGACCACCCACTGAGGGACTGAGAGCCACAGGACCAAAACAGGGGAAGGCCTTAGAGCTCAGAGGACTAGAGCAAAAGAAAAGTCAAAGAATTATGAGAGAACTAAATCTGGCTTGTCTCAAAATGTTACATATAGCACACAGAGCCCAGGAATGATCACTTCCTTTTTCCTTCTCAGCCCTCCCCCGCCCACCTGCACTCTCTGTACTTTTCTATGCCAGTGTGCCTTACACAGGACTGTGTAGGCTGGGGAGTATGCAGCATGGCACACTTCCCACAGCCCCAGGCCCACGTGTCTGTTTGTCCCATTTTAAACCCCAGCCTGTGTGCTGGAAAGGAGATCAGGACAACTTCATGTGGCCTCTGGTGACACAATTGACTCAGTGTTCTCCACCCTCACCCAAAGGGGGGGATGGGGGAATGAGGACTCTGTGTATCTGGTGCCAAGAGAAAACAGTTCAGTTTTCTCACAGACACCTTCCAATGATAACAACAACATTTTTAACAACAAAAATTAAAAGCTGGGGCTGGGGAGATGGTTCAGCAGGTACAAGTGCTTGGTGTACACCCCTGTGCATACACTGTGTATACATACAGCATATGCCGCATACTATACACATACCCCAAAAGAAAAAAAAAGCTACTAAGCTGGGTAGTGGTGCACACCTTTAATTCCAGCACTTTGGAGGCTGAGCTATGATGATTGATGTGAGCTCAAGGCCAACCAGGGCTACAGAATGAGTTCCAGGTGAGACCTTGTCTCAAAAAATATATACTTAGCCGGGCGTGGTGGCTCACGCCTTTAATCCCAGCACTCGGGAGGCAGAGGTAGGAGGATTTCCATGAGTTCAAGGCCACCCTGAGACTAATTCCAGGTCAGCCTGGACCAGAGTGAGACCCTACCTCAAAAAACCAAAATATATATATATATATATATACACTGAAAAAAATACCACTGATAACACAGTTGATACTGCACTCACAGTGTTCCAGATACTCTTCTAAACACATCACACATACTGAATTGGAAGACTTTTGATACTTTTTGAATTAAGAACTGTTACCCAGTTCTGTTGCAGATAAGTAAGCTAAGGCAGAGGAGAGGTTAACTCACTGACTGTGAGCAGTGAGCAACACTAAGGTCAGGGCCCAAGGTCTTCTGCCAAAGCAGCCACAGCCATCTAGGGACCCAGATGCTCTCTGCTTATATTGAATGGGCATTGGAAGCCATGTTTCTCCTAAATTGTAAGAGCTTATCAAAGACACTTGAGTTAACCTGTGTGGTAGTTTGAATATATGGCCCCCAATATATTCAGTGTTTTATTAGTTTATGGTTTGCATCTGCAATCACCTTGCTAGAGGCAATGTCACTGGGGGCCCTGTCTTAAGGTGTGGTGATGGTTTGAGATTCCATTGTAAAGATATGCAAAGTGTGCCTAGAGGGAGTTCCTGAAGTGTGCTGGGCTTTTGGCTGTAGTTTTGCTCAGTGTGCTGTGTAGCTGGCAGCTTGGTTTTTTCTCTCGGCAGGCTGCTTCTCCTGCCATTATGGAACTTCCCCTGGAATTGTAAGCTTCAACAAATAATATCCCTTCCTCCATAACTGTGCCTGATCTGGAAGTTCATCTCAGCGAACCTGAAGCTGTTTGCTACAGTAAAGTGGTACCGAGGAGTGGGGGGTGAGATGAACCAGATCGTGTGGAGGAATGGGCATGGACTTGGTGCTTGCAACTGAAGGTTCCTTCTGGAGTGGTAAGACAAGTTTTATGGACTATTCTGATGAGAGTTTGAGAATGCTACGTGCAGACAGTATTGAACTTCAAGGCTTGGCTTATGAGCTTTCTAAGGGGAAGGAAAGACTGCAGAGGACTTTGTTGGAACTGGGCTACTGGCATAAGGGATGGCTATGTTCCGCTATCCAGGCCCAGAAAGTTTGATCAAGGTTAAATTTGTAATGGACTGATGTGCTTGGCTAAAGATATTGGACTGAGATTTTAAGATTTTAAACTGGAAAACCTTAAGCAAGTTAAAATTCGAGGCACTGAGGCTGGTTTTAGGTTACTAGAGGTGCTATTGTCAACACATTAGCAATCTTAAGGAAGGTGGAAGGAAGGTGACCCGACTGCTTTACATTAAAACAATGGAGAGGATGCCTGAGGAAAGACTGTTAGAAATGCAAACTCTTGGAAAGAGTTGACTGGAGAAGGAAACTGCTTTTCAAGGCTATGATTTATTTTGTCCCTGGATTAAGAATATGGCTGTGTCCTGCACACCTAGTATTTAGTTTTGGAAGCATGAAAAATGTATGGAATGGTCATGCATTGCACATGGTTCCAGGAGCTGCTGCTGAGATGCGGCATGAGGCAGGGCATGAACACTTTCAGGAATAGGCTGGAAGAGCCTTTGGAAGATGGGCCGTGGTTTGCATGGAGCCCTGAAGATGTTTTGGATATACCAGGACTGTGCAAGGACTCCCATGTAGTGCAGTGTTGGCCTGGAATCAGAGTTTTCCCTGGCAACTCTGCCCAGCTGGAGGGGCAGAATTGGAAAACCTGGAGACTGTCAGTCTATGGTTATATTGAACTTGAACTGCAGAAGGTTGATGACTGCTGATGGTGGTGAGTTTGCATTGTCTAGTCTCTCCTTGCTATTCCTTATCCAATTAAAAATGTTTACTCTGTGCCTTCACATGTTGAAAGTATTTAACTTGTTTGATTTTACAGAACTCACTATCTTAAGTTGATCAAGACTGTGGGAACCTTTGAAATTGGACTGAGTGCAATTTACAATGTGTGATAGTTATAAATCTATTGGGGGCCAGGAGCTAAACCTGTTGGGGGCCAGGGGCAGAATGTGGTAGTTTGAATATCTGTCCCCCAATATATTCAGTATTTTATTAGTCATAGTTTGCATCTGCAATCACCTTGCTAGAGGCAATGTCACTGGGGCCCGGTCTTAAGGTGTGGTGGTGGGTTTGAGATTCCATTGTAAAGATATGCAAAGTGTGCCTAGCAGGAGTTCCTGAAGTGTGCTGTGTGACTTTTTGGCTGTACTTTGCTCAGTGGCTGTGTGCCTGGTTGGCTTTTTCTCTCTCTGCTTGACCCTGTGAAGGCAGGCCAGCTTCTTCTGCCATTATTGGAACTTCCCCTGGACCTGTAAGCTTCAATAAATAATATCCCTTCCTCCATAACTGTGCCTGATCTGGAAGTTCATCTCAGCGAACCTGAAGCTGTCTGCTACAACCTGTCTCTACCCCTGTGAGCAAAGCCACACAAAACTCAGCTGTATCCATTTTCTTGGGCTGCTGTATCAGCGCATCACATACTGGGCAGCTCAGGTAACAAGTTCCCTCACAGTGCTGGAGGCTAGAAATCTGACATCAAGTTGTGGGCAGGGTTGTTTCCTCCTGAGTGCTATGAGGTAGAGTCCCTTTTAGGCCTCTCTCCTTGACTTGGCCTCATGTGGTTGTCTGTGTGCAGATTTCCTCTTATAGGGACACTGATCATGTTGGATTCGAGGCCCATCCTAATGACCTTATTTCAAGTTGATTACTTCCGTAAGGAGCCCGTTTCCAAAAAAGGTCACTTTGTTAAGTACTG
Source organism: Orientallactaga sibirica (assembly GCA_036365145.1). Taxonomy (NCBI): domain Eukaryota; kingdom Metazoa; phylum Chordata; class Mammalia; order Rodentia; family Dipodidae; genus Orientallactaga; species Orientallactaga sibirica. The sequence goes on from JAEOAD010000840.1 coordinate 8,010,736, forward strand.
AGGGTTGTTACTTCAACATAGAAACTTGGAGGTGGACACAATTCAACCATAACAGTACCAAAGACAGTGCTGGAAGGCAGTCACACTTTATGGCCCTCCTTCTCTTGGGACTCTCATCCTGGCCTTCTGCCCAACATTTTCTGGCAATTTTTCCCCACTGAAATTTGCTTTATGCTTCTCTGTGATACCCCTACTCATAGATTTAAAAGTTTTAAGTTGAAGTTACACGTAGGGAGGCATCAAACACAGCTTTGATGTGTCCCTCCCACATCCTCATCTAGCCACAGAGAAGAGAACAAGGCTGCTGTGGCTGAGGTGGTGGCTGAAGTTTCAGTCACTTTGCATGTTTTGGGAGGAAGCAGGGTTGGTGAAAGGTATGACTAAGCTGGGAAGAAAAATAGCTCACTGTGGTCAGACCTCCTATATACTAACCGCAAAGTCCTTTTACACCAACCAACACCTCCCAGGCTTACCCTGGAGAAGGAAAAGTATGTTTTGCATTTAATCAAATAAACTCAGAGTGGGTTTAAAGTCCTAAGAAATGAGTAAACAGGGCCAGGCCATAGAGCTCTGGGAGAACTGCTGGGCAAGCACAAGTATAGGCTCTTGATGGCCAACAGGAGAGATGAGTCAGCAGCCCCCAGGCCAGGCCTGGATCAGGCCCCTGGGAATCAGCAAAATAAGCTTCTGTATGCCCTTGTCACATTAGGCAACCCCTGACTAACCCCAGCTGGAGGTGTCCACCGCACAGTTTTCTCTCTGTTACACTTGCAATGGTTGCCACGTCATTCCTCAGTATGGCTCCAAGGACCTGACCACAGCCCTTCATGACAACCCTCTTGTACCTTCAGGAGGTTTTAAAGTCATCTTCCCCTCATTGAACATTTTGATCTCAAACTTAGATGCAGTCCAGCCAATGGCTAGGCACCCCGCTTTTGTGAACTGCTGGCCTGGCTTTACCTCCCACTCTTTCACTCAATAGTCATTTCCTTTTTCTCAACTCCAGTGACTGCACCTCAAATTTGACCAGGTACCCCAGAGCTCCAATATAGCACCTTCTCAACTGAGGTAACTGGGGTAATTTTTCCCATCCCTCCACTTTTCAGGGACATTAAAAAGTTTTGTGTGTGTGTGTATGTGGCATATGATCATATATATGCCCTTGCTGCACCCCACACACTCGCTTGTGACAGGGATCACTGACTTGCAGTGGCCAGAGTGGAACACTGGGTGTCCCATGCCTTTGTTCTTCTGCCTACTCTTGTTTTTTTTTTTATTATTATTGTTTTTTATTGACTTTTATACTCACATACAAAGAAAAAACCCACGTGATATTTCCCTTCCCTCCCCCCATTCCCCTTTAGAACTCAAGTCTCCATCATATCCTGTCCCTCTCTCCATTAGTCTCTCTTTTAATTTGATGTCATCATCTTTTTCTTCTATTTTGAGGGTTTTGCAAAGGTATTGCTAGGCTTGTTTTTGATCCAGAGTTTCTTTGTACTGTTTCTGCAGCTTGTGGAGCTTCAAGTCCAGGGTCTCTACTCCTTTCTGGGACTGGGTTTACAGGCATGCATGGCCATGCCCATCTGTTTTATGTGGGATCTGGAGATTCAAACTCGGGTAGTCTCAGGCCTGCTGTGGCCTTCATGTTTGTACAGGAAGTGAACCTAACCACTGAGCCATCTCTCTAACCTGACAGTGACTTAAAAATTATTTATTTATTTGCAAGAAGAGAGAGAGGGAGAAGTGTATTGGCACGCCAAGGCCTCTTGCCACTGAAAACAAACTCCAGAAACACATGTCACTTTGTGCATCTGGTTTTATGTGCGTATTGGGGAACTGGAGAATTGAACCTGACCCGCAGGCTTTGCAAGCAAACACCTTTAACCATTGAGTCATCACCACAGCCTAACTGTGCCTTTTTAAAAGGAAGATTCCATTAGCTCAAATGAATTTGAAGTGGCTAGGCATTCATGGAAGGCAGCAAAGTGAAGTGAAAAGCTTCCACTGGTGTGGGAACCACCTTCCAAGATGGCCTTGAGGATCCTCCCTGCTGGCTGCCTGGCTGTATAGGACCCTCTTGGGATAAACTATAAGGAAGGGTGCAGTTCATCTACCCCCATCGCTATGTTTTATCTGTGGATGTTTTTTTCCTGTCACTGCTTTTAAGGAGCCCTCGTTTTCACTAGTTTGAGCAACTTGACTGTGCTAGGATTGTGTGGATTTTTTTTTTCTTTTTGATTTTCATGTGTGTGTTTCATGCTTGGAGTTTATTGAGCTTCTTTTCTCTCTGAGGTTATAGTCTGATAGTTTAAGTCCTTCTGCAGAGCACGAGTTCCTAAAATTGACATTCTGGTGGTGCACCTATTAAAATTTATTTTGGAGAAATGTCCTAAGACATTTTAAAGTGATATATATGTATATATAATATACACATATATAAATAAATTATATATATATTTCTCCCAACTCAGTGCTAGGAATGGAACCCAGGGCCCAGGATTCTAAGCCACACCACAACCCCCTGAAGGGACTTTAAAACCAGCTTCTCTGTTGAGCTCTCCCTCCCACACTGGCATGAGAATGGGAAAAAAAAAGTTTGTTTCATGGGCAACTTGAAGAGTGGTGAGATTGTGATTGCTACTTTGTCTTTGATGTACAAGTACTGAACACAGACCTGGAAATTACCCCATCCAAGGGACAAGAGTGGATTGCTCGTACTGGTTCCCAATGATGTGCTTCACACATGCCACATGCGCAGAGCTACTTTTCTCGATTTCTAAAACAGTGACATCAGGCACAAAGATAGCACTGCAAAGGAGTCTGTGCTTACTAGAAGGTTTTGAGCGATCTGGGTAGAGTACTGGTCACATTTGATGCTGTAGTTATGTTAAAAACTGGGTGGGCAGCACTCGGGAGGCAGAGGTAGGAGGATCGCCGTGAGTTCGAGGCCACCCTGAGACTACATAGTTAATTCCAGGTCAGCCTGGGCCAGAGTGAGACCCTACCTTGAAAATCAAAAAAAAAAAAACTGGGTGGGGGCAGCAAAGCCATGTGTGCAATGTCATTCACCTGCGTGCAATCACACAGCTGTATTACGACTGTTGGCAAACAGGTCAAGGTCAAAGCTTCTCTATAACGTCCTTGTAATGTGGTAAGAGTGCCTTCTATAGGACTTGGCAGGCTCTGGAGGTATGAGGAGAGCCTCAAGGATATAGCTGTGTGTGGGATCTACTCACTGAATGTGTGTGCGCGCGTGCGCCTGTAATATGCACTTATGTATGAGTATGAACATGATGGAGAGAGAAAATCTTGGTCTCTTTGTTATGTTTATTACTATTGTTATTTGGTTTGTCAAGGTAGGGTTGCGCTCTAGCCCAGGCTGACCTGGAATTTACTGTGTAGTCTCAGGATGGCCTCGAACTCACAGCAATCCTCCTACTATTGCCTCCTGAGTGCTGGGATTAAACGTGTGCACTGCCACACCTGGCTATTATCTTTTTTTAAAAAAAAATTTTTGTTTATTTCTATTTATTTATTTGAGAGCAACAGATAGATAGAGAAAGAGGCAGAGAGAGAGAAAGAGAGAGAGAGAGAGAATGGGCACTCCAGGGCCTTCAACCACCGGAAATGAATTCCAGTTGCATGTGCCCCCTTGTGCATCTGGCTTATGTGGGTCCTGGGGAATTGAACCTGGGTCCTTAGGCTTCACAGGCAAGCACCTTAACTGCTAAGCCATCTCTCCAGCCCCTATTATCTTTTTTTTTGAAACACAATTTCATATGGCCTGGGCTGGCCTCAAACTCACAATGTTGCCAAGGATATCCTTGAACTCCTCATCCTCCTCCCTCCATCTCCCCAGTGCCATGATTACAGGCATTTATCAATACCACTCAGTGCTTTGTTATATTTTTGGCTTCCCCTTTAATCTTTCAGTTTGGAGCATCATAAATAGGTGGCTAGAGTAGTAGCTGATACTGCTGCAAACATTTATGGCAAAACTTTAGTGTCCTTGGGGCTGAGCAGATGGCTCCACAGTTAAAGGTGCTTGTTTGTAAAGCCAGGTGGCATGGATTCAATTCCCCAACCCTTCACAAAAACCTGGACAGGCATTCTTTTGCAGCACCAAGTAAGACCTTGGTGCTAACACACACACACACACACACACACACAATTTAATTATTTTAAATGCTTCCATCCACTCACGCAGATTACGAATGTGATACCAGACAAAGGGTGCATGACAGTAATCTGTTGTTGGGCCCTAAGAGGCCCAGGTGTGAGGCCTAGTCAAACTTCCTGAGCCTGACTAGAGTTTGGCGACTTGTCTTTGGCCTACTTCCGCTTACGAGTGACTCAGCAAGGCCTAAGGCGGAAACTGCCTCCGCCCAGCTACTGCTGACGTGGTGAAATACTATTGGCCCCTACACCTTTATCTCATCCTGAGACCCACCCTCTTTCTCAAAACTATATATACCTTCCCATTACACTCAAACGAGGTCTTGCCTCGACAAGACTCCCGGCCCGGTGTGTTTTTTCTCTCCGGTGGTTTTTTTTTTTGGGGGGGGGGAGGTCTGAGCCACTGACAACCATCATCCCGCTCAGCCTCAAGAGGAGCCGCTGGTCTGGCTCTCTCCTCACTTCTACCTGCTGGGGGAGGAACCGGCAGACTGGTGCCCCACGTGAGGATCTCTCTTTCCTGCCTATGGAAGAACACGGAAGTACGCTGACGGCCTAAACGGACTGCGGATGGGTGTACCATCATAACTTATGAGGTAGTCTTCATATCTAACATTCTAACCTTTGCTTCTGAAACCTGTGCTTGCTTCAACATCTTTTTGTTTCCTTTCACTTCCGGGTTGCCGACAAGCCGCATCTGCGGCGCCTGTATTTCTAAACGGGTCATAGGTTCCTGGTGGCAGAAATTGGAAAACATTTCTCACCCAGCTTTCTGTGGGAATTATTTGCTGAGCCTGATGACCAGATTAGTTGCTAGGAGCAGGCAGGAAGGAGAAAGCTAACTGGACAGCTTGTGGCGAGGCTTATGCAACCTAGGAGAGATTTTAATAGCAGTACCTCCTGTGTCCAGCCATGCTGGCACAGGACTCTCTTGGTACTTACCCAGGATGGCTAGGCTTCCTTGCAGATTGGAGACTTTTAAAAAACATATTTTATTGTTATTTATGTATTTAATTGAGGGGGGAGAGGGAGAGAATGAGTATACCAGGCTTCCAGCCACTGCAAACGAACACCAGATGCATGCACACCATGTGCATCTGGCTTACATGGGTTCTGAGCCATTGAACCTGGGGCCTTAGGCTTTACAGGCTAGCACCTTAACCACTCAGCTATTTCTCCAGCCCCAAATTGGAGACTTTTCAACATCTTTTAAAAATATTTTTTGAGCTGGGCGTGGTGGCGCACGGCTTTAATCCCAGCACTCAGGAGGCAGAGGTAGGAGGATCGCCGTGAGTTCAAGGCCACCCTGAGATTACATAGGTAATTCCAGGTCAGCCTGGGCCAGAGTGAGACCCTACCTCAAAAAAATCAAAAATATATATTTTTTGATTTTTAAATTTTTTATTATTGAAAACTTCCTTAATTATAGACATAAAAATATATTTTTTAAAAATTTTGTGTTGTGTATACTTGTGCATGTGGTGTGTATATATAGGTGTGCTTGTGCCACAGAGCACATGTAGAAGTCAGAGGACAACTTCTGGGTCAGTTTTCACCTTTCTTTTTTTGTTTTAAATATATTTTATTTATTTATTTATTTGAGAGAGAGAAAGAGGCAGGGAGGAGGAGAGAATGGGTATGCGAGGGCCTGCAGCCACTGCAAACCAACTGCAGATGCATGCACTCTCTTGTGCATCTGGCTTACGTGGGTCCTGAGGAATTGAACTAGGTTCCTTTGGTTTTGCAGAGAAACGCCTCAACCACTGAGCCATCTCTCCAGCCCTGAGTCTTCACCTTTCTGCCTCATTTGAGGCAGGGCTTTTTTCTCTCTGGTTTCTAACTGCTGTTCTTTGCTGTGCCTGCCATGTGCTTTCTGGGAAATTCTTCTGTCTCCACCTCACATCTCCCCATCAGCATCAGCATCAACACAGTGTACTGGGATTATAGAGGCCTGCTGGCATCTTCTTTTTTACACGAGGCCAGGGTATCCAACTCAGGTACTCTGGCTTGAGTGGAAAGTGCTTTGTCTACTCAGCCATCTCCCCAGCCTGACTTTTCTTCCTCCTCCTCCTCCTTTTCTTCCTCCTCCTTCTTCTTCTTCCTCCTCCTCTCCTCCTCCTCCTCCTCCTCCTCCTCCTCCTCTTCTTCTTCTTTTCGAGGTAGGGTCTCACTCTGGCCCAGGCTGACCTGGAATTCACTATGTAGTCTCGAACCCACGGCAATCTTCTCACCTTTGCCTCCCAAGTGTTGTGATTAAAGGTGTGTGCCACCACGCCTGGCTTGCCTTTTCATCTTGAATGTAGTCATGACTTTGATATCTATCTGCCCCAGTCATCATGGGGTTAGTTCAGTCGTTCTGATTTGGGAGATAAACAATGGTATCAACATTTTTAGATTTCTGTGACACCTGCTTGGAAGATAGAAGGGGGCACAGGTGGAAGGTTTTATGAGTAAGAATAAAAAATGATGGCAACACCTAGCGTAATGGCTCCAAATGGGAAGTCATTCCATAGTAGGATGCTTGTTGGAGCTTAAGTTTATTTTTATTAATTAATTTATTTATTAGAGAGAGAGAGAGAGACAGAG